>OY730183.1:22964142-23589142 GCA_963422495.1 Polyommatus iphigenia | reverse complement strand
ATAATCGATTTTCATAAACAATGGGTTAAAAATTTAATCGATTGTAAGGGTTTCGATTAATTAAAAAAATCGATTTTTTAATAATCGATTTTCATAAGAAATGGGTTAAAAATTTAATCGATTGTAAGGGTTTCGATTAATTAAAAAAATCGATTTTTTAATAATCGATTTTCATAAAAAATGGGTTTACAATTTAATCGATTGAAGGGTTTCGATTAATTAAAAAAATCGATTTTTTTAAAATCGATTTTCAAATTTTCATTTAAAAAATGGGTTAAAAATTTAATCGATTGTAAGGGTTTCGATTAATTAAAAAAAAAACGATTTTTTAACAATCGAATTTCATAAAAAATGGGTTAAAAAAATGCACAACGTTAATAATCAAGTTTTCACTTCTGCCGGCACTCCCGGAGTGCAACCCGTCTTTTTTTCCTAGCAAATTTATTTTCAGTCTTTAGTCTCCATGCTTCTTTTGCCTCTTCTTTTTTCTTCTTTCTTTTCTCAGCTCTCCTTTTTCTTTTTTTTTACTGCTAAAAAACTTAAGCAATCGATTTTTAGATCAGTACAAGGTCTAATATTAGACACCATGTCCATTTTTAGGTGCAGTAGTTCTAAGTTCTTAGATTGTTAATAGAATTATATTTTCAAAGAATAGTGATGATTTTTGCAGTAGAATAAAGTACAAAATAACTTTAGTATGTATTGCAAGACTCAAAGATGAGATCCATGTCAACTATTAGGTTTTTTACATTTTCAAGAACTAATAGTAGACACCCTTTATATTGTTAGGGAAAATGGATAAAAAATCTTAAATAAACATTAATTAGTGTATACAACATGACCATTAATCCAATGAAATCAATAGAAATTACAAAAAATCAAATAAATGTATTCAAAGCTTACGTGCAAAATTTCGCCTTCCTTAACCTATTTGCTCAGAAATTGCCGAGCGTGTGTTGACGCGGTCAGATTATTTACGAAATCTTATTTATTTTATAATTTTGTTCCCGAAGGCGTCTCTAATATATTTTTTCAATTCAACAGATAGCTTGAGAAGCTTATAAAATTTACAGTGGTGAGAAATAATTACAGTACTTCTATTTTTTATGGTATTTTTGTCATAAGTGTCATCTATTAGTTCAGTGTCTAGCATTAGGTCCTTTCCCTTAAATATTAATATTAAGAAATAAAAAAAATTGGGTACTGAGTAGACATATGAATAAACAATAATCCGTTAACAAAAATAAATTATCACAATTTGTTTAGTTATTATGCTTTTGTTCATTTGTTAATAGTCACCATTTTAATGTTAACATAAAAACGCTGATTATTTCAAAACAAGAAATCCAGATTTTTTTATTATTCTTTTGAGCTAATCTTAAAAGGCCTTATAAGAGATTCCCGTTGAAAAAATTCATTTTTTTTTATTTTTCACTTTTTTATTAGCATTCAAAGTCATTCCAAAATTATTCATGTAAATAAAGCAATTACGGTACTTTTATATCCAATTATTGTTACTATTTTGTTTTGTTATTGTTAGAAGCCAGATAACAATATATATTTTTTTATTTATAACTAATAAAATTTAAATAATCATTTTTATTGATGAAAAATCCCTAATTGCTATATTTACAAGTAAATTTCATGAATGCCTTTGATTGTTCATAAAAAAGTGAAAAATCAAAATTGTTGAATTTTTCCGACGGATATCTCTTCTAAGCCCTTTTAAGATTAGCTCAAAAGAATAATAAAAAATTCTAGATTTCTTGTTTTGAAATAATCAGCGTTTTTATGTTAACATTAAAATGGTGACTATTAACAAATGAACAAAAGCATAACAATTAAACAAATTGTGATAATTTATTTTTGTTGTCGGATTATTGTTTATTGATATGTCTACTTAGTACCCAATTTTTTTATTTCTTTATATTAATATTTAATCAGTTAAAATATATTTTTTAGTTCACGTGGCAGATTGCGGCAATTCACGCGAAACCCGAACTACGCGTTTTTACCGTTACTTTCGCCGCTCAATTAAAGTTATAAGGATTGTTGATAAGGTTCTAGGATCTAGGATTTTTTTAGGAAATTTCCTGCTCTTTAAGGATCTATTTTCAAATTTTGATTAACTCAAATAGTTTTCGAAATATAGAAAGAAAACTAAACCCTTCTTTTTATGTTTACTTAATTGTTTATAACTTTTGCATTTTTTTTCAGTCCCTCTTGGAATTTTGATAGAATGTTCTAAATGGTATTCCGAATCGAATGAGACCAAAATCATAATTTTCGGTGCATTAGATCAGGTTTTGAGGAAAATGGCACTTGTTAATCAGACTAGTAATCTAAAACTAAAACTGGAACATCTACTTCAATTATTCTTTTATTGAGCTTCTTAATCTGGGATAGAGACCTGGTGTTCTAAAATACAGGCTCATGCCCAGTTTAGGCACCAGTCTCCCACATGAAATCTAATGTGCTATTGTCAAGCTATTTGTGTCTGTAACTATACTACTTTGTCTATAACTATATTACTTATAGTATGGGATCCGACCGCAAGATCCTGCATGAATCGTTTTTTTCGATGAAATATATTTTAAAGTAATCTTTAGAACGTATGGAATGGATTAATGTTGGGTGGCCTTGTCAAAAGTAGCCGCAAGTACCTCTAATTAAGCTTATTGTTCCTGCGATTAATACATAATTTGCATGTATATTTTTTTTCAATAAATTTAACATCATTTGAAAGAAAATGACTTGACAAAATAAGGTATAAATGGTGGCCAGCTCTAAGTCTGCCGCAACCTAGGGTGGCCATTACTTTTGTATACGACATCGCGTGAGGTTAGGAAGCGCAAGAGAAAAATAAAAACGCCTGTTAAATAAAAATGGCAATCTTGCGGGTTCTCGACGTCCTCAAATCCTGCCAGGCATCTACATACCAATATTCAGCAAAATCGGTTCAATGGTTTGGGCTTGAAGAAGCAACAGACAGTCACACAGACACACTTTCGCTTTTATATTACATTATAGTTGTGGCGGTACCCACAATTCACCTAACATTCCTGCATCGCGTTATCGAAGTTTTCTGAGCGCGTCGGTATATAATATAATATACGACAGCTGAAACGTATTACGTGGGCTTCGGCCTGACCGGGCATACCACCTCGCTCGGTCGGAAGATCTTCCTTTGGCCTCTACGGATATCCCCACATACTAAAAGTGTATAGTATGGATACTCGTTTAACAAAAAAAAATAGGAAATAATTAATACGTGAGAGAGCCATGCTTCGGCACAAATGGGCCGGCTCGACCGGAGAAATACCACGTTCTCACAGAAAACCGGCGTGAAACAGCGCTTGCGCTGTGTTTCGCCGAGTGAGTGAGTTTACCGGAGGCCCAATCCCCTACCCTATTCCCTTCCCTACCCTCCCCTATTCCCTTCCCTTCCCTTCCCTACCCTCCCCAATTACCCTATTCCCTCTTAAAAGGCCGGCAACGCACTTGCAGCTCTTCTGATGCTGCGAGTGTCCATGGGCGACGGAACTTCCGTCGCCCATGGACACTCGCAGCATCAGAATTTTCCATCAGGTGACCCGTTTGCTCGTTTGCCCCCTTATTTTATTAAAAAAGGAACTTTTAGCTCAAATTCCTTGGTCAAATTCTGTTTTTGACTTTTCCATCCACTAATATTCGTTGACTAGGCCACAGTATTACAATATTCCATATTGTAATACTGTGACTGGGCTATCAGTGTCGCAGCTGCTATTCAATATCCTCATTTATCGCACATAGTTCAACGCGTGCTTCGTTTATTTTTGCGTTACGTTTATAAATTAGTAAAATGTATTACTTAGTAGTTAGTACTTACCCGTCATTCCAACAATATATTTCAATCGCTGCAGAGACTTCACAATCGCAAGCTTATGTTTTGGTGTCACCCTGTAGAATACGCTCACCTGAAAGTTAAAGATATTTTAAAGAAACGTCATTATCACTGTTCCTGTATTACTGAGCCATCTTAAAGTTGTGCAGGGCTTATACGCGGTAGAGATTAACTACGATAACATGGCGCGCCCCTCCAAAATTCAAAACGTTTGAAGTGCGTTGTCAAAACGTTTGAAGTGCGTTGTCTTGCGCGGTCGACTAGTTATGATTAGTTGACCAACAAATATTGGTATAAACATTAAGTGAAATATTACGAGTACTGGTTGATTGGTTGAATACTTACTACATACAAACTCTTTCATAAGGATGTGACTACACACATTGAAACAGTAATTTGGAGGTGCGCGCCATGTTATCGTAGTTTATCTCTACATAGTGTATGCTCACAGAGTCGATGACCGAGTCTAGTTGCTCGTCTGTCATGGAGTCGAGTTGATCACCGGACAATGCCTGAGACTGCGACACGTCGAGACCCACCATTTGAGCTGCAACGAGATATTGAACACATTTAAATTACCGTGCCATGTCATTATTGTTTAAAAATTACGCATTATTATTCAGATAACGCCTCCGTGGTCTAGTGGTATAGAGCTCGGCTCTTGACTCGGAGGTCGTGGGTTCGATTCCCGCGTTGGAAACATGTTATTTCCAAGTTTGGTTAGGACAATGCAGGCTGATCACCTGATTGTCTGACAAGTAAGATGATCCATGCGTCGGATGGGCATGTAAAAAGTCGGTCCAGCGCCTGATCTCTCGCCAGTCGTCCGTCCCACTGGGTTATGAGAGTAAAGGAATAGAGAGTGCTCTTGTGTACTGCGTACACAATTGGGCACTATAAAATGGCTCCTGCGTAGCTGGCCTTGTTTCAATGAAACCGGCCACCGTCACCGAAACCGGTGTGGGAGCTATTATTATTATTATTATTCAGAGCATCCCTAAATTACGGATCCTAATTTGAGCATTATATTAGCTATAACTGTGCACAGACGTTTTGTGTATGCGGTAAATCTACTGCTTAGTCTGCGCGCGAGCGTAGAGAAAGTATAAAGAACGTTGCGAGAGGAGTCCGGTATAGAGTCCCGCTTCTCAGCCTCATTATCTCTCTCTCTCTCTCTCTCTCTCTCGCAGGAAATATAAATGTTTATATGTATTGTCTCTTACTCTGATCACGTGGTACGTACCGACAGTGAGCGCCGTTGGTGTAGCGTCGCCAGTCAGCATCTTGACAGACATCTCTCTCTCTCTCTCGCACGAAATATAATGTTTCTATCTCTTTCACTCTGACGACGTACGTACCGAACTACAGACAGCGAGCGCGGTGGGTTTAGCGTCACCGGTCAGCATCTTGACGGAGACGCGTGCGTGGCGCAGCTAGGGCCTCAGAATCTGTCTCTCTCTCTCTCTCACACACACACACACACACACACAATATTAGTATTTCTATCTCTTTCACTCTGACCACGTGATACGTACCGACAGCGAGCGCGGTAGGTTTAGCGTCGCCGGTCAGCATCTTGACGGAGACGCGCGCGCGGCGTAACGCGGCGACGGCGTCCCGCGCGCCCGGCCGCGGCGGGTCGCACACGCCACACGCACCCGTGTACGCTAACGCGGACACGCTCGCGCCGCGGCATAACGCGATCGTGCGCAGACCTGTACACATAATAATTATTACATGAATGACAAGGGTCAATTGAGACCGCAACACGACGCGAAGATGCATTTCTAAACCATTGAATTGACAGATTTGCAAGACGTCTCACGCAATTAAAGTCTGTCAAATCCATACAAAAAAAAACGCATCTACGCGTCGCGATGCGTTTTGAGGTTGACCTTAAGTGCACATTAATGTCCCGCGGCATTTTAAGTTATATAGATGCGTGCCTGTAGCCGTGTAAAATACACTAAGATCATAAACAAGACATAATATGCTTTTACTTTCATATTACTTAGCAGCGACACAACTATTTCAACGTTTGACAACAAAATCTTAACCCTTACCCAATCTAGCGATATTGTAGGCCTCATTGAGGAAATCTTTCTGTTTCTCCTCAGTCATTGGTGCGTAGTTGCCCGCACTGTCAATGTACGTGGTGCACAGAGGTAGAACTTTCTCGATCGCTCCCTTCACGAATACTTCTTCTTTGAGTCGCCCGTCGGGAAACTTCGGAGAGCATTTCACAACCATCATCTTTGTTTCGGAACTGAAATAGTAAAGAAGGTATAAGTAAACAAACCACACAATCAAATTATTTCTACAACAATGTAATAATACAAACGAACAGTTATACATAATATATAACAATAACAGAACAGTAATACAAACGAACGAAACAAAACGAGCAGTGTATTATATTAAGAAGTGTGAATTGTACTCGAGTCATTTTAATCATTCAACGCAAATGAAACTTACGAAGAGATAGAAAGCGTTATTGTAACTACTGTTAATGGAGGCACTGCACATATTATTGCTATTTGTATTTGCAATTAGCTATTTGTTGGATTTGGCAAAATTATTGATGTATACACAAACAAGCAAATAAAGGCAAATAAGGCCTTCCCAACCAAACTTTTACTTGATTTTGTTTACTTGCCTATTTGACTCTTTTGATGTGCGTCAAAAACCGACAAAGGAACGGATACGTGTATTTGGTATTGGTCATATTTGTCAAATAGTCAAATAAGGCCAATACTTTGTCAAACATACCGTCTACACATGGTGATTGTTTGGCGAATACATCAAATACGCAAATACAAATAGCCATGTGAAGTGCCTCCATTAGTAACTGCGATTAAATATTTTCTTTGATCTCCTGATTACTGTGACTGTCTAAGATAGACAGTTGCTATACAAAATTAAGTAAAAATGATCCCCCAACTTTTTCCCATTAGTTGATTTTACAGAATCTATACAAATAATCGATTTCAACTCGCTCACCTGAACGGTATTTCATTGAGTCTCGTGTATTGTTCCCTGAGGTCGGGCATGTCGTTTTTCATGGCGCACGCGAGTAGAGCGCCCTCTGTGGGCTGACCGTACAACGTGTTGTCACGGATAACCGCGTTGTTGCATAGTATCGCCACCTGCAATTAAGATTATTGTGCGATTTTAAACTTGTGTATCACTGATGTTTGTGTATGTGTATAATATGATAGACAATGTCTACAATTCCGTGCGTTCAAAACAAAATGTCGAAATCGTTCGAGTGGTTACTCGAACGTATGTACAAACACTTACACGCATACAGACTATGTTTAATGTCGCACGCACTCGCTTTACCACGCAAAAGCCAACCACGTCTACATGAATTTAAAAAAATTGTAATTGCCCATTACCATTTAGTCAGGCCTCCTTATATCAGTTAATGGTTGTATAAGTTTAGCTAGTATAGTAGTAATAGTACTATCATTTGTCACTAGAGGCGCTATTATGATCCCATACAAATTGACTTTTTTGAATTGCGTAATTATGGCAGGAAGTAAAAAGATGACAGTAAGGTCTTATCACACTAACGGTTGAATGGCGGAGCGGTAGCGCGATTATCACTAGATCATAGTTTGATTGATACGCTGCGCTGGCTAGCCGTATAGGCGCACCGCCTGTGCATACGTTATAAAGCCTTAAGTTTTTAGACTGGCGCAAGTGGGCCAACGAACCTCGAGCATGCTGTTAACGCCCATCCGCGCGACGTCCAAGTCCTGCCCCTTGTACGCTCGCAGCTGCACGTCGCCGCGCGCGTTGTACCCCGTACCCGTCACTTCCGCTATGTGACCGCCCGACGTGGATAGAGTGGTGACTGTCATCACGTTGTCGGTGAGAGTGTATATCGACCAACCTCGAGCATGCTGTTAACGCCCATCCGCGCGACGTCCAAGTCCCGCCCCTTGTACGCTCGCAGCTGCACGTCGCCGCGCGCGTTGTACCCCGTACCCGTCACTTCCGCTATGTGACCGCCCGACGTGGATAGAGTGGTGACTGTCATCATGTTGTCGGTGAGAGTGTATATCGACCAACCTCGAGCATGCTGTTAACGCCCATCCGCGCGACGTCCAAGTCCCGCCCCTTGTACGCTCGCAGCTGCACGTCGCCGCGCGCGTTGTACCCCGTACCCGTCACTTCCGCTATGTGACCGCCCGACGTGGATAGAGTGGTGACTGTCATCACGTTGTCGGTGAGAGTGTATATCGACCAACCTCGAGCATGCTGTTAACGCCCATCCGCGCGACGTCCAAGTCCCGCCCCTTGTACGCTCGCAGCTGCACGTCGCCGCGCGCGTTGTACCCCGTACCCGTCACTTCCGCTATGTGACCGCCCGACGTGGATAGAGTGGTGACTGTCATCACGTTGTCGGTGAGAGTGTATATCGACCAACCTCGAGCATGCTGTTAACGCCCATCCGCGCGACGTCCAAGTCCCGCCCCTTGTACGCTCGCAGCTGCACGTCGCCGCGCGCGTTGTACCCCGTACCCGTCACTTCCGCTATGTGACCGCCCGACGTGGACAGAGTGGTGACTGTCATCTCGTTCTTGGTGAGGGTACCTGGAAGGTCAAATAAGGATTAAGTCTTCCGAACGTCAATATTAACAGCTTATTGCTTTGGCTCGATTTGTATGCGTCTGAACCGAGCCGGTTTGCCGCTAGGCCACGTGGTCACAAGCAATTATTGTGTATGTAAATTAATAATCGTTGTGATCTCGTTGTGTAACGGGACCCGGCCGATCGGTCGCGCAGACGCATATAAAGGTGCTCCCCATAAACTTATAATATACTGTCGTATAGACCACCTGACAACCCGAAAATGTGTGACCATTTTCGATCTGTCAATGTGTGCGTGTGCTAGTGATGTATATTTTACTATCGATAGTATAGTATTCTGCTATCGATAGTATAGTCCGTTCGAATTATTTTACCTGAGTTTCTATAAGAAGTAAATAATATGCAACTTTGACAGATTTTGTATTTCAAATTAGGTATCATAAATTTTAATTTGCAAAAAAAGGTGACGATTGAAAAGTAGATACACATTTTCGTTTGGAATGATTTTTCAATCGTCGGATATGTTATGACATGAGGTTCTTATAGGGGTAAATAATATACACATAACACATTATAAAGTTACTTATTTATTACTCAGGTAAAATCTATCTGGTAAATCAGGCCTTACATTGAATGTAAACGTTGAAAGTAAACAATACACATAGTATATTACATTTTAAACTTAAATTAAATACATATCATAAAATATCATAATACTTTTTATTACAATTATTTTTAACCGACTTCCAAAAAGGAGGAGGTTAGACGTTCGGCTGTGGATATATTTTTTATGTATGTTCAACGATTACTCCGCCGTTTGTGAACCGATTTTCAAAATTTTTCTTTTGTTGTACTTACATTGTATTGTTCCGAGTAGGTACCATGTTCACAAAAGTGGTGGTCTGGTGATGGAAACCATGAGAAATCGAGGTGACTCCTTGATATTGAAATGGGAACATAATATGGTTATTTTGGATTTATATGATGTATTTTGATTATATGCTACCAAAAAGTAAGGTTTTTCCTCATGGTATACCACGGTTCTGAAGGCGCTGAACAGAACTCCGGATTCCTTATACATACATGTTTGGGAGTTTCAGAGTTGTTTAAAAAACCAAAAGCATAAGCTACTATGCTAATTACATTAATCATCATCATCATCGCTACACCATGCATCATAACATTATGATCCTATTATTGGTACTTTTCATAGTCTTGCCGGTGATCAGACTTAGTAAAGTCAGTAAATCTTTTAAATGTCAATGTATACGCCTTTACAATAGAATCCCAGAAAACGTTCAAAATCTTTCGATTAATAAATTTAAAAAAAGTGTGTCAGCTCCGACGCACGACTGGAGTTTACTCCTTAAGTACGAGTATAGCAATATAAATACATCGACACTGATAGAAACAAACAAGCCCAATAACATATAGTATATAGGTATAGTCGCCTATACAGCATATTTACGTCTTAATCATAAAGTTAATACAATATATATAAAAAAACTCAAAAAAAAAAAAAATATATATATATATATATATATATATATATATATATATATATATATATATATATATATATATATATATATATATATATATATATATATATATATATATATATATATATATATATATATATATATATATATATATATATATATATATATATATATATATATATATATATATATATATATATAATAATAATAATATTCCGATAGGTATATTACCTTTATGGTCTTAATACACTCACAGCCAAATAAGAAAGTTGCGCACTAAAGGTGCGCACCAAAAACATGACACGATTTTTCGTTACTTGTTAGTAGGTTTTACCCCTCGGATTTTTCTCATACCGGGCGCCTTATATATGAAAATCGATTCTTAAGGAGTAAACTCCAAAAAAGTAGTCAAAGAACGTTTTGTGCCAAAGCCTATCTTTTAAAGGTCAATGTATACGCCTTTACAATAGAATCCCAGAAAACGTTCAAAATCTTTCGATTAATAAATTTAAATTAATTAAAAAATCAAAAAACTCGACTGCAAAAAATGTTAACTAAAAAGAACGAAACAAGACCTAATTCTGCCGGAGGCATCGAATCCATGTTTTAATTGATACGACTCTTGCTTATCAGTTTCATGCCAGGGGAATAGATAGGTTACATAGAAAAATGTAGAATAAGAAAGTGGACTACAAAATGCAGTCGGAGGCACATCGCACCAAGTTAAACATGAATTCATTAATCATAAAATATTATGCCTCCGACTGCATTTTATAATCCACTTTTTTCTTCTACATTTTTCTATGTAACCTTCTATTCCCCTGGCATGAAACTGATAACCAAGAGTCGTATCAATTAAAACATGGATTCGATGCCTCCGGCAGAATTAGGTCTTGTTTCGTTCTTTTTAGTTAACATTTTTTGCAGTCGGGTTTTTGTTTTTTTTTAAATGTCACCTATCTAAGAACACTTGGGCTATTAAGAAAAATCTAACGATACCTCAAATGTGAAAATCTGTTTAGCGGTTCTAGAGATACAAGGTAATAAAGAATATTACATACAAGATACGCGCTAAAAACATAACCCTCTTGGCAGTCGGGTAAAAAGTCAAATAACGTTTTGTGCCAAAGCCTATTATAAGGTCAATGATTTCATAAACGATGGCACATCTTGGGAGTAGAATGCTGATTGACTGCTTGCAAGGCTACTTCTACATGACTTACAACAATTATTATGTACCTATCTATGTTTACATTGTATAATTTTCAGTTACAGCATTGTAAATTTTATTTTAAAAGATTAATTTGAGTTTCTTACGCCGGTTCCTCTCGTCGTGTTAGTTCCCGAACCGGTGGTAGGCAGTAGGCACCATGTATTCTGAAAATATATTTTATTTTAGATTTATTCAAAAATAAAGCAATTTTGATTTTGATTTTTAAAACACCAACTGTAAGTATAGAAAACCTTAAGGACAGCTAAAAAGAGTAAAATTATTATTTTTAAACAAAAAATTAAAACCGACTTCCAAGGTAAAGAGAATAGTAATATTATACTTAGATGAACTAAAAAGTATATTAAATAATTCTTATTCTGTACTCAGTATTTCTGTTCTCAATCTTCTTAATTTTGAAGTCGGTACCAGTCCTGTTAATAAGTATATAAGTTGCAGTTATACCTATTCTGTCAGAGAACTGTCTATTATATTATTGAAAGCTGCATTCAATGAGTATAAGGGCCATCCACACGTACCACAACCACACGACAACCGCAACCACACGACAACCACACGACGTGGTCTATACGACGTATATTTCGTATTGTAAATAAACTGGACCATTCACACGTACCACATTTTGCAGTTGTTGTCGACCACTTGTCAGATAACTTGTCAGACGCAACCACGACCGACCACATCGCAACCACATCGCAACCACGTCGCAACCACAACGTTGCGTCGATGCAACGAGAGTGCGCGCACACCGCCCGCGCTCTTCCCCCCCTCCGTTTCATTGACTTTCGTACGTAACCACATCGCAACCGCTGGCGACAACGCAACCACGTCGGCATTTTGTCGGTACCATAACGCAACTACAAAAAGCTGCAGCGACACCATTCACACGTAACCACTGCTCGACGACATTTTGTCGTGTCGTGTTGTGGTACGTGTGGGTTGGCCCTTAGATTCAAGTGACTGATCTGTGAAATTTTGATTTTATACTAGGTATGTCAAAAGATAATTATTATTTAAAAATAATCGTTAAAATAAGATAATATGTCCTTTTTAAGGTGATATATTAAGGTGATAAATATAAAGGTAAATGATTTTTATTTTAGTTTTATGTTATTGTAAAATATCGATAAGCATATCGATAAATTTGATTCAAGCACTAGCGTATATGTAAAAAAATTTGATGAAAAATTTTTCTTCAAAATTTGTGTAATATAAGAACAATAGTACCTTTAGTTACGCAAAATATGAAAGTAAAAGGGAGGATTCACAATATTTTATTTGAAATAGAGAACTAAAGACAGAATATAGCAAAAATAAACACATCGTAGCAATTAGGACATGAAGATTAATTACCTGTGAAATGTATATTTTTCAGGATTATTCTTATGATTTACACTGCAATCGCTTACAGAACAAGTAACCATTTTTAAATATAATAATATTTATTAAAAATAACAAACAAATTGAACAATATATTGGAAATACCGAAAGTTTTACTTATACTGTTATCTTCAAGAAAATTACAGTACTTATTGATTCCGCTCAAACTTCAAAGGATGTGGTTTAGACATGCCATGTCTCCCAATTACCTATCTTGAGTATTGAAAAATAGTCTTACCTGTCTTATCGCTGCAAATAACATTAACACAGCCCAGAGTCTCGACAGTAGGTAACTTCTTGACAATGGCGTTGCGTTTAGCCATCCGCATGACACCGAGAGCTAGGGTCACTGTTACTACGATAGGTAGACCTGAAAACCAAAAGGAATTCATAAGTTATAATGTTAAATGCATCTACTGTGTATGTCTGTATGTGGCATTGTAACTGCCAAAAAGTAAAACGATTTTGATATAATTTGTCTAAAACGTGTCTTAGTTCAGATTATTCTTGGATGAAGTCCGATCACAGAAAATGTAGAGATTCGTCTATTGACCCATTGATTATGACACAAAAGTGTCGGTATATTACAACTAGAGCAAAATGCTATAGTTGTAAGCCGTGCGGTAGCGCATGTCTCTCTCTCTCTCTCTCTCTCACACTCTTCATAACTTCGTTCCATCCGGGTGTCCCTTGACACCTCTCAAGTTTCATAATATTAATATACCACCTAGTCTAACAACACTAACCCTCAGGAATAGCGGCGACTGCCAAACTGACGCCAATGGTGAACATCTCCTGCAGCGCTTTGCCCTGCAACCACCCAGTGACCATGATGAAACCGATGATGCAGAAGGAGTACATGGACAGCTGCGCCCCCAGGGTGTCCATGGACTTCTGGAGAGGTGTCTTCGGGGCCTCTTCAGCTTGCATCATGCGGAAAATGTCTCCGAATTCGGATCGCTCGCCCGTGCTAACTACGATGCCCTGTAAGGAATATTTGAATGGTACAAGGAACTTTTTGGGTCAATAATTCAGACCGCAACGGGACGCGTAGACGCATTTCTAAATTTGTATTGAATTGAGAAATTTGCATGTCGTCTCACGCAATTGACTTCTGTTAAATCCATACAAATTTAGAAATGCATCCACATTCCACTCGTAAAAGGAAAAAAGAGTTTACAAGTCTGGTGAGAACTTTTCTTACTACGTAATTATACATATATACGTCATATTATAAATGTCGGCTTCACTTCGCATCGTTGAAAATGATTGAAAAGCATATATTTTTTATTTTCTGTTTTAAACGAATGACAAATTCGTCTCTCAATTTAATACCAATTTAATTGAATCTCGTATACAGTTATTGGGCCATTGAATAAGCTAAATTGATGTTCATTATAGTCATTGACAGCCCAAGGACAATCCATAATAATAATAACTTCAATTTATTACATACTAGCGACCCGCCCCGGCGTCGCACGGGTATAAAATATATAGCCCCTGAAAAAATGATTAAAATCGATAGCCTATCACGATCCTTCATGTGGTCTACTTCTTATCTGTGCCAAATAACATAAAAATTGCTCCAGTACTTCGCGAGATAAACCCTTTCAAATAATTTCCCCGTTTTTTCCACATTCTCCTATTAGTCTTAGCGTGATAAAATATAGCCTAAAGCCTTCCTCAATAAATGGGCTATCAAACACTGATATAATTTTTAAAATCGGACCAGTAGTTCCTGAGATTAGCTCGTTCAAGTTAGCCCTTTCAAATAATTTTCCCCGTTTTTTCCACATTTTCCTCTATTTCTTCGCTTCTATTAATCTTAGCGTGATAAAATATAACCTTCCTCGATAAATGGGCTATCTAACACTGAAAGAATCATCAAAATCCGTTGCGTAGTTTTAAAGATTAAAGGGAACAAAGGGACATGAGGGAAAAAAAGCGACTTTGTTTTATAATAAGTATAGATTGTACAGACATACCTACCACACGACCATGATCGCTACATCAGTTGATTACATGGCTAGAGAATTATCTGCTCACAGCTCATAGCTGAACATATAACTGAACGTACGTGGGAGAGCCATGCTTCGGCACGAATGGGCCGGCTCGACCGCAGAAATACCACATTCTCACAAAAAACCGGCGTGAAACAGCGCTTGCGATGTGTTTCGCCGAGTGAGTGAGTTTACCGGAGGCCCGATCCCCTACCCTATTCCCTTCCCTACCCTCCCTTATTACCCTATTCCCTCTTAAAAGGCCGGCAACGCACCTGCAGCTCTTCTGATGCTGCGAGTGTCCATGGGCGACGAAAGTTGCTTTCCATCAGGTGACCCGTTTGCTCGTTTGCCTCCTTATTTCATAAAAAAAATAGAACTTCGTCCTTTTTTTTGGAAGTTGGTGAAAAAGGAATCTTGATTCTTGACGTCTTGCCGGTTCGATCTCCCTGTTAAAAAGCTCACCAACACACAACTAACCTTGGCATTACCGCAACGGACAAGAGTGCCCATGAACGCAACGTTGTCCTTGTTAACCCTTCCAGCGGTCGCACTGTTGGGCACTGTAGTCTTCACTGCCGGTTCGGTCTCTCTGCGGAAGGAACTCATCATCTTTATCATCACAACTAACCTTGGCATTACCGCAGCGGACCAAGGTGCCCATGAACGCAACATTGTCCTTGTTGACCCTGCCAGCTGTCGCCATATTAGGCACTGTGGTCTTCACTGCCGGTTCGGTCTCTCCCGTGAAAGAGCTCTCGTCTATGGCCAAGTCTGTGGTGTCGAACAGCCGAAGGTCAGCAGGTACCCTGTCACCAACTTCGAGATGAACAACGTCGCCCGGTACCAAGTTCCGGGCGAGGAAGTGTTCGATACTGCCTTCGCGTAAGCTGAAAGAGATAGTATGTTGTTAATAAAGGTAAACACGTATTTTGTACTAAACATGAGTTTGGTGTCGCGTGTAAGCTTATCTTAACACTAAAGACGATGGGCAAAAATGTATGGAGCCTGGGACCATCCACCAATGGCATCGAAATATGTGTCATCGGATAGGTCTCTTGATTTGGAACAACAATTGCTAAGACACATTTGTTATTACAGCTGTCCGTTCCGAGTTAAGAGACTTGTAAGTTCAGATATAAAGGTTACGTTTACCCACGGCTAGCCAAGCTACTTGATTACCCAAGCTATTTTATTAGCTTCTATTCTCTGAAAGTCTGCCCTCCTGTTATTTACACATTATTATTTATATTTACATATTATAAAACAAAGTCGCTTTTTTCCCTCATGTCCCCTTGTACCCTTTAATCTTTAAAACTACGTAACGGATTTTGATGATTCTTTCAGTGTTAGATAGTCCATTTATCGAGGAAGGCTATAGACTATATTTTATCACGCTAAGACTAATAGGAGCGAAGAAATAGAGGAAAATGTGGAAAAAACGGGGAAAATTATTTGAAAGGGCTAACTTAAACGCGCTAATCTCAGGAACTACTGGTCCGATTTTAAAAATTATTTCAGTGTTTGATAGCCCATTTATTGAGGAAGGCTATAGGCTATATTTTATCACGCTAAGAGTAATAGGAGAATGTGGAAAAAACGGGGGAAATTATTTGAAAGGGCTTATCTCGCGAACTACTGGAGCAATTTTTATGCTATTTGGCACAGATAAGAAGTAGACCACGTGAAGGATCATAGGGTATAGGTTTCATTAATTTTTTCAGTGGCTATATATTTTATACCCGTGCGACGCCGGGGCGGGTCGCTAGTTAATCTATAAAACTACGCAATGGATTTTGATGCGGTTTTCTCTAATCCTTCGATCGCGGATCCTTAGAAATGCTATTGTATTCTATTATTGTCGCGATCACCGGTGCTCTTATGGGGCTTGAAGGATTAATAGATAGAGTGATTAAAGAGGAAGGTTTATAAGTATAGAAACATTCATTAAATAGTGGAGAAATACTGTTATTTTTGGGGTTTCTAATGTGATGTCGTAAATAATTACATTTTTTCCGTTTACATTGCAAACGCAGGCTGAACCCTACGAGATTTATCAAAATAATGTACATTATACACAATGAAAAGGTCTACAGAAAACTTCGCGATGGTATATGTCTTAGATCTCTTATGGATATCCCACAATAACATTTTTTTGTCATTTACTTTTGACTACAAGCAATGGCTAATTTTTGAAGCGATTTTAACCAATACGGCATTAATCCTTATCCAATTAAATACTTTAGTATATTATTGATTTAATATATATCTATATGACCCTTTACAGCATATGATTTAAATGAATATTTTCGAAGATATTACAGATTTAAAAATTGCGGGACGTAGCTTTTGCGGCGGTACCGACCAATGCGGGCCACGGATAGTAATGACTAATGAATATAAATCAAAACTACCTACTGAATCGATTTTAATAATTTTTTCAGTGGGTGACATAGGCTATACATTTTACATTTTACATTATACATATGTATTATATATTATTTTATACCCGTGCGAAGCCGGGGTGGGTCGCTAGTAGACTATACTTCACTTGCCTGTTCTGTAGCAAGCTGTCTCTCCACAGTCTTTAGATGGTAGTACGAACCACTCATAACCGCAAGCTTCGATAGACTCCAACCCATCCTCAAACCCACGGTCCAAGAAAAACACGTCATATTCTTGAATGCAATGTGTTTTCATCGTCATTCATGATGTCTTGAATTGTTTACGTGTCAGTTTTCGTGTCAGTAAGTGTGTTTAGAATATATTTTTCTTAAGCGATAAAAAGTCTCATTACTCGAAATGGACAGTTGTTACAGCAAGGTGGTCATAGTGATTGTTGTTCCTATTGAGGAGACCTGTCCAGTGATATGTATCTTTTTACTATTGGATGGTGGTCCCAATCTGCCCAGTGTCTTTTGTGCTTAAAATGTTAAAAGAACAGTGTCAGAGTAGACAGAATTATAGAGTACACCGACTTAGAACTGATGTTGAAATTTTTAAATTTGACGTATTTTGACGAAAATCGTCGCTAGGGTTGTTAACTTGTTACCTACGAATATAAAACTATGACATATTCGCTGGACGTGTTCCTTTTTGGTCGTATTGTTGTTTGTGTTTTGGCACATGCGATTAAAATTGTCAGAATCCAATTTTGAAATCTTTATTTTAAATATTTAAAAATAAATTATATCAGCCAGCGCGAGGCACATTCCGTTCATAATCCTAGTGAAACCCGACGAATTTGACAGATATTGAAGCCTGTCCGTTTCTTTGCAGTCGAACTACTGGTAGTTATGTCTATTGTGACAGTGTCAACTGTTTTCGAGTCTAATCCAAATTATTATTATTTTTTAATTAATCATGGCTTTATTTAAAGACAATACGGTGTACGCATATTTTGTCGCAATAATTTAAGCAGATCACAGGACTGATGTCTACGCCAGTAATACATATTCCACGCTGACGATATAACCTTTACAAGGCTGAAGTTTTCGCGAGAAAGAGATAGACTATTGCTGATAAGAATGAGCTAGAGAGAGACAGTACCAGTTGCATGTCGGTGGTACTCCTGACATCCTGGACGTAACGACAGAGACAGGCATACACAGAGCTGTGAGCTAGAGAGAGACGGACATATACAGAACAATGAGCTAGAGGGAGACAGTACCAGTTGCATGTCGGCAGCACGAGCTTGTTCACCTCTTCAAGCGACTTCTCAGAGCGGTACTCCTGGACGTCACATCAGAGACAGACATATACAGAGCTGTGAGCTGGAGAGAGACGGACATATACAGAACAATGAGCTAGAGAGAGACAGTACCAGTTACATGTCGGCGGCACGAGCTTGTTCAGCTCCTCAAGCGACTACTCGAAGCGGTACTTCAGGTGACGACAGAGACAGACACGGAGCTGTCAGCTAGAGAGAGACGAACATATACAGAATAATGAGCTAGAGAGAGAGATACAGTACCAGTTGCATGTTGGCGGTACTAGCTTGTTCAGTTCCTCAAGCGACTTCTCGGGGCGGTAATCCTGGACGTCACGACAGAGACAGGCATACAGGGAGCTGTGAGCTAGAGAGAGACGGACATATACAGAACAATGAGCTAGAGAGAGACAGTACCAGTTGCATGTCGGCGGTACTAGCTTGTTCAGTTCCTCAAGCGACTTCTCGAAGCGGTAATCCTGGACGTCACGACAGAGACAGGCATACAGGGAGCTGTGAGCTAGAGAGAGACAGACATATACAGAACAATGAGCTAGAGAGAGACAGTACCAGTTGCATGTCGGCGGCACGAGCTTATTCAGTTCCTCAAGCGACTTCTCGGAGCGGTAATCCTGGACGTCACGACAGAGACAGGCATACAGGGAGCTGTGAGCTAGAGAGAGACAGACATATACAGAACAATGAGCTAGAGAGAGACAGTACCAGTTGCATGTCGGCGGCACGAGCTTATTCAGTTCCTCAAGCGACTTCTCGGAGCGGTAATCCTGGACGTCACGACAGAGACAGGCATGCAGGGAGCTGTGAGCTAGAGAGAGACAGACATATACAGAACAATGAGCTAGAGAGAGACAGTACCAGTTGCATGTCGGCGGCACGAGCTTATTCAGTTCCTCAAGCGACTTCTCGGAGCGGTAATCCTGGACGTCACGACAGAGACAGGCATACAGGGAGCTGTGAGCTAGAGAGAGACGGACATATACAGAACAATGAGCTAGAGAGAGACAGTACCAGTTGCATGTCGGCGGTACTAGCTTGTTCAGTTCCTCAAGCGACTTCTCGGAGCGGTAATCCTGGACGTCACGACAGAGACAGGCATACAGGGAGCTGTGAGCTAGAGAGAGACAGACATATACAGAACAATGAGCTAGAGAGAGACAGTACCAGTTGCATGTCGGCGGCACGAGCTTATTCAGTTCCTCAAGCGACTTCTCGGAGCGGTAATCCTGGACGTCACGACAGAGACAGGCATACAGGGAGCTGTGAGCTAGAGAGAGACAGACATATACAGAACAATGAGCTAGAGAGAGACAGTACCAGTTGCATGTCGGCGGCACGAGCTTATTCAGTTCCTCAAGCGACTTCTCGGAGCGGTAATCCTGGACGTCACGACAGAGACAGGCATACAGGGAGCTGTGAGCTAGAGAGAGAAGGACATATACAGAACAATGAGCTAGAGAGAGACAGTACCAGTTGCATGTCGGCGGCACGAGCTTATTCAGTTCCTCAAGTGATTTCTCGGAGCGGTACTCCTGCACGAATGCGACTGTGACGACGATGATGATGGCCACAGTGATGGAGATCGCGTCGTCGTACTGACGCATGCATATGCTGACCACGGCCGAACCTGGGGTAAAAATAAGTTTAAAAAAAACGCTTCAAGTATATTCTATTTTATTTTTTCAAAAATTTCAACAAATTTCTGCATTGTAATTGGCTCTTTATACGTATGCAAAATTTCGAATTACTTTGACTTCTGCAGATAGGTAAAATCGTGCTCAAAGATTCCGTTATTTTCCGTACAGCCCAAGCTAATAAAAGCTTGTTAAAAAATACTCAGTTATTGATAGTCATACGCACTGAACCATTAAATTATTACTTAACTTTAATTTGATAAAAAGTTTGACAGAAACTACAAATATATGAAGAAAAGGAATCATGAATAATTCTCCGTGATAGCGGCCCTTAGACACAAATAATATGCCCAGTGCATAGTGCATTAAGATCCTCATTTTTCTCACTTGTCGATTCTAAAATATCTTCCGATGTCAAAGAGGAAAGACTGTGCTATGAAAACAATATTTATGTATATTTTTATGTGTACGTCTATCTGTATATTTCAAAGTTATTACAGGTTCAAGATTATCAACAGTCATGGTTGTCCATGAGGTTTTCGACATTATTTTTTCGCTCATTCAATAAACACCTAGGTCCTAGAACTATCTAGACCAGGGGTTCCCAAAGTGTTCGCCGCGGCGCGCCCTGGTGCGCCGTGGAAAGGCAAGAGGGGCGCCGTGAGTCGATCCTCCATCATTATCCAAAACCACAAATATTATAAAGTAAAATTATAATATTAATTATGTAAATCCGGTAGATGATTAAATATTTGTTTATTGCTATTCACCTGCTTAACCTAACTATAATCATTAAAGGTGTTTATTTATGTATCTTTTTTGTAATAGGTAGCTAGGTAGAATAGGGCGCCGTGACAAAATATTGCCACGTGTAACTGCGCCGCAGGCTGAAAAAGATTGGGAGCTCCTGATCTAGACTATGACACGCGATTCCCGTCTCAATTACATCAATCAATGAGGTTAATATGGCGTATAATTGCGTGTCGCGTGACATGTGATAGTGGCGTGTTATACAGATGTTCACTTTACATCGATTCGACACACGATCATTGGAATTTATACTATAAATTACCATCGACATGTAAATGTTATTAAAAACTTAATCGAAATCGAAATTCCATGCTAATTTTATAAATACAAAAGTATAGTAAGGGCCTGTTTCACCACTTTCTGGTAAATGCCGGATAGGCTATCCACCACTTAACTTGACAGATAGAGTATGGATAATCCCAGCATCCATCCGTGAATCAGGCCCTAATACTATAAAATATAAATGGGAAAGAATAAGTCTTTCTGTCAGCCTGTCTAGTGTCTATGCCACTGGTAGTTTGTACGTATGTTTTTTTGTGACTTTTAAATATTTTAATCCCTAAAAAGATCATTAATATTATAGATGTATTTTTGTATAAGCGAAGACACGAGAAGCATAGAGCAGTATTTCCCAAAGTGTGGGTCGCGACCCACTGGTGGGTCGCGGGTAGATTTTGGGTGGGCCCTGAAACTACAGGACGATTGTCGTACTCGTTCGATTGTCATTTTACTCGTTCGTTCTTCGTCGTGGGTGCGTGCGGGACGGGGGCGGAGCATTCGAACGCAAACGAATTGCGAATTGAAAATTCGAACGTTTTGTACGTTAAAAATTGTAAGTAAGTAAGGCTAACGATGATGATATTATGGTGGTGAACTACGATAAGAATTAACGGGTAAATGCTGCGGCAGCAACATACCGCTGCTTTATTGTCTTCACGACACAAGGTGGGCCGCGAACTTTAAACTTTCTTGTAGATGGGTCGCGGTCCCGACAAGTTTGGGAAACACTGGCATAGAGCATAATAATTGGTCCTAAGATTAAATTATCCATCCAATTATAGTAAATTAACTAAATTAGGCGCCACTCAAACGAAAACTACATCTACCTACGAACATTTTCAAGTGGATATTCCCATATATCTTTCATCAATATATTATATTTCATATTTTCAACAGAATTTTGAGAAAACCTTCAAAGAATTAACAAAAAATGCTTGGATTGCACCGCAATTACTGAAACAATTCGAGCGTAATTTTAGCTCTTTCCTCATCCGTTATCGTGGAAACATACGATTGTTTACGTATTACTCTTAAGTCTTAACGCTCGGATTGACTATTAAATTGTGTTATGCGCATTACCACACGAGATTAAGGTTGAGCAGTAAATTCAATTTAACATACATGTGTAAGGTACGATAATGTTTTTAAAATAAGGATAAGCCCGTCTTTCCGACTGGCTTATCCTTATTTAAAAAACATTATATTTTCGTACACCAGTGAATGAGATAGATAGCAATAATATTTTACATCACTGCGATTCAAGCGCACTATAGTCTCTATAGCGCGGTTACCTAATTGTTTTAACTCTAGTATAGTACCTGACCTTACGCCAATGAATTTCTTTAACTATGTAGGAACCATGATACATCATACAGTTAATGAAGCTCCTAAGGAAGATTTTCCGTTCAAGCGAAATAAGCTATACTGCAGGGCGAAGCGAGCGAAATTGCCAAAATATTTATTCGCGCAGACAGATTGTGCGCTGTTTGGTTTGCTATAACATTACTGGAGTTAAGACAAGGTATACGGTACACTCCTCATCCAGCAACAGAAATATGAGAAAATGCTAATAATTGTCTACATTACTGACGTAAGGACATGTCCTGTGGCACAAAACTCCCAAGCAGCAGTTTAAGTAAACGCTATTGACTACATTACAGGCGTAAAGACAGGGCATGCGGCACGAAACTCACCAAGCAGCAGCAGTATGAGCGGGTTCTGGAACTGTTCTATGTACTTCCTCCACGGCGGCTCCTGCTCCTTCACCTGGAACTCGTTGGGGCCGACGAAGTTCATGCGGTCGTTCGCCTCGCGCCATGTCAGCCCGCGCCTCACGTCCACCTGGAGGCGCTCCGACACCTAGAAATATATTTAGTGTCACTGACACCTGGAATTATATTTAGTGTCACTGACACCTGGATATACTGTTAGTGTCACCGACACCTGGATAATCATTTGGCGTCACTGACAACTAGAAAGATATCTAGCGTCTCTGACACCTGGAAACACATTTGTTGTCACTAACACCTGAAAACCCATTTGGTATTACGAACACCTGGAAATATATCAAGTGTCTCTAAAACCTGGCAATGTCACTAATGGTTTCATACTCAGAATATGGTACCATGTCACAGATAAAATCATAAACCCTTATAGTAGGGGAGGTAGTGCTAGCGTTTGCTAAGTCATTTCATACCGACCAAATTTTTGTCCAGCGGTAGCTTAATATTTATCAATCAATATAATCAGCGTCAGTCGCCGCGCCCGTGGTGGAATGTTAACTGGGAGTATTTCAAAGTTGTAAAAAAAATAGTTGCGAAAAGTGATTTTATACCGAATGAAACTTTGATGGATGATCATTGAGGTCATGTTTGACCAAAAAATCACCGTCAGCCGTATTGCAGACGGGGGATTCAACGTCAGTCCCGTTACAGAACATGTAATTTTTTTTGAATATAAAGTCATTTTATACCGTACAAAATGTATACAGGTGAATGTTTCTACTTTGTAAATAATAAAGAAAACCGTCAGTCGCTAATACGATGGTGGACCAATATAGGCCTACTTCGCGATTAATGTATCCTAGGGCGTCGGGTAGACGACTTTTCCACCTGCAAACATTCAGCTGACGGCGATTTTCGTTTGAATTAACCATAAAATTATCTCACATAGCAATTTTAAGTAATTAATTCGATAGTCAATATTTGTGAAGAAGAATTATATACATTTTACTTTAAAATCGCCATCTGTTGTTATATACTAAAACTAAAATAACACCTACCCAACCTAAACGTGTATAATCTAGATATGAACCTTTATTGGGTGCGAATTGGGATATTTTTAATGTCAATTCAATACGATTCCCAACAACAACTTTGAGATAATTACGAGTATGCTCTCAATTTTTATTCCACCCATTATGAAGTGGCTGACGATCAAAGCTGTTATGTAATTAGTGGAATACTATTATTGTAACGATTTTCGCTCGGTATGAAATTACTTTTTAAACTGAGCGCGACCTCCCCTCCTATTATGCAAGTGTAATAAAACAGGATATTAATACGTCAGGATGTATACTGTATAATATTATATGTCCCCTGTATATTATAGTTTACTTTGAAAGTAAATCGAAACAGTTATTTTGACCTAAGGGATCGTTCAACAATTACGTGATCATTTTTGGCCGTTATTTTAACCCCTCCCCCCTATGTGATCACAGCGTAATATTTCGTTTTTACCCCCCCCCCCCCTCGTCTTGATTACGTAATCTTCGTCCGTGCTTAAATTTTTTGCTGTTTATTAGCACTGACACGTACAGTTACGTTCAAAAGTCCAGTAGCAATCGTACGCAGCTATAGCGTCAACACTTAACGTTACTTGTGACCTTTTTCTATAAAGACAATTCACACACACACATACACTTTGTTTGGCTGTATATTCATATCGTCAATTTCGTCTCAACATGTGAGAACTGCCGTGGCCTAGTGGTTAAGCAAGTGCGTGTGTTTATTCTAAGATCATCTGCATCAGCTAAGTTGCAGGATCGAATCCGACCCGTATTGAGTCTGCGTCGTTTTTACGTAAAACAATTTTTGAGAAATATTAATTATAAAATATGATTATGAATGTTGATACAACTATGTAGAATAAAAAATTACGTTTCTAACTAAAAGCACAGTAACGTATAGTTAGAAACGTAACATCCTAGTCACAGCGAAGAATGTGAGGGTAGATTTAAAATAAAATGGAACGATTGCTTGAAGATAACAAAATATTAAAATGTTGTTGGTTGGTGAACTCAGCTACGAGTGTTTGTGTTCTTACTGTTGCGATACAATTTATCCAATATGCAAGCAAATATTACTATTGAAGCAAGAGCTAAAATTGTGGCCCTATATTCGAATGGCCTGAATATTTCTCAAATTTCTAACGAAACTGGCTTCTCAGTAAGTAGTAATTAATTATATTATTAATTTGATGTGTATTTTTCATTGGTTAAAATCGTCTTTTACAATTTATTCTTTTTTTTTTAGAGAAATACTGTAAGTCGATGGGTGAAAAGATACGAGGAAGAAGGTGGCTTGCAGAGTCGTAAACGAAGTGGAAGGCCACTTCTTACTAACCAGACTCAGCGGCGTTATATTATGGCAGCGGAGTATGAAACATGTGGTTTCATACCGACAAGTCGTTTTGCCGAAGAATTTAACACGTCATTGGTCACCGTTCGTCGTGCACTTCATGACGAGGGATTACACCACCGAAAGCCGGCGAAAAAACCGTTTTTGACTCAAAGGCATAAAGACGAACGGCTACGCTTTGCACGAGAGTATTTAGATTTTGATTGGGAAACAACAATTTTTTTCCGATGAGAAGACTTTTAAATCCTCTCAAAAAGGAAGACAACATTTATGACGTAAAGATAACACCCGTTGGTGTGAAAATGACGTGGTGTCAAACACTGAATCTGGCAGAATAAGTGTGAACATGTGGGGATGGATTAGTGCTCAAGGGCCGGGTGAACTTGAATTTATACCTACGCGAGCCAACAGTGCAAATTATGTAGAAGTGTTAGAGGACATTATGTTACCTACTGTGCGAAATGTGTATGGTGATAGCGAAATAAGTTTTGTGCATGATAATTGTCCAATTCACCGAGTTGGTTCAGTGATCATTCTAATATTAAAGTTATTCCGTGGCCAGCACGATCCCCAGACTTAAACCCGATTGAAAATATATGGGGTTTAATGGTGCAAAGATGGCGAGCACGCGATGATAGATGTCCGGAGCTGCTCAAATCTCATTGCATGCAGTTGTGGGAGGATTTACGTGGAACAGATATCTGTAAGAATATTGTGGCTTCTATGCGCAGACGTCTTCTTAGTTGTATCGAAAATAATGGAGGTTACACAAAATATTAAGAATCATTATTAATATTAAATTAAAAATATATTTCTATGTCGCAATAATAAGTGTAAAGTAATTGTTATAATATTTATATTTCGTAAGTTTCAATTGGGCATTCTACAAAGGAACGTGCTGGCCAGTAATTGGTAGGTTTAAGATTTTAAGGTTGAGGTTAAGTTTTAATCCTCTTTTCCTCGGAAAACGAATAACTAAACTATAACCTCAACAATATGAAATATTGATAACACAATAGATATAGGTATTATTATATTGATAGATCTGTGAATCAAAGATTTTACCGTCATCCGTCAATCAAATCAATAGTTCAATAATAATTGTTATGTCATTGAAATAAAAATATATTTTTTTGAAAGTGTTGTATCATTATAATATATAATTATCTAACTAAAATACTTTTACATTTATAATATATTATCACTATGTTATAATTTAATCCTTCGATCGGAGGTTCTAGGAATTCCCATTGTATTCTTTTGTTCTCGCGATCACCGGTGCTCGCGCGGGGCCTGAAAGATTAATATTATTCTTATTAAATAAAACTTTCAAATAGTCATTTCATTAAGTTTTCAAAAATGCTGAGATAATAAAAACAATATGAAAACTTTAAAATAATATGATAAACTGAGATTTGAACCGTGACCATTATTCGTCAATCGTCCTAGCTATGATGCGAGGCCAACTATTTACCGATGGAGCTACGAACTATCTTACGTGCCTAGTGAAATTTTTGCATTTATTGACACAGTGCAGTGCAATAAATGAAGAAGAATGAATGAAGAAGACAAACATATATGTTATCTTTGTCTTTCATCCACTACACGCAACTTTCTTGTATTGATACTGTACGACATTTAAGTGTGTACACGGTAACATGGCGCACACATAAATATGCACTGTACCGGCAAACGAATATGGTCGTTACGATGCTACTGGACTTTTGAACGTTGACTGTACTTATGTCTTGTTTCTATTTCTCCAATATATTATACTAGCGACCCGCCCCGGCGTCGCACGGGTATAAAATATATAGCCACTGAAAAAATGATTACAATCGATAGCCTATGATCCTTTACGCTTCACGTGGTCTACTTCTTATCTGTGCCAATTAACATAAAAATTGCTCCAGTAGTTCGCGGGATAAGCCCTTTCAAATAATTTCTCCCGTTCTTCCACATTCTCCTATTAGTCTCGTGATAAAATATAGCTTATAGCCTTCTTTAATAAATGGGCTATCTAACACTGAAAGAATTTTTCAAATCGGACCAGTAGTTCCTGAGATTAGCGCGTTCAAGTTAGCCCTTTCAAATAATTTTCCCCGTTTTTTCCACATTTTCCTCTATTTCTTCGCGTGCTAAAATATAGCCTATAGCCTTCCTCGAAAAATGGGCTATCTAATACTGAAAGAATCATCAAAATCCGTTGCGTAGTTTTAAAGATTAAAGGGAACAAAGGGACATGAGGGAAAAAAGCGACTTTGTTTTATAATATGTATAGATACCTATAAAATACTGATGCTTGGAAAAGTCGATAAAATATGCCAAAAAAGTATAAAAATACTGAATCTGGTCACACTGTTCCACAGTTGGTTATAGCAGGGGAAATCCCGTTCCATCTATATAGTTATTAGTTAGTGTTACCAGTAATAGACTTCAAAATTGGACGTAAATATATTTTAGTTTTAAATTAAAGTTATAAAATGATGATGACGTAATCATGGATTCTCTCCCCCCCCAAAAAATCCAGATGTATATACTAGCACCCGACCCCCCCCCCCCCCCCCCCCCTTCCGGTGGTCACGTAATTGTTGAATGATCCCTAACTATGTTTTAATTAGAAAACCCAAACATTCCAATTTGTCTGTACAAAAATTGTAAAAATCTTAGTCTTGGCATGTCTTAGGTAACATATTAAAATTAAAGAAACTTAAAGACGAAGGTAGAGCCAATAACCGATTGAAAATCCGAACATTGGTTCGTAGAAACCACAATAGCCGATTGTTTTGAAAATCTAGCCAGTGTGAGCAAGTCAGTTATTTCACATTTAGTCGCGAAGATAATATAGTGACAACTGCCAAGATTATTTAAAATAGAACCGTGTATTCATTTCCTCTGAGAAACTATCTATTTTTTTAATAATAATAGCGAGACTTTCAGAAGTTTTTTTTTATATTCAACTAGCTGACCTGACAGACGTTGTCCTGTGTTAACGATGATTATTATTTATTTAATTCGAATTGGCATAATTAATTAAAAAAAGTGTGTTTATTTTTGAGTGCCATCGTGCAGATTAAAATTATTATCTCCATGCCAAATTTCATCAAAATAGATTAAATAGTTTAGGCGAAAATCATAAAGTTTATTGTGTGGGAACCGTACATTTTCCGGGACAAAAAGTGTCCCTTGTCCTTTCCCGAGACTCAAAGTATCTCGATACCAAATTTCATCAAAATAGATTATATAGTTTAGGCGAAAATCATAAAAGTTTGTTATGCGGGAACCGTACATTTTCCGGGATAAAAAGTATCCATTGTCTTTTCCCGAGACTCAAAGTATCTCCATACCAAATTTCATCAAAATAGATTGAATAGTTCAGGCGAAAATCATAAAAGTTTATTGTGCGGGAACCGTACATTTTCCGGGACTAAAAGTACCCCTTGTCCTTTCCCGAGACTCAAAGTATCTCCATACCAAAATTCATCTAAATCGATTGAGTAGTTTACGCGCAAATCATAAAAGTATATTGTGCAGTAACCGTACATTTTTCCGGGACAAAATGTATCATATGTCCTTTTCCGGGACTCAAAGTATGTCTCCACAAATTTTCAGCCAAATCGGTTCATCCGTTCTTGAGTTATAAGTAGTGTAACTAACACCACTTTATATATATAGATGCTCACGAAATTAGTTCTCCACCCCTTTATTTATTTTTTATGTCAATGGTACGTATGTATAATGTACCCTAAATGTTTATAAAACAAAATAAAAAACCTAAACTTACGTAAGTACTTTAATCCAATAAAAAAAAAAGAAATTAAAAAAGTTAAATGTCAGATGTGTATTTTAAATTTTATTTTTAGAACGCACAGACAGGTTGTAAACCATATTTTTATATTGACGACCGCGATAATGCAATATCAACCAACTAAATTGGGCAATTGATATGATAACAAGGTATTGAACTTTTTCGCGACGTCACTTTACTTTGATGACGGTCTAAGGGGATGTCATAGATTTTTAATTACCACTCAAATTACCTATTTCGTATGTAATAACTAATAACACCTCTTTCATGATAACCTAGCAATTTAACTCTTACTTATCTTATATTAACTACCTTAGCGCTTACTATAACCACAATATAAATGCGAAGGGTGTCTGTATGTTACCTCTTCAAGCCCAAACTGCTGAAATGATTTTGGTGAAATTTGGTATGGAGATACTTTGAGTCCCGAGAAAGGACATAGGATATTTTTATCCCGAAAAATGTACGGTTCCGCGCGATAAACAAATTGGGCGCAACGGAGTTGCGGACGTCATCTAGTTGTACCACGGAATATATAACACTAAAGGAAAGGGCATAGCGATAAGTTTCATTAGAAACTTGAGCGCCTCCCCTCGGGAACCCGTGCATTCTGGTCTCTGGCCAAAGCTATTTAAGGAAATTTCTGCAAGCCAACCCTACCACCCCTACACGGAGGAAATGGATCATTGGCCCAGGACGCAAAAGACAAAACCGATCTTCTAGGCAAGCTCTTTGCGTCAAACTCGACCCTGGATGACGGGGGGCAGAAACCGCCGACCACACCGCGATGCACGAGCATCATGTCGGATATTCGGTTTCATCAGCGCTCAGTGCGAAAAGCCCTCCGTTCCCTTGATATCCAAAAGTCGAGTGGGCCTGACGGAATCCCGCCTATTGTGTTGAAAAAGTGTGCTCCAGAGTTGGCTCCGGTCTTGACGCGTCTTTTTCGGCTCTCCTATTCCACTGGCATCGTCCCGGCTTCCTGGAAGACAGCCTTGGTGCACCCGATCCCCAAAAAAGGTGATCGCTCAAATCCTTCCAACTACAGACCAATCGCTATAACCTCTCTCTTCTCGAAGATAATGGAATCCATTATCAATAGCCAGCTTCTTCGATACTTGGACGGCCAGGGATTACTTAGCGACAAACAATACGGGTTCCGTAAGGGTCGCTCGGCTGGTGATCTCTTGGCGTACCTGACTCATCGTTGGGCTCAGGCAATTGAGTCGAAGGGAGAGGCATTGGCTGTTAGTTTGGACATTGCGAAGGCCTTTGATCGGGTTTGGCTTAAAGCGCTGCTATCAAAGCTTCCATCATACGGGCTGCCCGAGAAATTATGGTCACTAGTTTCTTAGCAGACAGAAGCATTAAGGTCGTAGTTGACGGCGAATGCTCGGAAACTCAGTCTGTTGATGCTGGTGTCCCTCAGGGCTGTGTGCTATCGCCTACTCTATTCATACTGCATATCAATGACATGTTACAGACCAGCGGCATTCATTGCTATGCGGATGATAGTACAGGTGATGCTGTATATACCGGCTCCCCCAATATTTCTCGGCAAAATGTCACTGAGAGTCGAAACGAACTTGTTTCTAAGGAGGAGAATTCATTGGAGAAGGTCTTTGAATGGGGTAGACGTAATTTGGTCCAATTCAACCCCGCCAAGACACAAGTCTGCGCGTTCACCACTAAAAAGTCACCAATGGTCGTATATCCTCGTTTCGAGGGCACATCTTTAACCATCTCCCCTAGCATTGAGATACTTGGCGTCAACATATCGAGCGAAGTCCAGTTCCGATATCATCTAGAGGGTAAGGCCAAATTAGCCTCGAAGAAACTTGGTGTTCTTAACAGAGCGAGACAGTACTTCAGTCCGGACCAACGCTTACAACTCTACAAGGCGCAGGTTCGGCCTCATATGGAATATTGTTCTCATCTCTGGGCAGGGGCGCCTAAATACCAACTGCTCCCTCTGGATCGTATCCAACGAAGGGCCGCTCGAATTGTTGACTGCCATAGTGATTCAAACAGCTTGGACCACTTGGAATTACGCCGAGATGTAGCTTCACTCTGCATCCTCTATCGGTTGTATCACGGGGAGTGCTCTAAGGAATTGTTCGGAATCATACCACCGGCAACTTTTTGCCATCGTCCCACGCGAAAAACATACCATCCTCATCACCTTGATGAGTGGCAGTCTTCCACAGTGCGTTTTTCGCGTAACTTTTTGCCGCGCACTGTAAAACTCTGGAACGAACTGTCACCAGCAGTATTTTCGGACCTATACGACCTGCAAACCTTCAAGAAAAGAGCATATTAAGTATTCCCTCTTAAAAGGCCGGCAACGCACCTGCAGCTCTTCTGATGTTGCGAGTGTCCATGGGCGACGGTAGTTGCTTACCATCAGGTGACCCGTTTGCTTGTTTGCCCCGTTATTTAATTAAAAAAAAAAAAACTGCTGTCGCCAAACTCATACAGTAACATTTTACGTACCATCGAAGAAATGGATTCATAAGCAGTTGACAGACCTACGTCAGCTGGGTTTGACAAAACGCGACCAAATTACGTAGGTCCGCCATCTGCCTATGAATTAACATCTCAGATAGTACATCAGTCTTTCCCAAAGTGGGCGATAACACCCCCTTGTAGGCGCTGAAGGTCTGAAGGTGTGGGACCCATTAAAAAATGGGGGTGTTGTGTAGATTAATCCTGCGATATAATAATATAGGTTTGGGAACCCCTGTAGTACATAATCGTGACTGTTTCCTTCTCAGTTTCAACGAGTAAAACATAACAGATGAATCAGCGTTTATCCATTCGAGTGGATTTACCTACATCCGAATGCCCAAGTGAGATATTTTTAGCCTCCCAGTTTTGTGTATGTTCTACCTTGTGTTTGTTCGATATGGTGGTATTTAGTTAGCTACCTACTAGCAAGAAGGATTTTGTTAATTTAATACATATCCATTATCCATACTAATATAATAAAAGCGAAAGATTGCCTGTCTGTCTTTGTTAGTGGGTATGTACTTCCTACCTACATAAGATAGAAAGACTAAGTTTATGATTTTTTTATATTACTTAGGATATATTATTATTATTAAAGTGTAAAACTACAGAGGTATGTGAGCGGTGGGACGGAGAGGCAGGGGCGCTTCGCACAAGAGATTGCAATAGCAAGATGAGTCCGCCGATAAAAAGACAATCTAAGGAAATAATATTTAAAGTGCATACGTTTTTTAAAAAACGGAAAGCCGATGTCAATAGTTTAAAACAGTGGTCCCCAACATTTTTTTCATGCGGACCACAAACATGTTTTGGTCTTGGTGTCGCGACTCGCGGGCCGCAACAAAAATTTTTTAGGGTTAAAAAATAACTTTCTTAAAAATTAAATATTTAATATTATTCTATCAATAATAATATTATAAATTACATAATATTATTATTGATATTTAGACTTTACGTTATTTTGCCGGTGGGCGTGAATTTCAAAATTGTTTAACATCACGCGGGCCACAAACAAAGTCCCGGCTGGCCGCATGCGGCCCGCGGGCCGCGGGTTGGGGATAGCGGGTTTAGGGGAGAGCGCCTCTCTCCCCCCCCCCCCCTCGAAATACATGAATAATTATTATCAAAGTGCCTATACATTATTATTTACTTTACTATCTATACATATTATAAAACAAAGTTGCTTTTTTTCCCTCATGTCCCTTTGTTTCCTTTAATCTTTAAAACTACGCAACGGATTTTGATGAAGAAATAGAGGAAAATGTGGATAAAACGGGGAAAAATATTTGAAAGGGCTAACTTGAACGCGCTAATCTCAGGAACTACTGGTCCGATTTGAAAAATTCTTTCAGTCTTAGATAGCCCATTTATTGAGGAAGGCTATAGGCTATATTTTATCACGCTAAGACTAATAGGAGAATGTGGAAAAAAACGGGGGAAATTATTTGAAGGGCTTATCTCGCGAACTACTGGAGCAATTTTTATGTTATTTGGCACAGATAAGAAGTAGACCACGTGGATGATCATAGGCTATCGATTTTTATCATTTTTCGGTGGCTAGGTATATATTTTATACCCGTGCGACGCCGGGGCGGGTTGCTAGTAATATTATAAAGCGGAAGAGTTTGATTGTTTGTATGAACACGTTAATCTCAGGAACTACTGTTCTGATTTGAAAAATTATGTCAGTTCTAGATTTATCCAGGAAGGCTTTAGGCTATATTTTATCAAGCCAAGACTAATAGGAGCGAAAAAACAGAAAAATGAGGAAAAAGCGGGAAAATTTATTTGAAAGGGCTTTTCTCACGAATTACTGGAGCAATTTCTATGTTATTTGGCACAATATAGCAGAATAATCACGTTTGTTGTAAAACGCAAACGCAAAAATACTTTTAAATTATTGTCGTTTGGTCTGTTTGCAAAAGCGGGACAATTTCGGCCTCGCGGGGGACAGCGGGACAGACTGCCTGAAAGCGGGACTGTCCCGCCCAAAGCGGGACGTATGGTCACCTTAACTATACCACTACTTACGGCCCGTAGTGTTGCTATTCATTTAACCAAGCTTTTTGCATCGACTTGCCATGTCTATTATATTATACGCTATTCACTAGCGCTTTTAATTTACTTACTGCCGCACTCAGAGTGGAACATTTTTTTTATGAGCCTATCTATACTATCCCACTGCTGGGCAAAGGCCTCCCCCAAGGCCTTCCATCTGTCTCGCTCCAATTCAACGCCTCCGCAGGCCAGCCTGGCTTGTAAGCATCCAGGAACATTAATTACTTAAATGTAATTAATTCAAAATTTTGACATAAGCCCCCATACATTATCATTTATCTGTCAATGTCTTCATTAAATTGAAGGTTAATCGTAATTAAATGTCTCTACTCTCTGAGTAAGAACTTAAACTATAGGTCTACCAGAATCTGATGGCAATTTTTGACAGCAGATTTTCAAAAAATATCCTTGATCATTGGATATTTTTTTATATTTGCATGTTTATCACATAGAATCAGCCGCTATAAGAATAAAAAGGATCAAAATGTTTTATTCCAATTACCGTATTGCTAGAGTCAATTTATTTTCTCACTTTTTGCCATCAGATTCTGGTAGACCTATAATAAACAGCGTTGTTGAATAAATAAACTTCTGTCAAAAAAACCTAAAAAGGGCATTATTTTGCCAAAAGAATTTATGTAAATTGTATAAGGACGAAAAACGTTCACACTTATCAGCTGAGCATACCACACCGTTAATCAGTAATTGCAGTACAGCGTCTTACGAGTTTTTGCAGATGACTCAAGGTTCGTTCACCCCGGGCCACGTCTAACATACCAAATAAACTCATTATTAAAGTGCTCCAAGGCTTTAAAGTTTAAATTAATGTGGACGGGACGCTGCTGGTAAAGGATTTAACTGTCAAACACATGTCAAAAATGACGTTTTTGTATGATAGGAAGCGATAGTTCCTTTTCTCGTCACGTTCATTTAAAGTACCTATGCCTTGTCGAGCAGCTGTACTTAATATCGCAGTAACCCTCATAACTCATAAGTCACAGAAATAAAAATTTTCAGGAATCATAAAAAACTGATGCTCCAACAAATGACTTTTAAAGGTATTTTGATTCTGAAATCAAATCAATCAATCAATTGAGTATGTGGGTAGTAAAACCTTCATATTTTATAAATAAAAATAATTAAAAAAAACGGTTGTCTGTAAAGTCGGTTTACTGACGATAGTTGAACGTGACAACGTGCCTCTTTGTCGCTCGTTCCGCGCTCTCGCTTGCACTTCAAGCCTTAAATGGAACGCCTCAGAGCGAGATAACGCCGCATGAGTCATGTTTTTTCGTGCGTGCAGCCGGCTCCATCGAATTATTAGACGTTGTCACGTCAAAACTCATTTCCCCGACTGTACATTTCTGCTTAGCACAATTTTCCCCGACTGTACATTTCTGCTAAACAACTCATTTCCCCGACTGTACATTTCTGCTTAGCACAATTTTCCCCGACTGTACATTTCTGCTAAACAACTCATTTCCCCGACTGTACATTTCTGCTTAGCACAATTTTCCCCGACTGTACATTTCTGCTAAACAACTCATTTCCCCGACTGTACATTTCTGCTTAGCACAATTTTCCCCGTCTGTACATTTTTGCTAAACAACTCATTTCCCCGACTGTACATTTCAGCTAAACAACTCATTTCCCCGACTGTACATTTCTGCTTAGCACAATTTTCCCCGACTGTACATTTCTGCTAAACAACTCATTTCCGCGACTGTACATTTCTGCTTAGCACAATTTTCCCCGACTGTACATTTCTGCTAAACAACTCATTTCCCCGACTATACATTTCTGCTTAGCACAATTTTCCCCGACTGTACATTTCTGCTAAACAACTCATTTCCCAGACTGTACATTTCTGCTTAGCACAATTTTCCCCGACTGTACATTTCTGCTAAACAACTCATTTACCCGACCGTACATTTCTGCTAAACAACTCATTTCCCCGACTGTACATTTCTGCTTAGCACAATTTTCCCCGACTGTACATTTCTGCTAAACAACTCAAATGGAACGCCTCAGAGCGAGGTAACGCCGCATATTGCGTCATGTTTTTTCGTGCGCGCAGCCCATATCGAATTATCAGACGTTGTCACGTCAAAACGTGTAAAACTGTTCTTCTTATATTATGCTGTTTTAGCAAGAAATAGCGTGAGTGGTATATTGTAATTATTCCAAAACATTCGTAGTAATAATCTGTTTTATTGCTTAATATTGCTAATCACAATTAAAATAACCTTATTAAAATTGTAAATGTATTGCTTTATCACCTTTTATATCATAGGCAGATGGCGGTCGTACCGCGTACGTAAATTGGTCGCCTCGTGTCAAAGTTCAAACCAATCCGACAGATCAATATACAAAAAATCAGCTGGGTAGAGTTCCGTTTTAGGGTTCCGTAACTAACCAAGTTTTGGTGATTACAGACCCTAAAACGGAACTCTAACGAGCTGATTTTTTTTGTATATATGTTACTGTAAAAGCTCGAACCTCGGTAAATCTTAAGATTTGAGTGTTAGGATTTACCGACACGAGTTGGTAAATGTAAGTATTTCTAAAAATGCGACGATTTTTTCGAACATTTACCATTACAATTCGGTATATGCTAGGTTTTACTACTGTCAACTGGTAAATGTTGGTTTTAAAAATAAAACAATGAGTGATTTTTAATTATTTACCTTAATGAACTATTAGACAAAACAGTTAAGTACATATAGTTATTTTATACGATAGTCGTAAGTAATACGGTCTATTTAACCTATTTAAATTATTTTCATACAACATCTCTGAATATTATTATCTTATTCACCGGCCCATTTGTGCTGAAGCATAGCTCTCCCACGGTTAATACCACTTTATTATTATTATAAGCATTAAGCAGCCTGCAGTATCCCACTGCTGGGCAATACCACTTTAATATTTTTTATAATATTAAAATAAAATAAAGATTTAAGGGGCCTTCAATACCAAAAACACAATTTCTGGCCTATTTTTGCTCTATAACAGTACGAAACGCTTCGTGCGCGAGTACGACTCGCACTTGGCCGTTTTTTTCCAACATATTATACCGTGCCATTAACGTAAATCCTAAGATTTACCAACTATATGGTGGTAAAAGTTCGTATCGCAAACCTTTTCGGACATTTACCATTAGGAATTGGTAGATCTTAGGATTTACTGCAGTTCGAGCTTTTACAGTAACATATAGATAGGTAGATAATAATTTAAGTGTAACATTGTCCTACAAATAGAACAGTCCATATTTTAGGACCATCAGATCTAAATATTAAATCCTTTCTATGTCTGTTAGCTACCACTTTCGAGAATTTACAATTTTTTCTAGGGAACCCTGGCTATATGGAATATGCCCAATAAAAGAGGAAAATAAACCTAATGTTAGCTCTAATAATATTATTATCGTTATCTAAAAATATTATCGCTTAAGTAACATTAATTATTAATATCCTGTCGATGAACCATTTTTGTTTGACATGTGCGTATCACGTGTAAAAGAAGGTTAGTACCTACTACAAACTACCTTAGCCCTCGGAAATTTTCCATAGAAAGTCATCTTTTTCCACGAAAATAAACAATATATTAAACAAAACGACGACATTTGAACTTTGAGATCACAGTCGTGTTGTACTTGTTCTTGTACGAAAGAAAAATGTTGTGAAAAGGCCTTCTGACAATCACAAATGATAATTCCGATATTGAAATAAGACACAATCATTAGGCTGCGTTCCACAGAAGCGGAGCGGAGCAGAGCGGAGCTTAGCGGTGCCGAACCTACCAATCACCACGCTCGAAATCTTCGCTCCGCTTTGCTGTCATTCCGCTGGAATAGCACGATTGGTCAATCAGGGCACCGCTAAGCTCCGCTCCGCTTAGTGGAAACGCAGCCTAATATGTAATCCCTTTTTTCTAGTTTAGTGTGGGTGAGTATGCCCAATAGCGCACTAGTGGCTAGGCCGCAGCGGCCTACTTGCGGCCATCGAGAGTATGGTGTGGACTGTGGCCGCTGGCCGCCGTGGGGCCGCGCCGCCGGCCAGGTGCGCGTGGCCTATGGCGGTTTCATACTAAGGTCTTGATGGCCGCTGCGACCTGGCCGCTGCTGCCTAGCCGCTAGTGAGCTATTGGGCTGACTCCCCTCCTCGCTCAGTACGACATTTTTTTTAATTCAGGGGCTAGTCAATTACTTAATATACCATCCCCAATCAGCTCGGAGAAGTTCGACTACCACCCAGCATGACTACCCTCCCCGCCCGGTATATTTTTCACTAATTTCCCCACTCAATAAAGGCAAGTTCGTATTCTGTCCCCACTCAATAACTCATTAAGGGCAAGTACGTATTCTCTCCCCACTCAATAAGGGCGAGTACGACTTCTCTCCCCAGTCTCCACTCAATAAGGATAAGTGCGAATTCGCTCCCCACTCAATAAGGGCAAGTACGACTTCCCTCCCCACCCTATAAGAGTTGCAAGTACGACTTCCCAAATCCCTCCTCATTTCAGTAAGGGCGAGTACGCCTTTTTTCCCTACTCTGTCCTTATTGAGACTACTTGCCCTTGAAGTACGAATTCTCTCCCCACTCAGTAAGACTCCAGTCCCCACATAATAAGGGCGAGTACGAAGTCTCTCCCCACTCAATAAGGGCGACTCACCTCCTCCCAGCTGAGGATGGAGCTCTCGACCGCGCTGATCCACATGTCGCCGGCGCCCGGGTGGCTCATCCCTCGCCCTGCCTCCGCGTTAGAGTGCTGAAACATACCACATAGTTACAACCCTGCGGAGAGACTTCCCGTTCGATTCGCATTCGGAAATTTCCGTGAGGTTAGTTTCTGTATCGAACGTCAACGCTCACCACAGCAAGCGTTTATTAGAAGTCGAATCTATAGTGCTTAAATATGGTTACAAGTAGTTACGACCCTGCGGAGAGACTTTCTGTTCGACTCGCATTCGGATAATATTTTCCGTGGGGTAAGTTTACGAGTAGAAGTCGAAAGCCAAAGTTCAGCACGGCGTGTTTATTGAACTTTAAGTATGTGTGGTTGTAAAAATGCGAACAATTTCGTACATTGACCACTCGCTACTTGTCTCATTCACTCACATTTCCTTCCTGTCGTAATTGTGGAAAAGATATAGATTCTAGAGAAAGAAATAGGAAGTGTGCTAGAGAAAGAAATAGGAAGTGTGCTAGAGAAAGAAATAGTTGTACATCAAAATACAAAAAATAAGCCTAGAAAAATAATAAATGTCAATTATTTCAGTATCACTTGGCTTGTCGCCACAACACTGACGTGGCATCATAATATCTTCATTCAATTCCATTTTCTAAAGGTGTGTGACCTAGTTTAATTGTTCTTAGTGAGTATTAATATGTCATGAAAAGACACACAAGTTGCTTAGTACAGTAATTATTTATTCAGTATTGACATTTTCCTTTTTTTTTTAATAAACTATAAAATTAAATTCTTCAAAGGTAGAATCTTAAAAGAAATCATCAAGACACTTGCATGAGAATCATAGAAAATTATTTTTATGAGAGAAATATATAAATTTTTTTTCTGCAGTCTGCTCCTAAAATCTATTATTAATAGTATTTCAATTATTTTGCATATTATATCTATTTTGGTCACAAGCCTATCAAATCATCAAAATCATGACATTATGTCATGAATCATGATATTGTAATTTACAATATTTAAATTGGTAGCTAAATCATTAATATGCATCATAGAAAGTTTTATGAATTATGAAGTTACTACTTAATTTGTCATTCATGGAATAAGTGTATATTTGAATTCAAAAAAGGAATTTATTTCCTTTTTATATTCCGTGGCTCAGCCATACTCATGGGCGTAGCCACACTGGGGCAAGCTGGGGTGCTTGCTCCACCCTGGCTCTGACCTATAAGGTGCCTAACTAAACAAAAAAAATATTTTCAACTACTTTCAACTAATTACAATCATAATATCCGTAAGAAGGTTACACAAAAAAAATTGTCGACATGAAAAAAAGTGCGATCAAAACAAAATGCGCGCACTATTACCGTGGAATAACTGAATAAGGGGTTATACTCATGTGCTCTGTGCAGACTTGGAGCTCTGCAAAGCCTTATATTTAGCAATATATTTTTTTATAAGTAATCTAGATCTAAATTATTGGTAATATAATTGTATAGCAACTAACTAGATTAGAGTCAATAAGGTTGAATATGCATAATGTGTAAATATGTATCAAAGTTTTATCTATGTTAAGCCTAATTTTTATTTCTTGTAAACAAAGCTAGATCAAACAAAGTTGTCTTTCAAACCATAAAATATAAAGATAAACTCAAGGAATGTCGTATACAAATTTGGGTTTTATTATTTATTTAAAAAATAACTAGTACAAATTACTTATTGTAACCTTAAGGCGCGCCGCAGACATCACACTTTTTGTGTGATCGAGTCTGCGGCTTACATACAGTCCGCATGGTGCGCGTCATCAGTATGTAAGCCGCAGACTCGATCACAAAAAGTGTGACATCTGCGGCGCGCCTAAAAAGTTTGTCCAAAGAGCTGCAAACTAAACTTGTTTTTATAAAATTTGAAGCTAGAATAGAGGGAAAAACAAATCAGAAAAAAAATTTGCTGATGTCAAGGAGGGTCCTTTAATTCTTCTCAGTCTCAGTTTCTAGTAATTATATTTGGACATTTTTAATAACAACCCCGCTTAATTATTCCATGCATCACATGCAGTTATTAACACCTCTATTGTGGATATCGCAGACACAATTGATTTTCAATTGGTATGCGGCAGCCGGCTGCCGTTTGGGGATTGATGGGTTGATAATATTATAACAGCATATTGTTAACAGAATATTATTAAATTACTTAAACTAAATTATACTGTTACAAATATTGTGTATAAATGTATATTGTCAAAACTTACCTTTACTGCTGGCTGGTCGATTTATTCATAATAATATGGTAGTAGTCAAACATGCACAGTGAAAGTGTGTACAGGCACAAACAAAAAAACTGTCTAAAAATCTTTTAACGCTAGTTGATGATTTGGAAAACTTAAAGTAGGTTTGTAGTGTCACTAAGGCATATGTAAATCTTCACGAATAAAAATATCTAGGTCGCATGTGAAGCAAAAACTAAGCTTTGGTAACTAAAAAACTGTGCGGTACTACAATGCAATTAGCGGGCGTATTCTACTCTATGTCGTTCTATTAAGCTCGTTATTCTATGGCTAATGGGCTGCAATAACGAATCAATAAAATCTAGACGGAACACAAACAAAATCAATAATTGTAACAACCACCACTAACCACACTCGCCGTGTCTTGGCTGTCTAGCGAGTTCTTGTCGCTCTCTTTGCTTTGATGGTCGGTGAAATTCTCATATTTACGAGAAGGACTACTTTTCATCTTTCACCAATTTCCTGGAGCCTAAGCCACCAAAAACATATTTCTCACAAAAAGACTAAAATGCCGAATGATCGCGAAACCTCAACCAACAAAAGCAATTTTCAACTGACAATTTCTGACAAATGACAATTGTGATTGTGTCAGTGTGGCCGGAGAATGTCAATGTCATTTTTGACATGGACATGCGGTCTACGTTCTGAAATTGAAACAAAAAAATAAACGTTCAAAATCCCAAAAAAAAAATAGCCGGATATGAAATCTAAAATTCGCCACATCATTCATATTTTCATAACTTGTGCATCTTGTGATTAGCAAAATATATTTTGCGTTTGATGATGAGGGGAAAATTAACCTGATGTCTCCCTGATGTGGGTTTTGAAACAACCTACTTACAGTATTAAGTATTAACTATTAGCCAACAAGGCCCAAGAGTCAGGACTCAGGATTCAGGAGAGGACGTATTACCTAACTATTAACACAATAATATCATTATTAAAGTACGTTTATGCTTAGTGTTAAGTTTATTGTAATATATATTTTTAATATATTATTATTTTGAATTATTTACAAAAATTATACCTTATTGTAGGACTACGCAGAAATCGGGAAGGGTACTCACTTGCGTAGGTATTTTTGTTTCATCTTGTGTAATTTTGTCATATTTATAATCAGTCTTGTTACGTCGGTACATTAAACTAGCTCACTTCACCACTAAAAACAACTATAACCTTAACCATAGGACTGAACACAAACATTCGTCATCTAAACTATAAAAATCTTCTCAAGTTACACATTACACGTTTGGAGTTTTACATTTTTTGCTGTTACGTTCGTGCTGTACGTCAAAGTTTCATTTTCCTACTAACTGTTATCTCGGAACTATCAATACTCTTATCTTATCTTTTTCATTCACGTTCTTATCGCTTGGAGAAAATCCATAAAACTAATCAGTTTTTAGTGAGTTATGAGCTATTAATAATAGGAATTGCTGAGATTACAATTTTCGTACGACAAAAAGTAATAGTTCAGCACTAATACTACAAGTATCTAATATAAAATCACCCAGTCATAGAAAATTACGCCAGCTAAGCGACAGAGTTCAATGACCGATAACGCACTTGAAACTACTCTTGTGCTGCAAATGATCTCAGATCTGGCAATGATCACTTTTATAGGCTAATTTTGCCATACAAGGTATCGAAAATAAGTTCAATTAAAATATGCCAATATAAATCAAATATTTAATTTACATTATGTATACATAATTATTATCTATTTACAAAATAAAACAAGTCATATCTAACAACTTTATTTAAATATTCCTATAATACATCTGCTTTACTTGAGGGCATCTTGGAGTCCGAAGCCAGGGCCTTTGGGTTCCTCGGTCAGGGAGGTGAGCCCTCCCAGGGGTTCCGCGGCGTATCTGCCACTCCTGAAAAAATGGCAAAAGTTTTAGCTGAATCGTTATTTCGTATAACGAAAAAAACTTTAGCATCGTTCGGGGAACTAGAGAGGGGAAAACGTACGTTTGATTTTTAGGACTCCTTAGTTTTGCTAAGCAATCTTACAGTTTTGTGGGACCTGAAACTTAAGACGTCCCTTACATTAGGTTTGCGCGCCCCTCGGCGCGTACGCCTCTTACCCCTTCTACTGTCCAAATTGTGATTGACTTGATTGAGGGAGTTAACGCCTCTAGTACACCGAGGCTGCGAACCTTCGCGGTTCGCAGCCTCGCGAGCGCTAGCAGCGAACCGATTTACTGTTTCACCCGCCACACGACGTTATATTGCATACAGCATACCGCTCTATTTCTGTTTCGCAGAGTTTTCGCGTTTAGCACAGTTGGTGTACTAGAGGGGTAAACGCCAAGGCGAGCACCGGGTGCGCGCCGCGCGCTCACACACGTCACACGGCGGCAACGCGCGCGCTTGCGCAGCGCGCTCGCGGTGCGCACGCGTCGCTCATACCTAAGGCCGGCATTCACGAGCGATCCATCGATCTATTTGGCAGGCTGTTGATCCAAAATTCATCCATGAATGTGAAAACATTGTCGGTCCAAATTGATCGGCTCGACGTGATGGAATTCCAACTGTGAATGGTGGCGCTCGTGAATGGTGTTACTCACAAGCCAAAGACGCCATTTTGATTTTAGTTTGCGTTTAGAACACGTCCGGTGCTGTCAACGCCTACACGCTCGTGAATGCCTAGTGCCTACCCACACGCCCGAGGAACGCGCACGCCTAATGTGGGGTCAGCCTAAGCAAGGATATTGCAGAAAATATATTGATCAAAGCACTAACCTGGGACCAGGTTTCGGTTTCTCATCCTTCTTGAGTTTCTCAATGATCTCTAAAGTGTCTTGTACAGATAGGTCTTCCTGGAATTACAAAACAATAAAGAATGTAAGTTAACTGTAAAGTGAAATAAAATGAAATATTATTTATTGGAAGAAACATTTTATTTCTATCTCATAACAGTAATTATTCACAGTTTGCTTAGTTCAAAACTATGTTCAAAAGTAATTTCTCACTAATTTTAAAGTTAAAAAGAATGTTTTATTTTTAATTTCAAAATGTTACGATGGTTCATTTCAACAATAAAGCTAACTGCACTATTAAATTTATTATATACTTTTTATAATTTATAATCTAGAAAAAAAATTGTTTTAATACTTACGTAATAATCATCATTGACTTGAACCATTGGGGCGTTGACACAAGCTCCAAGACATTCAACCTAAAACCAAGCACATTGACTGTCATTATAGCCTTATTTGCTTTCCTAAAGATTGATTATAATATTTACACAATGAATCAAAACAAAGTTTTGTCTAATTAGTCAGAAAAATCGAATTAAAGTCCATTAGCAACAAATCACATTTTACCAAAGACACTTAAAATTGATTTGGTTTAATTATAATACAGATGTATTAGATAAGACTTTGCTAGGACTTTATGATTCTCAATATGTATTGTTTTATTCAGATCATCTCTATCAATATTTATCGATCATCTCTATCATTATTAACATTTATACATGACCCTGCTAATAAGTATGAGGGCCATGGGCCTTTCTGGATCAAATTTGTTTATCCTTCCATAAGCTGACCTGAACTTACTTTTGCCTAGGCTGTATCTTTAATTTTTTTTTAAAACAACCCACCTCAGATACAGAGAATTTGCCACAGGGGCTGTTTCCTCCGACCTCACATCCAGTTGCTTCTACAATGGCTTTGAGAACAGCGTCGGAGCCTCTCAGCCAGCATGGTGTTGTGGTGCACACTTGTAAGTGGTATTTGCCTATTGGTCGCCTGAAATTGTTAAAAAGTGTATCGTTTAGTCTACAATTTTCATTAACTAATATAAAGGGAGATCGCAGACGACAGACTATCCGTGACGCACTTTTTATTCTGTGGAAATAGAACCTATGCAATTATATGCAGTAACGCACATGACGCGCAATAAGTCCGACGCACAAAAAATTCGTATAATTCTGGCAGACCGCATCGCGCCACTTCGCACAAAAAGTGTGCGAAAAAAATAGAATGTTTGCTTCAACACGCGCTAACGCAGACGGCGCATACTTTTAGTCTACAAACTGCATTTGTAGTGACGTAACGTACGCGATCTATTTAATTAACATGGCGCCAGATATCGATGTAACGATGTTAACTAATGAAATACAAAACAGACCAGTAATTTATGATACCTCTAACAGTGGCGGGGCAAGACCTAAATTTTATGTGGGCAAGATATATCTTGCGAGGCCCCCTAAAATATATTGTGCGAGCCCCCCCTGATGGATGACGCTATAGAACGGATTTATTGAGAGAAATAATTTTTTGATAAGTACTTAAAGTCTTATTTATAAAACTTTTTATTTATGAATATTTGAGTATCACGTACAACTCGTAAAACCTTTAAAAAAAACTAGTGGTCCAAGGGGCGCGAGGCCCCTAGGACCGCGAGGCCGTGGACGGTCGCCCACACCGCCCACGCCTTGCACCGCCTCTGACCTCTAAGGCAGAATAATGCAGAATTGAATGTTTAATATGGAACTGTCCATTCAATAATCTGTCCGAAATTATAGGATGTACCCAAATTTTTCTATTTTTTCTTCTTTTTCTGTACTTCAAGTACAAAATAATACTTCGCGATCTTTGCACGATTTCCATAGGGTCTACGTCCCTACAGTTCAGCGGACAGAATGATCGAAGATGTGCGTTGTGTGCGTTAAGTCTGTGAAAAATCCGCGAACGACATTTGTGCGCCTTTTGTGCGCCGCAGACTCGATCACACAAAGTGTGACGTGTGCGATCTCCCAAAAAGTGACCTTAAAATGTTAATAAAATTAAATGGTTTTTAAAGAACAGGCTGACACTTGTTAAAATACATCCTTAAACTAGTCTATACAAATATTAAACACCTAAAAGTGTGTCTGTCTGTCCTTTACCTCTTCACTCCCAAATTGCTGAACTGATTTTGCTGAAATTTGGTATGGAGATACTTTAGAGTCCCGGGAAAGGACATAATATGATACTTTTCCCACGTGATAAACGTCTTTTGGCGCAAGGAAGTTGGGGCATCATCTAGTATTTCATATTCTCATACCCAATACCAGTGTAGTATAAAAACAAATTAATTTTATTTCTATGTCTAGCACATGCTACACATTTTAAAGTAAAATTTGTGTAAGTACCTTATGAACATTGTGTAGAAGGTTGCGACTTCGTAAACTCTCATGCGAGGTAGATTCAATATTTCCGCTACTTTGTGCATAGCCGAAATGGGTAGCCATCCATCGTTTTGACGTTGAGCAAGATCAAGGAGAGGAATCATCGCTCCTCTTTTGTGACCCTCGGGGTATATAGCTAATAAAGCATCAGCCCGCTGAAAATATCATGTAGGTTATAAACATCTTATCCTTAGTTCAATTTTACTACATTCTTTGAAATTATATGGAGTCTAGATCTCATAAATAGAATGATTTTTATAAGGCAATTATTTCAAATGTATACACTAGAAAACATAAAAAGTACCTTTTGATTTTCTGGGGTGAACTCAAACGGAATGCTAGGGTTATCTTCGGGGGTGTCACGGTGCACGAAAAGACTGTCATGTTGCAAGTTGGCAGTCGTCTGCAGGGCCCTAGACGAGGCCCTCCACTGCAGAACAAGTTTATTTTGTATACAAACTCGTCTAATTATACAAAAACGTTATGTAATTGTTTCTAGTGTAAATATTGTACATAAAGTGTACATACCAAACCTTGCACCCCACTTCTCAAGCTGGATAGCATTTTGTATGGAATTTGCTATATTTTATTGCGAAACACTGTCCGCGAACAAATCCACTACAGGTTAATTTTATTAAATTTTCTATTTTGTGTTTTTCATGGGCTGGGGCCTGGGTGACAGCTTCGGCTGACACTTGACGGAAAATAAATTGTGACATTGATATTTTACTGACACTTTCAGTTTCAACAGATAATAACAAAATTGCAGATAACAAAGTGACATCTGTCGACAAAAAGCTTAAGTTTAGTAGTTATACTACTTAGGTATTCAGCCAATAGATGTCACTGTGTGGCAGAGTGTAAGCTATTGAGTTTTACTTTAATAATACTAGATGGCGTTGTTTTATCAATTTATTAAAAACATAATTTTATTAAAAAACAGTAAATTTTAATAAATTAACAGTTTATAAACTGTTTTAAATTTTTAATATTATAAACTAGTTTCTATTTGAAAGTGTTAAAAACAGAAAACCCTCTTCATTTTTAATATTATATTCTATTCTTTTTAGGTTTTTTAAAGTTTATGAAATTGGAAAATTAATTACGTCAGTCGTGAATTATTTCCTCTTTAAATACTTATTACGCTGGAAGGGACTGCGTACCGACTACCGATGATAGCGTACAAAATTATAATACATATAAACAACAGTCAAAATGAGCAAACCAATACGAGCTCATAATATTATAAGTTACAATTTCCCCATATTTCCTACGAAACTCCAAAAACCGAGCCTAAACAGTCAATTTAAGTTGGACTTTCAGCCTAGATGTGTATTAGCAATAAAATTTTATTGGGTTCGCCTCCGAATGTACGGCGAGGGTGCTTTTGTGTACATAAAAAATAAAAGTATGGGTACTCGGAATCGGCAAAACAACTATGTTGCCGGGCGACGCGGCCAGACGGCCGGTATATAATGCAAACTGTACGTATATTCGTTCGTCGGAATATGTGTGTTGATGTAATGCGTCGCCATCAAATTAATAACCCCCTTAGCTTATAACGTTTTATTGGTGCTGCAAGTGTCATCTATCAAAGCCTTACCGTGAGATGATCCGGCTGCTCGTTTCCATGTCATCTATCTATACATATCGCTCCTTGAATACAAAAGGGACACAAATCGAAATCCATAAATTTTACAGGACAGCCAAAACAAATTTTTGAAACTGTTTTTTTATAATATTTCATATATTTATTAATTAAACATAAGATGTTAATATATCATTAGATGCGTATTTATTAGCTCTATCTATCTACAATATAAACTTTGTAATAGATGTTACCTATTAAGAAAAAAAAGCATAAAAGTCCCTTTTGCATTCAAAATTTGAACCAATATAATAAAAAATATGTCAAAAATTAAACACACTTTTACAAATAAAAATGGTTTATTGTACCTTTTTGGTAAAAAAACCGTATCAAAAAGTTTAATCTTATTACTAGGTAAAAACATAAGTGAATGGACACCAGGAGAACATTGTATTAAAAAATCTAAACTAAAAAACCTTAACTTATTATTAAGTAATATAATTGAGATCAACTTTGTACGTAACTATTATTCAGCAAAATTAAACATCTCTCTAAAACAATTATATTTGTAAGAATTATAGAAAAAACAAGAGATAAAACTGTAATAATCATTATCAAAATATACATAAAATAACCATATTCATTAATAAATTCTTTAAATAACTCAAAAAATAATCAACTGACGACACTAATTTGTCTCTATTTAACATTAATAATTTAAACAAAAAAAAATACAAGATCAGTTCTAAAGGCACATAATTCAGTAGCAAAATATTATAGCTTATTATGTAATAATACTAATGCACAGTAACAATCTAAGTAGAATCACAGATAAACACTTTAAGGCACTTTTTACGTAAACTATTTTAAGTTACAAATTATAATCGTTATTTATTATTGTTATGTAAATGTTTGTATAAAATTTATAAGTCTTTATTATCAAAAGGAACTTTTAAAATTAACTATTCTAAATATTATCACAATTAGGTATCTAATAATAAAATTACAAATTTTCGTAAAAGCTTTGGTAATACTTAGGAATTATATTTTTCTCAATAAGTTTAAGAATACCCTGTTTTTTAGTTTCGGTTATTTTAAGTTTTTGTTTGTACAGTTTTTTTGGCACTATAGGATTAGCAGACCTTCTTTTTGTCAGCGTGGCTACCGAGGTAAACTCTTCAGTTTCGTAAGAAGTCTTGAAGAAAAATTTGTTCTCATAATCTCGATGGACTTTAATAGTTTTTATATCAGCCCATTTGACTTTTTGTCCATCTTCTGTAGTAGTGTAATTGCCGACAGCCAGAGATTTTAAATCTAAAAAACTCTCATGCGTAAGTTCGTGAACAACGAAGGGTCTTCCTTTCTTCTTTGCAGTTTTAATAAGGGTTATGTACTGATCCGGCACATAAATGGGAGAAGATTTTAAAGCATTCGAAATGTTGCGTTGAATTAGAGAGTGAGCAGCATCTCCTTCATTTTGAGTGTGCCCTTTGATTAAAAAATTATGAGTAACACTCCTCAACTTCGATAACTCATTTATGGCGTATTGGTACGTTGCTAACATAAATTTATTTTTATGTTGGCCACAACAGTTGTCGCTGTAAAATACTACATCAAAATAGTCAGAAGCTTTCTCATTCAAATTTTTCAAGTACGCGAGCACACACGATCCTATTTCGTTAGCACCACGAGCTCCTGCACCTTCATGCCAAACGTAGCAGGTCGTATTATTTGAACCCAGTTCAGTAACAGTAACATTCAGTACATTCAATTTTGAAATATAATAAAAACTAGAGACTTCGCCTTGCGGACAAGGCATCACAGCCTGTAAGTCATATACACATACTATAAAATTATCACTTATATTTTTTTATCATTTTCCTTTTGAGCTCTGGCTAAATTTTTTTCTTTCAAATGCAGATCATATTGTACTTGTAAAAGCATTTTATCTTCAACATTTGCGAAAGCTGTGCAGTCTTCACACTGGTATTTTTTCGGTTTCCAAAAAGAAATGTTGAAGTCATTCACGAAGATATTATAGTACAGTTTATAAGAAAGATAACCTTTACCTTCAGCTTTACATTTATCGACGTAATCACGGTGCAAAGTAGCAATAGATCGGCTTCCTTCAATATACTCACGCTTAGAGCGAGCGCGACAATAGTGGCTCTCAATCCTGGGTATGGAGTTAATGTGTTCCTTTGCCCTATCCTTCAAAGCAGCATCCAATTTAAATTGATTGCCATGTTTTCCTCGGTTATCTTGCATTTGTATTCCAGTAATTGATCCAGAAAATTTATTTACAACAGTCCGAATGCTTTTATCTGATATAGCAAGTGTATTCATAAAGAATAACTTGCATACTCGAATGCGTTGATCGATTTTCGTTAAGTAATATGCGTGGTTTAAGTTTTGGCGGGTACTACCAACACGGATGTACCGATACTTTGGCTCAATGTTTGTTATATGGTTGTATATAAATTGCCTCTGAACGTTTAAATCACCAGTGTCCCAATAGGCATTAAATATGGCTAATCGTTCCGCAAATGAAAACACATTTTGACATTTAAATTTACACTTATCTGAACAAACAGGTCCCATATTTTTGGCAGCAATATTTTTTTTCGATTTAGACATAGTTGTGTGTGCCTTCCCGCTATTGATCAGGGTCTTGGTTTTGTTTCTTTTCCATGATTCTGGATTAGCTTTTCTTTTCCGACTAAGACGCTGAGGATCCACGCTAGCTGGTTCACTGCCAATGCTGGGTGACTGAATATTCACGCTGGGTGACTGATTATGACTGATGGATGGCTGTGTTTCTATATTAGGCGACTGAGTATCCAAATTGACTGGCAGATTATCATTGATGAGTAAGTGAGGTTCTACACGAGAAGGGCCCGGTTGGGGTGAAATACAAAATGGTTTGGCAATTACTTTTGACTGTATATCTCCTTCGGAATCAGAAGATTTTTCATGACTAGGTAGAAAGTTGGGATCTAAAACACTGTCATCAGAAGAAAAATCTGCAATTGATGAACTGCTGGATCTTGATGATCGGCTGGAATTGGTATCAGAATCATTATCAGAGTCGCTTGAACTGCTACTCGAGTCACTCTGTTCAACAACTATTTTTGGCCTATTTGTGTCTTTGGTATTCGTTACACAGCTTACTTCACTGTCTTCATCCTCTAATATTGATAGGTTAAGATCAGGTTGACTGTCTGCTATAGAATTTGTATCTGAAGAATCAATGGGTAACGTGTCGGGTAGACTGAGTGCAGCTGGAGTATTAAAGAAAGTTTTATTTTGCACATTATTATTGTGGCCAGGTAATGTTTGAACTTTTTCCGATTCTTGAACGGAGGTTGCCATATTCAACATTTTTCGTGCCCTATTCATTTTGTCAATCTGTAAAAAAAAAACATCTTTAACGTTTTATAACTAAAAAACATAAAATACACACAGTTATATTATACGTATATTATACAGTCCTTAGTACATACACACAATACATACATACACTAAAACATACACAATCAAACATAATCCTTAATATGACATTTTCAATACTAATTTGACAGGAATAACACCTTAATTATATTTAACAAATTTAAGCTACCACCTCATATTTAACATTCAAATTCACAGAAAATATTATGAGGCAATGCATTTTAATCACATATTTTTCAACATTTACGAATATCTACCCATATTATTATAGGTCGCTATAAACACTCACTGATATTATTTAAAAAACTTTAAATTAGTGACGAAAGCTACAGGGACAGGGCTTCAATTTAGTTTATATTATTAATTTACAAACAAATAAATACATTTGTATGATTTTTAAGTTAAAAATCACTGAAGTAATAAGAATAAAACAAAATTAACATCAAAATGGTCATTTTTATTTTTAAAATTGTAACGAAAACTAAAATTATTATCATGCAAAACGGCCATATTTCTGGCCTTCCCATTCTAGCACGCTAAAAATAATTATTTATTTCACTATAATTTAATGCAAAAGGGACGTATTTCAAAATATGCTACTGTTGTATTATAAAATATAATTATACTTAACTAATATTGGATTACAAAAAGGACGCATTTCAAATATGGCAATTTTGTATTACAAAATATAATAAAAAATACTAATGTTAGAATGCAAAACAGACGTTTTCCAAAATATGGCACTTTTGTATTATATATTATGGTTACAAATACTAATGTTAGAATGCAAAACGGACGTTTTCCAAAATATGGCACTTTTGTATTATATATTATGGTTACAAATACTAATGTTAGAATGCAAAACGGACGTTTTCCAAAATATGGCACTTTTGTATTGTAAAATATAATCACACTTACCTGAAATTTTGAATCCAACACAGACGTATTTTGGATTGTGGCACTTTTTCACGCAACCGACGTGCGTTAGCGTTGAATCTCCGGGCGCAACTAACAAAATGGCGGTTTAGCACTGACATTACCTGTCAAAGTGAGCTAATGCAAAAATGGCGGTAAGTCAGTGTAGCCATAATATAAGCAAAAATGATGGGAGTTTTTTTTTCACTATAAAATATAGTCGGTTCAGGTGTAATTTTTGCAATAAAACGATTTTCATTTTTTTTTAATTGTGGCCCTTTTGTATTCAAGGAGCGATATAATAAAACTGTAGAAATGAAAATTCTGTACATTAAAGATAATAAAAAAATAATAAGCGGGGGGTGTCACTACATCGCTATAGAAGCCAAAAATGTGGTTAGTTTTTTTGTCTGTCTGTCTGTCTGTCTGTATGTTTGTTCCACTATCACACGAAAACTACTGATCCGATTTGAATGCGGTTTTCGCAGATATATTTGTCTTCTTCCAACTTAACATCTGGTGTATAAAAATTTTTCCCCCCACCCCTCTAAGGGGACGAAAGAGAGGGTCAGATTTTGTATCAAACTTTTTTCTTTAACACAAAAACTACTGATCCGATTTGCATGCAGTTTTCGCAGATATATTTGTCTACTTTCAACTCAAAATCTGGTGTATAAAAATTTCCCCCCCACCCCTCTAAGAGGACCAAAGAGGGGGTCAGATTTTGTATCAAACTTTTTTCTTTAATGGACTTACTTCATATTATTAACTATGTTTTCCAACTTAACATCTGGTGTATAAAATTTTTCCCCCCACCCCTCTTAGGGGACAAAAGAGGGGGTAAGATTTTGTATCAACTGATGAAGTAGAAATACTTTAAATGGCAAAACAACGTTTGCCGGGACAGCTAGTTTCATAATAAATGTTATACTTATGTCAGTCTACTAGATCATCTATTTCAACCCATCAAGCCCCGCAAGGACACCGGTGACCGCGACAACAATAGAATAACAATAGATTTCCAAGAATCCGCGATCGAAGGATTAATGTTCCTATTTCGATTGTTTGTATATTTTGCTAAAATCCTGAACAACCTTTTTCTGAAACTCTATCAAAAGCAAAATACTTGAAAATACTTACCCAATAATTTTCGGCACTTTAAGGGTTCATACAGAATGCTCATTATCACATTCATAGTATTTTCAAGCATTTAAGGTAGGTACCTAACTACCATTTACTAATAATGATTAAATATGATTTTGAGAGCGTATTCCCTCTTAAAAGGCCGGCAACGGCAACTCTGATATTGCGAGTGTCCATCAGGTGACCTGTTTGCTCGTTTGCCCGTTATTTTATACTAAAAAAATTACGGACAAAAATGGGGGTTGTATGCCCTATCATATTATTTAATCAAAACTATCTTTTAGCTTTTTATTTTATTAGTAAGCTAATAACTTTAGCTTTCGAAAACCTAATTAAATGTATTGTGTGGAGATTGTCCGTCGCCTCATTTTGAGCAAAGCGAGACGAATCTATTGTAAGCACGTGACATGATTGAGACCTCAGACGTGACTGAAAACACCAAACCCCACTTAAATTGAGAGCTACTTAGGTGACACGATGTCTTTTGGCTGAAATAAAATTTGCATTCTTTACATGTCGAATTTGTGGTCAACAATTAGGTAGCTGTCTACTACAATTCCGAAAACTTTAATTGTTTCAAATTATTTCAGAATATATTATAAGTATATCAGTTTTTTTTTATTTATTTAAAGTGTTTAAATTCGTAATAAATTCCCTTACATCATGTAAGAGACATTATTATGAATCTTAATGTAACTTACATTGAAATAAAACATACCAAAGATAGAAGCTAAAGTTGTAAGCTAGATATTTTGCAGTGCTTTGTCAGACCAGTCAGTCAGAGGACTGTCCGGCTGCAGTGATTTAAACCATAAAAATATTTCTCGCTACGGCTGACGTAAGAAAGGATCTGACCTTTTAGTTTTTATAAGCTTTAGGAATTATGCTAAACATTCGACCTACAGACGTTCCGAGAATTAGGTATTCGGCCATCTTGGATTTGTTTCAACTTTAAACTTTTACATGTTTCGGATGCCTTTGTTTTGTTTCGATACTTTACGATTACGATTATTTTAATTCTTTTGCCCTTTTGTACCTTAACACGTTTCCATAGCAACGAGTTATTGAGCAACGAGTTAAGGAGTATAACCTATGCAATTTGCATGTTGCAACATAATATTATCTACAGCTATTAAAATTGATCTCTTTTCTTTGGGTAAATTAACGCTAGCTACTTAACTTTTATACCTCATTTTAATGTTTAGTGGTAACAGTTACTAAAACACTAGTAAATTATTAAAAGTTCAATTATACTGTATACCAGAGGCTCTGATTCCTCCTGCAAATGTACTCCTTCTTACTCTACTTTTAGCCTTTAGGTTTCAGGTAGTAAAGTTTTAGAAAATTGCATTTTCTAACCTTTGTCAAATAGTGAATATTTGACGTCACTGCGACCCATGAGGATCATTAGGTGAATAATAGAAATGTTGTTCTTTTGAACTTATATCCTACCACAGTAGGTAAGTGTAAAGATAAATCATTCAACAAAACCCTGTCTGTAAGGACGTAAAGATCAAAGTAACTCAACTTCTATCTGCTTTTCTCACCACTTACATTAATTAGGAGGCCGTCATTTGAATCCCTACCTATTTTTTGACGAGTCTTTCCTCTGAAGAACTAGACTCCGCTACTGCTGTACTGCACTTTGACGTGGGAGAGCCATGCTTCGGCACGAATGGGCCAACTCGACCGGAGAAAGACCACGTGCTCACTGAAAACCGGCGTGAAACAGCGCTTGCGCTGTGTTCCGCCGAGTGAGTGAGTTTACCGGAGGCCCAATCCCCTACCCATTTCCCTTCCCTACCCTACCCTCCCCTATTCCCTTCCCTACCCTCCCCTATTCCCTCTTAAAAAGCCGGCAACGCACCTGCAGCTCTTCCGATGCTGCGAGTGTCCATGGGCGACGGAAGTTGCTTTCCACCAGGTGACCAGGTGAAATAAGGGGGCAACGAGCAAACGCTCGTTGCCCCCTTATTTCATTAAAAAAACTGCTTAGGTAATGCTTTAAAATATTTTAAAGACGAGTATCGGCTATGACTAGTATTAAGAAGTGAATAGTGATATATATAAATATAATTCTTATTTTATAAAGCTGCAAAGATGTTGTTTGCTTGTTTGCTTGAACGCGCTATTTTCAAGAACTATTACATACGCATCGAGGAAGGCTTTAGGCTATATAACATCAGGCTCCGTCCAATAGGAGCCAAGAAACAAAGGAAAATGTGTAAAAAAACAGGGAAAATTATTTGAAAGAGCTTATCTCAGGAACTGCTGGAGCAATTTTTGTGTTACTTGTCACAGATATAGACAATTTTTTTGAGGGAAAGTGTACCTTTTCTGTGAAATTCCTAATTTACGCAGGCGGAGTCGCGCGGAATGTCTAGTAAATGATAATATTTATCTCTTGATCTATGATCTATAACTATACGTATGTCTGGGCTATATTCTAGTAAATAATTATTTGGATTACTTTAAAATATGTTATGATACTGAGCACAAGAGATTTTATTAGAGTAGGGACATAAATTTTTTATTGCCTAGTGCTTAAAAAGTGCCATAAACTGAGAATCCTGTCGGACCTTGAGATATGGAGCTAGTCTGGACTTTAAATAAACAAATATTGTGAAAGTTAATGCGAAAAGGCATTTTGTTTCTGTTGCAAGTTAAAATATAGAGACTTAAGGAAATCAGCAATCAATAATTGAAGACTTGAGTGGAATAAGCAGGTAAGTAACAGTTAAAAATATTAGTTATCTGGTTCTTCCACTGAAGTCTTCAATTGTGTGTCATGATTTTTCTTTTCTAGATATCTACCTAGATATTTTATGTTTTGTAATTATTTAGTACTAGATGACGTCCGCAACTTTGTTGCGCCAAAATTTGTAGCGAGAAAACCGTAACTTTTTCCGGGATAAAAAGTATCCTATGTCCTTTCCCGGGACTCAAACGGAGCTGAGGTTCAGCGGTTTTGGGTGTGAAGAGGTGACAAACAGACAGACACACTTGCGTTGTGTGACGAGCTTAATGGTCAAATACGATAGATATAATATTATAACCATTAGTTACTTTCCAACAAAAAAATCACTTTGTCCGTGATTCGGCTGGACTATAATTGGTCGGGGGCAGTATATAATTTAAGTGATAACAGTCTGTCTGTACATCTGGCCAAATGCGATCTTCGCGTGTGGCGTGATTTCCAATCAAGACGTCGTTATACTATACTTATCTCTATTTTGAGTGTAAGATCACCTGATAATTGGTTTGATACTAAAAAACACGCAGGAGTAGTTGTGAATTTTAATACTAGCTAGATATGCATTAAATATTTTTATATTTAAGTAAAAAAATAAATATTATCTAATAATAAATTGTTTTTTATTTAAAAAAATAGAATTTTTTCTCTTATAACCCAAGAGCCTACGGCATTTTATAAAATCTGAAACTTTTCCTGTAGGCTGTATGTGACAAGAGGTATAAGAACGACCAAGTCCCAAGAGGTAAGAACGACGAAGTAGAGGTAAGAACGACCAACAACCTGACCTTCCATAGAGTGTAAAGTTTTTTTACTTATTTTCTTCGGAATAACCATAGGAATCTCTTCTTCCATTTTCGGACACTTATGATAGTTGCTTCATACTGCCAACGCCTCCATGGTCTAGTGGTATAGAGCGCGGCTCTTGACTCGGAGGTCGTGGGTTCGATTCCCGCGTTGGAAACATGTTATTTCCAAGTTTGCTTAGGACAATGCAGGCTGATCACCTGATTGTCTGACAAGTAAGATGATCCATGCGTCGGATGGGCATGTAAAAAGTCGGTCCTGCGCCTGATCTCTCGCCAGTCGTGTCGGTCGTCCGACCCACTGGGTTATGAGAGTAAAGGAATAGAGAGTGCTCTTGTGTACTGCGCACACACATGGACACTATAAAATTACTCCTGCGTAGCTGGCCTGGTTTTAATGAAACCGGCCACCGTCACCGAAACCGGTGTGGGAGCTATTATTATTATTATTCATACTGCCAGACCACCTCAAATAAGTATTTAATAAAAAATAATCTAAACGTTAGGGGTGACGCGACGGTAGCAGCAAGTGATGTGCCAACTACTATTGACATAAATAATTTACTACTTACATTAAAAATGTACGGTTCCTGCGCGATTTCCATCACTATCCAAACGGAGTTGCCGGAAGCTACTTGCCGTTTATATTATATCAAATTACTTTTCAAAAGTAATAACCAGAATTAATTACACTTTTACGTTGAAATTAAAGAGAGTTTCAATCTATTCAGTCAATTTATTTTGAATGGACCGCTTGATCGAGTTTTTGCCGGGAGTCGAACCTGTGAACACAGCGTTAATAGTTACAGTAGAATAGCTTGGGTAAAATCGAACAAGCTTATTTCAGCACCCAAATTCTCACTTTTAATCCAATATTAACTTCCATCCAGTCTGGACCTTATCAAACAAAATATTAGTATTAATATAATATTATAGGAACATAATCTAGTTACGTCAAAAAACCCTTAAAGATTTGACCAATCGAATCGCGTTTTGACATATTTTCATAAAAATACCATTTTGTAGTTTTTTATTATATATGCATCAAAATCATATCGAATTCTGAAAAGTTGGCCAATTAAATTGTGTAACTACCAACTTGAAATTATTGTATATCTACGGATTTTTGATAAGCGATTCTATAAAGAAGCGATAAAGAAAACGTTTTGGCTAGGAGATCTGTATTTAACATAATCGTGGTAATTTACACGTGTGCAACACGTGTAAGTGCATTCTTTTGTTACCCCAAGTTTCCTGAAATCATACTTATGTGTGCGTGCAGTGGCGGGGCAAGACTTAAATTTTATGTGGGCAAGATATATCTTGCGAGGCCCCCTGATAGATGACGCAATACGGATTTTTAGAGAGAAAGAATTTCTTGATACTCAAACTTTTGTTTATAAAACTTTTTTTTTATGAATAATTGAGTATCAAAACTTGTAAATCCTTTTAAAAAAACCTCGTGGTCCAAGGTGCGCGAGGCCCCTTAGACTGCGAGGCCGTGGGCGGACGCCCACACCGCCCACGCCTTGCGCCGCCTCTGTGTGCGTGTGCGATTCGAGCGAGCTTAGATTACTAGTAGTCTACTGTATATAATTTATATTGTGTAATAACGGTTAGCATTGTCACACGTGCGACACAAAAACTCTCGCTCTTGGAATGAATTGGCTACTTGTGGAACAGCTTATTACCGTAAGTTGTAACGCACTTAGAACTCTTCTGGTGTTGAATTTATCGTCAGGCGATTTTGCTCGATTGTCAAAATTATTTGTTTTGTAGATTATTTTTAAATAAGAAACTCGAATGGAACGTCCATTTTATGAACAATATGTAAAATTTGTTCGTCAAGCTGAGAGTTCACAAGAGCTCGGTGAAGGTCGTTCTATGGTGGGATCCTATACCACCACCTCGGTAAAGGCTGCTCTAAACAATAAGACCTATTATTAGAAAATTTAGTGCAGTAGTGTAGGCTATATATTTGTATGTTTACTTATCAGATTAGTGGAGATTAAGGGGAAGCCAACCACACTAGAAACAATTTTGTTATTTTCAGGTCGTTCTATCAGGGAAACAGATGAATAGGCAGATGGCGGACATACGTAATTTGGTCGAGTTATGTAGAGCCAAACCGAACCAACCCAACCAAATTATGTAGATTCGCAATCTGCCTTATTTTTCTGATAGTACAAGCTACTGTACCACAGTATAGCAATATCCCTACAGTAGTGAAACGAATGTACTTGCGCAGAGCAACGGAGGGGTACCCGCGGGGAAGCGGGCGGCGCAGACCCGCGTACACAAACTCGCGGAGTTTGTGTACCTGCCCGCGCAGCGGTGACGTTGGCGCGTTGTCTACGAGTTTTGTGTTGTAAAACGATAACTTATCTTATAAACAATAGGATATAACATGTGTTCAGTGTCCGGATGCGAATCTGATTCAAAAAACAAAAAGGATTTAAATTTTCATAAATATCGGCTCACAGTTCACACTAATATTGTGTTGGCCTTGGCGGCATTTATTTGCATAAGTATCTGTTTTATTATTTACGTACAGGACGCGCGCGGACGCAGTACCGAGTGCACGTGTGCATTGTTGCTCGCGTTAAAACCGGTTAGCTATACGATCGCGTTCGGTTCGCAGTTTTGATAGCTAATAAACTTTGTGTGTGGTCGAGTGCATTGTTTTTTTCACAATGCGCTTATCTTATCTATTGGACTATAAACATGAATGGAAATAACAAGATGAGCGAAGAACATAATTTAAATGAAATTATGAACCAATGTGACGAGTTGATAAGGAGTAATGAGTGTTTGTCGGTGGTGGAAAACGATGGAGTTAATAGTATAAATAGATTGGAATGTGATACGATTATGAGTTGCGAAATTGAGGAGACAAGTGCAAAGTCTTTGAAAAGAAATAGACTTTTAGACGTAGACGAGTTATGGACGACAGTTGGAAAAAAAGGTAGGTTTGCGAAGTCGACTAATGCAGATGACTTTACTAGAATACCAGAAGAGTATGTGGAAGTATGTTTGTCATCATCGGAGAGGATGCCTAAACAATTTATGTTGGCGAAAAAGTTGAAAGAGGCTGGAATTAATGATATATCTAGGGTTAAATATGTCAACCCTTTTAAGGTTTTGATTTTGTTTAAAAATGATGACAGTGCCGAAAAGCTAGTGACCTGTAAAAGTTTTAATGAAAATGGCCTGAAATGTCAACGGTCGTTGGATTTAAGTCAGTCATATGGCGTTATTAACGGGATTGATATACAATTAACAAATGAAGAAATATTAGAGGGATTGGATTGTGAAATGATGATATTAGGTATTAAAAGACTGAAGCGCAAGAATACTTTAGATGGGCACTGGGAAGATAGTGAGTCAGTGCGAGTTTATTTCAAAGGAACTTCTACACCAAAGTACATATATGTTTTTGATATTCGTACTGAAGTACACACTTACGTGCCCCCAGTAACACAATGCTCGCGATGTTGGCGTTACGGTCATTTAATTAAGTTATGTTCGTCAACTAAAATAATTTGCCCAAAATGTGGAGATGACCATGCGAATTGTGATACCACACGATTTAAGTGCAACAACTGTGGAGGCCGGCATATGGCACTATCCAAATTTTGTCCTGTATATAAAAGGGAAAAGCAGATTCGAGACATCATGGCGGACCAAAGTTGTTCTTATAGACAGGCGTACATGACATACTCAGCGAATCATCAGATGTCTCACTCGCAACCTTCACCTATTGTTATGTCTGAAAACAACCTTATAGTAACTACGGCTGATATAAATATAGAAGCTGCAGAGCATCAAGAAAATGATAAAGAAATAGAGCCAAAGGAAGATGGTAGACAGACATATGCAAGCATCACGAAAAGGAATAAAAACAAAATAAAAGCTAAAAGACAACAAAAATATGAAGAAATGATAGTAGAAGAAAGTATTAACCTAGAAAGTTTGGAGGAAGAGAACGAAGAGGAAAGAAAGAAAGAGAAGGAGAATGAAAATAGGGAGGGAGAAAGCTGGTGGAAGCATTTATTTAATAGGCTAAAGGAAGTTATATTAGAAAAAAGTTTGTCGTGGGAAGGAAAAGTTAAAACCTGTGTTCAGTTTATTTTTGAAGAGTTTGTGTCATATATTTTGAAGTATGTTTCCGAGTTTCCATGTTTAAGCTTTTTAAACAAACATGGATAGTACAACATTTCACAGACTTACAAATTGTGACACTACATCTTTTTCGACAGTCAATATATTACAATGGAATGCCCATAGCTTACGCTCTAAATCTGCTATCTTTGAAGCTCTGTTACGCCAAGAAAAGATACATGTGGCAATAGTGAGCGAAACTTGGTTTGAGCCTGGAAGCACTTTTCGTATCCCTGGATATAATATTTTTAGGTGTGATCGCGAGGATGGCTGGGGTGGAGCAGCTATACTAACGCATTGGTCAATTCGGGCGCAACAATGTAATATATCCTTTACTAAGACTGGGTTGGAAATTGTTCACATTGTTATTCATAATTGTGATTGTTTACAAAACGTTATATCTATTTACTGTAGTCCAACTGCTCAAGTTAGTTCCGACGACTGGGACCAAATTTTTTCGCACCTAGACCAAAAAACTCTTATTGCCGGAGACCTTAATGCACATCACCTGAACTGGTCAACATATGTGAATGCTCGTGGCAATCAAATTATTGAGTCAATTTTGGACAGTAATTTTATTCTGTTAAATGATGGTAACCATACTCGTTTAAAATTAGTCGATGGGGTTATTCAAAAAACTTCACCAGACATATCGCTGGCTTCCGCTGATATAGCTCTTAAATTTGATTGGAAGGTGATGAACGAAAATTTAAATAGCGATCATTGCGTGATTAAATTAACAATAGACATAATTTCCGCAAGTTCTGTTCAAAGTCGTCGTAACTATCGTAAGGCTGATTGGCTTAAGTATCGTCAAAAGATTGAAGAAGAGCTAAGTCAATATGTAATACCAGAGGATAACCAAATGGCATATGACAGTTTCATAAAAATTATAAATCATTCTGCTGATAGTCATATACCTTATACTAAGATTGCTACAAATCCACTTAATGGAGCAAGATTTAAACCTAAAAGCTATTGGACATCGGATCTTTCACGCTTAGTCGCCTTAAGAAGAAAAGCACTCGTTGATTTTCGTAGGAACCCTACTCCGAATAATTTGCAAGTTCTACAAGAACGAGTAGCAGAGTCGCAACGTCAAATTCGTCAAGCGAAGTGCAAAGCATGGCAAGATATGTGCAACAGTATGAGCAATGTAACATCAACGAGAGAAATGTGGATGCGCATGAGGTGGATTAAGGGTTATAAATCGAGTAGGACGCCTATTAATCGCAGTGAGCTTGAAAAACTTTTAAATTCATTATCTCCTGATTTTGTTACTTCTGACAAGCCTCAGTTCACCTCTACGAGTAGCAACCAACATTTGAGTAGCATGATTACGGTCCATGAACTCGTAAATTGTATAAAAAGCTCAGATACAGCTCCAGGGGCCGATAACATTTCGTATTCAATGCTAAAGAATCTTCCCGAATTAGGTAAGTTAGTTTTAATTACATTATATAATAGATTCTTAAATTCTGGATTTGTTCCTAAGCAATGGAAAGAGGTTGTCATTGTTCCAATTCCGAAATTAGGTAGTGAAAATTTGTCCTCATCTGGTATTAGACCAATAGCCCTACTGTCTTGTCCTTGCAAAGTGTTTCATACAATTATAACGCGAAGGCTCGATTGGTTTTTGGAAAAAAATGACTTCTTTTCAGAAGAAACTGTAGGATTTAGACGCTCTAGATCTTGTACTGATAATTTATCAAGATTGGTATCAAGAATACAAATTGGACTTACCAAAGGGCACCCGACTGTAGCTTGCTTTATAGATATCGAAAGTGCATACAATAATATTGATGTATCTTGTTTGATGAAAATGTTAGATGAAATTGAAATAGGGTCTGATATCTGTAATTATTTGTGGCAATATTTACACAACAGAACTTTATGTATTCGTTTGTCGAATAATGAAATATTAAGCAGAACAACAGGGATAGGCATTCCACAAGGTGATCCCGTATCTTCTTTGTTATTTAATATCTCCACAGGCCGGATATATCACAGCATTATCCAAGTTTTTAAGTCGCAATATGCAGACGACTTCGTTATTTATCATACTGGAGTTAATTTAGTCAGATCAACGTTATTGGTACAACAGGCTTTAGATACTTTCATTACTTTAGTAAATAATATAGGTCTTAATATTTCGAGCAGCAAGACAAAAGTTATAATGTTTAGAAGAGGTTTGTCGAAAAACAATATTAATTTGAATGTTAACGGTGAACGTATTGAAGAGGTATATGCTGTGAAATATCTTGGTATGCGGTTGGATTTAGGCTTAAGGTGGGGAAATCATATTCAAAGTATTCGCGATAAAACTTTAAAATACCTAAACTTATTTAAAATACTTGCAGGGACAGATTGGGGTATTCACCCGAAACATCTTAGGCAGCTTTATATAGCGATTATTCGAAGCAGACTCGATTATTACTGTTTTTTATATGACACTAGTGCTGATTCACATTTATTAAAATTAGATCGTGTTCAAAACCAAGCAATGCGAATTATAGGAGGATTTATAAAAAGTACACCGACACATGTAATGGAGAACGAGTTGTGTTTACAACCACTCCATATACGCAGAACGTATTTAGCAGCTAAGTTTTGGCTTAAGTCAAAGTCGTTACAAAATGAATTGAATATTCGAATATTGGAACAGCTCGAAAGTTGTATGCAAGAACCATATTGGCGTAGAAAAAAGATCCCTAAATTAGTTTCAATTAATTTTATGTTTAAAAAATATGAAATTAAAACTGTACCTAAATTATGTATATATTTATTAGACTCGTGGATAAGTAGTTATGACTTAACCAAATGTATTATAACGAATGTGGAAGGAATTGTAACTTGCAAAAGATCTGTTGATAGGAATGAATTACGATTAATTTGTGAGAATTATATAGATAAGAAATACAATGAATGTTATAAAATTTTTACTGATGGGTCAAGGGACGAGCGAAGGACCGGTGCAGCGTTTTATGACCCGCAGACAGATGTAGATATTAAGTATAAAATAGAATGCAGTAGTATATCTATAATGCACTGTGAACTGATTGCGATTTATAAAGCCTTAAGGTACATTATTTCGAAGGATTTTAATAGATGTGTTTTATTTACTGATTCAAAGAGTGCGTTGTTACACCTGGCTAGGTTAACCTCGAGTTTTCGATGTCACCCTATAGCCTATAGCATTTTAGAACTTATTAGTAATCTGCAAAAAGATAATCGTCATATAACGCTACAATGGATCCCTTCGCACGTCGGTATCAGGGGAAACGAGGAGGCAGATCGCGCGGCCAAACAGGCTTTGATTGAGGGAATCGTTTATCGCTGTCTTCCCTTGCACAGTGCATTGCTAGGTAAAGTTAAAGTACAATGTCGACAACTATGGCAAGAATATTTTGATGAGCGGTCGCTGAGTAAGGGAATATGGTACAAAACAATACAATGGGAACCTCCTCGTTACCCGTGGTTTGATAGATTATCCATGCCTAGAAAAGATATAGTAGCAATGTTAAGATTGCGCTCCGGCCACATTCCATCAAACGTTTTCAAATTTATGATGGGTAAGGTTGACTCTCCAAATTGTGCATTATGTGGAACACCTGAACATGTACAACATGTATTGATGGAGTGTAGTCGGGGCGAATCCCGACGTGGTAGCCTCGGTGATGATATTTTAGGAAATATAGGAGTCTGTAATAGTTTTCTAGCCTCACCTAATTCAAGGGAAGCCCGTATCCTACTAGACATTTATTTAGATTTCGTTGTAAGTAATATTTAGGTATAGATAGTATATAATGTTATGCTGTGGTTGATTTATTTATAAGCTTTATGGGTGTGGCATTGTCGGTCACCGACAAAACCCCTTAAATTGATTAAAAAAAAAAAAAAATATTTACGTTGTAAGAAGTGTAATATAACATGGGAAGAAACAATATAGAATAAATTAAAAATCTGTCAAATACCCTGTTACATACTAATTAGTACCTACCTAGCTAGGTACACAGGGCCATACATCAAAAAATGTTACACTTAGTGTAATATTTTGACCTTTGGACCGCCCTTACCGCGCACGTAATAAGAGCGAGTTTTGAAGTGCTTCTGTTACACCTGACGTGTGGCCTACCGTACCTACCAATTGTTTTATGATTAATTGTTGGATACTTTATATATTCCTCGAATGCGTCTTCATTATTTTAATCCTTCGATCGTGGATTCTTGGAAATCTATTGTTATTCTATGGTGTCTTGCTCACTGGTGAGCTTATGGGGCTTGATGGGTTTAAGAAATGTTTAAATCCATACTAATATTATAAATGCGAAAGTATGTCTATCTGTCTGTTACCTCTTCACGCCCAAACCGCTGGACCGATTTTGCTGAAATTTGGCATGGAGATACTTTGAGTCCCGGGAAAGGACATAGGACATTTTTTGTCCTGGAAAAATGTACGGTTCTCGCACGATAAACGAGTTTTGGCACAACGAAGTTGCGGGCATCATCTAGTAGAGAATTGAAATCATCTAAAAATAAAGTTTCACGTAAATATCGATTAAACAGATTAAATGGTAACATTACAAGCACAATATTTAATTCTTATTTTATTTCCCGTTTCGTGGCAACCCTGGAATATCTGCTCGGTACCTACACCGGTGGCGGCATCGTGCGACATCAAAATCGTTTCGTTACTGTAGGGATATTGCTATACTGTGACTGTACTAGGTAACCTAGGTTGTGAAATAGACACTGACATATACTTATCTATGCTACCCTTGGTCGTTGCCATAGCACCGAAGTTATTTACTTCACTTCAATGATGTTTTAATAAAGATGGCGTATGTTCATACAAATTGGTCCTCAGATTTCGTTCCTAAACGACAAACGTACTTACCTCTGTCATATTTATTTAGGTTACCTAGGTTACAACAATGAATGTGACAGATGATATATTTATAATAAAGTTACACGTGAATGATATAGAAAAGGATAGCTATATGTTTTGAGATGGTTTTGAGTTGCACTTGACAGGCGCATCGGCACGCATGCGCGACAAAGATCAAGAGAATTTATTGTTATTGTTGAACAGAAGAGACATTGAATAAAACTAATTGTTTGTTAGATTATTTTTTATTAATCTATACATATAATAAAATCGTAAGAAGTGTACATTGAATATTTTTTCAAATAATACCTGGACCGTGATCAACAATCGATATCGAACCCAAAAATACTTATAGTTTTTAGAATTTTTGCCTGTTTGTCTGTATGTATGTCCGGGCTAAGCTCGTAACGTACTGCATGCCTTTTTTTAAATATAAAACTAAATATGAAACTAAATAAACATTGGGTGAAGCGAAACATAAACTTGGGCATATCTTTCAAAGTGTCCAGTTTGTGAAACCACAATTTTTCGTCGGTGAACAAACATGAACGACACGTTTCACATTTTAAACGTTCGCAAAGTTTTTTGGACACCTACTTTTTGTAGGCATCCAGTTATGCTCACCCCTTTCTGCCCGTACTTTGTCGACTTATTTATGGCTTATGAGCTCTTCACTCGGAAACCTGCAAATCATCAGTGCGAGCGAAGCGAGCCCTAGTATGTCCAACAACTTGAGCACTTTTGTGGTACACTTTACGAAAAAACTATTACGCCGAATGATTTTTTGTGTTTTAACATATCATAGTAATTTTCATATTTTATGTACAGGGTGCAATAAAACCTTCCTGCCAAATTTTGATATAATGATCCTTGTTAAAAATAAAAATACACGTATTTTTTCTTTTATAATCACTCAGTACTAAAATGTTGAATTTGTCAACAGATGTTATGTAGATGTGTTATCATCGGTCATTCAAGGTTTGGTTACTAAATATAAAAAAAAACTGCCTTATAGATTAACACCACACAGAAAAACTACGCGAGTCCTCACAAAGCTCAGCTTAGCTAGTAATATTTACATGGCTACTTATTTATAAAGGCATACTTCTGTTATAATGTAAAGGAAGCAAACACTCATATCCAAATAATATTCAAATTACGTTTAAGGTGGTTTAAGACTGGAGTTTGAAACTAGCAGTCAGCGGGGCGGCAGCGGCGCGAAGCGTGGCTATATATTATTATTATATAGATTTATGTATATTATGGACAGGCCCCGAAAACCGAGTGGCACGTGGCGTACTACACGGCTTAACTATTTTTTTAATTTATAAAATTAGTATTTGGCTAAGGCTAGAAAGTTAAAAAGGCGCACGCATGTTTGAAATTAAAAAATATTAAAATGAAAACATGTTTACAATATTATGCAATTATTAGTTTATGCCTACGTGTTGATGCCTACGTAATCGCTTCTGAATACTTCAATTGATTATTCTATGGCACGCGACTATCTATCCTTATCTCGCTACAGTCGTCGTCCGTATTCTCTATCCTTTTTCAGTATAAAATAAAGCATTAAATAATTTTTCAAAAATTTTTGAAAATATTCACTTATAATGTAAATTACTAGATGTTTTCATGTAATTCCGTGTGGTATGGAACTTTTTCATCCTTTTTTACCTTTGTATTATAATTTTTGCATTTTCTGAATACACGATTTGGCATTTTTAATCAAAAACGTCACTCGTCGTTACTCGCTCGCTGCCAACATGCAACTAATTCGTAAAGACACTAATTAGGTTGATTTGCCTGCCCCAGATTCTACGCGCTAGTGCGATATCTACCTTTTTTTTATAATATTATATCATAGCTTCACTTCAATAAATCTTCTCACAATAAAAGTACTACGTTACAAATGCTATTTTAATTACACAACAGAGTTGGCGACGAGGATGGGATACGGACTTGGAAAATTGGAAGAGGATTCGCGCCTCCACACGAGCACAATTTACGAGGTGGGAGTCATACTTAAAAAGACATGAGAATCTTGATTACGCAGAGACTCATGTACATCTCAGGTAAGACTACAACGACTACACGAGGACTTCCAAACACTTCGAGAAATACAAGAAAACATAATTACCGAAATACCAGATGAAGAATTAGACGACGAAATAGAAACAAGCCTCAACATAGAAGAAGAATTCATAGCGATCAAAGTTAAACTTCTTCATAATATGCAAAACCGAGCCGAATCGAATCTACATACAGAGAACAGAACACGCTGCAGTACAACAGAAAGTTCATTGAACGAAGAGAACCTACATTCTACGGAACATTTTGAACATCCAGCTACAGCTTACCCCGAGGATAATGTTGATGGCGTTATACATGAGCCATCGACATATTCACTATTGGAATCGAATACACAGAATAAACAATACGAGATCCAATCAGGAGGAGAAATCATTACAGAATATAACGTATTAGACATTCATCCGGGAACTATTCTGACGGAAACTCGGAACAACGAGGAACCAAGAAATGAAGAAGAAAGGATACAATTAACAACACTCGGAACATAAATTTTACTGAAGGGAACAAGATGAAAAGACAAATGATTGTACAGAGAGAAGAAGGATTGAAAAGAGGTAACAACATATACGCTATTCTAATAACTTTTAAATGCTATCCCAGAACTGGGCTGAGATTCTCGAAGGGAAGAGAAATTACGTTAAAGATACAAACTAAACACAAATGGTGAGAAAAAAATGAAGCAAATAGGAATACAACAGAAAGACATGATTAATTTACAATATTACATCAACAAGAGATATATAACTGTAGTATATACATTGAATAAAGGAGGAGGGGGCGACTACACTTATCTATTTTACGTCGCCTGGGCCAACATCAATACGAGGTCCTCGACGATGCTGGAACAGTCACACTTAGAGCAGCTCATACTTGCGCCAGGCATTCATCAGGAATAGCGGCGGAGGACTGACACATATTTTACATTATCTATGAACGGAACTTTGACAGACGTTACCATAGTAGCATGGTTGTTATTTCACTTTGTAAATATTCTTTCAAATAAAACTACATGAGTTAACATTGTATATTTTAATACACAATAACTGGGTCATACTTAAAAAGACATGAGAATCTTGATTACGAGTACGCGGAGACTCATGTCAGGCTAAAGAACCTACACGAAGATTTCCAAAGAATTCGACAACTGCAAGAAAATATAATATCTGAAGTACCAGATGAAGAACTGGATAATAAGATTGAAACGAGTTACTTACAACATTGAGGAGGAATTTATCTCCATCAAAGTAAAACTACTGGATATGCAAAACCGAGCTCAATCACACGTTAATATAGAAAACAGATTCACACGCTGCGATATAACGAAAGAACCTTTTAACGAAGAAAGCTTACAAACTACGAATAATAATTTTGAAGATTCACCTACACCTTACCTTGAGGAAAATACTGATACTGGTGGTATCTTACGTGAGTCATTGAAATCTACACTTACGAAGCCGAATATAGTACAGAACCTGCTACATCCGAACGTTCGGAATGAAATTCCTTCAGGCAAAGAACTTACCACAGAAAATGAAGACAAAATATGCAATACATTTCTAGAAAAAAGTAATACGACGTTCGAAACTTGGGACGAAAATTATATAGATGGGAACGAGAATAAACAACAAATGACTTTCGAAGAAGGGTTGAAAACAGAAAATAACAGATACGCTATTCTGATTACTTTTAAATACTATACCAAAGCCGAGCTTATAAACTGGAAAGAGAAAGATAACGAGTTAAAATTACGTATTAAGCACAAATGGAAACAAAAGGAAGAATGCGAATACGTTTGGAAGAAATGATTTATTTACAAAATTACATATCCACTTTTTTTGAAGACATACAAGATACACATAACACATACAAGAAGAGAGCTACTGTTAAATATACATGGAACAAGGGAGGAGGAGGCGGCTACCAACATTTTTACGTCGCCTGGGCCTACTACGCTATAAGGCCCTTACTGATGCTGTAACAATTTGGTGCCGGAACTTATTGGAGCTTTTGCCTCCTGCGCGGGCATTCAAGAATAGCGGGGGAGAGCTGACATATACTTATCTATGCTACCCTTGGTCGTTGCCAAAGCACCGAAGTTATTTACTTCACTTCAATAAATATTCTCACAATAAAAGTACTACGTTACAAATGCTATTTTAATTACACAACAGACACTAAAGCTAAAACGCTAGACAAAACTTTCTGCGGCCACCACCGGAACGGACTAATCATTGCATTGTAGAAAAGAAAAAAAATGTAGGAAATATTCACTTCCTAAGTCTAAATTCTAAACTGTTGTGAAATCAACTTTCAAGTGAAATTGTTCTTGGCTTGTACTTTCTTTATCAAGAAGAAGTACAAAATCGATACTAATATTATAAACGTGAAAGTGTGTTTGTCGGTCTGTCTGTCTGTCTGTCTGTCTGTCTGTTATCACTTCACACTTTGAGCCTTGAGAAAAGACACAAGATACTTTTTATTCCGGAAAAACGTACGGTTCCCGCATCATTTAGTGTCTTTCTAAGCCTAAAGACTACAAAATTTGGGTTTGGCAAAGTGTGTAGAGCTTAATTAATAAGTTTGTCGTCTAAAAGTGGTATGGGATTAATGAATAAATCCAGAAAAACATTGTAAAAGTAAAAGCGCAAAATATTTCTTCAATGCGTGGACTGTAGTAAATGCCTTTGCATGCAAGGCATTTAGTATACAGCCGCAAGCCTAATAAAAAGATTCTCCTTACGGTTACGCAAGAAAAAAAAACAAACCCGAGTAATTGTTTCAAAATAAAAAAAACTTGAATGGGTCGGGCCGAAAGCCCGGGAAAACGATAAAAACGACGCTCCATATTCGAGAAATGATTTCAAAAAAAGAACGCGAGTTCGCGCCACGTACAGCGTCTTCTAAAAAGAGAACTATCTTACCGGAGCGTGAATGAAAAACGCCAGTAACCGTAATCTGTCGATTATTATTTTTATTTTCGTCTCACAGCGTCCTCTTTTATTATTATTTGGTTTTATTATTCGTTATTTTATTCGTATGTAGGTCAGGAGCGGGTGTTTTTTGGTTTTTTGTGGCAAGGCCGTTCGAGGCGAGTTCAGTGTCAAGTCTCTTCTTTTTTGACTCGCCTGGTTACTATTGCGCGTACGTGCGTTTGTATTGTTCTTATTTTTTTATAAAATAAGGGGGCAAACGAGCTAACGGGTCACCTGATGGAAATCAACTACGAAACTACGAATCGGTCAAATCAAGTCCGATTTGACCGATTAGAAGATCTGCAGGTGCGTTTCCGGCTTTTTAAGAGGGAATACGCTCTTTTCTTGAAGGTTTGTAATAGCTTATTGTAACTAATAGGTTAAATAACGACTTCTATAAAGCATTTAAAGATCTTATTTTTATTAATTAGCAGATATAGAGAGTAGAGGTCCAGCCAGATCGCAAGAACTAAGTATATTTAATCATTTAAAGTCCGATGCATATTGCATAATATTATAGGCTCTGAATTTTAACATAGCTCAGATTAGGCGGCTAGGTATAATACCAGCAATTTAAATGTCACGTAATTAGCAAAATAAATGCAAAGGACTAATAGAACATTAGTTTGATCAAGATTTTGAAACGGAGTACACAAACAATTTTCATTTCATCAAAAGAAACATACAAACAATAATCTTACCAGCGCGTCAGTTTTTACAAGATTACGTAACTAATTATCTAACGGTTAAACCACGTTTAACTGCGCCATATTTTGGGACTGGCACAATTTCCGTGGTATTCCCACAGCCAGCTCACCATGGACACAGTTAATACTAGTCTAGATTCTGCTCCAGTTCTTTAGTATCACTAATGCGAAAATAATTTTAGTCAGGGAGGCTGGGCCGTTGCCCTCAAAACGTAAGGCTGTGTGCACAATGTATTTTATTTTTGGTTTGTGGTATAAAAATTGCAACAATATCAATGATATTATATGAAAAACTCAAAGTAATGAAAAGAAATGAAAAGTAATGAAAAATTAAAAAAATATAATATGTAGAATATTATTGAACAATGCAGTGATGTTATATTCTGTTCTCTATCATTACACCTCCTTTTTTTATATTTTAACTAGTCCTTTTTATGTTTGTTCCTATGTCATTAAATAAAACATACCTGAAGAGTGCAATACTTAAAACATTTGCTGGGTTAACTAATAATACTGAATTTTTATGAGCCAGCTATAATAAATAAATGAAATCTAACTATCTTCTTCTATTAGCGGTAAACTTTGGAGACTCTATTTTTTGACGGCTGTTCATATATTTTATTAATAAAAAAAAAGTGTTTTTGATAGATATGAATGACTTATCAGTCAATACAAAAAAAAATACAATAAATATTTGTCTCACACAACACGACACAAAAATAACATTCACACTGTTACTTCACTGCTTTAGCGCAAAAATCGAGATAAGTTGAACGACACCTCTCAATGCTAACCAGTGTGCACACGACCTAACATATAGGGTAATTAAACCCGTGCAGGCTTTTGTTGTGTGATGGCCTCTCACACACTCACCATCATGGATCCGACCGCCATCACCTTGAATATCCCATCATCATCACAGTTACCTTGAATCATGGAGCTGCATGGAGCATCATCATGGAGCTGACAACAATCATCTTGGATATCCCTTCATCATCATGAATCCGACCACCACCATCTTAAATAGCCTCATTAAGGGTCTGATCACTACCTTCTTGACACACTCTCACACTTATCATCGTGAAGCTGATCACCATCACCTTGAATATCCCTTCAATTTGTAAATTATCGCCTAACATCCCTTCAAGATTATGGTGGTAAATTTTCATCACCTTAGAGCTGATCACCGTCACCTTGAATATCTCTTTGTCATCATGGACCTGATGGCCATCACCATGAACATTCCTTCATCATCATGGATCGGATCCCCACCTCTTGACGCACACTTACACTTCATAGAGCTACTCATTATCACCTTGAGTATCATTTGATCATCATCATCATTATCCCCACCTTGAATATCCCTTCTTTATCCTGGCGCTCAACATTAGGGAGATCGCACACGTCACACTTTTTGTGTGATCTGCGGCTTACATACAATCTGATGGCGCGCGCCATGCAAATTGTATGTAAGCCGGAGACTCGATCACACAAAAAGTGTGACGTGTGCGATCTCCCTTATCATCATCTTTATTGAGAATCTCTTCACCGTAAAAAAATTTTTTTGAGAACTTCTTTAGCGGCGTTGTGCATTTTTTGGGGATGGGTATCATCTAGATTCGGATCTAGTACATCATAAAAGAAGAAACTTTTTAAAAGAGACTACTTAAAGGATAATATAAAGGCAATTTAATAATATTATGGCAAATCGACGACTTACATAATTAAAAAAAAAACCCTTTCCATACTTGTACAAATGACTAGGTGGCTTAACTAGGTTATAATTAGTAGGTACTTACGTACTTTTTCGTATATTTAAATGATTGAAACTAATTTATTACTTTACAAATTGCCTAACGTAAATTGCTCCTAAAAACTTTTAAAAAAGTTACACAAAGTTGAGTTTTCAACGAAATCGAACGACGTGAAAAGTTACCCTATACTTATATACTTATTTACTCTTAAGTCCAAAACTCAAACAAACTTAAACTGTTTGTGTTATTTTTGAGCGTTTTTTTGCGCTGAAACGGCTGAACCGATTTTCATGAAACCTGTCATGTCATTAGATTACTGACAGGATTAGTAAATTGCTACTTTTGAGTCTTGTGGCTGAAAAATATATAAATCCGTCGGGAACTCTGCGTAAACGAAGTCGCGGACAACATCAAGTATACAATAAACAATATAGAATTAACATCGTGGTCCGCGAGCCCTTTAAAATTAACCGGTTCCCGTCTTCCATCACTTTCACACCCACGTATATAGCCATCTTCCCTCTCGCCCTACCCTTCAGACATTTTTTCATCTCACTCTCACCAATACCACTTTCCCTTTTCAAAGGACGAAGACACGATTCCGTCTCTCTCCCTCCCGCGTATGACGCATACGTCCGTCCCTCTCGCAAGGAGTCAGGATTTAACCTTGAGATTCTGATGCTGAGTCTGGCTGGGCTATTTTTACTTTTTACTAAGAACGATGACTAAATAAGCCGATGCTTTCCTCTATATATCGGTTACTGAGATACTGTTTATAATATCATGATAGGGACAAAAAAGCAACAGGTGGTGGTTTTGATTTCTTGTTGTACTTACATTTTTTTAAAAGCGGTTACCTACGTTGTTTACTCTTCTTGCTTTTACAGCTTCTGGATTCTGGAATAGCTTATTATTAAAGAGATAATATTATTTGTTAATTAAAAACACATTATGTACCTTAAAATATGTAAAATATTTTTTTAATATAGTCTGGGTTCTAAAAAATAAAAAAAAAACAACAAAAAATGTCTGCTCCATAACTTTTCTTGTTTCGAAAAAATTAAAAACTCTGACAGGATAAAAGATTTATTACATACCGAGGATGTCAGACGTCAGTTCTCTGTATTTTTTCTAACGAACCTCCATTCTTATTAGCTTACGGCTGGGCTGATTGGGATGAAATCATTTTCAAATGCATATTTTTAATAATGTTCGATATTAATAATATATTGGGAAAAGGTGGTAATGTGGCCCCTGCATATATATTGGCCCCCTTCAATATTTTAATGTTTTAACAACGCTATCTAATATAATTTTGGTGCAACGGGATGCTCGCGGTATGCTGCTAATTTAGTGCCGTACAAATCCAACAGAGGCTGTCACGTTCGATTGTCATTTGATCGAGTTCAAACTTGCGACCGGCGAAATTTTTAAGTGTGTGTGATTTTGTTTTGATAGTTGTTAAAAAATAGAAAGATTTGGCTTTTGGGTTCGAACAACGGATTCATCAAACTCTTCTCCTACGGAATTTAAAAGGTAAATATAAAATTAGACATTTAATAAATATTTTTGGAACGTTTGTTTAAATGTTAGCAATACTTGTAATTTGGCCCCCTCACATTGGTCGTAATGTGGCCCCGGGGGTCACATTACATGTTAGAGAGTTTCATGACGTAGAAGACATGGAGAAGGCTTTGGTAGGAATGCCGTTTGACGCCAGAGAGACACTACAATATCTAGCAGTAGCTCTGAAAGTAACGAAGACGCCGAAAATACCGATTATGACGACTCGTATACAAATATGGTTCCTGAAAACGCGGACGTGCCATGTATGTTCTGCGACACAATTTGTTCCAATGACAGAGCTGGAAAGCCATGGGTACAGTGTCAAAGTTGTGACTTATGGGCTTATGTAACCTGTATAGGTTCTGAAGGTGGCTATTACATTTTTGATATTTGCCGTTAAGTTTCACTTCTGCAATACATTTAATATGACCCCCCCAGGGGGCCACATTACCATCACTTGATCTCAAGATACCAAATGTGATGAGTCAAAAATAAATAATTTTTTAGATAATCCTGTACGAGTTTTATTTATTCCCTAATAAGACATGTTTAAACAAATGAATGAGAAGTCCCATAATGTATTTTTTAGGTTTTTGATTCCTGTATTTTTTTAATAAAGCTTGATAAACAAAAAACAAACACCTTCTCCTATATAATAATTTACGAAATTCTGAAATTTCATTCACTGAAATCGTATTTGTAGTTAAGGGGCTTGAACAAACATACATACACATACAAAGACTGCAAAATTTTTATTAGAATAAATAAGTTCTCTTCGTTTTCTTGTAGTGACAAAATTTTTCCAATCATTTTCTGTCTTCACATGTCCTATCTAAAGGATTTTTTCAATAACTCTTTGCTTGGAGTTCAGTTTGCAAGTTGTAAGGAGCGTCGATAATTTGAACAGCAAATATACCTTTTTATTTACAGTTCAAATTACTAAAAAAAAACTGAAAATTGCAATATATAACTTATGGTAGAGTAGTCTATCTCATGGGAGAGAATAGAGATATTGTAGATTGTAGAGTGTCATAATATAAACCGTCCTTATTTCAGAATGGCGTGATTGCGGTCCAACCAACCAAATTGAGTGGTTAAACGCCTGTATTCAAAGTGCGTGGAATACTGACATTCTAAGTAGACGACTCTTGTTTTAAAGCTTGTAGGTATATTTCAAGATAATACATATTATCATTTTTAATGGTAGGCGTCATGTAGGAGAATTCTAAAGTTGTAAGTTTTCAAGTTGGAACAAAACCATTTTTTCATAATTTAATTTTCATTTGATTTTAAGACAGTTCAGTATGTATGGGTAGCTTAAATGTCATCAAAATCGGGCCAGCCGCTCTCACGTGATGACCAAGGGATAACTTGACCAAGGGAAATAGATTTAAACGTCCTTTAAATCTAGCGAAAACTAGAGATGGTGCAGCGGATCAGGCGGTAGGGATCATTAACCCAGTTGTATGGGATTTAAGTAGGCGTGCGGCGCACTCCCCGGCGATTCGCGGGAACGGGTCAGCCCGGCTCAAGGTCAGCTACTAGGAACGGGAGTGGTGTGGAGAGGATCTGCTTTTTTTTGGTGAGAAGATGTATCGCAAATATGTATGTTGTTTAAAAGGGTTTTAGTGGTTGGATACCGCTGTCGATTCTGGCGACACAGGGGCCGTACCACGAAATTGTTTTGAGACTCAAACAATCGGACGAGAATTTCACGTCCTGCTCTAATAACATATTTTGTTAGAGTAGGACGCGGCATTTTCGTTCGATTGTTTGAGTCTCAAAACAGTTTCGTGGTACGGCCCCAGGAGATTCAGTGATGGGAATGTGTGGTGGCCAATGCCCGTGTGACGTGTCTAATAAAATATTTTTTTTATTCGCGTTGGTAAAAGTGGTATATTAATATTTCTTATAAACGTTATTCACTGTCACAACATTGGTGATTGGTCACAATGAACATCAAAATCTTTTCATTTTTTGTAGTGAAAGATACATGATTTTAATATCAATCTGTAAACTGATTAACCGTTATATCAATACACAGGCCAAACCCTTAGATGTGGTTACTTTTTTGAAATTTCAGACTACCTGTGTTCTTTTGGTTATAGGCGTTCGCAAAGTTTTACGGTATTCTATGTTGTTGTAGGACCTTATGGTACCCCCGAGGACCTAGTGGAAATCGCGGGAGAAAACGTCCATCTTGTCAGGTACTTATATTAATTTAAAAGGGTTGTGACTAAAGTTTTTGGTGTAGCAAGCATTTTTTTTTATGAAATAAGGGGGCAAACGAGCAAATGGGTCGCCTGATGGAAAGCAACTACCGTCGCACATGGACACTCGCAACATCAAAAGAGCTGCAGGTGCGTTGTCGGCCTTTTAAGAGGGAATACGCTCTTTTCTTGAAGGTCTGCAGGTCGTATAGGTCCAGAAATACTGTATAGATAGTGGATAACGTGTTAGTTAAAACAAAAACATTGTGTACAACATTATGCTTATGCACAGTAATAAATCATATGTCTTTTACCAGAGCAATATTTTTTTATGTCCTTGTAAAACATAATCATAATATTTGGAATTCAGGAACTGAATCCACACTGGCATTTCAGGTTATTATATCAATCCAATCAAGGCCTTATTTAAGCCACTTTCAATAATCAATACTAGTTGAAAAATAAAAGAGTAAACTACTCCAATCTCTGTGCTCAAGTCAACATTTACCAATACGTATTTGCGTCCACGCACACAAGCGTCCTCTGTGTGTGCTCACAAGAATGCATCGCTGTTGACACAACTTCGATATTTCTTTATTTATTGCTATAAAAACATCTCCGAAAACCATTGGAAACTGCACCCTAAGTACTATCCCATAAAACTCAATATCCAACAACGTCGAAACATCTTACATCCTTTTACTAATTGTCCAAAAATAAAACTAAAAAAAGTTATGATCCATATTCATGCGCCCATAAGGTGGTTTTTTGGTTGGGTTTTATTGGGACTTATAGCGTTTTTCGCGGGAAGTGTATGCGTATATTTCAATAAGGATTTATGCGTTGTGTCTGGCGTTTTGGCGAGATTCGCGGATAAAGAGTATTATGGGATTAAAAGCGCGAGATCCAAACATAGATTTGGACCCACAATGGCGCGGGCGTTAGGTCCACGATACCTCACGATATTTCGGTTATAAATATTTGGGAGATAATATCACTATAGCTTTGGGCTTGTATAGGCTATAGCTAAAGCAGCTTGAAAACAAAAGTAAGACAAAAAACTCTTCAAGCACTACAAAGTACAGTCTATGACAACATATTATTTATGGTACCTAAGTGGAGCTCTACGTTTCTGAATCGCGACCGAATACTTTTCTAGTGCTCTTAAGTTGGTAAGTTAAGAAAAGAGAGGAAGGCCAAATTATAGTCTTTACTCCTAACCGATAAATTTTGATGGAAATGTAAACAAGAAACAATATGAGCAATTAAAAATAAAATGCGAAACTTTAGCCAAATCTCTTAACAAACAAGCAAACAAACAGCTAGACCCACTAACTAGTAGCAACAAATAAACTATACGAAATCGAAAGTAAAAACATAATCTATGGTCAAAACCCAAAAAACTTTCATTAAAACCTTTCCCACCAAAAACGAAACCTGTTTCGATAGCCAACAAAAAACATTATATTAATTTGGGATCCCCACAAAAAACGAAGATAGCCAGTCGAGAAAAAAAACTAATGGGCGTAAAAGGAAAAAGGATTGATCGAAAAAAAAAACATCGAAGAAAGGGTTCGTGCGATACAGGCTGTTCTTTAAAGCAACACAAAAACTAAATTATTGTTCGTGTTATCGTTACGTCAATGTCAGTAAATAATAATATTATAATGGTTTAAGTTTTGTCACTTATTCTCGATTTTTTAAATCTCACTTACATGATAAATATGTAAGTGAATTATTAAAATTATTTATAAGTATGTATTTAAATACAAACAAGTCAATTAAACAAGCAAGCTTTTGAGTTATAAAATAATTTGGGATAAAAACTATTTTTAAAGTTTAAACAATACTAATTATAATAAGTCATAGGTATCCCATTACATATTTTATCACAAACTTAACAATAACATAAAACGAAGATAAAGCCCTAAAGATTGCAAGTTGCACTGGCAAAAGTGCTGTACCGAGTGTGAGTGTGTTGTCTAAAAATAGTATGAAAGACATTCCACGACGTTAACTTGCAGGATTTCATATTGAGTTATTCAGAACTTAACAATCAGTATTGGTTTTTATAAAATTGAAATTAAGTTACGATTTTATTTGATTATCTTTTATCTTATCTTTTGTCTTCTTTTATTGTTATTTATTTGTATATACATAATTACATCAAACTGCACTTTAATATTTTAATTTTGATTCAGTAATAGCATTTCTAACAGGCCTACTAAGTTAAAAAATAAAAATAAATGGGCCACTCAAAAAAAATCCTATATCACCCGTGTTAACATAATACCTTATTTGTTCAAATCAAACCAATAGTTTAACCGTAACGAGGCCAGGCGACATACAGGCTTTCTTACAAAGACTGCCATCAATTACTTTACTTTGGCATCGTCTTAGTTGGGTAAAAATAAAAAAATTATAAGAGTGACCAATAAAAAAGGTGATGTGGATGTAAAAATGAATCCCCCTGTATATCACACTTGACATCGGCGTTAGGTGGCGGTCACAAATTCCTCCTCATTCATTACGACCGCCATAATATATTCTGCCGGACAGAAGAATGGTCTAAGAAAGTGAACATAATTGGGAGATTTCACTGATTTTGAGTTTGGGTCAATATTGGCTACCGTATGAGTGTTGAAGCTAATTTGACCTCTCGTGATCCTTAAGGCTGCTCTTTCGAAAAAAGCGTGCAGATGAAACAACTTTTCATCGGCATTAACAGAGAAATTATATCTGAAAAAAATAATTAGATACATGATATGATACAAAATTTGGTTTTGCCATATTTTTTCTATCAGTATCACATAATAAAGAAATAAAAAACCAAATCACCTCCAAATCGTTGAATGAAACCACTTTACTCCTTCATTATTTATCAAAAGAATATATAAAAAATATCTACTGCTTTGCAATACATAAGTTAATAATTTGGTTTTTTTACTTTTTTGAAATATGTATTATATTAAGCCTTAAAAAGGTTTTTTCTCCTATTTCGCCCTATCATGGACGCGGCGAGCGTCGTAACCGCCACCGTACAAGGCGCGCTGTTATGAATGTTATTTTAATGTCATTTACGTCGATATTCGCACTGACAGACAATCGACCTGCTAATTTAGGGAGAGAGGGCCCTTAACCCGGCGAGAATGTGGCAGGGTATTTTACACCCTGCCCATCACTTAAACGCGCGTAGTTTTTTTATTTCGCGCTAAGTAACAACGGGACTTTCAGTAGCTGCAGACAAGGGAGTGCGGAGGGTATTAGTGGCGTTATCATAGTGCTGCGCGTACCTGCTCGGGAGTTATAGGCTTCCTAACCTACTTCGGGTAAATTTTACCCTGCCACATAGCTGGTGTATGTATTTTTAATTTTATTTTGTGTAATTTAGATGGCTTTTAAGTATTAATTTCACTTGGTTTTTTTCAAAATAAGTGACGAAATTATTGAATTTATGATAAAATAAGTCTTAAACGATTTTTCCGACGAGTCGGACTCTAAAGTTGGGTCTGAACCCTCAACTTCATCATCAAGAAATATTCCGGGAAGAACTGTCAGACGTCGTGACTGTCCCTATAAGAAATATTAGAAGACTAAATATGGTTGTAAGCACTGTAAAAAAGCCATATTGTATGAAACACTCAATAGTTTTGGCTATATAGTAGCACAATGTTCAAGACTAAACAAAATTTAATTATGACTAATTAATATATAGTTCATTTAAATTTTTTTGTAAGAATACCTCATTACTTATACGAGAAAAGTGATATTATCTAAAAAATAAGAAGTTACTTTATGTTTTCTTTTAGTTTTCGAAGTCAATGCTTTTTGTTGATTGTTAAATCTATATTTTTTTGTTTTCGGTAAAATTAATAAGTATACATATAAATAAACAGAATTTTTTTATTTAATATCGTAAAGGCTATATACTATTATTATTTTTAACAAAAAAATTAAAACCGACTTCCAAGGTAAAAATAATAATAACATCCTTATATAGAACTAAAAAGTACCTATTAAATAATTATTCCTATCTAATAGTGCCTTTTTCCGAATTCGGCTAAAACTCAACTATTTCTGTACTCAATCTTCATCATTTTGAAGTCGGTACCAGATACAGCTGAATCTTCAGTTCTCTGACAGAATATTTGAAACTTTTGGAACTGGCACCGACTTCAAAATTATGAAGATTAAATACAGAAATAGTTGAGTTTTAGCCGAATTCGGAAAAAGGCACTATTAGATAGGAATAATTATTTAATAAGTACTTTTTAGTTCTTTTAACGGGCTTTGGCCCACCACACATTCCCACCACTGTATCTCCTGTGTCGCCAGGATCGACAGCGGCATCCAACCACGAAAACCCTTTGATATGATCTCAGGGAGCCCGAGGGACATGCTAATACTGTCTTGGGACCCGCAACGAAATTAATCAGAAGAAAATAGGAGGAGTAGGAAGAATCCAATTTCCCTCCCCATAAAAGCGGGAGACAGCACAAAGTTGCAATGACCGAAAGTCAAAGAACTTAAGGGGGAGCACCACGGAAATAAGGTTAATAATTGTGACTCCTAAGCTAAAGCTAAGTTAATATTGGAGTTTATTGTGTTTGACTGTTGCCAATAATAATTGTGGCAAAAACGCTTGAAGGCACGGAAGTTCCTAGCGCTGTCCACGAGATCACCGTAGTATGCTACTCCAGATGTACAGAATAGGTTGTTTAGCATAGTAGTTCTTTCGTCCTGCCAGAGACTGCACTCCCAGAGAACATGATGCGCGGTTTGTTCAAACATGTTGCCTTCGGTCGAGCACTCGCACATGGGTGATGCTACTAGTTTAAATCCGTAAAGTTTGGCCTTAAAATTTCCATGACCGGTCAGGAATTGAGAAACGCAGTGATCAATATCCATCCAATGTTTGGATAGCCGTTCACGAATATTAGGGAAAAAATTATAAAGGTGTCGCCCTTTGGTGGAACAGTCCCATCGTGACTGCCATTCGGAGATTAGGCTTTGCACAGAGTTTTCTAAAGGTTCAAACAGTCTTGCTATTTTAATTTTATCGCGAGCGCTTAAAAAGAACGGGTTGTCAATGTTTTTTTTATGATAGTAAATTGTCGCACGACGCTGAATCTCAAGGTCAACGGGTAAAACTCCGGCTAACACAGGTAAGGCTTCGGTGCTTGTGGTCCTGTAAGCTTTGCATAAGAATATAAGAGCAAGACGTTGGCTTTGTAGCAACTTGCGACGAGCCGCGCCGATTGTTGCTCTGTCAGCCCACACGGGGGCCCCGTAGCAAATGCTGCCTAGGTAAGTAGCAGTGTAAATTAATTTTAGGGTTTTGAAGGAGAGGCCCCATGTCGACGTAGATATTTTGGTAAAGGAGTAAAAATTGCGCTTCGCTGTCTCACCGGTTTGAATTATATGTTCTAAAAATGAAAATTTATTTTCCAAGTAAAAACCAAGATAACAGAGTGACTGTTTGCGTTTAACGTTAATATTGTCAAGTTTAATGCTAGGGGAAGATATAAGGGACCCTTTTAAAAGAATTTGGTAAGTTTTATGCGCGGCGAATTTCAGGCGATTACGTTTACCCCAGCTCGATATTAAATTAAGACTATCATTGGCTTTAGATTCAATTTCGGAACGTGAATTTGCATGAACGATGAGAAAACCGTCATCGGCGTAGCCAACTAGTACGCACAGCGGTGGTAGGGGAAGACTTAATAAATCATCAAATCCGAAATTCCATAGTTTTGGCGAGATAACAGAGCCCTGAGGGCAGCCGCATGTTAAATCTTTGGCGTGTGTACAATGGCCAAGTCGAAGCTTAGTTTGACCGTTAAAAAAATAAGAACGTATTATGGCATAAATATTAGAGTAGCAACCTCGATTTTTTAGTTTTAATAATAACATCGGCCACCAAGCATGATCGAACGCGCCGGAGATATCTAATGAAATGGCGACCACGTATTTAGATTCCGAATGATTTACTATTTTTCTAACTTCCATAGCCGCGTCAACAGTCGATTTCCCGGCGGTGAAACCGAACTGATGACTATGAAATTTAGGGCCACCGGGTAGCAGGCGAGGTACGATGAGACGTTCTAGTAATTTACCTAAGCAAGGCAGTAACGTTATCGGACGGTAAGATTTTGGGTCGTCAGGAGGTTTGTTTCCCGCTTTAGGTATTAATTTTAAGCAACCGGTGCGCCAAATTTTTGGAAATATACCTTCTGCGATACATCTGTTGTAAACATGTAGAATCGATGAACTGGCCGCTAAGCACGCTTGTTTTATCATAATATTCGATATTTTATCCTCGCCCGCAGATTTTTTTATAGGCAAAAGGTTTACTATTTTACTAAACTCCTCCGAAGTTGGTAAATCTGAGGCCGGTGTATGTATGGGGTCTAGCATTCTACTCCTAATGTCGCGGTGGTGTTCATCATCCAAGGAGGGCTCGTCGTCTGGGATGAGAACGTTTAGATATGCCTTCGCCGTTTCGTCTAAGCTACAAGTGTAAGAGTTGTTAATTTTAATATTTGAGAAAAAGCTTGGCTCATTACTACTACCGGGTTTAAGCTCGTGGTATAAAGAGGACCAGGGGCCCTCTTTATCCAGTCTATTCGCGGCATTCTTCAACATATTATTTTTCGCTAACGTAACGGCGGCGCGATAGCGTGACCTTGAAATGCGTAGGTTATTCAAACTAATTATGTAATTATAATTCGAACGATCGTGGCCAGATTTACGAAGATTATTGATTTTGCGCCTGGCCCTTCTAAATTCCCGACGAAGATTAAGAAGGTTACTGTTCCACCATTTACAGTTGTGATCTTTTTTAAGAGGTCTACGACCCAAGGCTACATCGGCACAGTAAACAAATGTGTTTGTCATAATTTCCGCGCACTCATCGACGCTTAAATCCGGCCGAGTGAAGTCTCCGGCATGAGCGGTAATGAGGGAGCGGAATAAATTCCAATCGCCGTTCTTTACGTTGTATTTATAGTCATTAGAATTGACTACGGTATCACTCGGGACCGCACGAGAAAACTCGTACACCAATAAGCGGTGATCACTACATGACGCATCAGGTAGGACGCGCCAATGCCTAATCTGGACGTACGCGCTGGATAGCGTGACGTCAATCGACGATTCGCCCGTTGGGCTACTATAGGTAGGTGGTGCATCGGGGGTGTTGTGAATTTGGAGGTTAAACTCCGCAATAAAGTCTTCTACAGCGGTACGACGGTCGCGGTCAGTGTACCTAAGCTGGCCGTGCCATAAGGGCGAGGATGCATTGACGTCGGCGCCAATAATAATTTTATCACCCGCGAGAGATTGTAATACGCGGCGGAGTTGATGTAAATGTGGGCCTACGGTATCCGCGTACTGAAAGTAGCAGCTTACAACGTATAGTCTAAACTGAGGACACGATACCTCGGCTACCGCACAATGCGACGTCGAAAGGTTAGTTAAGGCCGTGACTGAAAATCTAGACTGAGGTGTGTATATACCCGCGCGAGCTAAGTTATTAATTTGTATCATTTTCGACCGAAACGACGCGAGTTGATATTGTTCTTGAACAAGTACTAAGTCTAAATTGTGATCAGAAACTAACTTTTCTAATTCTAAAGTCGCGTGCTTGTTATTATGGAGGTTTAACTGTCCTATATTTAAACTATCCATACCTAGTAGTTAAAATAAGTTGCTCCATTTTGCTTTTATATGTTGGACAGTCTGGGGAGCCCGTGGGGTGGTCGGAAGATTTTTTATAACGTTGGCAACTACCACAAACTGGCTTAAAATTTTCTTTATCTTTGTTGGGGCACGACAACGAGCTGTGTTTTTCGGCACAGTGATAGCAGCAAGGATTAGGATCGCGACAGAATTTAGCGACGTGCCCAAACTGTTGGCAGTTGCCGCAGCGGACCAGCTCAACGTCGTCCACGAAGCGACACATCGCCCAATCGATAAACAGTTTTTCTTTTGAATTGATTAGGTGTTTACGCACAGCGGGGTCTAATTCGATACCTATCCATTTCCTGTTGTTGTAATCTTTATTTAAATTACGACGTCTTACTATTTTTGTTGAACGCAAAAATTGTTCTTGAGACATATTCATTTCGCCATTAATATTTTGATTAAAAAGTGCGAGAAGGAAATTATCATCCGTCATATGTTGCGGTACATCTTTTATGAGAATACGTGGGTTACGTCCTTTAGGCGACTCGAGTCGCAGACCGGCCGATTTAAGCGCTTCCACGGATTTAAGTTTATTAACTTGCGACTCGCTAGTTAGTCGCAAGATCACACCCGAATTAGCTGTTTTTTTGACGCCGTGAAATTGAAAACCGTCGGCCGGGTTGATGACTTTCATCAGAGCTTGTTTTGTCTCCGACGATGATTTTAATTCCCCCGATTTTTCTTGTGTCGGATAGGCAATAACGCAGGGAAGCGGTTTTCGGGTCTCGACTGGCGGCACTGACTTCGCAAGTCTTAGTTTAAGCGCGTCCGAGTAGGAGGTAGAAGGCGCGGCGGCAACTGTTTGTACGACGGGATTAGTTTTGGCAGCTAACAATTCGCGTTCCATATTAGCGACCTTGGTTTCCAAGGAGGAGTTCTTTATGGCGAGAAGTGAGACGATCGTAGTTATTTTTTGAGTCATACTCATAATATCGGACTTGTTGGCAAAATTATTACGGCGAGACACGGTGTCGTTTGCGAACTCGTTTATTTTGGCTAAGTACGAGCTAGCTTCGCGGACGAGCTCGTAATAATTGCAAGCATCGTCGGATGCGCGGCTTGTGTCTAATAATGACGTAACGGGGGACAGCAGAGGCTCGTCCCTAGTGGGTTGGTGACGCTTCTCCACAGGTGACAAGGAGGAAGGAGATAATTCCGACAACAAACGTTTACCGGACGATAATGTCGGAGAACGAGGAGTTTTATCGCTTCTATTAAACGGGTTTGTATCTTTATCTGGCGGCATATTATTTTGGCTCGACATTGTGAGTTAATATAAAATTTGAATGTACCAATTACACTTATTTAATTTAAATTAGAATGAAACAAAGGTTTAGCTTAATAATCACAGTCAGCTGATCGCAAGGCAGGCCGGCGCCGCGCGAGCGGTACCGACACACACAATATTTTACCTACCTACAATTCCCTACTGATAAAAGTGAACAAAGAAATTTACTTACCGAGTTAAATCCAATAAAATACGAGCAAATGTGTTAAAAAACTTACAGTACACGTAGATTACACCGTTACCTAGCTAATTACACACACTCTGCACGAATTTACCGATTTAAAACCACCGAAAATAATTTTTAATCCCGGAGCGCACGTCAGACGATGTTAACCGTACGGAGGCCGCGGGGGGAGGTACTTTTTAGTTCATATATAAGGATGTTATTATTGTTTTTACCTTGGAAGTCGGTTTTAATTTTTTTGTTAAAAATAATAATTTCACTCTTTTTAGTTACTAGAGTAAACCATTGCGTACTAGGTATAATAGTAGAATAATACACCTGTATAATACTATTCTGCGTATCTTATTACAGTCACACTTACAAAATATAATATCAGCTACATCCTGCAGATAATTTTAAACAATACATTTAAAAAAATCGAAGTGAACACGTGACGTGACGTGCTAAGTAGCCGGTCGCCGGACTAGTTTCAATAGGCTGGCACTCGCTCGACTTGTCGCACACGCAGCGCACAAAGTACCTACCTACCCGGCGCGCGCCGCCGCGCCGCTCGCTTGACAGCCCTGGCAGATTGAAGTGAGACTGCAGAGAGTGTTATTGTACTATGAACGCTAAACGCAATGCAAAAGGTTGAAATTAGGTTGTTTTCCAGAATATCTCGGCGAAGTGAGACAGAATGTTACATTATCGAAGCAACTTTAACTTCTCAGAAGTAATGTCAAATGTGTGCCTTATGCTCTGGAGATAAGGTTGCATTTGGTGACATTGGTGACCCTGACGTGGTAATGATGATGATGAATGTAATTTGCATAGTAGCATATGCTTTCAGTTCTTAAAACAGCGCCTAAACTCCCAAACTTGTATTTATAAGGAATCCGGAGTTCTCTTAGTATCTTCGGAACCATAGTATACCTCGGTGCAAAATCTTGTGTTTTGGTAGCATATGCTTAGGATGCTTCTCATAAAACCAAAATCACCATATGTTTCCATATAAATTTCGAGGAGTTCCCTCGATTACTGATGGATCCCATCATCAGGTTACCACTTTTGTGAATAATATGGTACCAAATTGGAGTGAAACCTAATACAACAAAACAAAAATTTCGAAAATTGGTTCACAAACGGCGGAGTAATCGTTGAACATACAAAAAAAAAAATATCCACAGCCGAACATATAACCTCCTCGTTTTTTGGAAGTCGGTTAAAAAGTTAATAAAATAGTACATATTATATAATACAGCTATAATTTACATCACAGTATGAATTTTTACATAAGGGTATAATTTACCCTGCCACATTCTTCGAGTAACTTTTTTTCACCACATTCTCGCAGGGTTAAGGGCCTGTATTCACTTTGATTAGTGCGATCGCAGGTGATTAGTGATTAGGAGAATTTAAAGGACTTGCTCTAATCAGTCGCTGTCCACATTTACTTTCACCTGATTACTAATCACCTGCACTTATCACTAATCAAAGTGAATATAGGGAATTAAGCAAGGGTGTAGTGCTGATTGTCTTATAAAGACTTCGATCAAAGTATATTAGTGATCGAAGTATAAAGAAGAGGATTTTTCGAATTCCTAAAAATAAATCGAGTATAATATTATGATATATGTAAGTTACAGTGTAGGTTACAGTATAAAGTTTATATACTCTATGCTCTGAAATGAAAGATGAAACCCAACTTCGAATTGAATATAGAAAAGTACCTTTAATGAAAATAGAAAATGCTGGATGATAACCATAATATAATATTATGAGTGGCATTACTCTCACTCTTAAAAATTAAATCCATACTAATATTATAAATGCGAAAGTGTGTCTGTCTTTCTGTCCGTCTGTCTGTTACGTCTTCACGCCCAAACCGCTGGATTGATTTTGTTAAAATTTTGTATGGGCATACTTTAAGCCCCGGGTAGGTAGGTAACATAGGATAATTCTTATCCCGGAAAAATGTACGGTTCCCACGCTATAAACGAATTTCGGCGCAACGGAATTGCGGGCGTCATCTAGTTTAAAATATTTGATTTCCTGTCTTTATCAGCTATAAGCTTAGTATGACTAGAAATACTAGCAGATTTAAAGTCTCCCGCAAACGATCAAACATCAAACCATCAAACACGTCAAAACATGTAGTAAATCCAAATTTTCTTCAAACGCGTCAAACACGTCAAACACGTAGTTTATATGGTGTTTGACGTGTTTGACGTGTTTGATGTTTGATCGTTTGCGGGGCACTTAAGAGACAACAGATTTTCTTATCAATCTGTCATTTTGTCTGCTCATCCCTGGAATGAAACCCTTTCTATGGTGGCTAATCGCCACCATAGAAAGGAGCGCTGCTCATGCATCGAAAGACATTTTTGATCAAAAAGGACATTGAATAACTAATCAAGGTTTTTAGGGGATAGTAAATTATCCAAATCTTCGTAGATAAAGATCACCAAATAACTATTATCATAGTGTCCGAGGGTGGCGAAGATTGCCGATCGTACCCGAGCCCAGCCGAGCTTAGCCGAGCGGAGCCGATCTTAGCGCCCGCGGCTAACAGGTGTTCTATCCATCTTGTGATGACCGGACGCTAGTGCTCGATGTGTCTTGATACTTGCCACATTATTTTTAAAGTAAGTTTGAGTTAAAATTTAATTTTACAATATGTCAGTAGGCTTTAGGCTACGAAACAAATGAATATATACAGTTCAGAAAGTTTAAGATTTCAATTAAGAAAAAAATAACATTTTCCTTTTTTTTCTGTTTAATGCATATTTTTAAATACGTGATACACGCGCATATACTGCTTAAAACAATAGGCATTCTTCTTTTTGTTTTCGGCGTAGTCGGATAACATGGTGGTCGTTAGCTTAAAATGTAATTAATGCAAAGATGGCCTATATACTCTACGACGTAAGGTCTACAACTCTATACTCTACGTAGAGATCCATACTAATATTGTAAATTCGAAAGTGTGTCTGTCTATTACCTCTTCAAGCCCAAACCGCTAAACCGATTTCGCTGAAATTTGGTATGGACATACTTTGAGTCCCCGGAAAGGACATAGAATACTTTTTATCCCAGAAAAATGTACGGTTCCTGCGCGATAAGCGAATTTTGGCGCAACGGAGTTGCGAGCTTCATCTAGTAAACCATATATTATTCTACGGTTAAAATTGCTGGTACTAGTGATTTACATCGTCGGTTTTCAAAGATAATAATGATTAAAATAATTGTATGAAATGTATCATAAATCTCATGTAACAAGTATCAAGATGGTTCACCGTAGCAGCTATTACACCTGGCCGGGGGATGAAGAATGTCAGAGGTATGTATCTGAGAGCCTGATTACATTATACGTGTATATTATGCTTCCTAAGGGAAGCAATATAATTCAAGTAAGTATATATTTTGAGGACAAGCATATAATTATACTTCCCGTAAAAATATAATTCAAGTATAACATTTTCAGGAACTGTCAGTATTAAGAGTTAAGACTATGTAAGCGTGAACCTAAAGGGGAGCAAAATGTTCGATTTTCGCATATTATAGACACTAGCTATATGACCGAGCTTCGCTCGGTATTCAAGAAATTAAAAAAACACACATAAAATGACATTTTATGAAAATGATTCCTAGCTAGATCGATTTATCGCCCCCAAAACCCCCTATATAATAAATTTCATGAAAATCGTTGGAGCCGATTCCGAGATTCCAATTATATATATACAAGAATTGCTCGTTTAAAGATATAAGATTAGGATTATTGTGCTTTTTTACTTTTATTATGTGACAAGATATAACCAGTTAACCCAGATATAAATCCCATGGAAACATGATTTTATACATTTTGCGACGATGAAAGTAGTTTAGCCATTGATTGTCCTCGGCAAACTCTGTTTAAAATTTAAATTAGTGCAGTAGTTTCGGAGTTCATTCAGTGCTTACAAGTTCATAATTAAATATTGTGTAACTGTAGGTTATTGAAATATAAACACTGTTTCTTTGGGTTTAATAAAATCAGCCAAGTGCGAGTCGGACTCGCGCACGATTTATTCCGTACCATTATACAGCGGAAATAGACAAAATCTTATGTTTTGTGTATGGAAGCCCCCCTTTTATATTAATTATAATTTGTTTTTAGTATTTTTTGTTACAATGGCAACAGAAAGAGGTACACTGTGAAATAATCCGTGAAAATTTCAGACGTCTAGCTATCGCGGTTCTTGAGATACAGCCTGGAGACGGACAGACGGACAGACATCGAAGTCTCAGTAATAGGGGTCCCGTTTCACCCTTTAGGTATGGAACCCTAATTATAACTTGATTGAATATATTATTATAAAAAAAAATTACAACTTGTTTTACATACGTAAAACAACTTAATCCTTTACAGGAAATGTACCTCCTTGTACCAACTTGTGTTGGTCGCGTTTTTTGCAACTGAAGGAAGTGAAATGTCGACATTGATTGTATTAATTTTAATATTTAATAATGTTTTTTTCCTTTTTATTTCACAAAAGTAATATTCCCCTGGAAAAAATGTAAACAACCATAATATTTAGATGGCTAACAACTTTCTAAGTAGTTTTTCAGTACATTCAGCTAGGTACAGTCACGCTAGAAAGTAGAGAACACAGGATGTTACAAAACTTACTACTAATACTTTAGGTTGTGTATCTACTTTTATATAATTAGAATTCAATGTGAAAATAGCAGCGCTAAAAGAGTTACTTCTTAATTATTATCGTATGGGCAAATTCATGACGTCGTTGGGGTACGTCTCAATAGAAAGATAGAAGTTAAAATTGGAGTGAAACCTAATTAATACAACAAAACAAAAATTTTGAAAATCGGTTCACAAACGACGGAGTAATCGTTGAGCATACATAAAAAAAATATATCCACAGCCGAACGTATAACCTCCTCGTTTTTGGAAGTCGGTTAAAAATTAACTCTTTTAGTGCTGCTTTTACAGTGGATTCGATACAAAAGACATTCCATAAAGTAATTATCACTATGTTCTTTTACACCCTGTGTAATTGTGAAAGGGTCAATCTGTGTAGTGTGAAATAAATCGTTTTTTGGCACCTTTTTGACACTCTTGCAGGCCGTGGTGATCAAGTTAATTATTCTATTGTAGATGACCCATTGGAGCCAAAAAAAGTTTTGGTGGTCCGCTCCCATTTCACACAAGAGATCATCGTTTCACTCCAGCGCCATCTTAAAGACAAAAACGCTTGTTAGATAAAACCCATAGATAATCTGTGGCGAATGCGCCCGCGATGATCGGGCAATAAAAAAAAATAAAACCCGCGCACCGCTCGGCCGTGACGTCACGCTGTTTCCGCCATATTGTCTTCTCCTAACGGATTTATTAATAAGATCTTGCAAAAAAAAAACGTACTGTTAACAAAATGGAGCCCATCAGTCTCGCAGTGAAAATGATAGCGCAAATAATTGAAGTCAAGTTTACAGAGGCGCTAGCGATAGGTGTCGAGTGCTACTTAATTTTTGACTAAACGTCGCTAGAGTAGTTCTGATTAGAACCTAATAAGATCATGTCTACACTTTGGAACCACCCGAAAAACGTGTAGAGATAAACTACGATAACATGGCGCGCCCCTTCAAAATTCAAAACGTTTGAAGTGCGTTGTCTTGCGCGGTCGGTAGGTATGATTAGTTGACCAACAAATCTTGGTAATAAGTGACATTAGTGAAATATTACGAGTACTGGTTGATTGGTTGAATACTTACTACATACAAACTCTTTCATAAGGATGTGACTACACTCATTGAAACAGTAATTTGGAGGGGCGCGCCATGTTATCGTAGTTTATCTCTAGTGAGAACGTGCTACGTAGTATCTAACAGATTCTAGCTGTATTGCGTAGGGACTAGAACCTTATCATGAATTTTCTCATGTTTGCACAAAATAACATAACAATCATTATGATTGTAATCTTATTATGTCAAAAATTTTTGGGCCGCGATGTTAGTTGCAAAAAAATATGGCTAGACCGATTGTGTTGAAATTGAAATTTTTTTTTCAATTGTGCTTTTTTGCACAGTCAAGCATAACATTTCCACACTGTCCTTAGCAAAACAACGTTTGCCGGATCAGCTGGCGCTAAGCGCTAACGCCAAAAATGTAATCTATAGTAATTTCAGAAAATTCTGACATGAAAAAGCTTGGGTAACACAAAAATTGTAATTCGTAAGATCTAAGACTATAAATACAAAAAATATAGGAACATTTGATGGAGCATAGTTTATCTTACAACTGGGAAAACACGCTGAAAAAATATTGTGAGCCAAGGAAAAATATTCCTAAATGAAAAAATAGCAACCGTCCTTTCCCCGCTAGGGCTGGCAACATGTTTTTATTCAAAGAAATTACGTTTTACACAAAATACACCTAAAATAAATTTCAAAAAATCCAAATATACAATTTTCTATTTACTTTTATGAAGGTAACCGTAAATTCATTTAAATCTAATTAAATATTTAAGGCAAGTACCAGTTCCAAAGTCTGGCTATTCAATTCGTACGTAACATTAATATCTTAACTCGACCTTATCACGCCATTGGATTTTTATTCCATAATACTAATGAAAATTGAAAAAATTGCACAATAATATGCATTACAGAAATAATAAATAGACTAATTAGATAAAAAGAAAAGTACGTTAAAGAATGGCTGTATCTTCCTACTCTATTTAATGATTTCTGTAATATTTTTGTATTTGATTGCAATTTCTCTATTTTAAAGAAATAGAAGCAACACAATAATGAATATTTATTTACGGTTTTGTCAGCCCTACACCGAAGTCTCTGTCTAAACATTGGTCTGTAGACGACATTGCTACGAAATGAGAGTTAGCAGTTTACCTGTCGGCTATCCCTTACAACGTAAATGAATTAGATAGAGACGTAACATTTTTATCCGAAAAGAACGAAATTATTTTAAGGGCGTTCCTTACGGAGATACCGTAATTTACCGTATTTCAAGCCTTATAAACTCATAATTTGAAAGCTACAAAGTTATAATAAAAATACAGCAATAATCTTCAGTATATCAACATTCCTTTCCTCGTTTTAAATTTTCTATTTTTGTTTATTATACTCATGATATCAGCTTCCAAAGTAAAACCAATTTATTAAAATTCAAGCATACATTCAGCATCTCCTTAGGATTTACAAATTACTTTTATTTTAAACACACGCCAATAGATCGACAATATTATAAACTACATATTCCCCGTTTTAAAATTTTTTTAGGTCAATTTTGAACTAAGATAAGTAAAAAAAATGGGGTTTTGGTGCGATCTCGGCGACGCGGCAAATGTATGGCCAAGGTCGTTTGCTCGGGGGATGGCCTTAACAGACCGCTGAAATTTATTTTAACAATGTGTGCCTGATGTATAATATTGTACCCCTAAGTGTACGTTTAATATGTTTAATATTTTATTTCATCATGTTTTGATGAATGATGTGTAAACCAGAGCCTAAGCTCTCCTCTTGAACTGCTTTTTATTATTTCCCTTGCTTTTTATTTTTCTTTTTATTATTTCCTTTGCTTTTTATTTTTCTTTTTATTATTTTCTTTGCTTTTTATTTTTCTTTTTTTTATTTCCTCATCCATACTTAATATTATAAATGCGAAAGTGTGTCTATCTGTTACATCATTCACACCCAAACTGCTGAACCCATTTTGCTGAAATTTGGTATGGAGATACTTTGGGTCCCGGGAAAGGACATAGAATACTTTTAACCCGGAAAAATTTGCGGTTTCCGCGCGATAAACGATTTTTTGCGCAACGGAGTTTCGGGCGTCATCTAGTATGTTTAATAATATTTTTTGTTAAAGTAAAATGTCAATTAAATTTTAAAAATCCCGCGCCTTCTTTATATTGTTCATGGTAATTCATCTATGATCATAACTTGTAACTTATCTGTGACTCTACTCTATGATCATATTATTTCCTGTGCGTTCCCACCAAAAATTGTCTCTCTGTGTCCGCCATACTTTTTGTCAAGTACACTAGACGCTAAATTAAGCTAAATAAAATTTTTAAAGATCTCTCCGTGTTTTTGTCCACATGTTAACATTTTTTTCATCGTGTGATGTCAAAGTGTAAACTAGAGCCCATAAGCTCTCCTCTTGAACTGCCCTCTTTTTATTATTTCCTTATCGATACTTAATATTATAAAGTAGCGACCCGCCCCGGCGTCGCACGGGTATAAAATATATAGCCACTGAAAAAATGATTAAAATCAATAGCCTATGATCCTTCACGTGGTCTACTTCTTATCTGTGCCAAAAAACATAAAAATTGCTCCAGTAGTTCGCGAGATAAGCCCTTTCAAATAATTTCCCCCATTTTTCTACATTTTCCTATTAGTCTTAGCGTGATAAAATATAGCCTATATTAGCCTTCCTCAATAAATGGTCTATCTAACACTGAAATAATTTTTCAAATCGGACCAGTAGTTCCTGAGATTAATGCGTTCAAGTTAGCCCTTTCAAATAATTTTCCCCGTTTTTTCCACATTTTCCTCTATTTCTTCGCTCCTATTAGTCTTACCGTGATAAAATGTAGCCTATAGCCTTCCCCGATAAATGGGCAAAAAATAACACTGAAGGAATCATCAAAATCCGTTGCGTAGTTTTAAAGATTAAAGGAAACAAAGGGACATGAGGGAAAAAAAGCGACTTTGTTTTATAATATGTATAGATGCAAAAGTGTGTCCGTCTGTTATACTAATTAACTTTAGGTACCAATATTTGGCTCAAACCACTGAACCGATCTTGCTAAAAATAGGCATGGCGATACTTTGAGTCCCAGGCAAAGACATAGAATACTTTTTAACCCGGAAAAATGTACGGTTCCCGCGCCATAAATTAATTTTAGCGCAACAAAGTTGTGGGCGTCGTCTAGTTTTATTTAAAGTAAAACTGAAAAATCAGTCAAACCACCTGCTATGCTTAGATAGACCTATAATAGCTCATAAAATTTATATTATTATAGTAAACTACCCGCTTTGATGGCGTGAGAAACTAGCATTATATAAGTTGAAAGAGCCTTACCTACATCCTTCGTTTGCGACAGTCACATATCGATGTCTGAAACAATAAACAACCATAACTACCACCGACTGCGAAGACTACATGCATGCACTATCGACTAGACATTAAATTAACGAATGTTCTTGACTATGAGCCCTAACCTATCTCGTCTCCACTTGGAATCAAGAGGCATAGATTGGAAAAGAAAAAGATGATTTTAACCAATTCCAGCTATGAAGAATAGAGGAATATTTCAGACAATATAACAGTCAATCAGAACAAGAGTCATCAGAAATCCAACGACGGAATCCGTCTCGAAACTTGCGAGACAATACGAATAGTTTCTACAATGTCCAAAAAGTCTTTCGCTACATCCATATTTCTAAAAAGGCCTCTATGGCTCTTGATTTCCCCAAAAAAGGCTCGGGGTACTGAGGCATTGTCATTTGACGGTCGCAGAGTGCTTAATTAAAAATTGACAAAAGTTACTCCACTAACAATAACGCGGGAACGGAAAAACAATGCCGTATGTGGACGCCAAAGATTGGAAATGTTAGATACGTCCTCATTGCGCAAAACCCGTAATAATCTAGGCTGAAAAATCGTTGAAATAGTATACCAATTAGCAAACTATATTAAGTACGTTATAAGGCATTACACATTATTTCATCAATCACATAACACATCCAAAAAATTAAAATCATACACACATGCACGTAGTAACTACTAAGTGTAATTAATACAACCTGTGAAAAGGCGTTAGACCATGATAGATAATAGCAACGATTGCGAAGCCGTATACAGGCAAATATAACAATTAAGGGTTATTTTAAGCCCTCTCCAAGTTGGGCTCCGTAGTGTAGCGGACCAACTAGCGCCACAATCCTGCATTGCGCTACCAAGTTTTCCAAGTACGGCAGTGTAATGTGATAGCACGATACAAAATTTTTGTGATTAGTTATACAATTGATCAATATAGCAGGCTTCGGCCTGACCAAGCATACCACCTTACTAAATCGAAAGATCTTCTATTGCTGCTACCCATATCCTACATTTGTGCATGCCACATCTTGCCATACAGATCGTTGGCAACCACCAAAAACACGAGCGAGCATACAAAATGGTCTTATTGCTCGATATTTTCAAAAACAAGCTACTTCAGTTCGGGCTAGCCTAAATCATGCCCCTACCACTGCATACGCCTTTGTTATTTTTCTCTTAGCGGGCCCAATATTTTTGGAGGGCCTAAAATAATAGCGAGGGTGATTTTTAACAGTGTTTTTGTTCTTAGCGACGTTGTTATTACAAAAAGATACGTATTTTAATTGTGGTATGTTTTTAACCAATTACGAGTGTGTTTTAGTGATAAAAATAATGAAAAGGGGAAAAATGTGGCCTTCACTAGGCAGAAAATGCATGTTGTTAAAAAAATATTCTTAATTTTCCTTTAAAAAGTAGTACTTACTAATAATAATAGATAGTAGAATAGATACTATATGTTTTGACTTAAGATTTTAGTACACGTAACAATATTTTAAAGTATTCTGAACACCGATTAAATTACTTATTAATTCAATACACAATGTGGCATATTTCCATTTCCGATCTAGTATATTTTCTATGAAATTACAAAGCAGGACCCTCATGAAATAATGTCAAATCAACGACATTAACACGCCACTCTTGATAAGAAACGGACTGTTCAAAATCATTGTTTGAATAATTCAGAAATGACACATTAATGTTACACAAACAGTAGAATAGGGTACTCCGGGTAGGGTAAATCGTCATATTTAGTTATTGAACCAACGCCAATCCGAATCTACGGCTATTATTCGAATACAAAAATCGATTAAGCACAGACAAGTGACACTCGAACTCCGTAATCGATCCACGCGCCGGATTCTCTCGGACACGCACGTTCGATTCGTTATCGATTTTTTCTCGATTTCGTTTTGTATCGGCGCCCGTATCGGGGCGTTTTTTTGCGGCGAGTACCGACCGAATCGGACTTTTAATTGTCCGACGACAGTTATGTGTGAAAATGTTCAACACCATCACTTGCCACTGCTGCAGGCTTAGCGTGGCCACTAGTCCACTACAGATTGAGTTTACGCTAGACAAAGTGTAACGATTTTGTTACTACTAAAATTTTCTACAATTTTAATTAGAACCATTACTAAAAAGGTATCGATTTGACACTTCCTAATTACACTGCCGCACGCAGATTATCTGTTAAAATCTTCATTTTATTACAATGTAGTTAATAATCGTATCTGAATTCTGACTGCGGCAGTCAAAGTTTTTTCCACGGTAGACAAGGTAACAGAAGGAACTTTTAGCAATAAAATCTATTTTGTCCCCAAAATCTGTGTTTTGTTCTTTCATATTTTGAATGGTGGTTATGCTAAGCCTATCTAGATTTCAATGAAGGGATTAGCTTATTATATTACTGTTCATGTTGATTTCAATCTAAATGTAAACAATGCAGATACAAAAAATATTTAACCATGTACCATCGAGGAAATTGATTCCTATGCAGTTATGTTAATTGTGATCTGTCGGCTGGGTTTGACGTAACGCAACCAAACTACGTAGGTCCCCGATCTGCATAGGAATCAACTTCTCTGATAGTACACTAATAATAATGGATTTTTTTTTGTAGATATACTCCAAAAATTTATTATTTTCGATGAAAGGAAATGCAGGATTCCTGTGGGATCGTACAGCGCCATTATTTCATCATCATGGCCAATCGTGACCACATTTGATTCCATCAGCCACTGATTGAAAGCACTTAACACTTCTAAATGATAGCGTGACGGGAGTACACACTGTCTCAGTACTTCTCAACCTGGGGGCACGGTGCCCTGGGGGCCGCAGAGAGATGGAGCCGTAGAGCGAAGGGGCGTAGGAAATCTGTTTTCTTATAAGAAGCAATCAGAAAAAGACTATGGGTTAAAATTTCCCTGGGCTTCTCGAAATGCATTTTATATTTTTACAGCGAAGTTAGAAATGGTACAGAGAATGCAAGCTTAAGCATTACAATGATGAATTAATTTTAATAATAACATTGGAGAAAAAATAAAACTTATTGAAATTGTAATAAACAATATTAATTCACGTAAGTATATTTCGTATTCTAACATATTTATTAGAAAACTTGAAGTCATTGTTTATGGTCCGAGGGGCTGCATACAAAAAGGTTGGGAAGCTCTGATCTAATGGAAGTGAGGAAGCTTTTTGTAGCAAGCATAACATAGAAAATTCGATAGAAAGTAAGTCATTGCACGATGGAACATCGATAAAGTATGTTTACCAACCTTCTAAAATTGGTCCAGTTATGTAGTACTCGTACCACGGTCTCTAGATTATATGACGATAAAAAATACATAGAAAATGAATTTAGTCGACATGTAGCTACGTCTGCTACAAATTACTTTAAAATCAGTGGAATATTTACAGAGAAAAAGCTCTGCTTACTAGTAAAACTAGTACGTACGTACGTAGTACTTACTATGAAGGATACTACTACTTTAATACTACTTATTATAAGGCAACCAAATTTTGGAAGTGAAAACTTCTTTAGCGGCGTTGAGCACTTTTGTGGGATGGGTAAAAACTGTGAAACTCGCGTCAGATTTTTGTGTTGATCGAAAAACCATAGAAAACGCGTAAGACGGTTGGAGAGTAGTGTTTTGTGTCGAACTCGAACTCGAACGAAATGTACAGTCAGGGAAATGAGTTGTTTAGCAGAAATGTACAGTCGGGGAAAATTGTGCTAAGCAGAAATGTACAGTCGGGGAAATGAGTTGTTTAGCAGAAATGTACAGTCGGGGAAAATTGTGCTAAGCAGAAATGTACAGTCGGGGAAAATTGTGCTAAGCAGAAATGTACAGTCGGGGAAATGAGTTGTTTAGCAGAAATGTACAGTCGGGGAAAATTGTGCTAAGCAGAAATGTACAGTCGGGGAAATGAGTTGTTTAGCAGAAATGTACAGTCGGGGAGAATTGTGCTAAGCAGAAATGTACAGTCGGGGAAATGAGTTGTTTAGCAGAAATGTACAGTCGGGAAAAATTGTGCTAAGCAGAAATGTACAGTCGGGGAAATGAGTTGTTTAGCAGAAATGTACAGTCGGGGAAATGAGTTGTTTAGCAGAAATGTACAGTCGGGGAAATGAGTTGTTTAGCAGAAATGTACAGTCGGGGAAATGAGTTGTTTAGCAGAAATGTACAGTCGGGGAAAATTGTGCTAAGCAGAAATGTACAGTCGGTGAAATGAGTTCTTTAGCAGACGCGCTGATTAAGGCCGCGTTTCCATCTGCAAGACAACTCTCGCGAGAAGTGTCTGACAGTCTGTCTGACAGCAGCTTTTTTTTTCGATTGTCGATATTTTTTAATCGATTGTAAGAGTTTCGATTAATTAATTAAAACGATCGTTTTTTTTTATCGATATTCATAAAAAATGGGTTAAAAAAAATAATGCACAACGTTAATAATCAAGTTTTCACTTCTGCCGGCACTCCCGGAGTGCAACCCGTCTTTTTTTTTTGTGACATCCGTTGACTAAGTATTTGACTAGTTAGGTCTACTTGTACATACATAATATTATATGTAACTCTGGATTTAAATAAAACATGATGTGAATGTGAAGTCCGGTTGATCCAGCGCTTAGATTCAGTTCTACGGAATTTTACATTACAATAATTATAGCACTAAATTTGTTGTATTTGTACTTAGTAATTGTCGTAGCACTACATAATTTTCAGGTGCTCATTTCATACACTTTAACTTCATTCATACTCGTTGTTGTCAAAACAATAGACCAGAATATTTATAAGTAGTAGGGCAATAAAACTTGTTAGAAAAAACTGCAAATCACCTCATAATGTACTTTCATACAGAACACGACTAGGACGCGTTGCATCATTAATTGGAGCGTTTTATTTTAATGATATTTTGGATGCGAATACATAATAATAAATTATAAAGATTAGTATTTTACAGCCACAAAACCTAAGATGCTATGTTTGTAACGGTTGATTTTAGTACCTTAATTACTACTACTTACTACATGTTTCCCCATCGCTACGCCAACATTTATTGATGGCGCTGAAATCGTACTTCTCCAGGAAAATTGTTGTGCATTTTCCCAAGTCTCAAAGTATCTCCAAATTAAGTTACATTACAACTGGTTTTGGAGTTAGGGAAAGAAGATGTAGTAAATAGACAGATATGAGTAGTTTCCAATTTAAATTGTAAGCATGGATTGTCTTTGCTTTAAAAATAGTTACAATCAGCCCTATTTTTTAAAGGAAAAACACCCTTAACGTTGGACGGCTGGATTGAAAAACGCAGCGTTTTCCCGCCGCCAGTATGAAGGTAAAGCAGATCACTTTCTACGCGCTGGTGCCAGTGGTATCTTGCATCTATAACTGTACACTAATAATTATATTCTCTGTAATGGAATAGATTTGCCAAATATATGCTCTTAGGGAGGTAGAGTTGGCAAAATAGTGCATTGATTGGAACTGCCATGGTGGAAAATGTGTGAGTTTTTTTGCAAGAATTTAACAGTTAATCCTGAAAGGTCATAAAAAAGCATCATCATAGTAATCTGAAGAGGTGCCTACTTATTTAGTAGTTCGAAAAGAGAACGTAGAATAACAGTAAAAATAATTTTAACGATAGCTAACGTACACCAATAATCGCCTTCTAAAATTCTGCAAACAACAGAATACTGCTAGTCAAACTACGCCGTGTGATTGTTTTTCCCTCCATGTAGTGCAGTTTTGACAAAACTTGGATCTTGGAACCAAACTAGGAATAACATATTGTAGCTTTCTAACTATAAAGCAACTAACATATTTCCAAGACATCACTATCATGATTCATGAATAATTAGGTAAATGGTGGACCTTTGTAATTTGGTTGGATAATGTCAAGCCCCAGATAATCACAACTAACATTGACTTGACGTAGTGGGATCAAATTACGTAGGCCCTCGATGGCAGATCAAGGATAGGCATAATATAGACTCTCAAGTACCAATAGCCCAAGCTATAAGTACTAAGGGTTCCAAAACGTGAAATCTTAAGGAGTGATACAATTACTTTTGCGAACGGTACTCGAACGAGATGAGCATGACGGGCAGAACCGCGGACCTGACATTTCTTCATTAAAAATCTATTATCGGAAGCATTCTCCACCTATGTAAGCCAATAAGAAATTAAAACATACCACCACATGAAAACCGACCTTAAATTAAGCGATGAGAACTCAAAATTGACTGACAACATCCTCAACTTGCAATATAAGGAGCCCAATGCGAATTTGAACTCTAAAATTAATACAAGTAAAGTTGGTTTTTCGATATAGATTGATAATCAAGAAGTGGACCTTCGAAAGGGATTCGGAAGTCAGTTACAAAAAGTTAGGAAAAGTTAATGGTACCTACACAGTTTGCATGTTCTTATCTTTTTTCCTGATGATCTTGATGAATCATGCTGGTAGATCGAAAGGGCAAAAGTAGTAACGTAAAAAGGTGTAACGGAACTAGAAAATATTCTGCTCGATATTTAGGGCAAATTTTCTGGCCACGAAATGAAAGTATTGATTGAATAATATATTATAAACAAATATATTTAACTGTAGGTACTCCGAAAATTTAAATTAAATTTTAATCCAACATATTATTAAATACATCCTGACAAACAGCAAAATAATGTTTAATATACTTCAAGCCTCAAACGCTGATTTCTAGAATTTTGATCCATTAGAACGCATTTAACGTTGGTTTGGACATGAAAACCAGGGCCCCGCTACCATATTATGTGCAATGTGTACAATTCACACGGGCGCCAATCCTCTAGGGGCGCCAAATCGTCGTCTTTAGGGGCGCCAAAACCAAGGACCCAAAAACTTACCTAAAGGGGCGCTAAAATCCTTTTTTGCACACAGGCGCCTGCAGTAGCCCTTACGGGGGCCCTGAATTGAAAACACTACTTTTCCTAAGACAGCTGCATCCAAACTATATGAAAACTGTATCTCATAGATTATTTAGCTAAATCGACCTACAATCTTGTTATTGTGACGAGCTAAACACTAGAATTTGCGCCAACAATCGCAACAAAACAATTTCAGCTTACTCAGTATTTCACACCACAACTTATCACTTATTCAGCGTTACGTAAAACTTATACACAGTATATTTTCGGTTAAGCGATGCATCATCTTATTTTCATTGAAAAGAATTCTCGAGCGTTAGGTATAACTATAAATCGTGTTTGTTTGGCACTCGGCAGTGGTTGCATGCCAACTCCTGCCGGATCCATGGTGTTAAGCTAAACAATAATAAGCTTAAACAGAGTTATGCTGTTAAAGTTTGGACCGAGTGACCGACGCAGCGAAAATTTTAAGGTTCTCTGTCAAAATGAGGCATCAAAAGATAAAAGGTGAGCTCGACAAAGAGACACCCTGAAATCTTTGTTAGTTTGGCAGTTATACAAGCCTACTCCGTGCAATACGCTTCTCTATACATATTATAAAACAAAGTCGCTTTTTTTCCCTCATGTCCCTTTGTTCCCTAATATTTAAAACTACGCAACGGATTTTGGTGATTATTTCAGTGTTAGATAGCCCGTTTATCGAGAAAGGCTGGCTATATTTTATCACGCTAAGACTAATAAGAGAATGTGGAAAAAACGGGGGAAATTATTTGAAAGGGCTTATCTCGCGAACTACTGGAGCTATTTTTATGTTATTTGGCACAGATAAGAAGTAGACCACGTGAAGGATCATAGGCTATCGATTTTAATCATTTTTTCCGTGGCTATATATTTTATACCCGTGCGACGCCGGGGCGGGTCGCTTGTGCTTAATAAATTCGTTAAAAAACGGGTTGTACTCCGGGAATACCCGGAGAAGTGAATACCAAGGAGGCTTAGATGTTTGTTACTCAGTAGAAAGATAGGTCAATATTACTTCCTTTTCTACGCTACACCGTTCTCTTTCAGAGTTATCCATTCCGTTCTCTTACGAGTTGTCGATCTTGCTTATCTCAAAAAAGTGCACAATGCCGCTAAAGAAGTTTTCAATTCAATAACATCTAAGGGTTGATTCAGACCGCAACGCGACGAGGCGAGGCGAGGCGCGGCGCGTCATACTAATTTAGAAATGCATCTACGCGTCGCGTTGCGGTCTGAATAAACCCTAAACCGGCTTGCCAAATTACAGAACCGAATTATCTTAAATTTTGTGATTCAAAATCAAAAGAACTCTAAACATACTAATAATTAAGATGTTATTAAAGTGTTTAGAAGCAATCCAATTAAAGTTACAACATTGAACATTAATCTCTATTATGTAGAATGGATGATAGAGCAATTATAATACATTGTATTCAAATTATCTTGTACGAGCTTCTCAACTGGACATCGTATGATTAAGCAATACATAAAATAAACTTTCTTGAAACACAATCCATACTTCCATACTAATATTATAAATGCGAAAGTCTGTCTGTCTGTCTGTCTGTTACCTCTTCACGCTCGAACCGCTGAACCGATTTTGTTGAAATTTGGTATGGAGATACTTTGAGTCCCAGGAAAGGACATAGGATACTTTTTATCCCGGAAAAATATACGGTTCCCGCGCGATAAACGAATTTTGGCGCAACGGAGTTGCGGGCGTCATCTAGTACTTAATATTATAAATGCGAAAGTATGTCTGTCTGTCGGTCTATCTATCTGTTACCTCTTCACGCCCAAACCGCTGAACCGATTTTGGCTGAAATTTAGAAGTAGGGTACTTTTATCCCGGAAAAATGTAGGGTTACCGCGCGATAAACGAATTTAGGCGCAACGGAGTTGCGGGTGTCATCTAGTTATTAATAAAATTATATACAGCCGAATATAGAACTTTCTCCTTTTAGGAAGTCGGTTAAAAACAGCATTAAAATCCGTTAAAAGAATATTAGTTATTGTCAAAAGATGTATGTGAATTATTTTCAACTTACATATGATACAATTATGTGAATTGTGATGAAAAGTTGTAAAGGTCTTTGAACTACAGACAAATTCTTAACTTATGATTAAAGTTCAAAATGACCCCTATCAATCATAAATGCATTTCTGACTTATGATTAAATTCTTGTGTCCTTTAACCGTACATTTTTTATAAGGCGGTATATTTTCTAAAAGAATTACGTAAGTATGGGGAATAATATATCTAAATATATCTAATAAATGTTGTTTTATAGTAATTTTAGTATAATACACTTTTTGCTTAAGCGAAGTCTTTTATACCTCAATAAAAACATATCACTACAAGCTACAACAGATTTATTAAAATTTCCCGCTTAAAAGCATTCCTAGATAAAAATCCTGGTCTATGATTGGTCGATACATTTCTGCTGCTTTATGATTGGTCGACTCCGGCGCAGGATTGAACTTAATAATGTATGGCTATTAGCGTGTGCTATTATGTCTGTCTATCTAAATTTAGCTCACACGAGTGTACGCACACTTGTTTATCGTTATGCACTACGACAATCTACGGTATGCTAATGACTTTATAAGCGCCGGCATCTTAAACTACTGATAAAGTTGGATTAGTGGCTGGATTTTTAGTTTTTTAGGCAGGACTCCAGCCCCCCTAGACAAGCGGCAAGCGATTATCGTAAACGCCAACGCTAACGCTACAAAATGTATGGGATTTGTCATTAGTATTCGCTAGCGAAGCGATGGCTTATGTCAAATCGCATACATTTTGTGGCGTTAGCGTTAGCGTTTACGATAATCGCTTGCCGCTTGTCTAGGGGGGCTGGAGTTTATCTTTTCATTAGCCATTCGAAAGTGCTACTGAATAGATAAGCTTTTGTCAAAAACCTTAGAAACCTGTCATAAGTACTTATTTGACAAAAGTATACCAGAGCCCAAAAAATAAATATATCAAAATCGTAGACCTAAAGTATTTCCTAGAATTAATTACCAAAATAGGTAGATATCTGTATTTTGATTGTAACCATTTGGTTTACATGAATTTTTTAATTAGAAATAAAGAATTTGTATTTGTACTAAGTAGGGGAGACCGGAGCTGGAAGTTCCCGGGGTAAGGTGTTCCGACAGTTATAACTTTGCAAAGGAAAAAGATATCAATACTCGTGAAGTGCGGCGTTTAAGCATCAGGTGACGCGCCGCGTTGGCGGCCACTTTAGTTGCTCTGACGGCGGCGGTTGAGTGGCTGTGCACACCGGCTATTAGAACACCACCTTAGTAAATTCTTTCGTATATAATCTTTTTGGTCTATTTTTATTTATTATTGACCGATTTATTTGCGACTTTACTATTTAAGAGTGGCATTAGTTAGGTATCTTATTGTTTGAATGTTTTTTCAATTGATTTCGTAAATTTACTTATATTACAATTTTTATACAAAAAATCAATTTAGGGCTACAAGTTCCCTCCTAAAGGGGCTGGTTGTTCCTCGAAACAACTTACCTTACTTGACTGACACACCAGAAAAAAATGCTCTGGCAGAAGAACAAGCAAGAAAAAAAACAAAGAAGAACAAATGCATTACAATCAAGAGAAAAGAAAACAACAATAATTAAGGAAAAGGAAAAGGCAAGGGAAAAGCCCAAGAAAAAGCTAAACGAAGAGTATTACAAGAAAGCGAGAGTTTTGTTGTGATAAATATTATTATTTTTTTGTAGTTTATAGCACCGAATTAACATACAATAAATAAAACTTTAAAAATAACTATTTTATTTAAAAGAAAACTATATTATTCTCATATTTTATACAAGCGGAACAATTTGCCCCACACATGAAACAACTCGCCCCAACGCGGGGTTGAATGTTCCCTTCCGAAATTTTGCAAAAATATGCCTGTAGAAAAAAAACTATGGAGATATTAGCAGAAATGACTATACTTTTACAGAGACAGATTAAGGTTCTTTAATAGATGCAAATATTAAAAATTAATCTTATCATTTTCATCATACAATTCCATGTTATTTGAAAATCGGAACTTTCAGCCCCGGTCTCCCCTACTTTATTAATTAATACATAATATTATCCATAAGCTATATCCACTCTATGCAATTTCATCTTCAATTTTCGTCATCTTCTTTTTATTCAACTTTCATTTGGCATATTCAGTAATTGAATGCGTCAAAATCCACCCGCGTTGAAAGAAAAGTGTCATATATGTAGCGACTAGCGAGCGCTACGATTTCAGCGCGCGTCACGGGCATGCCTCACGTTCGCTGTTGACTGCGCTCTAACGCATGCCCTTGATGAACAAAAAAAAGGCACAATGTGGACAAAGCTATTGGCTATACAATATCTTCTCCTTGTCTGTTAGAAAAGGCGCTTGATAGACAAGGGTGAATCATTGTATAGCGTATCCATTGTAAAACTATTTTTATCAGTAAGGTGTGCGTTTAAAATTAAATCTTTGTGCGCAACATAGTTACAAGAATTTTGCGCATCCCAGCGGGTGGCCACAGGAAAATCTTCTGTATATTTGTATATCTATGTATATTTGAATCGGAACTGAAAAGTCCTAACGCACGGATATAAATTCATCACGCATCTTGGCGGTCTTCCAGAGATGGCTGCCAGAAAAAGTTAAGTGCAACTTAATGCGTACTAGCGCATAAATGAAAAGAGTTTTAGTAATTGTTTATTACCGTTTTGTTAACGTTAAATATCAATCACAGACTATTAAATTATAGAGCTCGTCTAAGAAACACACCCCGTGCGAGTTTCTTACGCCGGTTCTTCTCGGCGGGTTAGTTCCCGAACCGGTGGTAGGCCTCAAGTAGACGTTCAAAAAGTGTTAATTTTTAACCAATTTGGAAATAAAAGATTTTCATTTCATTTCACACATACTTACTAGAAGTATGTTGTTCTACCCGTCTTTCGATGCTCTTAGATAAAAAATGCAGCAACTTTCAATTGGTATTTTACATATTTTATTTACTATTTTCATTTCAAAGCTTAGATTACAAACATAGATATAGAGCTACAAGAAAAGTACTTATACTTTAATTCTGAAGTTAAAAGTGCACGGTACATAAATGTCACTTTTTACCACTCAGTATTACTCCTAGTTATTCTGTAGTAATTCGGTCACGTTACTATAATTTTTGTTTACAGTTAGATCAAAATGTAACTGAATCAAATATAGTGGTTGGATGTTGTACATTAACATGGTTAGGTCATCTGTACAGTACATAAATCTGTCATTGGACCCTGGCCAGTAACACTTAGCGCCTAGCTTTGTACTACGATTTATAGAATAGGAGGAACTAACACACTAGAACATTTGACCAACACTAGGATGGAGAAGATTTTATGATCATATAAAGCTATATATCCATACTAATATTATAAATATGAAAGTGTGTCTGTCGGTCTATCTGTCTGTCTGTCTGTCTGTCTGTCTGCCAGTCTGTCTGTCTGTTACCTTTTCACGCCAAAACCGCTGAATCGATTTTGCTGCAATCCATACTTATATTATGAATGGAAAGTGTGCCTGTCTGTCTGTTACCTCTTCACGCCCAAACCGCTGAACCAATTCAGCTGAAATCCATACAGTTTATTTTAATAAATTACAAATGCCAAAGTGTGTCTGTCTGTCTGTTGCCTCTTCACGCCCAAACCGCTGAACCGATTTAGCTGAAATTTGGTATAGAGATACTTTGAGTCCCGGTAAAGGACCGAGTATACTTTTTATCCCGGAAAAATGTACACGCGATAAACTAATTTTGGCGAAATGGAGTTGCCGGCGTAATCTAGTTTTTTTTTGTATTTCCGATCAAGCCTCCATTTATGCAAAAAACGAACATTTTTAAAAATGTTAGGCACTTAATCCACTAACGTCTTCATTTATGAAAAAGAAGGCGTGATATTTTGACCTAGATTTTCGCTAGTGGGCGTAGCAATAGAAAATTATAATCTATATATATAAAAATGGATTTTCAAATGTGTTAGTCGCGCTAAAACTCGAAAACGGCTGAACGGATTGGTCTGATTTTAGTCTTAAAATATGTATGTATTTGTAGAAGTCCAGGGAAGGTTTTAAAGTGACACGAAGTTCACCGGGACAGCTAGTCTTACATATAAAATTCTTGTGTCGCAATGTTAGTTACCGTACTCCTCTGAAGCGGCTTACTGATTTTTACCAAGTTTTATATACATATTGAGTAGGCTACTGGCTGCATTTTATATTGATAACTACATTTGTTGAATAAATAATAGTAAATTATTACAACTAGAGACTGACGGCGCCCATTGTTTGTGCGACGGGACAGCGATGGACGTTGCCATGGTGCTATACTTAATTAGTCACTTCAATAAAATGATATGGGCGAAATACTTTTTATGGCAAAACGACGTTTGCCGGGACAGCTAGTATTCTATAATAAAATCCTTTAAAACCATTTCGTGAAAACTGAACAAGTGACTACCTAATAGACAATAACATCAGAAGCCTCTCAGTTTAAGATCCACGATGACGTATGTCTAAATGTAGCACTGGCGGAGTGCCAAGTGCGTTGACACACACCGACCGACAGTTTATTTTATATATAGATGCACTAGCCGCTAGATGCACGTTTCGTTTGCTTAGGAAGTAAAGTTCTGATTCATTTTGATTTAAATGTGCTATAAACAACGGTCAGTCAAATAGGAATTCAAATGTCGAACTAAACGAGGTTTTAAAACGCCTATTATATCCTAGTAGTAGGTCCAATTGGCTAAATAAATTTTTGGGCCTTGTACATTGACAGAGAAATTGATTTAGGCAGATGACGGAGCAAATTTTTTTGAGTTATGTAAGTCAATGTTAGTCGGCTGGATTTGATATTATATCCAACTAAATTACGTAGTTTGAAATAGCTCGACTAAATAACGTGGGTCCAGTAAGGTGTTCTAAGCCGATACATTTTCATTTTAATTATAATGTAAACAAGGCTCAAAAATACATATTGCAACTTATTCATCAGAGAATAAAGAAATACAATGACACACTATTTAATTAATCTTAAAACTGCGTTCATGTAGTAAATAAAATATACCTTGTAAGCTTCCTTTTTTTAAGTGGAGTTACTAGTTTTGTTAACATTTAAACAAAAATGATTTGAAACTGAGTTTTAGGGAATAATACATTTCATGTAACAGATATTTCGCAATAAAAATGAATAACGGATATCTTCTTCACAGATACGTATACCTCGTTAAAAACGCGCAAACATTTTTTCTAACAGCAACAAGTCCAAATGAAAATCTAATGCTAGCTGCCAATTAACAAAGAGGGGCTAGCCGAAACAGCGTCAAAGTTGAAGCACCCCTGCCCCCCGCAACCCTGTTCCCCGCACCCCTGCTTTTCCAGGGGTGCACCCCTCGTATGCACCACCGCGACCCCTATGCGCTCCACGCACCCCCACTGCAGTTTTTTTACGGGGGCCCACCACCCCGTTGTTTGGTGACGGTTGCACCTCTATAGTGAGGATGATGTGTATTGGTGCCGAATGTATGTTACGTAAGTACTATAATAATTAATAAGATATTCATGATAATAACAGATTGCAATTTGTAGTATAAAGGTAAAGACATATATAAAAACGACTTCGGTGTAGATTGTTGTGAACATTTCAATACATATTATTATTCGCAATTTGGTCAGTTTAATAATGTTTACTAAGTATAAAGACGAAAATTTTGTTTGTTTTCATCAAATGAACTCTGAAACTCTAGGCCGATATTGGGTAGGCCATGGGGATGGTCAGGGGATACTTTTAATCGAAAGAAAATGTTTGATAACTACAATATGCTACTGAAATATATAAAATGATTCTAAAGCCAATGCCTAAAAAAGCTATAATTATTACATCCGTATCATAAAATTACAATAATTATCATAATCAAAGCCTCTCGTATCTTAACCAATCCACCCTATCCCCAGTACACTCGCGTCCATTTTGACGTGGTGATTTTTTTGGCGGCCGTGCTGGGTGGTGGGGAGGTGGAGGGAATGTTTCGTTTATTTCGGCGTTCGATCAGCCCCCATCGATCCGCGCCGTGTCATACGATAAGTGCATATTTTAATTAAATAAAAACTGTAAAATTTACATGTAACGAAATAAATAAATAAATAAATAATTAATCATCATCACCACCATCAAATTAAAAACAACGCACCTGCAGCTCTTCTGATGTTGCGAGTGTCCATGGGCGACGGTAGTCGCTTTCCATCAGGTGACCCGTTTGCTCGTTTCTGTCAAAAACAAATGTAGCAAGTACCTTCGAGGAAATTGATTCCTAGGCAGTTGACGGACCTACGTCATTTGGTCGGATCATGTCAATTCAATGTTAATTGTGATCTGTCGGCTAGATTTAACGTAACCACAACGTAACAAATTACGTAGTTCCGCTATCTGCCTTTGAATAAACTTCTCTGGTAGTACAAAAAAAGTGATAAAGCAATGTCCAAACGGTGAACCGACGGCACAAAATTTCGCATTATCGCATAAAATGTTAAAATAATATGTTTTAAAAGGCTTGACTTGTTGTTTGATTAAACTTATTATTTAATGGTATTCATGTAGATAAATAACAATTATAATATTATCAATGTGAAATTTAATCAAAACTATCAAAAGTTTGTACCATTATGACCAACTCAAATCAGATCAAAAGTTTACGTGACCAAGTGAAATAAATTTATATTATACTGATTATAATAAGAATTACAATAAGTTACATTATATTATTTTAATAAATAAAAAATAATTATTTTTAAATTTCTTGATTATTTTCGTAGAGGGCTCTACGCGCGTGCTACGACGTAGCTCGACTTAGCTTTAATAATAATAAGTTAAAATATTCTAATATTTTTAAATTTAAATAAAAAATCCTCTCTGGTAGAACAATTAATTATTTACTGTGGCATAGGTTGTTATATTATAATAATGTACGTAATTTTTAAGTTACGCGCTAATAATAATTGTAAAACGAGTAGTAATTTTTGAAATATTTATAGAATATACTATATAGAAATTTGAATTCGTGGTGATGTTAAAAATATAATTTAAAAGTAAAGTTACAAATAATTTGACCTACAAAACTTACAAGAATACGAGCACAAATTGTATTTTACAGCAAAAAAGCAAAAAATACTTCGAAAAAAGAATTCGTCTATGCAAAAGTTCTTTTATTTGTGAGGTAAAAAAATACAATTTGTAAAGTACTGAAATGTAGGTCGCGAGCGCGCGCTAGGGTGTCCTAAGATTCTTAAAAATTCTTAAGATTTGGAATTCTGCATACGTTTAAAAATGAAAACACTGTGTTGTACTAACACTGCAAATGTTTTTGGGTATTTACTTTATATATTTTGCTATGTATCATGTATGTAAAGTTAACGTTTTAAACTATGTTATACTTAAATAGCAACTATTTATTAAATTGTTTTAATACCAAAACAGCAAAAGAGGTGTATAAAACTATACTATTTGACCGACTTCCAAAAAGGAGGAGGTAATATGTTCGGCTGTATGTATCTTTTTTTTTTTGTATGTACCACGATCACTCAGCCATTTGTGGGCCGATTTTCAAAATTCTTTTTGAATTGTATAGGGTTTAACTCGAATTTGGTACCATGTTCACAAAAGTGGTGATCTGATGATGGGATCCTTGAGGAATCGAAGGGACTTCTTGAAATTTGTATGGAAACATATAGTGATTTCGATTTTTTCTGAAGCATTCGAGGTAAATGCTACCAAAAAGTAAGACTTCGCACCAGGTTATACCCTGGATCCGAAGGTACCGAACAGAACTTTTGAATGCTTATAGGTACAGGTTCGGGGATTTCGGCGTTGTTTAAACAACTGAAAGCATAAGCTAATACATCAATTTGATTAATCATCATCATCACAACCATAATTATACCATTGGTCATCACACTATGACCCAATTATTGGTACTTTTCGTGATATTTTGCATCGAAGCAGACGTTTTTGATAATGATTTCGCTGTTTGTGGACCGATTTTCAAAATTCTCGTTTTGTTGTATAGGATATAATATTAATTATGTATAACAATTACGAAAGTGGTGAGCTGATGATGGGATCTATGAGCAATCGAGGAAAATCCTTGAATTTTATCAAAACACTCATAGTGATTAAAATGTTGTTTCTAGTAAGTTAAACATATGTTACGAATAAGAGAAATTTTATACGAAGGTGTCTCTTGGTCCAAAGGCACTGAATAGAACTCCTGAATCTTTAAAGATAAAAGTATGGAAATTGCAGCATCGCTTAGATAACTGCAAGCATTTACCACAATTTCGCTTACAGTGAAATAATGTGAATAATACATTCGTATTGGTTATTTACGCATAAAGCCTAATTTTGTAGATACTTAACTAAAAAGAGTGAAATTATTATTTCAAACAATAGTAATATGAACTAAAAAAGTATTAAATAACTCTTACTCTTTTATAGTGCCTTTTTCAGAATTCGTCTAAATCTCAACTATTTCTGTACTGTATACTACAATCTTCATTACTTTGAAGTCGGTACCAGTCCCAAAAGTTTCAGATAATCCGACATTACTGAACTCACGATTAAATTAGCTGGTACCGACTTCAAAATAATAAAGACTGTAGTATACAGTACAGAAATAGTTGAGATTTATACGAATTCTGAAAAAGGCACTATTAAAGAGTAAGAGTTATTTAATACTTTTTAGTTCATATTACTATTGTTTTTACCTTGGAAGTCGGTTTTAATTTTTTGTTAAAAATAATAATTCGTTTCCAATTTTGTTCTTCACTTAATCGTTAGACGATAAAACTAAAAATCCATCCCAAACAGGCTACGGCCTCCCGTCAACGAGCTTCTAAGTAGTAACTTAGGAAAAAGTTTTAACTCAACTGTTATTTTATTGTATTAACTAGATGATGCCCGCAACTCCGTTGCGCCAAAATTCATTTATCGAGAACCATATATTTTTCCGAGATAAAAAAAGTATCCTATGTCCTTTCCATACTCAGCAAAATCGATTCAGTGGCTTAAGCGTGAAAAGGTAACAGACAGACAGACACACAGATAGACACACTTTCGTATTTTAAATATTAGTATGGATTGTGTGATACAGTTATCAATTTTATTATAACTGTATCAGTTATCACTTATCAATTAACAATTCATGTTGATCCTGATCCTGATCCTGATCCCTTGGAAGAAAGGTCGGTGCCTCATATGGGATGCCACGTGCGTTAGTACGTACGCTACCTCGCACATTTCCGGCACTGCCCAAAATGCGGGATCTGCCGCCGAGTACGCTGCTCGGCAAAAGCACAAGTACACGGATTTGGAACAACAGTACCTCTTTGTGCCTTTTGCCGTCGAAACGGGAGGTCCGTGGTGCAACGAAGCGAAAGCTTTCGTTCGCCAGCTCGGACGTCGGTTGCGGGAATCGGGTAACGATCCCCGCTCCGGGGCTTACCTGGCCCAACACGTCTCCCTAGCCATTCAGCGCGGTAACGCGGCCAGTGTGATGGGGACGTTTGAGCATGGTACGCTGCGGGGTGGCCTTTTTGATTAAGATCTTTTGTTTTTCATTTTTTTTTATTCTAATTATTATCATTGTTAAATTATTTTTTATTTATGTAGATTTAATAAATTTTATTATTAATTAATAAAGTACAAATACAATTCATGTGTTACTTATCAGTAAGTAACACATGAATTGTTAGCATTATTTCAGTTCCAGAAATTGATTACAAGTTTATAATATATTATTATAACTACAAAAATAGAGTATTTTTATAATTGTAAATATCTATATATATAAAAATGGATTTTCAAATGTGTTAGTCGCGCTAAAACTCGAAAACGGCTGAACGGATTGGGCTGATTTTAGTCTTAAAATATTAGTAGAAGTCCAGGGAAGGTTTTAAAGTGACACGAAGTTCACCGGGACAGCTAGTACATAATATATTATACTAAACACCACAACTCAGTTGCGCCAAAATTCAATTCGCGTTTAAGTCGCCAGAGAACCGTGCATTTTTTAGGATAAAAACTATCCTATATTTTTCCAAAGTAAGTACTTTCTCTAATCTAATCTCCGTATCGAATTTCAGCAAAATCGGTTTGGTGGTTCGAGCGTAAAGATGTAACAGATATACAAACAGACAGACAGACATACTTTCAATTTTATAATAAAAGTGTCGTTACAATTTTTTTGGCCTAGCCCCCTTTCGCAACGCGCGAAAAGGAACTCCGTTCCAATATGGATTTATTTTAATGAAAACGTATAACTTCTAAACAATTTCTATAACCTTATTCTATGATCACATGCCTATAGACATAGAGAGTATAGTTGTGATAAAGCCAAAATGATATAAAATAAGGCGCAGCATGCATGATCTGCAGATGAGTAATTAATGAATGCGCAGGCTCGGCCGGCCCCATGCCCGTACTCTGGGGGGTGAATTTTTTGTAGCTATAGCTCGCTGGACCAACACACACGGTGCTGACTTCCTAGGATATGTCTCGTGATTTTGAATTATATTTCAAATGTAATAGTGTGTCTATCTGTAGGAAAGAAACGGAACGGAACAGGAGACATGTTTTATTCTGGAAGATGCATGTTTTTCACGCGATAACAACATAATATAACTAGCTGTCCCGGTGAACTTCGTGTCACTTTAAAACCTTCCCTGGGCTTCTACGAATATTTTAAGACTAAAATCAGCCCAATCCATTCAGCCGTTTTCGAGTTTTAGCGCGACTAACACATTTGAAAATCCATTTTTATATACAAGACTAGCTGTCCCGGTGAACTTCGTGTCACTTTAAAACCTTCCCTGGACTTCTACGAATATTTTAAGACCGAAATCAGCTCAATCCGTTCAGCCGTTTTCGAATTTTAGCGCGACTAACACATTTGAAAATCCATTTTTATATATAAGACTAGCTGTCCCGGTGAACTTCGTGTCACTTTAAAACCTTCCCTGGTCTTCTACGAATATTTTAAGACTAAAATCAGCCCAATCCGTTAAGCCGTTTTTGAGTTTTAGCGCGACTAACACATTTGAAAATCCATTTTTATATATAAGACTAGCTGTCCCGGTGAACTTCGTGTCACAGGTCACTTTAAAACCTTCCCTGGACTTCTACGAATATTTTAAGACTAAAATCAGCCCAATCGTTTTCGAGTTTTAGCGCGACTAACACTTTTGAAAATCCATTTTTATATATAAGATTCTAACAAGTGCACTTTATAAACTAATACGAAAAGGAAGGGGTAATATCAAAGTTGAAGTTTTTAGTTAAATGCAGTTTTATTTAAGTAATCCTCTTTCTTCAAAAATATTTATAGTCGTACTGGAAATCTATCATTATATCCATCACTGACTTTCCAACGTTTCACACCAAACAGAAATTATATCTGCTGAGAAAACGATTTTTAATAACGCCTAGTAAATTGTCAAAATAGTACAGAAATCTCCGTGTGGAATATCCTCGGATCTATCCCTCGATGGCACTCCACTTTTTCGCGGGGTTTTTCAGGTTTTTTCTCCTCCTCCACCCCCGCAGCAGCGTGCTCGGAATTTGATTAATGCAATGTTCACGATAATTATTCCTGTTACTATTTTTTGACATAAAGTTTTTTTGAATGTATGAGGCCGAAAATGGAGAGCCGAAATTCATGGTTATATAATGTTTATCGTTCAACGTTATAAATGTTTAATCTAATATAGTTTTCAATTACTCAAAATATACGTCTACAACTACTTTCGTTTACGCGGGAACCGTACATTTTTCCATAATTATTCGGTGTCCTTTCCTACAGCCTCTCAAAGTATCACTATACCTACTACATTTTCAGTTTAGCCGTTTAAGCATGAATAGGTTACAGACAGACAGATATATTCAAGTAACTACTTTGCTACTTTAACAGTGACCTCCATATTATAAGGGACACATAATATACTTAAAAGTACTATAGTATACTCGGCGAAACATGGCGGTAGCGGTCATTGACTCCCTGTCAAAAAACTTGTCATTTTCTATATAAACCGCGATTGACAACATATGACACTTCATTGTCAATCGCGGTTTATATAGAAAATGACAAGTTTTTGACAGAGAGTCAATGACCGCTACCGCCATGTTTTGCCGAGTACAGTATATCACCTCGTTTTGTTACTCCCTATGTTTTAAAAACAGTCTAATCAAGCTCTAAGACGAATCTAGATTAGTACAGTCAGCATAATTAAAAACCTCATTAAACAAAGCATCAATCGTTACAAATTGAAAGTACCGAGTACCAGGCTCACAGCTCGCAGCACTGGGGCTGCATAAGATTGATGCTCGAAGTGATGGATGGTCCATTACATCCCACTGTTCTTACACTCGCACTATAGAAATTACTTGGAAATAAAAGATTGAACGCTTCTCGATCAGTACTAATATTAAAAATGCGAAGTGTGTCTGTCTATCTGTAACTTATTCAAGCTTAAACGGTTGAACCGATTTAATTGCAACATCCCACTTGTAGTGTTTCTACAGATAGATAGGGATGGAATGAAACAACCAAACCCTATGAGTGCTGTTCTTACACAGATTTATGAAGTAAAATGTTACAACGTTCATGAATGTAAAATGCTATACAAAGCTCTCACTCAGCAGTTAACCTAATACATAATAATTATTGTACTATGTATACCACTGTTCTTACACTCGCACTATAGAAATAAAAGATTGAGCGTTTCTCGATGAGTACTAATATTATAAATGCAACAGTGTGTCTATATGTAGGTCTGATTGTCGGTCCTGTTATCTCTTCAACACCTGGGCCGATTTAGAAAGGTACTATCAAGAGAAGTTGATTGCTAGGCAGATGGGGGACCTACGTAGTTTGGTCGCGTTACATCAAACCCAGCCGACAAATTAATATTCAATTGACATGATCGGAATCAATTTCCTCGATGGTACATTAGACACTTTTATGAGAAGGTAAGATAAAGGCTTAAAAAATATTTATTGCGTGAAAATGGATTTGACGTTGCGGCCTCTCCACTTTGGCTATTGTTCAATACAGGGACATATTCGTCTATGATTGCCCATCGAGGTCGATAGTGTTATAGACAGATTCGCGATCATGTTTATTCATCATCATAGAGAAATAAGCCTTCAGACCAATATGGGCATATCGGTCTGATAGAGGGGCCTTTACACGCCCGTAATCGCTTGTATTTATTCATTGTGTAATGCTTTTTTGTCGAAAGAAGTCAAATCCTATAAATTTTTTATCTTTCTTATATCTTCGATATTGAAATTATTGAATGCAATAAAGGTTCGGTTAGAGCATTTTCTTGTCCCAACATGTCAAAATTGTTGGATGCAATTTTACTAAAGGCCCAGGTCCGGTTAGGGCGTTTTCTTGTCCTTTGTCAAATTGTTGAATGCAACTTGTCTAAAGGTCCAGGTTCGGTTTTAAATTGTACAAAAGCTCGATTAGATCCGATCCTCGCGGGTTGTTCGGTCGCGGGCAACCGGTCAGACCGCTTTGTCCACCCTCGTCCTGACAGAGGACCACAATGCAAAACCAACCTTATCATTTACTATATAGAGTTAAATTCAGCTATTTATCTACCCTGAATGTCCTGGCAGAGGAGTACAAAGCAAAACCAACTGTCACACTTATGAAATAGAGTTGAATTTAGCTATTCTTCCACCCAAAAGGTCCTGGCAGAGTATGATAACGTGAAAAGGACTCTAAAACTTATGAGGGAGGGTTTATTTCGGATTGTATCGGTCTCAAGTCATGACCTACGAGATATTGGGATGTAAATGATTTGAATATTCGTTAACCTGTCCGGTGGTTGGTTTTGTAGTGAGCAAACGTCGTTGGTAATGATACTCGGCGATGAACACTTATAATATAGCCTTTACCTATTAAACGACTAGATGATGCCTTTGTTTATCGCGCGGGAACCGTACATTTTTTCGGGGAAGTATCCTATGTACATTCCCGGGACTCAAAGTATATCCGTACCACAGAAAAATCGGTTCAGCGGTTTCGGCGTGAAGAATTTACAGACAGACAGACACACTTTCGCTTATATAATAAATAATAATATTAGTATGGATAGAAATACTGTGAGTGACGTCAAAAGGACGTAGTCTTTGTAGCGAAAAATGTACGATTCCAGCGTGATAAACTAATTTGTTAGTTGCGGGTGTCTTCTATACTGTACTCGGCGAAACATGGCGGTAGCGGTCATTGACTTTGTATAAAAAACTTGTCATTTTTTATACAAAGCCGCGATTGACAACATCTGACACTTTATTGTGACAAGTGTGTGTGTGACTAAAATGACAAGTTTTTGACAGGGAGTCAATGACCGCTACCGCCATGTTTCGCCGAGTACAGTATAGTGTGAAATAATTTCGTAGAATTTTTGGATAAAATTGAATTATGCTGTATCCAGGTTTTATTCAATAGAAACCAAGTATGTTATCAACTGGTTTGAAGTTTTAGTTAACCTGTAGGTACACAGTTCCAACTGTCCAGGCGAACCTTATGATGTATGGCCAGCAGTTACCTTAGTATCAGTATCAATATCGGTAAACAGGAATGCACCACAGCCACCTGACGTCAGTATTGTACCAGCACATAACAACTACAACAACGTGCTCTCATCGATCTATGTAAAGTAAGTCAACTGCAGGTAATCCAGCATAATATTATAATGCACTTCATCTGAGCGTGTTAGTAAAAAAATTATACACAGCCGAACATAATATAACCTCCTCCTTTTTGGAAGTCGATAAAAAACTCACACTTAAGGTGAACGCAGATTTGGCCGCACCGCACGCACCGCAGTCGCCGCATTCGCAATTCTTCATATTATTATGAAGTTGCGAAGACTGCGGCGCGGGTAGGTAGGTATGCGAGCTTGCCTATAACTTCATATAAAGAATTCGAATGCGGCGACTGCGGTGCGTGCGGTGCGGCCCAAATCTGCGTTCACCTTTACTTTATTTTCAGATCGCACCGCGACGCGTGAAATCTGTCAAATTCATACAGAGATGTGAAATGAATCTACGCGTCGCCTTTCAGTCTGAATTGACCCTTAATCGTGAACAAGACGGACGACGCCGCCGAGGATGGCCGGTAAAAAGGGCTGGCCTGCGGTGGCTTTAGAACGAGACAGATGGAAGACCTTAGGGGAGGCATTTGTCCAGCAGTGTGCGTAAATGCTCTTAAAAAATCGTGAACATGTGGGTTTCCTGAAGGTTTCTCAACGAACTGCCTTGCATCAGGTGATACCTCCGCTCGTTATAAATCAGTATTATGAATGCAGTTTATGCAAGGAGCGGGTCTGGTACAACATTCACCGGGCCTTGGTAATGAACTGCGAAGGTCAAGGATATTCCTTCCGCGTGTTTTGGTCAGCTTCAAATTATATAATGATAATAATTATTAAGACGTTAAAAAAATATTAAAAATATTTAGTATTTAAATTGTATAATATCTATGGACGCTTCACACCACGTCAGTCTGGCCCTGTGCTAAGTACCTGAAGGACTTGTGTTACAGGTACACAAGTATTATTTACGAGTATAATTAATAATGATAGTTAATCGCTTTAAAAATCATTAAAATAGCATTATTCTTTTGATTGCCATTGTATTACAATATGATAGCTTTTTTTTAACCAACAATTCAAACATAGGTAATTAGGTATACGGTATACCGCATGGTAAGATAATCCTTCCGCCTTCGATCGCCAATTCTTGGAAATCTTTTGTTATCGCGGCCCACTTGGGCCCGGGGATTGATGGGTTAAATACTAAAGTTAACTAAGAGAATTTACCTAAATCTATACTAATATTATAAAGCGGAAGAGTTTGTTAGTTTGTTTGTTTGAACGCGCTAATCTCAGGAACTACTGGTACGATTTGAAAAATTCTTTCAGTGTTAGATAGCCCATTTATCGAGGAAGGCTATAGGTTATATTTTATCACGCGAAGACTAATAGGAGCGAAGAAATTGAGAAAAATGTGGGAAAAACGGGGGGAAATTATATGAAAGGGCTTATTTGAACGCGCTAATCTCAGGAACTACTGGTCCGATTTAAAAAAAAATCTTGCAGTGTTAGATAGCCCATTTATCTACGAAGGCTATAGGCTATATTTTATCACGCTAAGACTAATAGGAGCGAAGAAATAGAGGAAAATGTGGAAAAAACGGGGGAAATTATTTGAAAGGGCTTATTTGAACGCGCTAATCTCAGGAACTACTGGTCCGATTTAAAAAATCTTACAGTGTTAAATAGCCCATTTATCGAGGAAGGCTGTAGGCTATATTTTATCACGCTAAGACTAAGAGGAGCGAAGAAATAGAGGAAAATGTGGAAAAAACGGGGGAAATTATTTGAAAGGGCTTATTGGGCATTGTCCAAAAAAAAAACACCTGTACTTTTTATTTTTTTTTCGTTAAAATAGGGTATTTTAAGAATATAAATTAAATAATTTTGAAATTCATTGGATAGTTTTTTCTCAATAATTTTTTAAAGTTTCGCTCTGACGTCATCATCGGCGGCCAATTGACCTCTATACTGCAGAGGTATAATAGGAGCGAAGAAATTGAGAAAAATGTGGGAAAAACGGGGGGAAATTATATGAAAGGGCTTATTTGAACGCGCTAATCTCAGGAACTACTGGTCCGATTTAAAAAAAAATCTTGCAGTGTTAGATAGCCCATTTATCTACGAAGGCTATAGGCTATATTTTATCACGCTAAGACTAATAGGAGCGAAGAAATAGAGGAAAATGTGGAAAAAACGGGGGAAATTATTTGAAAGGGCTTATTTGAACGCGCTAATCTCAGGAACTACTGGTCCGATTTAAGAAATCTTACAGTGTTAAATAGCCCATTTATCGAGGAAGGCTGTAGGCTATATTTTATCACGCTAAGACTAAGAGGAGCGAAGAAATAGAGGAAAATGTGGAAAAAACGGGGGAAATTATTTGAAAGGGCTTATTGGGCATTGTCCAAAAAAAAAACACCTGTACTTTTTATTTTTTTTTCGTTAAAATAGGGTATTTTAAGAATATAAATTAAATAATTTTGAAATTCATTGGATAGTTTTTTCTCAATAATTTTTTAAAGTTTCGCTCTGACGTCATCATCGGCGGCCAATTGACCTCTGCAGTATGTTTTTTTCCTTACAATCTTATTTATAATGGCTGGTTCGTCAAATGCAAGTTCTCATTATGTGAAAGCTGATACAAGAAGCTTACCAAAAGTTCGAAACGTAATGTTGGTCGAATTTATTGCTAATTTAACGCCATTGAAGGTCAAACTAAGGTTAAACATATTTGTTCAAAAATATAAGTAACTAATGGGTATTTTTTTCGTTTATATACAGAAAAACGATCACTGACCTTATTCCTCGAAATGTTTTTGTAATGAGCAAAATTAAAAAAAAAACCCTTTGAACGCGCTAATCTCAGGAAGTACTGGTCCAATTTGAAAAATTATTTCAGTGTTAGATAGCCTATTTATTAAGGAAGAGTATAGGTTATATTTTATCACGCTAAGACTAATGGGAGCGAAGAAATAGAGGAAAATGTGGAAAAACGGGGAGAAATTATTTGAAAGGGCTTATCTCACGAACTACTGGAGCATTTTTTCTGTTATTTGGCATATATAAGAAGTAGACCACGTGAAGGATCAAAGGCTATTTTTTGTTTGTGAAATATCTAATTTACGCGGGCGAAGCCGCGCGGAACGTCTAGTAATTTAATAAAAAAAACAGATTTTTTTTTCAACAATTTTAACAAATTAGTGCATTGTACGTACATATTTAAAGTTTCGAATTAATAACTACTGGAGATAGGTAAAAATCGTGCACAAATATTCCGTTCCATACATACAGCCCAAGCTAATAAAAGCGTGCTAAAAATAGAATAGGTTTCCCCGATGCTAAAGTTTCATTGAAATACAAATACACTTCTGATAATACAGAGTATAGACATGGAAATATTCAACACAAATCAGCAGGTATAGGTTATTATAGAACATGTTGCCATTCACGGTGCGACTAAAAGTCGTACAGACTTTTTTATAGAAGATTCAAGAAGTATAATTGCAAAGGACTGATATTAGAAGAGAAGTAGAGTTAGGTCTCCGATTTCAGTTATGCAGCAAACTTAAGACAGAGGCCTTGGGCAAGTTCTAGTAATCCCCTGTTTCTTTTGCTGCTTTCTTCTTTTGAAATATATTGCAGAATAAAGACTGATCCTGAGACTTAGCGTTAGTGACCTTACCAGCTATACTATAAGGCTCGGAGATGCATTACCGATAGTTATAAGATTGACTATATCGTATCAAATTCGTACCTTAGCTATTTCATAAAAAAATATAGATGATGAGATGAAAATTCGTTAATTGCGCGGGAATCGTACATTTTTCCGGGATAAAATGTATACTATGTCCTTTTCAGTGACTTAAAATATCTTCGTACCAGATTTCAGAAAAATCGGTCCGGCGGTTTTGGGCGTGAAGAGGTAACAGACTAACATACTGTCGCATTAAAATATTAGTATGGATGGATCTGATGAACAGCGAAGAAGCACTGGAGTAGTAACAGGTACCTATCTGAATGTCAACCTCTTTTTCCCTAGAAGTTTTCCGTCGATTCGTAAAAGTAGTTAGTCATCAGATAAATATCAAAATTGACCAATACCTTTGTCCACACTGTGCCTTTTTCTGTTCGTCAAGGGCATGCGTTATAGCGCAGTCAACAGCGAACGTGAGGCATGCCCGCGACGCATGCCCTCTGACCGTATCCAAAACTTCAAAAATGACAATGTTGGCGTTGCGAAAACGAAAGTTGAATGAAAGAAGATGACGAAAATTGAAGACTAAAGCGCATAGTGTGGACATAGCTAATAGCGTACATATGCGGACATTACTTTAACGATTCAATATCTTCTAACATTGAATAGTGTGGTGTGAATAGTGTTACTAGCGGCGACTGGTCCCAGACGTTGAGGCAGGTCGGGACAAGGTTACTATGACATATCACTCACATCATCATCATCACACTTTCAATACTGTTTGAAAATTGTAACATAGAAGAAATTGATTCACAGGCAGTTGACAGACCTACGTCATTTGGTTGGATATTTGGTTTGTTTGGTTGGATATTTACGCGACCAAATAACGTTGGTCGGTCAACTGCCTAGGAATCAATTTCTGTGATAGTACAATCAAAGAAATTGATTCTTATGCGTTTGCATAACTCCCGGAAATAACATAGATCAGTCATTTGACTGATCTATGTTATTTCCTGGAGTTATCTTTCGGCTGCAAGGTTTGACATAATACGACTAAATTACGATTACTTATGAATCAATGTCTCTGATAGTTAGCAGCCAATTTTTTGGGAGAAATCTAAGTAATTTGATGAAAATCTTGAAACAAACTTGGACCACTTGACTTGACTCATGAGTCATGTAGATCGGAATCTGGGTGTAATTTTCAATGTAAAGAATAATATGGATAAGACTTGTAATCCCGGGTATCCCAGGAAAATCAGAAAATGTCCAAGTACGTAATTTAAAATTTATAAATGAATCAAAATTATGTTAATTTGTTTATAAAATGATTCATATTATATAAAATAGTTTGAATAGAAATTTCCAAATATTAGGGCGGAATGAAATAGGAAACTTAAAATGACAAAAATAAATTATTCTGTTCTACATATTTTACATACATTACATAATATTATATTGTATATAATTTATGCTGGTAAATAAAATGAAGAATATTCACTTATTATTTTTTTAGCACTCCGTAAACTAAGTCGAAAATAAAAAATATGAGAGAAAAAAATATTACGATACATCGTGTAGTTTCCGAGATATTTAATTCAATTAGCCCAGTAGGGTTAGATTTTTTTTAAAGTAATTAAAGTCAGAATTTTTTTGCACCAGTGTTTAGAGGAGGTCACAAATAGCTTAAATTAAAAAACTCGACCAGCCACGACGTGTGCGTTAGCTGCCATATTGGTTTGAAGGTCCAATCATTTTTTAGCTATAACTCCTTTATTTTTTATTTTTTTAATGTAATGATAAGGATCAAATTTGTCGAAAATTTGATTTTCTACAACTTTTGTCCTTATACTTTTTATTGTAAAATCAATATTTAAGGAAATAACTGCAAAAACATGTCAAAGTATAATTTCGACCTGTTCGACCTCTATCGCGATTATTGTCAAATACAGAAAAAAAACAGAAATAAACTTGTAGCTCTTTACATTAACCACAATTAAAATTAAGACTTCGCTGTCTGTCCGTCTGTCTGTCTCCAGGCTTCAAGAACGGTGATAGGTAGGGACTTGAAATTTTCAGATATTATGTATTTTGTTACCCTCTATAACAACAAATACTAAAAAACATATTATATTTAATATTTGATGGGGCTCACATATAACAAACAGGATTTTAGTGGCCTTTTTTGTTCTTTATCAAAAATAGCAGCACTTTGACAGTTAAAATATGCATAAAATATTTAATTGTATTTGTACTTTAATAATTAATAATAAAATCAAAATAAAATAAATATTTAGGGGGGGCTCCCATACAAAAAGCACAAATTTTTGTCTATCTTTGCCTTATAATGATACGGTTCCCTCATGAGCGAGTCCGACTCGCACTTGGCCATTTTTTAATAATTATTCATAGTAGGTTGTGCCGTAATTGTTAAAAGGTCTAATTCATGATCAGAAATATTCAGTTTTATCCAGTCGCTTGGGTCCCGGTACATTTACCATAGGTGTAGGAGCTTAAATATTGATTTCTAAAAAAATTCATAATGATCAAATATGTAGTAAATTTAATGATCTATCACCAACAACTTTGTTTCTGTAATTATTTTCGCTAAATTCGATAATAATTGACATACAAGCGAAATTATACTTTGACTTGTTTTTTGCATTTATCTCCGTAAATATTGATTTTACAATGAAAATTATAAGAACTCAAAATGTAGAAAATTAAATTTACAACAAATTTAGTTCTTATCATTTTCGTAAAAAATATAAAATAAAGGAGATATGTCTAAAAAAAGATTTGATCTTCAAACCAATATTGCGGCTAACGCACACGTCGTGGCTGGTCGAGTTTTTGATGACCTATGCTATGATGCTATTCATGAATCCCCCTATACACAGGTGCAAAAAAAAAATCTGACTATAATTAATTTCAGATTCCCATACAAGGCTGAACTACTCGTAACCCTACTGGGCTACAATACCATAGTATAAGGAGGGGAAGTAAGTTATCTTCATACAAATGCACCGCGCGCGGCTTGTATGTGTGCCTCATAGTATCAATGCGTCGCCGCCGCTGCACGCACACTTATTAAAATCTCGGACCGTTTTCGGACCATACCAGGCGGGGCTAGCACTTTACGCTGCACGCCCGCGTCGCGCCACGCCGCGCCAAACGAATCAAAAATGCCCGATCATAATCGCAGGAGTAATAAATATTGCTGTGTGTTTGGGTGTTTTAATAGTAATGCAACAATTCCAGAATTGTCTTTGTTTAAATTACCAGTTGAACAGGAAAGGTAAGTACTACTCACTTATTCTAGCATAATATAATTTTTACTTGATGATCAGATACCTACTTACTTCCTTTTTTATTGTATTAGTTTTCTATCGCACAAACTTTCCCACTAGAACATAGTATATGAGAATATTTTGGGTACTTTTGATCCGTCAACTAATTTGCCGCTATTGCTTTGTTTACGTTTAGTAATGCCGATTTCTCTGTATTGTAGGTATATTAACTAACTTCTTACAGTCAATTACTTATTTTAAATCGTTATTAAAAATAAGTAATTGACTAATTGTAAATCAGATATTAATTATACACATAAACTATAAAGCAAAGTTCGAATCATAACAACAGATTTGTTTTTAGTAGGTACCTATAAGAGACAGGCGTTAGATTTTAATGTTGTTTTATAGGGTATATTTATAATTTTATTTAGACATCGGATTATATGCACGATCCAAGTGCCGAAATATGCATGCAAATATGCACGAAAATTGGCCGAAATATGGACAATCAAGAGTCTTTTATTATTATTAAAAGTCGGAAGACCGCGACGTTGCCGCTGTTCATGCGGTTGCGAACAAAGCGCGGACAGCCGCTTGCCGCTGCCACATCGCAACGCCGCCGCGCCGCCGCCGCCTAAAATTGACAACCCTAAGACAGTAGGTAATTAAATCGCGGATTGGGCCGGAGTTACCCTACTTCCCCTCCTTTTACTATGACAATACGGTGTGAGCCGTTTAGGATCAGACGAGCGAGGGGTATGCGACGCGGCGGGAAGGGGAGGGGGCGGTGAGTCGCGAGATTTCCATAAATTAGCGAGCGTCGGTGACGTGACATTGCACTACTTCCGTACACCGCGGGACACGAAAAACGGGCCCTGATGTTTGGGATTGATTGTACTGTTTTTGGTGGTAAATGTTCAACATTAGTTATTACTTACTACATGTTCCGCGCGGCTTCACCCGCGTAATTTAGGAATGTTACCGAAACCGTACATTTTTCCACAAAAAAGAAACCTATGTCCTTTCACGTGGTCTATTCTTCATGTGTGCCAAATAACATAAAAATTGCATCAGTACATTCAAATAAGCCCTTTCAAATAATTTCCCCCGTTTTTTCTACACTTTTCTCTATTTCTTTACTCCTATTAATCTTAGCGTGATAAAATATAGCCTATAGCCTTTTTCGATAAATAGGATATCTAGCACTGAAAGAATTTTTCAAATCGGACTAGTAGTTCTTGAGATTAGTGCGTTAAATAAGCCCTTTCAAATAATTTCCCCCGTTTTTTCCACACTTTCCTCTATTTCTTCGCTCGAGGAAGGCTATAGTACATACGAGGGCGGGATGATAAGTAACTAGCCTAATACTTCTACACTTAACTTTCCGTGATAAAATTAATTTTATTTTTCGATATAGTCTCTGTGAACCTCTATGCACTTACTTTATCTTAGTTCTAAAGCAGTAATGCCTTCTATAAAATGATTTTTTTCAAGGCCTTCAAAATACTCCTCTACAGCGGCTATGAGTGCTATGACATCATCATTTGTGGCAAATTTCTGTCTAACCAAAAAAGTTTTGAACTTAGGGAATAAATAGAAGTCTGATGGCGCTAGATCAGGCGAATAATCTGGGTGGGGCAGCAAATCATACTTTAATTCATTGATTTTCTTTAATTTTTTTTGATCGTGCGTAAGCAATCGCGGCACTCAACGGGCCGGTAACTTTTTCATATTTAATTCCTCACTTTGGATATGTTGTATCCGTCATTTTGAGATACATAATATAGTGTCTGCTATTTCAGATAATTTCAATCGTCGGTCTGCTAAAACCATAACATGTACTTTCACGACCATTTCCGGAGTTGTGACGCTTTTTGGACGTCCAGGGGGGCTTCATCTTTGACACATAATATACGACCGCGTTTAAACTCAGCTACCCAGTTTTTTACTGTGGCATAAGCAGAAACAGATTCACCCAAAACATTTTTTAATTCATCATAGATATCTTTCTTCTTTATCCCCTTCATATGAGGAAACTTTATCACCGGTCTTTGTTAAATTTTACCCATATTCAAAACAGTTGACGAATTTTTTTTCAAATGATAAAAAATCAATAACATTTTCACGCCACCAAATTGAAATTTAAAACACAGGTGGCCAGAGACACAAATTTAAAAATGACATGCATATTTTTTAATTTTAACATTTTAAATAGCAGAGGCTTTTTTTAAGGAGGGGGAAATGCATTACGCATCCCCCGCCCCCTCGGGGGTATGTCGGACTCCCTCCGCAGAGGTCTACCGACTAAAACCCCCCCATGCCCTCGTCAACGCTACACGCGGAGGAGCGAGATCGAAATCGCACCGCGTTCTCCGCAGCGCTTGCCGCTTCCGGCACCACATCATTGCAGCAGCATATGCCACCGCCTGTCTTCACCGAGAGACTCCCCGGGCATCGAAGGAGCCTTTCTCTGCGGGGCCTATATTGTGGACGGTGATCCCCCGATCAACCGCCCACAGGCCTAGGCTTCCACCTCCATGGCGGGGGCGTTTTGACGCCCCTGCCTCATCGGCTCCAGGCAACTTACGCGGCCGAGCCTTGGAGGGAGCCTTGCGCTTCTTCCTCGTACTGGGCGGCTTACTGGCTACTGAGATGCAGCCGTTAGCCCCCAGCACGTGGTTGCTCTCCTTGCCGAGCTCGGCGCAGAAGAAGCAGCTGGGCTCCTCCGCGCAGTCGGCGGCCTAAATAGCAGAGGCTAGTTACTTCTCATCCCGCCCTCGTAGTATTGAAATAAAGTGGAAATAGCGCAAGAAAAGTGTTTTATTAATGTTGGGTCCGTATATGTTTATTTCTTTTTTTAAAAGATGTTACCCAAAATTTATTTATCATGCAGTGAGATCCACATAGGAAAGGGCATTTCCTCGGGAAGAGACGTAGGACACAAGAAGTATCGTCTGTCCCGAGACTACAAGTAAATAAAATATACATAAAGACACATAGAAGGACACAATTTATAATATTAGATATGAAAACAGGTTAGGACCTAGACTACAAGTAAGGGAATTTTGAAATTTTTATTTATTTATATCACATTTACAATTCATTATACGAGTATAAATGTGATATAAATATAACCTATAAATTATTTTATTGTTATTAATTAGTCCATACCGCTGAACTGATTTTGTTGAAATTTGGTATGGAGATACTTTGAGTCCCGGGAAAGGACATAGGATACTTTTTATCCCGGAAAAATGTACGGTTCCCGCGTGATAAACGAATTTTGCGGGACGCGAATTTTCAACGGAGTTGCGGGCGTCATGTAGTAAATTATAATTTATTTAAAAAATATTGTTATTATTAAAAATATTTTATTGTAATTATGTTTCTTTGAGTAAACATTTAGTGCAACTTAACAAATAAAATAAAACAAGAACAATGACTAGGTGCGAAGTCAAACGGCGTTAAAATACGAGTAATTGCGGGCGGGGACGACGCTTGACCCAGTTCGTTTGTTAAGGGCTCAATCTGGAACTAACTCAGAAGGGCTCAAAACAACTACAGTTGTAACATCTACAAGGTGTAATAAAACTAAGTGATATCACTTTAGGGTGTGTATGTGCCTCTCTTGATAAATAGATAATAAAAGAAGATGAATTTTTATTATTACCTATTGTATGGAAAAATTAGATACGTAAACATTGTATTAACCCATCACGCCCCGTACGAGCACCGGTGATCGCGACAACAATAGAATGCAATAGCAATTCCTAGAATCTCTAGGGCTTCACACGAGACGAGAGTAAGCGAGAATAACAAAAATCACGTCTCGGTCTCGTCAATCCTCAAAAAATTGAGTCTCGTTCAAGTCTCGGTCTCGTCTCGTTACCAGTTGTCTCGTCTCGTCTCGCTTAGTTGTAAATAATGATTTATTTCTATAAGGGCAGTTCTATGTAAAAGTCTACCATAAACTAAGAAAATAAATACCTGATTTTGGTATTAAAAATACTTAATTATAGTCACAATATTATGGTACTATTAAGATTTTATAGAAGCAACAATTTCTGAGCATTACTTTTTTAGCAAAGCTGCCATTTATGAGATGATGTCGTGAGCTCGGCTGAGTGTGGCTTTGTGTGCTGAAGTTCTGACTTAGTTTTCACGTTATGTATTTTAAATTCTTGTCTTAATTTGTTACACACTGACTGTTCAAACAATTAAATACCGATATAGCTTTTGAGATTCGATAAAATTCATTTTTATAAAGATATAATAGGCTTGTAAGATCACAGTGTCGAGTTGTAGTGTCGGTCACATAAAAAACAATACTTTTATCTTTAACTACAGTAAAATTACTTTTACATCAATAAAATTAGAAACTTTCCTACGTGACGGCGTTACTCAAATGATGCCGGCATTAAAAATTTGTCATCTTTTTTTATAACACCTAAACTCTAAAAAACATTTTTGTAGTGTCAGTCACATTATAGAGTCGATCACGCCCAAAAGTAGCGTTTTGTTTGTTATTTTTGCTGATAGATGGCGAAAATAGCTATAGAAAGCAGAGAGAGAAGCAGAAAGCTAAATTATTATTTTAGGAACCTGCCAGACCACCTCAAAGTCAAATAAAATCTAAAATTTTGCGATGTCTGAAAATGGAAAGCAATTGCCACAAAATCTGGCAGTAGAATATGAGATTCTTACAGATATCGCAAGAAAATAAGATAAAATTATTGATCTTTAAACTTTATTGAAGGTAACGTAGACCTGCGGAACTGGAAACCTTCAAAAGTAATAGCGACCGAAACTCCATAGTGTCTGGTCGTTCTTACCTCTATAGGGCTCATATAAAGGAAAATTTTTAGCTTAAAAAATGATGAAAGTCTGCCTATCGCTGGCTCTTGGGTTATTATGTTAATAGTTTTTGAGAAAATTTCGTGTTAAGTTATTTTTTGACAAATTATTAGTGGTTTCGTTTTTGTGATGTTTAGGTTTAAAAAAAGCATTTTAATGAATTAACTAATTACTGATTTGCTTTTATATAATTTTAGAGTTCGTAATGTACACTCGAGGAAGTTGATTCCTATGCATGTCGCGGGTCAACTTAAACTGGTCAGTGGTCAGTGTTGGTCGGGAAAAAGAACAGGACAGAATCGTATTTCTATATTTCCATCCTGGTCATTTTGTGTTTACCAAAATATCAACATTGCGATGTCCTTGGCAACAATAGGTTTATTGGTCACTATCTGTCGGCTATGCTCGTTCACGATAGAATCGTATTTTATTGGTCGCATTGCTTTTGACAAAATATAATCTACTTAGCGACCGCCTTAGCAACGAAAGTATTTACATTTTGAAGTTTTTGACACGGTCATCTTCAAAAATGTTTTGCAAATATTGGGAATTGATTTAAATAAGTAATATACTATTTTATTTCTCTCATCCGAACAATCTTTGAAAAAAATATTAAGTACTATATATAACTCATCCAATATGTGCAACAAAACAATGGACTTATTAACAGCAAATCGTTGAGCAGATCAAACTGGCTAACCTAATTCTACTCCCAATATCTTCGTCAATAAATATTATCATGAGTTGGTTAGTTGGAAAAGGCTACCCCGAAGGATTAACTAAAACTTAAGTTATGTTTTTGAATTATATTCTCATTGCTGATTATTATAACAACCCAGAGTTCATAATAATACCTCAAGAAGAATACCTAAGAGTTCATAATGATTTTATAAGTTTTACGTTTTTCGATATTGTTTTAACGCTGAAATAAAATATTATCACGATATTATACAAGTGTGTTCTGATTTTTATGGTTTCTTGTAGATTAGAAAGATGTTGATCTATAATTCTAGAGCGTTTTTATTACATTATGCAAAACATAAAAATGAATAGTAAGTAGTAGGTTCAGATTCCCTAGGGCCTAGGATATTGATTGCTATCAAGAAAATTTTTCGTAAGTAGCATAGTGATTAGTGAGTAGCTTCTTTTTTTTTTTGATTAGACGAACAACAATTTCCTGTGCAAAAATTCTCGAAAGTTAATAAGTATTTCGATTTGATGGTCCTAAAATATGATTGTTCTATTTGTAGGAAAATGTTATTGTTAAATTATATAACTATAGTAGCTAGTTTTTTGTATACCTCTCAGTATACAAAAAAATCTGCTGGTTAGATGTTTTAGGGTTCCATAGTCAACGAGGATGTCTTGTTAATTACAGAACCCTAAAAGGGGTGTAAAAGGGGTGACAGACGTGCGTAGAAGTACGCGGACTTATGGCTCGACGATCTTTTTCGCCTGTATGTCACCTAAGTACGCCTCGGAGTATCTGTGAAAATGATCTTTAAGATGTGGTCAATAAGGTCAACCTTTATTACCACTTATTAAAGTTAATTTCATGAGTAATCGAGGTAACTTCTCAAAAATTTATGAAAGCACTAGAAGGCGATTTTGGCTTTATGAGAAGTATCCCAAGCATATATTATATGCTACCAAAAAGTAAAATTTTGCACCAATGTATGCTAGATGGTTCCGAAAATACTAAGAGAACTCCGGATTCAATTTTTTTTTTATGAAATAAAACGGGGGCAAACGAGCAAACGGATCACCTGATGGAAAGCAACTACCGTCGCCCATGGACACTCGCAACATCAAAAGAGCTGCAGGTGCGTTGCCGGCCTTTTAACAGGGAAATGGGAATACGCTCTTTTCTTAAAGGTTTGTAGGTCGTGTAGGTCCGGAAATACTGCTGGTGACAGTTTGTACCAGAGTTTTACAGTGCGCGGGAGAAAGTTACGCGAGAAACGCACGGTGGAAGACTGCCACTCATCAAGGTGATGAGGATGGTATATTTTTCGCGTGGGACGATGGCGAAAAGTTGCAGGTGGTATGATTCCGAACAATTCCTCAGAGCACTCCCCGTGATACAGCCGATAGAGGATGCAGAGTGAAGCTACATCTCGGCGTAATTCCAGGGGGTTCAAGCTGTTTGAAACACTGTGGCAGTCAACAATTCGAGCGGCTCTTCGTTGGATACGATCCAGAGGGAGCAGTTGGTATTTTGACGCCCATGCCCAGAGATGAGAACAATATTCCATATGAGGCCGAACCTGCGCCTTGTAGAGTTGTAGGCGCTGGTACGGACTGAAGAACTGTCTCGCTCTGTTCAGAACACCAAGCTTCTTCGAGGCTAACTTGGCCTTACCCTCGAGATGGTATCGAAACTAGACTTCGCTCGATATGTTAACGCCAAGTATTTCAATGCTATGGGAGATGATTAAAGATGTGCCCTCTAAACGAGGATATACGACCATTGGTGACTTTTTAGTGGTGAACGCGCAGACTTGTGTCTTGGGGGGTTGAATTGGACCAAGTTATGTCCACCCCATTCGTAGACCTTCTCCAGTGAATTCTCCATCTTAGACACAAGTTCGTTTATATAATTAAAGATACAAGTATGGGGGTTGGGGCGCTGTTTTAATAACTGAAATAATTTATACTAGGTACTTACATACTATGCAAATTACATCCATCATCATCATCACTACGCAGAACACAGTCTTTATACAGAAAGCCTTATAAAATATAAGGCTTTAAAAATAGTGAAAGTCGGTACCAGTCCCAAAAATTAAATATATTTTGTCATAGAATTCACGATTCTGAGCTGGTACCGACCGACTTCAAAATAATGAAGTACTGTCTTATATTTCTCTATGTAATGAAGAGTGTATATTATAGAAATAGTTGAGACTAAAGAGTACGAATTATTAGTTAAGAGTATTAAAAGTACGAAATATTAGAGTACTAAAGTGTAAGAATTATTTAATATACTATTTATTTGAATAAGTAATGTTATTGTTTTCACTTGGAAGTCGGTTTTAATTAGAATTCGAAGTTTAGGATTTTCTTAATTTGCCCTCCTATAATTGTAAAATCCTGGCTACGCCCATGCGAATCTATAAATATGTTACATTACACGCAAACGCTCCCGGTGAGGGAGCACCTTTACACATTGAATCGAGACTATCCGTACTTGCAATAAATTATTATTGTTTCAAAAAATTCGCGAGCAGCGCGCTGTTGCCTCTCCGCACGGTACATGTGACGTTCCTCTGTAAATCTGGCAACCTCGCGTTGCAGAACAGGCTTATTGATACATTTTGATGCAGAGTAGACAGAATTATAATATTATGTCTATTTTGTCAACTTACATGGTATAGGTATTATTGAAGTAAGGAAAGATCTTATCTACTTATTTTAATGGATGGTGGAACGACTCTATCAGCAGTCTAATGCTGACTTCTCTCGGTACGTAATATCACGCACCGCGCCGCGCCAGCTCTAGCCACTCGCCGTGTGTAGGGGGTGGCTCAAGGTGGCGCGGGCTGGCTCGAGCAGGCGCGTCCGATCCGATTTATGTCGATAACTTCAAAGACGTGGCTCGGCGCGGCTCGTGATATTACGCGCCGTGAGAACGGGTAGCGCGAACTCACCTATTGGCTCGTGCTCGCTCATTCAAATTACGCACCGTGAGAAGCCAGCATAAGGTTCACGAGATCTGAAAAATACGTTTATGGCACCTAATAAGCTACACTGCGCCCAGTAGTGACAAGACTTTCGGCCGATTCAGAAACTACGCATTTTTATAATTATTAAGTATCAGAATACCTGACTTAGAGCTCCGAAACTTTTAGTTAGCTTAGAATTCAGATGTTTTCCGGACACTAGAGAGGCCGTTAAAACTTAAGTGAAGCTCTTTAAGTAGTCGGCCTAAAATAATATTAGCTTTTAGAATAGACACTCGTTTATAAATATTTCGAGGGACTCCGGCTTCGTCCTTACATTCGAAATCATTGTTTCTTGTTTGATATTTTTCATTTTAAAATTTGAAATAATTGACACTAAATTAGTAATATCGTGTCCTTGACTCAGTTCGTTGTTCTACCAAATAATGATCCGTAACACGTGGTCATTAGGGTCATACCTTATTCACCTCGTCTTAAAGATCATTTTCATAGAAACTCCAAGGCAAAAACACAAAACGAAGTGATGCGATTTGAACTGCTCCTGCCTTGCTTTAATGGCATTTTTGGACCATAACAATGGGAAAGATTATTTATACCTAATGTTACTTAAATTGTGACAATCCAAAATAGGACAAAATGAAATCGGTGTTTTAGGCTAAAATTTAATTTAAATTGTCGCAATTTAAGTAATTTAGGTATTTCTATAAATAAGAGACTGTAAAATGTATTCCCTCAAAGCCTATCGGAATCCGTATAGTTATGATATGAAACTAAGCCCACAGGCCAAAACTCCCACCCACAGGCCACAATGATTAATCTAAGAATGCTATTATTCCAAAGCAACTTACTACCTAACCATTTTTATCTACTGCTTAACGTAAAAACGCTCTAAAGATCAGCATCTTTCTAATCTACAAGAACATATTTTAACAAAAATCACAACACAAGTAAAAAGTGACAATATTTTATTTCACAGTAAAACAGTACTTAATAATTTACAATTCTGGTCATTTAAAAAATCTTTGGGATCTTAAAACGATCAGCAACACGAAACGAATTTGAAGACAAAACGTTACGTTAGTGTTCCGACTCTTACCATGACCATCAACGAAGATTGTAGAATGAGGGTGTGCTGTTGATATAGACTGGGTTGATCTGCTTAATTATAACCTGTGTATGACTTCATTGTTCTTATAGCACATTTTGAACAGTTAGGTTAGTTGATGATTTGAAGCACATAAATGCTTAGATAAGCCACGTTTAAAGTGCATAATATTAAGTTCAGATAGGGGAAATAAATGTTCACACCAATAATTCAGAACATGTAGAGAACCTAAAAAATTCAGAACCATATTTGCAAAACTTAAATTAATAATCCTGTTTAAACCTTCAAAACGTAAAAACTTTCGTTACTAAGGCGGTTGCTAAGTAGCCGGCGTATGTTTATATTTCTCGGTATATGGTAAAAGTAAAGTGACCAATAAAATAAGATTATGTCGTGTCATACGAGTATAACCGATTAACCGACAGATAGCGATCAATAAACTTATCGTCGCTAAGGAGATCGCTGTGTTGATATTTTGGCAAACACAAAACGACTAGGACGGAAGTATAGAAATACGATTCTGTCCTTTTCTTTTTCCCGACCAACATAATCGCGAAATTGGGCTGACCCCTACGCTGACCCGCTACCTGCATAGGAATCAACTTCCTCGAGTGTACGTGCTGAGATATAAAAATTTTAAGGTTTCATGTAAAACTACCGACTTTTACCTGCACAAAGTGAGTGTAGTGTCGGTCACGTTTTGGGCTGTAGTGTCGGTCACAATTTCTTTTGCTAATAAATATTTTTTTAAATAACTTACAGGTTATAGGTAACCATTTTATAATAGTTTATTTCATGCACTTTCGATAAAAATACAAAGTAGAGTTATTTAGCAAAGAGAGAGGAAGATTATTGGTTTTTACAAACACTCTCGGAAACGACTTCCTTTTGCACGTAGTGTCAGTCACGTTTATGTTTGACCAAATAAATGCTATTTGAAAACAACAGTGATTACCATTTTTTATATATAAGTTAACTTGTTTAATCTGCTACAAAGCCATCTTAAAATTGATATTAACAACATAATAGTAACCATAATATATGACAAAATAAAACGCAAGTCGTATCAAATGTAGAGTCAGTCACATATGGAACTGCCCATAATATAACTAGCTGTTCCGGCAAACGTTGCTTTGCCATAATATATTTGCCATATTATTTTATTGAAGTGACTAAATAAGTATGTCACCATGGCAACGTCGATCGCTATCCCGTCGCACAAACTTAATGGTCGCCGTCAGTCTCAGGTTGTAATAATAGTTAAAATCAGTAAAGCCGTTTCGGAGTACGCGGCATAACATTGTGACACGAAAATTTTATATAATACTAGCTGTCCCGGCAAACGTTGCTTTGCCATAATATAAAGTATTTCGCCCATATTATTTTATTGAAGTGACTAAATAAGTATGTCGCCATGGCAACGTAGATCGCTATCCCGTCGCACAAACAATGGTCGCCGTCAGTCTCAGGTTGTAATATTGTACTATTATTTATTCAACAAATGCACTTATTAATATAAAAAGTACCCAGTAGCTGATTCTCAGACCTACTGAATATGCATATAAAATTTTGTAAAAATCAGTAAAGCCGTTTCGGAGGAGCTCGCGGACTAACATTGTGACACGAGAATTTTATATATAAGAAGATAAGACAAGATAAAGAGAATAAGGAATATTTTATGACTAACGTATTTATATGATAAAATGCAGTTTGGATGGTCACCAGATTTTATATTTTGTAAAATATGTTCTTTTCTAAGTAGACCTTTTCTGATTTTTCGAATAAAAACTTCATTTAAAAAAATTAACGAGACCCAAAACGAGACTCTCGCAATGCTCTGAATGTGGTCTCGGTATTGCCGATAATATTTTCCAAAACGTCTCGTCTCGTTCTCGTCTCGCGTTTCGTCAGAACGCGAAAAGAAAAATCTCGCTCTCGCGTGAAGCCCTAAGAATCCCCGATCGAAGGATTAATTACTGCAATATCTACATCTGAGTTCAAAGACATACGACAATTTATAAAACTCTGAAAACATGCCAAAAATGTGTGTAACCAATTTTCTTACAGGACAGTGCAAGTGCAATCCGTCACTAACTTTTCCCATGCACCCAACGAAGACGAATGATGTAAGTTGGCGAGAGCTTACAAAAACTGCATCTCTGCTATGTCGACGGAAAAATACCCTCACCCTCAAGCCAAAACCACCTTTAACACCTACGAAACTAACGCCACAATCGCGTCTCACAAAATATTTGAAATTCAGACTTTTTTATAAAGTTTTTTTTTTCAGATGTGGCATGTGTTTTCTAAAATACTTTAAGTTATCGACAAGGATTTTCGGAAAGTTTTCTTTTTAAAGTCTACGCTACCTGCAGTCAGTTTCAGTTTGAATCTGTTTGGGAGTTTACCTGAAAGTTACAAACACACCCCACTTGAAAAGTTGCTTCATTTAGGGTAAATAAATATTACACACCCAAGTTTAACAATGAGTGACGTTATTATATAATAATATATCTTATATATAAAATTCTCGTGTCACAATGTTAGTTACCGTACTCCTCCGAAACGGCTTTACTAATTATTACCAAATTTGATATGCATATTCAGTAGGTCTGAGTATCGGCCACTGGGTACTTTTTATATTGATAAGTGCATTTGTTGAATAAATAATAGTAAATTATTACAACTCGAGACTGACGGCGACCATTGTTTGTGCGACGGGATAGCGATGGACGTTGCCATGGTGACATACTTATTTAGTCACTTCAATAAAACAATATGGGCGAAAATCGAAATACTTTATATGACAAAACAACGTTTGCCGGGACAGCTAGTATTAGATACAATTTTACTTACATATTTTTCATTTCGATCCAAAGAAAGGTAATTTCAAAGTTTTTTTCCAAAAAATGTATGTTTAATTAAAAATCTTCATTAAATTAAAATTAAGTGATCATGCATCTCTCTGTGTGCCGCACTGAACTATAAAAGCTCAATTAAACAGCTCAAATAATAATCATCATCAAACATTGTGTGTTGACGAGCAACAAGCAACATGGTTTATAGCCAAATCAACATCGCTTTGACCGGCCCGTGTTGATTTTGTACATTACACCTGATGATAGGGTTCCCTGAATCATGATCATTTGGATGTGCAAAAGTTTTTGAGCATGATTTTCGCCAGTAAAATCTATACTAATATTATAAATGCGAAAGTATCTCTGTCTGTCTGTCTGTCTGTCTCGCTTTCACGCCAAAACTACTGAACCGATTGTAATGAAATTTTGTACACAGATAGTCTAAAGCCTGAGAAAGGACATAGGCTACTTTTTAACTGGAAAAAGGGGTTGTAAGGGGGTGAAAATGCGTAAATTTGTTCAAATTAAGTTAGTTCCAAAAATTCATAACAGATGGCGCTAAGAGTTGCCTACATCTCGCTATCGCTTGCTCATAAGTCTTTCTATAAGAGGTGGCATCATATTGAGTTACGTTTTCCGATTCTTTCGATTGTCATACACGTTATTAAATAACTCACTACTTTATCTGTGCAGTGACGTAACCTTAAACCTACCAATGATAAATAGTTTATGGATAAAGCTAAAGTTGTGTAATGGGGGGCTAAATAAGCTTTAAATTTGGTATAAGTAAATAAAGTTTACTTAATTTAAAAAATTAAATATTATGTGCACACTGCACAGCTGTTTTTGGGTATTTTGATTTAAGGGGTACCAGGGTTTTAAAAAGCTTTTAAATTTGACACCAATTTTGTTGAACCGCGCGCTATAAACTGAAGTCCACGCGGACGAAGTCGCGGGCAACAGCTAGTTGCTAATATAAATTTTAAAGTATATGATGCCCATAACTCCGTTGTGCCAAAATTCATTTATCGCACGCAACTGTATGTTTTCCTGGGATAAAAAATATCCCATGTCCTTTCCGAAGACTCAAAGTTTTTGCATACCAAATTGCAGGAAAATCGGTTCAGCGGTTTAGGCCTGATAACAGATAGACAGCCACACTTTCGCATTTATAATATTAGTATGTTAGTATGGATTTGCTTAAACTGCTAAACCCTTTTAGATAAAGCTGGATACAGGCATCACCTAGTATAAAATACTTGTAATATAGGCGTTTTTACTTTGTCTTACCAGTGATCTGTCTGCATGTAGTCAGCATTTTCTTAACGTCTGCTTACACGATAAAACGAGACGCAAAGTGCTGCTATAATATTCTACATCTTGTAGAGAGACAAAAAGAGGTGGAAAGGACTCTACCATTTTCACGTACTTACTTTAAAATAAATATTTTTAAGTACGGAACCCTTACAAATAACAGAATGTAACAATGTTACAAATGTAACATTGTTACATTCTGTTACAATTAAGGAACAAAAGTCTAACTAGCTCTCAACCCAAGTATCAGTATTCGAACCTCCTACATACGAGCGTATTCGTCAAATTGGAAAATAGTTTTAAAAAATAAAACAATGCATTACTCTCGAAATACGGCGTCCAATTTTTTTGGCCAATTGATTGCACAAATAAAGCAAATGAATCCGGATTGAATTTGCTATGAACTACCAATTCCCCGCCATATTGTGCCGCCATTTTGTTTCCCATATTGTGAATTATCAATTACCGTCTATTATAATTTCATTGTTTGTTTTTGTTATGATGAATGTTTGTTTTCAGTCTGTCGTTTATTAGTATTTAATTTCCTAGTCAGTAGTTCTATCTGGTATGATCCATAATTTGGTTGGAAAATTGGCATTGTATGAGAATTTAGCCTGAAGGAAATAATATTATTTGAAACTTATACTATGACAGAGAAGAGTCGCTAGGTGCTTACCCCATAGCTTTATTATTTTGACAGTCTGTCTGGTTACCTCTTCGCACTAAAACAACTGAACCGATTAAGCTAATATTTAGTGTTACAATTTATGTCCCAATCACTCACCCTTCCACATAACACACACACACACATAGACATACACATAATAGATATTATATACTGGCACGTAATTTCCTAGCCTAGATCTTAGTTTTGTTAACTTCAATTTTTTAGATTACTTACCTATAATTACCTATATTATGTATTATTTATAGTTTAATGTTGTTAATTAGTATGCTATATTTTATGGAAGAGCGGGGCTGCCTAATACAAGTATATAAAGTACTTACCAGGTGGTCCCAATCTCTGATTAATTTGTTAAGTTTAAACTGTAAAATAAAGTTTTTTGATTATTTTTTTTTTTATTTTTTGATAGTGTGCATATATTTTGAGTCTCGGGAGAGTACGTAGGATAATACAGTTCATACGTTCACGCGCGATAAGGCTAAGGATGTACATGTAGAAACAGTTACGAGGAGACAGACAGGCAGACTTTGGCATTTTTAACATTAGTATGGAAATACAGATGCATTACAAACAACATACTTATTTACTATAATGCATTTTTATTTATTTATATCTCAGGACATAATAACGTTATATATATCACTAAAAAGTTCACTTAAAAGTCAACGCCCTGAGCGAACCCGGACCTACGATACTAGACTTTACCTAAATTGATAATAATTTGAAGCAAATAAATACAAAAGTCGCGAGGACGCTGCAAGGTCGCCGTAGTTAGCATATTGTGTAAACAAGAGCGACAGGTAATATAATCACCTGAGGACTTGAGAGTGTATTTTACAAAATTTTAGCCTACATCTTTATTCGAAGAAGGGGTGTTTCATTTGAATTTAAAAAGAGGTTTTTTTTTGCTGAAACTTTGTGGTGATGGGGCATTCATTGCCTCACCAGACCAGGTTCAAGCTTTCCTTCTTCTCTTTCACTTTTCTTCACCTTTCGAGTAAAGCTATTTAGTCGACCGCTCATTTACGATAGATCACTTCAAGTTGCATCTGACAATTTTGATGATTAGAATCGAATTTGGCACATACATTTTATTTCTAAGAAACCAATTCAAAATTCGTTTGTACAACATAGTAGCCTTACTCCTTAGACATCAGAAAAAAACAAAACAGACCAATCAAATCACGTCAATCTTGCTTAATTCCCAGAAACAGTCCACATAAATATAATTTCACACAGAAGGAGGTCCGACTGATATATTATATAGATTACTCATACAATATCGGAGTCGTGGACTCATATGAAGCCTTCGGGGAGCGCAGATTGATGCATCAGGACAATGTGGTGTGGTACCACTGCTACAAGTTTCATCCGCTCTATCACAGTCTAATCTTTGTTACGCTGTGGCTCTATGTTCTGCTTGGCTGCTTGACGTATCATTAGATAAAAAAATATTTTTATTTTACATACTATGTATTTTGCAAATAATAATATATTTAATAACGCCTTCAGGGAACGCAGATTGATGCATCAGGAAAATTTGGTGTGGTCCCAATGCTAGAGGTTTTTTCCGCTCTACACTCTACCTAATTTTCTTGGCTGATTGTCATATATTTTGAGTAAATTATTCTTATTTAGTTGTTCGTATCTTTTGATAAAATTGTTATTACGTGCTAGGGTTCGAAGGATTTGGAGAGAAAGACCTGCTGACTCTTATGAAGACTTAAATGTTAAAAGAAAGAGTTCGAATGCAATACACATTTCTGAGCATCATACCACTATAACTCGATATTTCATTTATAGGACATAAAACGTATACAGTAGGGCCTCGGTAATCCGGACTCCCGCTTGTTCGGTGATCGCTGTAATCCGGCCGGCCGGAGCTTTGAACATTGCTTTAAAATGGGCTGAAGATAATGAATTTGATTTTCACGAAGTTGTGTTTCTCCGTCAACTTAGAGAGTAGAGACCGAGCTTTCGAAATGAAGTACGAAAATCATAAACAGAAGAGTATTACAGACTTTTTCAAAAGGAATTAACTGATGTTTTATTTTAACTTACTGATTTCTTGCATGGTTGTGATTATTATGAACATGTCCATTAATTTGTCTTTATTCTATAAAATTTTAAAAATTGATTAAAGAAACTAAGGTTAAACATGACGTGTTTTATTAACATTAAATATTGCATACTATAGGTAATCCGGATGCTTCGATAATTCGAAAAGGGCCGTGTTTTTGCCTCTCCGGATTAACGAGGCCCTACTGTATATGCAATGATATTCTACATACAGATCTGTTACGTCCAAATCAAATCAAATCAAAATAATTTTATTCATATAGGTCACACGGTAATACTTATGAACGTCAAGATTCTTAAATATTACGAAATAAACATCTCATACTATTTTCCGGTTTGAATCTCTTCCGAACAATTTTCAAATTCAAAATTGGACACATTTTGACAGATAAGTGAAACAAAAGATACGAAATGCCATTTACATAAGGGCTCCATTCCACCGCGGCGCACGCAGAGGTTACGCACGTACGTCAAGCTTCGCTTTGTAAGAAAATATATGTGACTGTGTCCACTGCAACCCACGCACACACTACGCACGAATTGTGTCAAGTCAAAGAAATAAACCCATGCACGTCCACGCGTGCGCATGTCCGTGCACAGCGTGCGCAGCGGTGGAATGGAGCCTTAAAAGATACAGACTAAATAAAAGACGACCCAATTGGGTCGTATTTGAATCTTCACAACGCGTGCGGTAGTAACATATCTGCTTTGAATTTTTTATAGAATACTAGCTGTCCCGGTAAACGTTGTTTTGCCATTTAAAGTATTTCTACTTCATCAGTTGATACAAAATCTTACCCCCTCTTTTGTCTCCTAAGAGGGGTGGGGGGAAAAATTTTATACACCAGATGTTTAGTTGGAAAAAACAGTAAATAATATGAAGTAAGTCCATTAAAGAAAAAAGTTTGATACAAAATCTGACCCCCTCCTTGCTCCCCTTAGAGGGGTGGGGGGCGTGATACTTATACACCAGATTTTGAGTTGGAAGAAGACAAATATATCTGAGAAAACCGTATGCAAATCGGATCTGTAGTTTTCGTGTTAAAGCAAAATTCTTATACAAAATCTGACCCCCTCTTTCGACCCTTTAGAGGGGTGGGGGGATTTTTTTTATACACCAGATGTTAAGTTGGAAGAAGACAAATATATCTGCGAAAACCGCATTCAAATCGGATCAGTAGTTTTCGTGTGATAGTGGAACAAACAGACAGACAGACAGACAGACAGACAGACAGACAGACAGACAAAAAAACTAACCGCATTTTTGGCTTCTATAACGATGTAGTAACACCCCCCGCTTATTATTTTTTGAATATCTTTAATGTACAGAATTCTCATTTCTACAGTTTTATTATATGTATAGATTATAATTGCGTATATTATGTATGTGACAAAGTAAGGCATTACTTTGCAACTTATAAGGCAAAACGCTACATCTTAGCTGACTACCCGCTGTATCTACCGCCACACATATTCAGCCAGTCTCTCCGCGCCGCTGAAGGAGATGGATTACGCTATTAAACGCTTGTAACTACAACATTATGTTTACCCTGTTTCCTATTCCATGACTTTCCTAGTAGTTTTAAGTAAAATAATCGGCACTAACCTGTTTCACCACTTCCTGAAGTGTCGGATAGGCTATCCACAACATATCAGACAGATACTCCATACTCTTTTTGTCAAGTTGAGTTGGGGATAGCCTATCCGGTACTTATCAGGAAGTGGTGAAACAACCCCTTACTCTTTTATAAATGTATTACTGTGTAAAGCTTATGATATTATATTGTACCATCAAAGAAATTGATGCATAGGCAGTTGGTAGACCTACCTTATTTAGTCGGGTTTTATCAAGCCAATATTAGTTGTATTCTGTCAGCTGGGTTTGACATAATCCGATCAAATAACGTAGGTTTGTCAACTGTCTATGAAGCAATTTCTCTGATAGTACATATATAAGCAAAATGCACATAAAATTATCCTTTCTGTGTCTGACTCATGAAATCACGAGTCATAACTTAAGTCGATATTGGTGAAATTGATGAAAAAGTCCTCGACCCTACAATAGATCACGTCTTGTCCTTTTGACCGTTTCATGTACTATCAGGAAATTGATTCATAGGCGGATGATGTGCCTACGTTATTTGGTAGGGTTATGTAAAGCGCAGCTGGCAGAATACGAATAATAAAACTTAATAATAATAACTCCCACACCGGTTTCGGTGACGGTGGCCGATTTCATTGAAACCAAGGCCAGTTATGCAGGAGTAATTTTAAAGTGCCCAAATGTGTGCGCAATACATAAGAGCATTATCTATTCCTTTTATTCTCATAACCCAGTGGGACGGAAGACCGACACGACTGGCGAGAGATCAGGCGCAGGACCGACTTTTTACATGCCCATCCGACGCATGGATCATCTTACTTGTCAGCCAATAAGGTGATCAGCCTGCATTGTCCTAGCCAAACTTGGAAATAACATGTTTCCAACGCGGGAATCGAACCCGCGACCTCCGAGTCAAGAGCCGAGCCGCTAAACTACCCTAAACCACTGGACCACGGAGGCGTTAATAAAACTTAACAATCTACCGAATGACGTGGTTCTACCTTGTTCCTATGGATCAATTTCTCTGATACTACAGTGTGACCACTACGGTAATATCTCTAGTCAATATTTGCTCCGAAAAATTACAGTTGCCGAAAGATAGCGTGTTGTTTTTACTGTAGAAACTGAAGAAAGGGCAGAAGAATACATGCAAAATCGTATTTTATTGCACTGAAGTAAACAAACATGAATGCACTTTAATATGATTCAGACTTTTCAAACTACAATAACATTAAGCATTGATAGACAAGGATAAACTATTCAAACGTTTACATTAAAAAGAGACAGCAGATTTCCGTCAGCACCTCTCGGAATGTCTGGCTAATGCATGCGTCTGACTTGTGATGAAGACAGATGAGCCAAGAACTCAGATAAAGGATAATTAATTTTTAAATCACTACATTCGTAAAGTCTGGAATTTATTCTTTAGTCGCAGAAATAAGCATCATGCTTTGCAAGAGGTTTTAAATATTATGTTTGCTAAGAACTGACCATAGAAGCCCTTTAAAGTAAATTCTTACTATAACACATAACACTAAACACGTAAATGAAAATATTATAATAAAAAATTGCAATTCGACACGAAAGTACAAGAAGAATAAATGTAATAAAAAAACTTCTAACACGTATGGCAAAACACTCATTAGCGTTGTCGAAAAGTTTTTATAAAAAAAAACTGAGGAAAACATTCGAATTTCAAACTTTCGCTTTATTTATTTAGTCGGCGCGACCGGTCGTCCTTGCCCACTCTCAGTTTCTACGGGGTCTACGGGCGATAGACGCGTCAAACTTTACTGCTTCTATTCTATTCGTAGAACTAGTAAAGCTACTAATTAGGATATAAAAGTGTACAAGATAGATGCTAGTATTTTATGCGTGTACCAAACAAATCTTTTTAATGGTTACAACCTACTTTACAACATACTCGTACCTTTTATTAACAACTATTTTAATTTAGTAAGTACGATTTCGTAAAATTTTCTGAAGAAATTAACATAAGCACTCAGTTAAGTATGGATTAAATTAAGTTTACAGGATAGAGAGTAACCTCAGAAACTACTAGACTGATTGTTATGAATTTTTCACAGATAATAAGAGAATGCCAGGGGAAGGGAAAGATGCTAAATTAATATTAGCAGGAAAGTTAGCGGTTCCTGATTGTTTTTCGGAAAGTCTACTTTACAATAATACCAGGCGTTGCCCGCAACTTTTAAGGTAACAGACAGACAAACAGACATACTTTATATAAAAAGATCTTAGAAACAAAGTCCGTCTGCTAGAACGGGGAATCCCAGCAATTTGTATGACCACAAGCGCGGAACATGTAAGTCACGCCTTACACTGAAATTAGGCTGTAACTGTATTTTGGTATGGAGGACAAACGAGCGGACCGATCACCTAATGGTAAGAGATTCTATCTTCTTTTATAGTCATAAAAGGTGTATGTGTAATGTGTATCTACTTATACTTCCGGACACAAGACTATTAAAATTCTCACTTTAAGACCATGTAGAGACATCTCCGTCAAAGAATTAAGTGAGGAGCCACTTTTGCCGGAAAAAGTATGGACTCTATGTTATAGTCAGCATATTAAAGTAATGATTAAATCTCTTTAAGCGCTTCTGTAAGTTAAGACGGTTAATAGTAATTTTTAAGATTTGCTGAATATTTGGTAGTTTGTGGGCCAATGGTCAATGCCTGTTAAAGAAAGCTAATAGCCGAGTGGCAGTACGGTGGCCAGCTTCATTGATATCTTTCGACCAAGACGTGAACGTGGGGATAAGGCCTAATTCTTAATACTTTTAGCTATCAGCTGTCGTAGAGGTACTTAGAAATACAGCAAGGTTCATTATTACTCGTATGGTGCTACTTGGTTCGCTAAAGTCACCAAGTATATGTACAATACTACAGTGTAGCTATTTAACCTGCCATTACTATTTACTACCATCTCATCATCCACCATCCTCGCGTCGTCCAAGCACTGTATCATTGTGGCGCTATAATGGTTCACCAATACGTCTGGTCACCGAGCCTACCGTCTTCGCCTAACAACTATACCACTATACGCTATAATGGTTCACCAATACGTCTGGTCACCGAGCCTACCGTCTTCGCCTAACAACTATACCACTATACGCTATAATGGTTCACCAATACGTCTGGTCACCGAGCCTACCGTCTTCGCCTAACAACTATACCACTATACGCTATAATGGTTCACCAATACGTCTGGTCACCGAGCCTACCGTCTTCGCCTAACAACTATACCACTATACGCTATAATGGTTCACCAATACGTCTGGTCACCGAGCCTACCGTCTTCGCCTAACAACTATACCACTATACGCTATAATGGTTCACCAATACGTCTGGTCACCGAGCCTACCGTCTTCGCCTAACAACTATACCACTATACGCTATAATGGTTCACCAATACGTCTGGTCACCGAGCCTACCGTCTTCGCCTAACAACTATACCACTATACGCTATAATGGTTCACCAATACGTCTGGTCACCGAGCCTACCGTCTTCGCCTAACAACTATACCACTATACGCTATAATGGTTCACCAATACGTCTGGTCACCGAGCCTACCGTCTTCGCCTAACAACTATACCACTATACGCTATAATGGTTCACCAATACGTCTGGTCACCGAGCCTACCGTCTTCGCCTAACAACTATACCACTATACGCTATAATGGTTCACCAATACGTCTGGTCACCGAGCCTACCGTCTTCGCCTAACAACTATACCACACGCTAACGGCACTTTGCCATTTAAATAAAGCCAAATAAAATGTCAAAAATGTATGGACTTAGACATCTAAATTAGCCATCAAAACTAGCGAATGCAATTTGACTAAGCACTCTGGTTATCGAACCTGCTACCGTCGTCGTCCAGCCACTGTGCTAATGGAGTGACGTCGGTAATTGTCGGTGGGGCAACGCGCTTTTGGCTGACGACGTAATTACATATTACCTTCACTTGTGCTAGCAGATTGTGGATACGACAACATTTTAAATATCCTTTTTATAAGTCGGTTAAAAATACTAGATGACGCCCGTAACCGTACATTTTTGTATAAAACTGTGATAAAGGGTACCAGGTAGTTAACTGCCACACTTAACTGTCATCAAATGAAGATTTTGACATAAGCTTCGCAGAAAATGTGTCTGAATGCAAACGTAAATTTTTAAGACGTGGCACGGAACTTTATAAAAGAGGCAACGCACCTGAAACTCTTCTGATGTTGTGAGTGTCCATATGGTAGTTGCTTTCCATCAGGTGACACGTTCGCTCGTTTTCCCCTAATTTTATTTTAAAAAAAATCGGTTGTCTATAAAGTCGGTTTACTGACGATAGTTGAACGTGACAACGTCATAGCCTTAACCCCTCAGTTCCGGTAAAAATCTATGCAAAAAAGTTGGCAGGTCAATGTGCAAAAAAAATGGCGCCCGGCCTACCCTCTTTGTAAAATTAATGTAATATGAAATATCCTTACATATAATCCATATTTTATGTTTGTATGAACTACATTATAATATATGTTAAATTTTCTATCTATCAAGCCATCACAATATAGTATTTAGTCCGATGTGATATTAGTTTCTCAATTATAAACTTTCGAAACTATAATTAGTGACTTGTTCAGAAGAAATAAACGAATACTTTATTCTTCATATATTAAGTCATACCTTGACACGTAGGAAATAGAGCACAATTTTGAATAGCCGAAATAATACTAATAGCTCACAGATTGTTTATTTATTTTTCATTCATCAAAGGTCATAACTAACCAAACTTCTTCATACAAAAGTATTCTCTAAATCATCGAAATACGTAATATAATCGAAACAAAGAGCGCGGCCCAGGTGGGCCTTACGGTTGTTGAAAGACTTGAGAGTGTAAATGGAACGCCTCAGAGCTGTCAGCGAGGTAACGCCGCATGAACTGTCATGTTTTTCGGGCGCGCAGCCCATATCGAATTATAAGACGTTATCACGTCAAAAGAGGATGGTCCAAAATTCGTGGTCGGCAATTAGAAGTGACGTTACTACGACGTTACTAATTTACTCCAGATTTCCACAACTCCGTGCATCAAACTTGGCAAATTCATGATGATAGCGCATTTCCTATGGAAACATGAAGTAAAAAGCAACTTTTTCAGGGTTGCTACTTCAAAAGTGAACATTATACAAGGGATATAATATTATACAAATTACACAACCTAAACTATAAGCATGTTATAACTTACACCCTAAATAAAAGGTAGAGTCGAAGTGTTTTCCTCAAAAAAATTGTTATTAGTAGATATACTACCTATAAACTAGCCAAGACGGTCGTATCCTCACTACGGCAACATAGTGCGACGACCACGTCTTGATAGTGTTTACATATGTGGAGTACATCTGTGGCTGCACACCTACAGGGGAAACTGTAACACAATTGAAGTCAAATCAAAATGTTTATTTTTTAAGCCTTAATTATATGAAAAAATGTTGAACTTTTATCACATACTTGAAGCCTTATTATGAAAGACTGTTAAAACTTATTATAAATCCTATATAGTAATTTAAGGATGCTTTGGCAAATGTTTTCCAACTATATACGATTAAGTTGTGCTATAATAAGTCCTGCTCAAGAAAATGCTATATCTAGAAATAATGCAGAGTAGATACGGCTTCTCTAAGCTTAAAAACCTGTAGAGGGGAAATTATTATTTTTTTTATAATAATTTCCCCTTCCCCTTGTATAATTGCCTATGATATAATCATAGTTGTCCATCATAGAAATGAATTATATGCTTTTTTATGAAATAAGGGGGCAAACGAGCAAACAGGTCACCTAATGGAAAGCAACTTCCGTCGCCCATGGACACTCGCAGCATCAGAAGAGCTGCAGGTGCGTTGCCGGCCTTTTAAGAGGGAATAGGGTAATAGGGGAGGGTAGGGATGGGAAGGGAAGGGAATAGGGGAGAGTAGGGAAGGGAATAGGGTATGGGATTGGGCCTCCGGTACGATGTTTCTATAGATAAGCGAAGAAAATGAAAATGAAAAATCTTTACTGTTTGGTTTACAGGTCCCCTTTTAGATATAAAACCTGACCTCACTGTTTCTGTTTCTAATATCAAATTAAATTTATAATATCAAACAAAAGATCATGATGAATCTGAAATTAAATCTTAAGAACAGTTTTAATATATTTATTTTTTTAAACAATGCTTCTCCACGCATCCACTTCCCCGTTCGGGTGTGCGGCTACCAGTTATTGACCTCTTTAATTTTTTTCGTATTTCGGTCGGCTAATAACACACTCGGCAGATTAATACACAGACGTAATGTGTGTCATTATATAGAGTGAGGAGAGAGTCGCGTGTTCGGACAGGAAAACTAGATTATCTTATATTGCTAGATTGAGATAGCGTTATACATACTAACATTTAAATCCGAAAGTGTGTCTGTCTTTCAACAGACAAACATACTTTGAGACACCAGAACAGAAAAAAACAAAAGAGGTAACAATCTCTTCACTCCCAAACTGAACTGAACCACCGAACCGATTTTGGTAAACTTTGGTATACTCTGAGTCCCGGTAAAGATAATATGATACTTTTTATCCCCGAAAAATGTACGGTTCCAGCGCGATAAACTATTTTGGCGCAACGGAGTTGCAGGCATCATTAAGCTGTACCAGACAAACCTTGTAGTTTTATGGTTCACTCTCAATTGGGTATTTGAAAAAAAATGTGTGTATGTCTGTCTGTTACCTCTTCACACCCAAATCGCTGAATCGATTTTGGTATAATTGATTATGGGGATACTTTGAGTCCCGAGAAAGAATCCCGAAAACTGTACGGTTTCTGCGTAATAAACGAATTTTGTCGTAACTACGGGCGTCATCTAGTATATGAATGCGTTTTGTTTTAAATGTATGAATATAATATTATAATGTAGAATTATTGTTTTTGAGTGCCATTGTGGAATCTCAAACTTATAATCACGAAAGATCAGGCGCCACGACTCTGCAGCGGTCGAAGCCTGAGTAGTATTATTCTCTGAATATTGTGGTATGGTATGGACGATCTCACCATTCACCAGGTTTAAAAATACCTATCATATTAGCAAGTAGAGTTTCAGGAGGAGAAAAACGATTTGGTGTAATTTAATCCTTGGAAAAACAAGCACTAATTGGTCTTGGCTTTCCAAATACAAGATAACTTAATATTGAAGCACAAATATACTTACCATACCTTTTCTTAAACCTCGGGGTTTAAAAAAACGTATGGTCACCTATATGGTCTTACCTATTTAGATAGACCCAAACAGCAAAAAATTGTGTTGTAGTCTACGTTGTAGTGTGGTCAGTCTTGGTTTTTGAAACGCAAAATATTAAGGCACAAATCCATAATATGTTTTCTTAAGCTACCCCAATGTTATCGTTTAAAAAAAACAAACAGCAAGAGTGGTGTTGTGCTTACGTTTGTAGAGATACAATAAGGGACAATTCTCTCTTAACTATCTTTTCACTCTCTTGGCTCAGAGGGAATACTCGATTATTGAAGCACAAATATACCATACCACCCCGGGTTTAAGAAAAGTTATGGTTAGTGGTTACCTATATGGTACCTTTTTAAATACAGCAAAAGTTGTGTTGTAGTCTACGTTGTAGTGTTATTATATTATGTATGTGACGGTACAATAAAGAAAAGTACTCTTTCACTCTCTTGGCTCAGAGGGAATACTCGACCAGACTGATGATGATTATGGTAGGCACATTAAGGCTGTGGTTTTGTGATGGTACGCCGAATGTGAGCGGCGAGAGAATTGAGGAAGTCCACCAAGGCCACGAGTAAAACTGGACAATAATATTTATTGCTAAATATATTAAAATGCATTTCCCGGTGTTATTGTTAAAGTCAACTACCCGGTCGTTGATACTTAATTAATACTTATTACTTAGCCTTATTAGGTTAGATTAATAAGAGCAAAGTTTTCCTTAAATCTTATGCTTAATAGATTAAAAAAAGGATATTAATTTAAAAAAAATATTTGGGAAAAACTTTGCCCTTATTAATAAACGCGGAACACTGATTAAACATTGAATACAAATAAAATATTTATATTGGTTAATGGTAAGGTTAAGTCATGTTAGACAAACAAGTCACAATTAAGCAAGACTAACTTTTCCACGCAGCTTTCATCGTCTATCAAATAGCTTTTCCGACGTATATTACAGCAATATACAGTTCTGTAACTGTAAACTAAAGTATTAATGAGTGTTTTTATAAAATATTAATGAATAATTAAATAAGTACTTCAAATTACAATTGAACAAAATTATTACGTTAAGAACTTATCCAATACAATAAGATGATTGTATTGCATAAGAGGGTAAAGAGCACCTTTTAGTTTATTAATAAATGTTTGAAAGACTCTAATAAGTAGTAGATTTTATTCATAAATTGTTAGTAAAACAATAAGAAGTATCGATGAGGTTAAGTATTAAGTCACCGTTTTGATAACTTAAAACTTTTTTTTCTTGACGCTTAATCTTGCTGAAAAATAAGGTAAGTCAGCGTGAAGTCAGCACATGGTGAGTTTACTTAACGCGTTGTAAAATTGAAGCAATCGATGAACAACGAAACCTTTCGCGAATATTATTTATTACTGGATAGTCCTTGAAAAGGATTCGAGCCTACGACTGCTACGTCACGTAGAGCCTGAAATTCTACCAATATGGATTAGGTATACACTTCCTCCTTTTTTGCTTTCAAACTGATACATTTTTTATGCGGACATCGGGCAAAGTATGGCTGAATTTCCGGCATCGTTTTTAATCAAATTTAACTACGTTCCGGAGCAAATAATAAAAAATCTCCGATGAAAATGCATATTGAAATGCGGACGCAATTCCGAAATTCTATATTCAAAAAGAGCATTGGGGCGACGTATGCGCAAAAAAACCTACTTCCATATTCCACATCAGATTTTCGAGGCGGCGCAGGACCAATACCATTCGTATCTATCATTCATTAGCACAGCTAGAATCCAATACGACATTTTTTACAATCCCCAGGCACAAAGAGCGGGTGTCCCCCCCGCGCACACATGCACGCGCCGGTGTGCGCCGCGAAAAACTTGAAAAAAATCCGCCTGACCTGCGCACACACGGAAAAAACCGCGAAAAAAATCACTGACACAAAGAAAGTCTACCGAAAACTTACGTACGAACTTCGCGGCGCACACAGCGGCACCTCACGCACACAGACGAGCGCCACAAGGAGGCCGCGCCTGTGTGCGTGAGTGCAGCGTGTGCACGCAGGCTAAACTTAGCGCTCTCGTGTGCACTCACAGTTGCAAGAGTCCAAAACTTCGGAGGGCCTCGCCGGAGCACAACTTGCATGCCGCCCTTCGCTCCAAATTAAGCTTTAAGACGTGGACTACAGCGCCAGTATTCCCATAATTAATTAGGGAGTTGCGTCCTTCTGGAGCCGGGTGCGAGGATGCGCAGCGCGGGTAGTTTTCGTATGAAAGTTGTGGCGCGAGATGCAGCGCGAGACGGAGATATATCGGCGTCCCGCTCGCACCACCCGCCGCCCGGGGGCAGCGGGCGGGGGAGGGGTCGTGTCGCGTTGATGAACATTTTTCTCATTTTTTTTCTTATTTTTGCGCGAATCGTTTTTAAAGGGTTTCGTCATAATTGCGAAGCTCCCGATTATGTCGACGACTGATAAGCCCGTGCATTTGCAGCTCGCTTTACTAATTACTACGTGCCCCCTAATTAGTCGGCATTAATTTTGTAATCCGTTAATTACTAAAATTACCTTAATAAAATGTGGACTGTTAAACGGGTCCTCTCTGTCAATTGACATTTCAAGACTTTTTATTGAAATAATGACTTAATTAGATGCACAATACAAGAGAGGAAGTCGTATGACAACAAACGTTAGAGTTTTCGTACGCAATACGCATGTCTCGAGACGCCTTGGCGGGAAACTTATTTTCCCGCGTTTTCTCGTAGGCGCCGTCACTCGCATGATACGCACAAACTTTTACTTTCCGTAGCGATAACAAATTCATTACGAAGCTACTAAAACCATAATTAATGGGACAATTTTTTTTAATAAAATCCCAAAAAATCATAATATTCTGTTAACGTTTTTTGGTATAATTGTAAAAACATAAAAAAATCACAAATTGGATATATACCGCTTCAGTCAAGAATCTCAATTAATAAACAATTAAAATTAACATAATTATTCAGACAAAGCATTACATTACAAAATTATTGGCAACCTTTTTTGCAACTTTTTCAAAAACTCTACCCAAATTGCGAAAACTTAAAAAAAAACACGAAAACTGCAAATAGGGTAGCCCATACATCGCAATAATAAACGTAAAGTTTTTCCGAAACACCATAAAGGCGATCGGTTTATCCACAGCATCCCGGGGGGAAAAAAAACGAGTCGGTTCGGCAGTCTCGCACTGAGAGCGGCGCGCGCCGCCCGCATACCTCTTTATATTATTTTGTACCTTACGTGTTTGGTTTCGCGTAGACGTGGACGGCCGCACATGGTCATGTGCAAAATTGTGATTTCGGACTAAAAACAATGTAACGTGGTATTTTCGTCAAACAAAATTTCGTTTACTCGGCAAAGCAACCGTTCAAACTAGATTTATTTTGAGTTTTTTGAAGATTTATTTTTGGGATTTTTTTTCGATTACACAAACTACACAAACTAATGCAGCAAATTCCGTTGATGTATTTAATTTTTTTTACAATGAAACTGTAAGCAATACGACAGAGGGATAGAGGGAAGAAGAGAAGATGGCACTCGCGTCTTCTGTGAGCTTGTACTACTCCATCGTCCAGCGGGCTGCGAGGCACTATCTAGAAGACTATTGTCACACAGGTAAGACAAGAAAAATTCTTTTTCAGGCGCTTTTTCAGGAATTTAAAAATTTCACGCTGAAAATTTTTCAACTGAAAAAACATCTTACCTTATTGTATTCAGTTTTTGTAATTTAACATGTGTATTAAAAATACTACATGCATTGTATTAAAAATTTACTCTTCCTGTATAAAAGAAGGAAAACTTTGATAACAGAGGAATTTTTCACTGAATTTTCATAATGTCAGAGATTTTTTAAATATGATATTTAAATTATAACATCTAGTTTAAAAAGTCGAAAAACTTTTGAACTTTTGAATATGTTTGTAAATTTTTAATTTAAATTGCAATTCATTAGTACAATATATTCTAAAATATATTGCACTAATAAAAAAATATAGAGCAGCTTATAAATAAATAATTAACATCATTTTAATGATAATCACATCTACATCACATGATATATAAAAACGGAAGTTTGTGTGTTTGGATGTAACCTTATTTTACTCAAAAACTTCTGAACGATTAAAATTCAGTACGGTTGTTGAGTGTCTACATAATATCCTTTTGATCCCCAAAGCTATATCCTTAAAATCTAGTCATCGCCCGCAACTTCACAGCAACCTCTATTACACGGGAATCGTACATTTTAACCGTTTTAAAAGGAGGTTCTATGTGCCCAATTTCATGTAAATCCCAAGGGTAGGCCCAATCTCCTACCCTATTCCTTTCCCTTCCCTTCCCTACCCTCCCCTATAACCCTATTCCCTCTTAAAAGGTCGGCAACGCACTTGCAGCTCTTCTGATGCTGCGAGTGTCCATGGGCGACGGAAGTTGCTGTCCATCAGGTGACCCGTTTGCTCGTTTGCCCCCTTATTTCATAAAAAAAAAAGTGGTTCAGCGCTGTAAGTAACATTCTGAAAGACGGACACTTTGCCGGGTCTTCGTTATGGCGAAAAATGTACATTTCCCGCGGGTTTTCCTCTACCATGTAGTGCTGTTTTGTGGTGCATTGAAAAGTGCATCTAGTTTTATATTTCTATGTCTTGTGATATGAAAATACTATGTCTAGACTGTAGATTATTAATATTACTACATATTATCAAAGTGTATTAATACCTCGATCGAAAATCTTGGAAATGCTATTGTATTCTATTGTTGTCGCGGTCACCGGTGTCCTTACGGGGCTTGATAGGTTAAAGGTAGGTTCTGTAGAGTTTCGGAACTCGAAATTTTTACAAAAAAATCTTAATTGATCCTAGCATTTTAAAATTTAGAAATTACAAATAGAATTACCTACTATGATTTAGCTTTGATTTGTGTTAATGTAACTCATAAAAGACTTATAATAATTATTCAATTAATCAACGGTCAATAAAATATTAATAGAAACTAATTGATAAACTAATAAAAAGAGCTTCCGTCATTTCATAAGGTTAATAATAAATTTTGATGTCGTGACAAAAAGCATATTATGTATATTAAATATAACTTAAATAATCAACTTGAAAATATATAATTTTCTAACTTTTCTAAAATCTTGAAGTTTATGAAACATTTAAGAAATGTTTAGTCCAAACTCCAAACTATTCGTGGGAATAGGTATGCATATCATCAAGTTAATATTGAATTATAATTGATACTTAAAATCTCAATTCTACATACCGAGTTCGGAATCAGGATCGACTAAACCCTTTCTCGATCATAAGGACCTGCAGACACTACAAACCTGTTTTCTCACTACGAGAGAAAAAAAAGACCGCGACGCGACGACGCGGTCGCGGGTCGTCTCTAAGGACCGCGGACACGAGTCCTATAGTCCTAAGTCTTAACGGGTAAGACGTTGGTTCAAATACTAGTTTATCTACTAGTTTTATAATATACTAGATGACGCTCGCAACGAACAACGACGACGTTATCGAACCGTACATTTTCCGGGATAAAAAGTATCCCATATCCTTTACTGGGACTCCAAACTTCAGCAAAATCGGTAAAGCGTTTTGGGCGTGAAGAGGTAACAGACAGACAGTCACACTTTTGCATTTATAATATTAGTATGGATATAAGACGTAGGTAAACGAATACAATATGTTGAAATCCGCCGCTTCATGCGGCTTATACAAAGTATGTGCTACATTTTTTTTAGTTATTTATATTTATTTATAAGTTTATATTTCAAAAACCGGTAAAAAATCGGTAACTATTGATGTAGATATTAACCTTGTTCCTAAAATTTTCTACCTAACTACTTATAAAACAGTAAAGTAAACGTAGCAGAAAATGGGCAATAAAAATGAAAACCATGCTTCGAACTGGGAAATCTTAAAAAATGGGAAAAATGGGTGCGTAGACGAATCTTACCCAAACTATCTAAAAAATCCACATAGAGTATACAGACGTTTTACTTACAACAGACAGACAGACATAATATTATAGAAACAGTTGCACGTTAAATATAAGTATGGAAGTTAACAATTATAATGATGATGATGTTTAAATCATTAATCTGTTCTTAATCACAAATAAAGTATAATGCAGCCACAAAAAGTAACTCTTACAATATAATACACTTGATTGCACATTAATTACCTACGTTTGGGCGGGTACAGTCGCGCACGACGCGCTTCCAGAAGATTATTTATTTTTTTACGATAAAAATTGCTTCTTCCGTTATAATTAAAAAGGAATAACATTTAATGCTATTTAAATAAATGCCATTAGTGTTATCAAAGTAATGATATAAATATTTTTCAACTTAATCCCACCAAAAGGTACAATCTTTTAGATTAAAGGGAAACGAAAATAGTGTTTATTCACTTTTTTCTTCATTGCAAATATGACGAGAACTAACTCAAACAACATTATGTAAGATTTTCATAATAAGAAGATACAAAACATCAAATTTTCCTGTTTCCTAAAGGTCATTTGCATATAATGGCCTCGCTGAGTTGGGTTCATGTTCATCGACAGCTTCACGTCATCACCAATCCATAATATTTCAGCCCTTTTTTGCTAGTTAATGGAATCAGGCGTTACTTTGCGGAAATCCATAGCTTAAAATTTAGTTTGTTATTATTTTTAGCAATATTCCGCGGACTACTTGACGGACGTTGTTCGTAGAGTCCACATCCTGAGGATGCTCCGGTGTTGGAGCGAAACGCGCGTCGAGGTTTTCAACCTGCATGGTGGTGAGGGGCCTTGCACGGATTTGCCAACATTATTGCTTGTGTGGTGGTGGTGTTTGCAAGTTCTTGCATGCGAGTGTACGCATAGGCAGTGTGGGAGGAGGGAGGTGCTGTACGCATGCCTATGCGTACACTCACTCATTTACTTAAAGGTGGAAGTTTATTTCGCGGAATATTGCTAAAAATAATAACAAACTAAATTTTAACCTTTTTTTGCTCCCAAGTTCACTGCCCACGCGAACCCCAAAAACAGAATTGTCGCTAATATGAAACAAAAATGATGTGGGTTGATTAAATATTTGTTAAACAGTTCATTTTATTATTACCATTGTAATGTGAATAAAGATACAAATGTATGTGACAACTTTTTAAAGAAATTTACTGTCTTCATCATGATCTCATGATGTTTTAATTAAACTAACTATTTGCAAACTCTAAAAATCAGTTGATAGCTCAATAAAATTAGTTACTAATAAACATCAAAAATTGTTTGTGCATTACAAACAATTACATTATTTATTGAAACACTAATTAAATAACGTTAATAAACACAATATAAATTTTGATATACATAGTTTTATATTATCTAAATTCTAATATATTTAAAGTGTCACAGTGTTTGTGCGCGAACTCCTCCAAAACCGCTCAACTGATTTTAATTAAATTTGTGTGTTAGGCCTGAGAATTATTATAGGTTTTTATATACTTTTTATATTGATACTAGAAATGATATGGCAAAACAACGTTTGTCGGGTCAGCTAGTTTATTATATAAATTAATAGAACGCGTTGTGCCGGCGGGTGTACCGGGCGGACTTGTCTCGGGGCGTATGTAAATGCGGTGCATCTCGCAAAGTTCAAGGCCGCGGCAACTTCGTCTGCAACTTCACCACTTTTGTTCCAATTCGGTCCGTATTCGATCGAGTTTGGATGATTATTCGATTTTGTTGGAGCCAAAAGTGTCATTGATAATTTGGTTGAAAAAAATTAAGATGACTTGTGGTCATGACTGTATTTTGAACTCATAAATTATATTTATGAGTGTGAATGTTTTTCAGAAACTACTGAACCGATTTTGAACAAATTAAGCATGGTAGTGTTTTAGGTTTATAAAATACACTTTTTTTTTGTCCCGGGTTTGCTTTAGTCGAGCTAAATGTTTGTCAAAAATCATGGCTTCTTCCATAATGAATTAAAAAACAAATTAAAAGTTTACACCTTAAGCCGAGTCCTAACGGCTAACACGCTCTTGGTCAATTTGATTTATTTGTCCAACTGCGGCGAAACCAAAAAGAGGGGTAATGATTAATTTTAAATAACTTTTCTACTTTTTATAGACTTTTTAGTTCGATTTTGAAACATTTTTTTCTCACCTCCGGGCGGAAAACGTCAACTTTCTTCCCGCTGCGCTTACCGATGTTGCCGTTTTCCGCCTCCGTCGATGAGAAAAATAGAATACGCACCACGGGCAGTAAATAAGAAAGCCTCAGATCACATTACATGTGATCTGAGACATTTCTTATTTTCCTGCCCTAGGTGCGTAATGTACTATTTAAATAAATCCATACTTAATATAGTATTATAAATGTGAAAGTGTGTCTGTATGTCTATCTGTCTATCTGTTACCTCTTCACGCCCAAACCGCTGAACCCATTTTGCTAAAATTTGGTATATAGATACTTTGGGTCCCGAGAAAGGACATAGGATACTTTTTATCCCAGAAGAATGTACGGTTCCCGCACGACGACGACGGAACGAATTTTGGCGAAACGGAGTTGCGGGCGTCATCTAGTATAATAAGTTGGAGTTCCAACTTTCTGTAGTTACCCAACTACCAATGGTAAGTCCAGTGGTCACTTAACAGTTATCGTTGCGGTAAGCGGTGATCAGTGGTAGTTAGTGGTATTTGGTGGTGGCGAGTAGTTCCGCTTCACGCTACCGCGATCGGTCATACTTAACTAACTGGTTAAGTTTAGAGGCGTGACAATATTTTAGAGTTTAGGTAATAAGATGAAGAAAGAAAAAAGATGATATAGGCAAATAGTTGATCATGGGAAATATTTTACGGACCTTTTCTTTCCGTAATTGATAATAAAAACAAATAATTATTATGAATAGCTCATTTCTGCAATTGAAAAATCACTTTAGTCAAGTTTCCTTTAGGTATAGTTTAATTTTAGAATCCGCAATCAGACGTAATCGTTGATGTGCACCACTGTACATTTGCTTTTTTTCAAAAGCGGTTTAGTTTTTCGGTGCTTATTTAGTTAAATATTTCGTTATTCTTTGACATTAGTTTAAAAGGCATAAGCTAAAAATAAAGCTTACTGGGAAAAATATATTTATTTTTATGTCCTCGTCATATTTTTTATATGTGTATTTAAGATAAAATTGGCGGACCGGCGCAAGATTTCTAATTATGGCCCGACTTCCAAAATACACATAGTTTTTCAATTCGTGTGTTTGTATGTTTTTATTTAATACGTTCTATGTCTTTGATTAATTAATGGAAAAAAACATCAAAAAATTTGTACTGTATAATAAACAGTACCGTAGATCTAGATTGTATAATGAACAGTCACGTGGTACAGCCTCACGCGCTACGCGACTTGTAGTTTACAAACACACGATTAGCATTTCCGCAGATTATAGCTACTACGCGAATACTTAAGGGCCCGTTCTTCCAAATTCACGTTTCTAGAATGAATAATTTTTAAAGAAAGCGTCATTCAAAAAAACTGAAAAATATATACATATATAGATACATCTTTTAACTAGTGACTTTTTTGGTTAGAAATACAATACAGATAATTTTACTCGATAAAAAAAATCCGAAACAACCTCGATTTTAAAAACATTTTGAGTTTTATAGGACTTACAGGGACTCAATCAAAAAACAATTTGGACAGTTCGATTACTATTAAAATTTTACAGGGAAATGATTGGATACATGTTTAGTTAAGTATAATATTTTTTATCTAAGTAAAAAGCTTTTTTCTCCTATTTCGCCCTATCATGGACGCGGCGAGCGTCGTAACCGCCACCGTACAAGGCGCGCTGATATGAATGTTATTTTAATGTCATTTACGTCGACATTCGCACTGACAGCCATCGACCTGCTAATTTAGGAAGAACGTGCCCTTAATATTGTATTATAACTGCAAACAGAGTAAACAGAAGTTAGTACAGCCTACTTTGGTTCTGTCTACACTGCTGCAAATAAGGAGACGATTCTGCTGCGCTACGCGCTACGACGTAGCAAAGCAGGAAAGTTTATACAGTTCTACACTTATTTCTAAAAATATCTTTACATAATTGATCGTCAAAAATTAATTTAAAAATTAGTAATATCCCTGGTATGTTATTTGGCGGTTTAATTAAACTAGTCATTGAATACTCTTGTCTAATTTAAAGTGCTTTATTTGAAAGAATTAAGACGGAGACGACAAGTTAAATAAAATCCAAATTAAAAAGTAAAAAATTGAGACCATGGATAAACGTAAAAATAAGCTTTCAGTATTTCAGGTACTTACAGGATTCAAAATTAACATAAATATTTAATGTTAGTGTCATAAAATTGTTAAAAATCGTGTAAAATTCGTTTAGAAGTTTATCAAAGTTTTCACAAACTGTTCGAGTTGTGTGAGTAAACACTTTGTTGATAACAGTTTAACTGCAAGGCCCATTTTCTCCAACCTTGGTTATTGCTAATCGTAAGCAGCTTCAGGCCTTCATTTTCAAAAAGAACGAGGGAGTATAACATCTTATTTAGCCAATGATTAACCAGACAAAAGTAAACTTAGGTAATGGAACGCGTATACTATTATGATATCTAACTTCGCAGTCGAAACTTTCGAATTCAATTTTTCTCGACGATCTCTGTGGCTTTTTTTTTGATTGGTTGACTGTGTGGCAGCTCAAGCCGGGGGTCGCGGGTTCGAATCCCGCCGACGGAACAAAAAATTTTCAATGTTCCCGGGTCTAGAAGTGTATTAAATATGTGTATGATATAATAAAAATCTTACTCGTAAATATATGTATAGTATAAAAGAATTAAATATATTTCCGTTGTCTGGTACCTGTAACACAAGTCCTTCAGGTACTTAGCACGGGGCCAGACTGACGTGGTGTGAAGCGTCCATAGATATTAATTTACACTCAGATTCGTTTCCGTGAAAAGACGGTCCGGAGTAGTCGTAGAGCTATTTCTTCTATGATAGCTTACGGACTAAACCCGGCTTCTTCACACCATTCGCGAATCTCGGATTCGGATCGGACCTAGTGTGAAAGCGCCCTAATGCCCGGCTTCTGTGGTTTTCTTATCTATGGTATTTTTATCTATTCAACTTCATTGTTGATTAGTTAATGTTTTGACGTTAGCCAATTAAAAGCCCTGGTGGATAGATAAACTATTGTCAAATACTTTAAAAACCGGACATGAATCCGGCTTCGGCAACCACACTTCCCTCCATCACACGCGAATCGTGAATTTGGATCGGACGTAATAGACTACAGGCCCATGTCGAAAATGGGCGTTTTCACACTGCAACGATAACGACACGACACGATATCGTCGGACTGGTAGTTTCATACAATCACTACTAAACGCTTTCACACGGTGTCGTTGCAGTCAACGATATCGTCGCCGACAGATTGTCGTGCCGATATCGGGACGACACACCTTTGCTGACGCAATACGACTAAGGGGGCGTCCACAAATTACGTGAGGTGTTTAGGGGGGGGAGGGGGTCGAGTCAAATCTCATGTAATTTTTTTCTCAACACAATTAATACTACATAATATTATCTTGGTCCATTTATCCAGATTGTACGTATGCTTAAGATTTCATCGTAAGCAGCTTAGGTATTCGTTATTACGATTAAGATCTTCGTTCGAAAGAAAATCTACTGACTGTCAAACCAAACGTTTACGTAAGAAACCCACATTTTGAAAAATCTTACGTGAGATTTTGGGTTTGGGTTTGAATAAAATCTCATGAAATCTCACCAGAGGTCAAAAAAAAAAAAAAAGACGGGTTGCACTCCGGGAGTGCCGGCAGAAGTGAAAACTTGATTATTAACGTTGTGCATTTTTTTAACCCATTTTTTATGAAAATCGATTTAAAAAAAATCGATTTTTTTAATTAATCGAAACCCTTACAATCAATTAAATTTTTGACCCATTTTTTATAAAAATCGATTTTTGAAGTGAAAACTTCTTTAGCGGCGTTGAGCACTTTTGTGGGATGGGTAAAAACTGTGAAACTCGCGTCAGATTCTCGTGCTGATCGAAAAACCGTAAGACGGTTGGAGAGTAGTGTTGTAACATAAAAATTGATTAATCGAACAATCGTTTTTTATTATTATTATTATTATTTTAATCGATTTTCATAAAAAATGGGTTAAAAATTTTATCGATTGTAAGGGTTTCGATTAATTAAAAAAATATTTTTTAATAATCGATTTTCATAAAAAATGGGTTAAAAAAAATGCACAACGTTAATAACCAAGTTTTCACTTCTGCCGGTACTCCCGGAGTGCAACCCGTCTTTTTTTAATTAATCGAAACCCTTACAATTTTTTTAACCCATTTTTTATGAAAATCGATTTTTAAAAAATCGTTTTTTTAATTAATCGAAACCCTTACAATCGATTAAAAAATATCGACAATCGAAAAAAAAACAATCGATTGTTCGATTAATCGATTTCGATGTTACAACACTACTCCAACCGTCTTACGGTTTTTCGACCAGCACGAGAATCTGACGCGAGTTTCACAGTTTTTACCTTTCCCACAAAAGTGCTCAACGCCGCTAAAGAAGTTTTCACTTCAAAAAACACCTCACGCAATTTGTGGACGCCCCCTAACCGCATGACAAGCTGTTGGTTTATATCGTGTTGATATCGTCGGACGATATCGTTGTCGTCCACAGCAGCAGCAGACGACATAACAGTATCGTGTCGTGTCGTTATCATCGCAGTGTGAAAACGCCCAATGGATGGGTCATATGAACCACCTGGTGACGTATATAGGACGATATTAGAGCATAAAATAATAAGATTTAGCACTATGCCGTCACTTGTAAGCTGTCCAACTGAGTGCTGATGAGAATTCAAAAGTGCATGTAGGGCGAGTACATTTTGGTCATATGATCCTGTACGGCATTTTTACCATCGATAGACACATGAAAAATAATAAGAAAGCCCGCAGTGCCGTACATAAATGATGCGCCACTAAGTCGGTATTTTTATTTTATTTTCTGACAATTTCCATGGTAAATTAGGTCATTTGATTCTATACGGCTAAGTTTCATACTGCTTAAATACAGCTTCGAATCAATTATTCCGCAACGCCGTACAAAAATAACGCGACAATGGAAAAAAATCGAGGATTACAACCCCCTCTTTTTCCGTGGTCCGGGGGGTGATTTGAAACAGTGCGGCTTCGGTTCCAAACATTGTTTTAGCACTCAAAAGTACAATTAAAAATAATGCCGTCAAAAAAATTTTGTCCATTTGAATAATAATCTTAATTTCATGGTATACTTGATTTTTTAAGCTGTAAAATTATTTGATTCTGTACGGCAACTTATAAAATATTGTAAATAGATATTGTAAAATACAATTCTTATATAGTATTGCCGTTCAAAAGAAACTGTTCTAAAAAAATTAAAGAGAAAAACAAAAACTGAAATTTTAAATATTCATAGATTAATAAAATAAATCAATTTTCTAAATTTTTCCCTCGTCTTAAATAGTATTAAGATAAATAAATTAGGAAAAAATGATGCCGTACATTTTAATGCAGAGTAAGCAAAGTTCCGTACCATTATAGAGCAAAATTGTGTTTTTTTTTTGTATGGGAGCCCCCCTTAATTATTTCTTTTTTTTTATTTTATTATTGATTTTTAAATTTAAAATGAAATTGAGAATTTTGTGAACATTTCAGGTGTCTACCTGTTGTCATTATTGATATCGAGCAAAAAATTGCAAAAATATCACGTTTGTTGTATGGGAGCGTATGGGAGCCACCCTTAAATAATTATTTTATTTTGTTTTTAGTATTTGTTGTTATAGCGGCAACAGAAATACACAATCTGTGAAAATTTCAAATCTCTAGCTATTACCGTTCTTGAGACAGACAGTTGGACAGACATCGAAGTCTTAGTAAAAGGGTCCCGTTTTCACTCTTTGGGTACGGAACCCTAATAAAACAACTATTTTTTACAACAAAATCGATATATTTTATGGATTTTTCTTACATTTCGTTCTATGGATTTATGCTTGACTTTTTTTTTCTCCTTTGGACTTTTGGACCAACGAAAATGTACGGCATGTAAAAAAATATTATCTATGCATAAGATACTTTCAAAATAAATTAATTTTATGTTGATGTTCCCGGACCACTGGAAAAGAGGAGGTTGTAACCCTCGATTTTTTTCCATTGTCGCATTATTTTTGTACGGGGTTGCGAAATAATTGATTCGAAGCTGTATTCAAACAGTATGAAACTTATGCCGTATAGAATCAAATGACCAAATTTACCATGGAAACTGTCAGAAAACAAAATAAAAATACCGACTTATTGGCGCATCATTTTTGTAAGGCACTGCGGGCTTTCTTATTATTTTTCATGTGTCTATCGATGGTAAAAATGCCGTACAGGATCATATGACCAAAATGTACTCGCCCTACATGCACTTTTGAATTCTCACCAGTACTCAGTTGGACAGCTTACAAGTGACGGCATAGTGCTAAATCTTATTATTTTATGCTCTAATATCGTCCTATATACGTCTGGTGATCCGGTATTTTAAAAATTCGATTCTACTTTTATGGCTCACTCGCGCCAGGGTTATTGTTAATATCGTTTGTTTAGATTAAGATTTACCTTCTCTTTCATAAATAAGAATAATGTACGTTAATCAACGGAAGACTGGTGCAATTGCAAGGAAGTTTACCTGTTTCAAAAGAAAAACGGAAGTAATGTTATAAATTCCAAATCCCCCTAGCCCTACTATTGAAAAACATTGGTTGGAAGTATTACCGCGATAAGAGCAAATGTTTCGTCGACGCCAGGTGGTTCATATGACCCATCCATTTTCGACATGGGCCTGTAGTTTATAAAGAAAAGCCCTATAGGGCTGGATTGAATGCGGCGCAAACGCGCGGCTTGGCCGCTACACGGCAACATCACAAGCGACATTACATACATACAATTTGCTTGTAATCTCGCGGTGTAGCCGCCAAATCATACGTTTGGGCGGACGCATATAAATGGACCCGTACAACTTGTGCCGTCCCCTTACACTTTTTTTTCATACATATATATGATAACTGTATTTTTAAAAGATAAAACCGACTTCAAAATTGTACGTAATTGAGAATTAAAACTCCCTATCTCCAAAACTACTGAACCGATTTTGATGAAACTTGCACTGTTTCCTAAGTTGAACAATACCTAGTACAACAAAAAAAGAATTACTGAAATCGGACTTGTAGTTCCGGAGATATGCGAACACAAACATAAAAACATACATACATACATACATACATACATACGTCATACACTTTTGAAATTTGGCACATTTGTTCAGACGCTGTAGACTAACATAATATACAAAAACTGGGCAGTTCTGGAAATATTACATACATACACGTCGAATTGATAACCTCCTTTTTTTGAAGTCGGTTAAAAATGACTTGACATACCTCATTACAATAGACATGGCGCTTAGCGTTATATAAAATTCCATAATATCTTTCCGCAACCTTTTCGTTGTATCATAAATATAAACCTTTAAGAAGAGAGCGTATTCCCTCTTAAAAGGCTGACAACGCACCTGCATCTCTTCTAATGTTGCGAGTGTCGTTGCTTTGCATCAAGTGACCCGTTTGCTCGTTTGCCCCCTTATTTTATAAAAAAAGTACCCGTAAGTCAAATCAAAAGGGAAGCCTCAACAAACAAGTCAGTAGGGTAAGTCAGCACCTGCGACCCCCGACCGTGACCTTGGCCGCCCTTCGCCCTATCCGGGTCAATACGCACTACTGCGTGCCCCGGATACGCACGTTTTGATGTGACTTTTATGATTTGCGAAATTTTGATTATAATTTTTGTGACAAAATTATTAAATTACGGTAAGTTTGTGATAGTAAGATAGTGTGTTGCTCTTTAGTGCACAAACTGCTGAATTGATTTTCATGACATTGAACGTATTTAAAGGTAATGGCATATGTCTAGTTAACACTACAGGCTTTATTAGTTTGGCCAGGACAATGTATATTTCTTTTATTCTTTGGATCCTTAAAATGTAAGTTTTGTAACAAAAATAACGTTAAAGGAGCTTTACACAATCCTCTTAAAGTATCTAAGCAGACATTAAACACTTGTTTTAGTAATTATAATTAAATCTAAGCATGAACTAAGGTATGCTCATTTTACATAACGCATTATAAACTATATCAAATTATTTTGATCCTGTTTGTAACATATCAATAAACTAATTCAAATAACAAAAGTAGTTCAAAGGGTCATCTCATTCGATTATACCCCAATCATGCGCTTCTAGAAGCGTGACCAGAACAGATGATCCCGCACAAAGCATAGACAATATAGACACCTCATACAACCATAGACAACCCTCATAGATATAGTCTATGGACGCCCCATCACAATATGTTGACACTACAAATTAGAACCCCAAAGGTTACTAGGGTTTTGTTTGCGTACTCTGATGGCATTATTAAGGTAGGTGGCATATATTATACTAGATGACGCCCGCAACTCCGTTACACCAAAATTCATTTATCGCGCGGGAACCGTTCATTTTTCAGGGATGAAAAGTATCCCATGCCCTTTCCCGGGACTCAATGTATCTCCATATCAAATTTCAACAAAATCGGTTCAGCGGTTTGGGCGTGAAGAGGTAATCAGACAGACACACTTTCGTATTTAAAATATTTTTATACACAGTATGGATTTAAAATATTTGGTTGGTTGTTGGAACTGTAAATTCGCAACAAATACTCTCTTATATCCATACGATAGTCCATACCCGTCTCTCAAACTATCTCCATATAAATTTTATTCCAAATCAGTTTAGCGATTAAGGAGTAAACTGTAAAGGGGTAACAGACAGATAGACAGACAAACTTCCGCATTTATAATATTTTAAGGATTCCTTCGATGTTCTTATTCACAAAATGTTTACATTATTACAATTTGGCGTGTATCTATTGTCATGAATGTAAACTGTACCAAAGTATACATTACGTCCCGGCATACAAGGTTTACGTATGAGTTGCGACGCTCCAAACTTTCAGATTTGTTATCGCCAGTTTACAGTAAACTGTTTGTTTTACACACCCAATAAATGTTACATATACCTTGTCCTTTTTATAGTTTTTGCGTGCGTGATGATGGATAGGATTTTATTATTAGTCAGTAAGCTTACCGGGACAAACCCTTGTCGGGCTTAATGGTGCTGCCATTCTGTTCAAATATAATGTTTATGTATTCTATACTTATTAAATAAATAAAAAAGCTAGATTGGAGAAATGACAATTAGATTATAGAAGATACGCGGTCTCTACAACTTTTCTTTCCATTACTTCTGTAACTAAAGTTAAGTATATAGTTTTTTCTAGTTTTCCAAAATTTTGAGGCTCTTAAGTTTTTTTTCGTTTTATTTTTATGCATAAAATTTAAGAACTCAGTATAAAGAAATGAAAAACAGCTAAGAACGCTTTTGATCACAAAGCTTCAGACAAAAAAAATATAACGAGTATCTCCGTTCGGAGTTACGATGCTACACTCTGAAGTTTGCGTCCTCTAGAAGTCCCACAAACTTACTACATACAAAAGTTTATGTATCATAAAGTAACTGTAAAAAAACGAAATAAATAGTAATTATACTTAGTTATAAAATTTAAAAAAAGACATTTTTTCAAAAATTTTAACAAATTATTGTATTGTCATATTTTGTCATTGGCTCATAAGGCCGTCCCCCAAGCAAACGACCTTGACCATACATTTGCCGCGTTGCCGAGATCGCACCAAAACCCTATTTTTTTTACTTATCTTAGTTCAAATTTGACCTAAACAAAATGAAAACGTGGAATATGTAGTTTATGATATTATTGTCGATCTATTGGCGTGTGTTTCAAATAAAAGTAATTTGTAAATACTAAGGAGATGCTGAATGTATGCTTGAATTTTAATAAATTGGTTTTACTTTGGAAGCTGATATCATGAGTATAATAAACAATAATAGAAAATTTAAAACGTGGAAAGGAATGTTGATATACTGAAAATTATTGCTGTATTTTTATTATAACTTTGTAGCTTTCAAATTATGAGTTTATAAGGCTCTAAATACGGTAAATTACGGAATCTCCGTAGGGAAAGCCCTTAAGATGTATGCAAACTTTCGCATAAATTAGACTTCTGGGGATAGGTAAAAATCGTGATTTAATTCCGTTACGTGCATACAGCTCAAGCTAATAAAAGCGTGTTAAAAAAACAAAATCACATTATTAATGATGGAAAGCACACCAAGCCGTAATGTCACCAGCGTCTGGCATTGACCGTGCATTACGCCATTACTTGACACCAATGAGACAGACAGACAGACGGGTTCAATGTATGCACTCATCATCATCACTGCCCTTAAAGTATCATGTTAATAACATAAATCATAGTCCATACTAATATTATAAATACGAATGTGTATCTGTCTGTTACCTCTTGACGCTTAAAGCGCTGAACCGTTTTGATGAAATTTGGTATGCAGATACTTAGTGTCCCGGAATTTATCAGAATAGGCATGATGACTAATTTTTTTCTTATTGGTAATTGAAAAACCCTTAAAAATATACACATCGCTGAAAGAATGACTCTGATAGCTTAAAAATTCACCAAGATATGACAATTCAAACATCTCATAAAATAGACCTGCCCGAAACGCTCCATACAAAGTGCTACGAAAGAATGACGTCACTCTTTCGTAGTTTGTACGCATCGGGAGAGAACTTTGTTCGATAGGTATATTAAATATTGCGTTTATGAAAGTGGTTTCATAACAAAAGTTATTTTTAATTGCGTAAGTTATCGAATGGTATACAAATATTAAGAAATTTAATTGAAAAAAAATTTGACTTGATTATCCAACTTTGAAGGCGCATAACAAAAAAAAATAAAAATGCTATCGAGCTGAAATTTTGGGAACACTTATTTTTTACCGTGATTTCTTTATTTTATTAACAAAATTTGCTAATCTTTGACCTTGTCATCATCCCTATTGATTCTACAATTATTCCCCTTATCATTATAATTATTGACACCCGGAAGCTTTATTGCATTGCAAGCATTCATGCTTCCCTGATATGTATACTACATAATATGTTCAAAATCCTATAACAATCGGTCTAGTAGTTTGGTATAGATGTTGTGACTTCGTTCGCGTAAAAATAAAATATACTGTTAAAATATTAAAAAATAAATTTATTACTCTCCGGCAATAAAATTACACTTCTGCAGTAAAAATGAGATAGATTTTTTCTTTTACCTCACGCTGACTTAAGGTCAGTCTATTTTTACATCCCTACAGCAAAAAAGAAATTTATAGTAAGCAATATAAAGATGAAAACTGATTTTATAATGTTACCTATCTATAAGACTATAATTTAGTAATACCTGTACATATATTTTGTTTTGTTTCATTTTCTTATTATGTATTTACTGAGAGACAATAAACTATTATTATTATTAATTGCACCAAATCCATTCACCTAATATTACAAATGAGAAAATGTCTATCTATTGCCTGACGTCTAAACTGCCAAACCGAGATATATGAAATTTAGTTTGGAGATGCATAGAGTTCCAATATAGATATAACATATTAGCTACTATATATTAGCTAATATATTGGAACCCGGTTTTTTATCCCGGAAAATGTTCGTACGCGATAAAGTTTCAATGCAACGAAGTTGCAGACATTTGCAGTACTAATGAATACTAGATAGATTACTAGATTTCAACGTCTCCTGTCTTTTTAACCGACTTCCAAAAAGGAGGAGGTTATAAAGTGCAACCTCGATATAGCAAATCTGAGGGGAATAAGAAAATATTCGTTATATCAAGTAATTCGCTAAACCGAGGTTTGTTATATTGAGGTTATGTTGGTCCAAAATTCGTTATAAAGAGGTGAAAAAAAATTAGTTTAATTTACCTCTACATTACGTACTCATTTTGATAAAGCGAATAACTTTTACTAATAAAATACCTATGATAACACATTTTTATCAAATTATTTATTGTAATATTTTTTCTATTTAAAAACAATTAGGTTGGTAACAAAAAAAAAATTCTTACATTAATTAATCAATTAATTAAATGCAGTGAAATCCGTAAAAGTAGGTACCTACATATCTTGGTGGGTACGTTAATGTTAATTTCATTATAATATTATGTAGGTAATTTAATGTTCATTTCAAAGATTCGCACAACGAAACTCAACAATTACTTTTCATCAAACAACAATGATTGTTTGACGAACAAATGCGTGTAGAAACATGTCGCGACATGAATCACATACTATGTCATACATTGGTGGAAACTTTATATAAAGATTTTGGGTTGACAAAATTCGTTAATTAGAGGTATTTATACTTTTTCTTGATGGTTGAAAATTCGTTATATAGAGGATGTTCGCATGAATGTTCAACGATTACTCCGCCGTTTTCTTTTCCAACGTGCCAGACGAAGACAAGCAGACTTTATTTTGTTTATCTATGCTTATAAATGCGAAAGTGTGTTTGTCTGTCTGTATTTCTGTTACCTCTTCAAGCCCAAACCGTTGTACAGATTTTGCTGTGGTGTGGAGATACTTTCAGTCTCGGCAAAGGACATATCACATATTATACATTTTATTCCGCAAAATGTGCGGTTCCCGCGCGATAAAGAATTTTGGCGCAACGAAGTCGCGGGCGTCATCCAGTAGTGTATTTTTTTTTTTTGTAAGGAGGTTAATTTATTATGTCGACATTTCAATTACGAATCAGCTCGTAACGCGACATGCAAATTATAACGATCAATCGAGCGTCTTGTTTATCGTAATTTATTTTAATAAATGCCTCTTTCATGGCCCAAGTTCAGTGGCGGGTGCGTAATTAGGAGCGGAAGTGCGCGTGACGTCACGTCCGGAGTCAATTGAGCCACTTGTTACTATTAGCCAGGTCATGGTTCTTACATATAGTTGCTGTTTTGATCATCCGTTCTCATTGACCGGAAACTAACCGTTGTTTTATTGCGCTGATTTGTTGGTTTTATATACCCAACCCTACATATTTTTTAAAATATTGTTTGAGCTTTCAACTTCGTTAAGAAGGTGTTATTAGTAATTTCAAAGTTAGACCATTGTCGACTTAATATAACCTCAATTATCAAGGAAAATTTCACTTATTTGAATTCGTAGCTGCAGTTTCCAGACCTAAACATAACTTTAATCACTTTAATTGGGAGTGTGTCAAAAGATACTCTCTTATGTTCGTTTAAGCGTTAGTTAGATGCACACATTAAGATGCAGACAATTAATACCAATTAAAACTGTAAGCCTATTTCTATCGTCATTCATTTAATTTCAAACCCCAAGATCAAACAGTATTTAAAGTCAAAGTGAATACACCTCAACTGAGGCAATCGTTAGGCCCCGCATACACTATTCAACTGACTAATTACCGCCATATTTACTTTTATTCATCAAATCTCTTTCAAAAGACTCGACCGTATCCTTTAATCCCTCGAGCGAACTATCTCTCGTTAGGAGTAATGATTATTAATAAAAAACATATCTTCATTAAGCCGAAAGTCGAGACAAAGAGGGCCATTACGCTCCGGATTAGCTCTATTGACACGTTACCAATTAAAAAGGGAGGGGTGTGCTTTTTCGTGTCGGTTTTTTCAGCAGACAGTTTTTCAGGCCGCGGGCGTCCCTCCCCCCCTCCGTCGAGCGCGGGAAAATCAATAACGCAGCACTTTTTTCCGCGCGTAAACCGTGCAGCTGTGTGCGTCACACATACTGCTGCACTGACAGGCTTTTTTCTTTTGCCATTAAAATTTGTTTCGCTAACGCTGTATGCACCTGGGGGATATAGTGATGTATTGTTTGAAAAAAAAAAGTTTCATTTCATAGTGATGTATTTTATGCTTTATGTTCGTTGTGATTTTGTTGTGCGGTAGCACTCGGTTTTATTTAAATCAGTTCTTTTTCGTAATATTTTATACTACTTCTTTATAAATCTTCAAAATTAAGGTCGATCTCGACTCCTTTCGGGGCTTTTGTGACGGTACAAAAGTAGTCGGCCTTTGTTTCGCTAGAAGTAAGTAACAATACTTTCATTACACTAAAAGGCCAAAAGACTTTAATCACGAGCTGCATTTCGAGGCGGTCGTAATAAAAAAATACAATAACTTTTTAATGGATTGTAAGAGACCATTTTTTCGCCGGACGCGGCTCTAGAAAAAAAGATTAAGTGAGACTCGACCTTGGTCGCGCTTCCGCGGAACCATAAAAAAAAGGACAACGTATTTGCATATCTCTAATTCTCAATACGACCGCGCATCACTAATTGCGAACGCAGACTAACGTAAAAAGCATCACATTTAAAAAAGGTTTGCACATTTTTATTCGGAGCGGGCCGCGACAGGAGTGGTTCCGTCTCCCTCGCGCCGCATTGTTGGCGTACATCTCGTCATCGGTCCATCTTTGTCTGGCGTTCTTTTTTTGAATGTGCAAAAATATAAAAACGCCGAATCGGGCGGGGTGGCCCCCGCGTCGCGGTAGTGTGTGTTCTTTTAGGACTATGCCCGATCATGAGTCAATACGATATAGGTATTGTGCAGTAAACAGGAAGATATTCGCTACAATAAATTCGAATGATATAATACTGGCCGCGGAGCTTAACGACTCATAAAACGCCCATTACAGGTAGATTATGCGTACTTCACTTTAGTGCGCCAATCGTTGAAACATGGAATTGCTATTAATGAAAATAAAATTAACTAAAGTAAAACAATAAAAGAAACAATCTATTTAAAGAGTATTAATATAGAAATAAACTTTATAGTAACTAATGTAAAACAATTAAATAAGCATCTGTTTAAAAAGTAATAATATAGAAATAAACTTTTATAGTACACGCTAAGCGACGAGAAAAAAGTAAAGCGAAGACCAATTTCTAACTGTACAAATCTGAGACCTAATTTTGTGGAAAAGACCACAAGAAATCGTCTGACTTTTTTCTTTTTTTGAGATGAACCGAGATAAATTAGTCGATAATCTTTACAAAAAGATGAGCTTTCACTTAGATAGCACCTTTCACTGTTACTGGTCGGGTAATCATGTGGCAAAATGGTAGTTAAATTGTCTATATTACGTAAAATGTACTGTAATTATTAACACACTAATTATTGTTTATTAGATGGTAGTAAAACTTATACTTTGAAAGGAAGTATTGCTTAGCTTTTCTTGTCTAAGAAATGCGAGAAAATGTATCAAAATAACAAATAACTTTTTTAACAAATAAAGATATTAATCTCAATGCTAAAATATAAAACAAACACAATTTTTTACGTAAGCTACTAAAATCACTGCTTAAATTGCATAATACTAACAAAATCTGCACAAGTAACTCGGCGCGAAAACCATTATTACCTTTTCATCCACCTTATAAAAAAAAACTGTCAATGTCAAACCACATTTGATTTTAGAACAAAACCGACACAAGATAAAATCCGCGATCATTTTCCGTTGTCATTGGGTGGATAAGAAAAAAAAAGAAAAAGCCTCAGCCGACCTCCGTATCGTTTTGTTGCGATCGTGCTCGGGCCTCCTTCTTACCTCCTAACATACTTTCTTCTATTTTTAATCCCTCCATACTTAACTTTTCTCGACTTTGAACACCGTTTTAGCGGTTTATGCACTGAAAAGTGTATTTATTTAATAGTACGGTCTTTACTATTAAAGATTTATATTTCTTAAATACGTAGTAACTCCTATTTAAATAATAGACATTTTTAATATCGTGAGAGCGTTTGATTGTTTGTATTCACAACAATAGCACTTTTATAACGTTCAAAAGAGGACTAAATATTTTCAGACGCTTAAAAGCATAGACAATTAGAGTTCCATTAATTATATTTCTGAATATGTGTTCCATTCATTCGGACTGGAAAAACGGCGTTTCATTAAAATGCTGTATAAAAAAGGAGATTCTTTTGAGCATTATAATTACGCCTTCGTTAAATTCTATACTTTGCTGAGTAAAGCAGAAGGCGCTTTGAAAGGACGGTTTTAAAATTGAATGCGGAGCTTAAAAATACGTTTCTTAATTGACTTTCCTAGCGTAGTGTAATACCTCGTGAAAAGAAATTAAAAAATATATGTGTACTAATAAAAAAGTTTTCGCCTTTTAGCCGGCCGGTCGGTTTTGTTTCGTCAAAATTCTAAATTCAAAAGCCGCGCATGAAATGCTGGCATAATACGAAAATTAAAAACATACCATTCAAATTTGGAACGAGACAATCATGCAGATAAATCGTTATTCGGTAGTAAATGACACATGAGGGACTGACCCCAAGCGGGGCGGCCAGCGTAACTTGAGCCGCGGTATAAAAGCGGAGCCCTCGCGTTCGCCTGCATTTCCAAGGGCTGCGGGGGGCGGGGGAGGTCAGGATGTTTATGTATAATGCACATTTTTGCACGGAGCTTGCACAGGCCCGGCCTGAGCCGGAGCTCGCGCTGCACACACAGACATTGAACACACACAACGTGGGGGCGTCATGGAATTTATACGGATAAATATTAATGAGTATTATGTGAACATCGACGTTACATAACATACACGGCAGATAGACATACACTTATGTAAAGTTTTTTAATAGTAGTAGGTAACTTTTATACAAGTCCACTCCTCTAGCTTATAAAAAAAAAACGGTTGTCTGTAAAGTCGGTTTACTGACGATAGTTGAACGTGACGACAACGTGCCTCTTTGTCGCTCGTTCCGCGCTCTCGCTTGCACTTCAAGCCTTAAATGGAACGCCTCAGAGCGAGGTAACGCCGCATGAGTCATGTTTTTTCGTGCGTGCAGCCGGCTCCATCGAATTATAAGACTTTGTCACGTCAAAACTCATTTCCCCGACTGTACGTTTCTGCTTAGCACAATTTTCCCCGACTGTACATTTCTGCTAAACAACTCATTTCCCCGACTGTACATTTCTACTAAACAACTCATTCCCCCGACTGTACATTTCTGCTTAGCACAATTTTCCCCGACTGTACATTTCTGCTTAACACAATTTTCCCCGACTGTACATTTCTGCTAAACAACTCAAATGGAACGCCTCAGAGCGAGGTAACGCCGCATATTGCGTCATGTTTTTTTGTGCGCGCAGCCCATATCGAATTATAAGACGTTGTCACGTCAAAAACTTACAGTGTTCTGGAGTCTACAACATTACCTGTAATACCTATTACGGAACTACATACACCCTAGAGGAGACATCTTTACGCAATAAAAAAATGTACACAAACTATTACAAGACAGAAGACAGGAGTAAAACTTGTTTTATTGTAGTTTGGTAGCACTGTCGTAGAGCGTCGTAGAGGCGCTACGTGGCGTAGCACGTAGCTCGTAGACCGGTTACGATTATTGTAACGTAATTAATAATTATTATTGTAACTGTTACACATTGTAATGTAATTATTATAATTACTACATATTGTAATGTAATTATCAAGTGTATATGTAATAATTTGTCTTAGGAAACTGCTCTTTACTAATAGCAAAGCTTAACTCATCGTAAGAGCCAAACTCAGAGAACCGTAATAATTACTTACTTATCTTTAATTTGATGATGACATTGAGATAAGCTCCATATTTTTTCTGTTAAACTGTTCATTCAATTAAAGTTAATTAATCATCAAACGTCTTTACGTACGGCCGTAAAAGTTAACTTAGGAACTGCACTTATAAGTAAACTTGAACACACACCTTTATAAAATAGTTTTTAGTTGGTAAAAATGAATCTCTATTCAACTGTTTTTATGTAACCGAGGTGGTTCATGTCAACTAACTCAAATATTTTTATTTCATTGCTCTACTTTTTAAAGAAATAAAAACTGGAATTGCCACGGTAGTAATGTACTTAACGTATCTGAACTTGGAAATGTGCTGTCCTTGAGTTAGTACAATAAACTAGGACGATTATGTAATATTCTAGCTTTTACATCTAGTATATCCCATAGAAACACAGGTTAAAAGGAAGGTTAACTATAGTCCGCGCGGAACTAGTTGGCCGCGCCTTAGGTATGTGAGCGGTGGCAGTGGGACGGAGAGGCAGGGGCACTTGATTTTGACAGTTCTGGCTAGTTTAGACAAAACGCACAAGAGATTGCAATAGCAAGATAAGTCCGCCGATAAAAAGACAATCTAAAGAAATAATATTTAAAGTGAATAGGTTTTTAAAAAACGGAAAGCCGAATTCAATAATCTATACATATAAAATTACAAGTCCTGACTGACTGACTGACTGACTGACTGATTCATCATCGCAAAGCAAAAACTGTTAAAGTTACAGCCACGAAATTTGGTGAGCAGGATTGTTTTATTAAGTAGACACCCGCTAAGGAAGGAATTTAACCCGAAGGGGGTGAAATAGGGGTTGAAAGTTTGTATGAAAGTCCGTCATTTCTTAAGTTAGAAACATGAAACTTTATTTTTGGGTAACTGAATAAAAATGAATGAATACGTATTTAAGCGTTTTTGGAAATTCTACCCCCAAGAGGGTGAAATTGGGGTTGAAAGTTTGAATGAAAGTCCGTCATTTCTTGAGTTAGAAACATCAAACTTTATTTTTGGGCTACTGATTAAAAATGAATAGACACGTATTTAAGCGTTTTTGGAAATTCTACCCCCAAGGGGGTGAAATTGGGGTTGAAAGTTTGAATGAAAGTCCGTCATTTCTTAAGTTAGAAACATGAAACTTTATTATTGGGTTACTAATTAAAATTAAATGGATATAATTTAGGCGTTTTTGGAAATTCTACCCCCAAGAGGGTGAAATTGGGGTCGACAGTTTGTATGAAACGATGTCAATTTTAAACCGATCGGGCTGAAACTGTGTATTATGCACAAAGATACTATGACGTAGGCCCCCTCAGAAAGGAATTTAATAAATTCCACCCCTAAGGGGATGAAATAGGGGATGAAAGTTTTTAGAAATTTTCTTAGACTTTCGACTGATTGAACTGAAATTATTAAAGATTTGAGCTTCTATGATGAAGGCGTTCGCTTTAATAGGATTTGGGTTACTGAATAAAATCGTAGGAAATTTAGTCAATTCTGTACATTGAATATTTTTGAAAAATAATATTTGGGACGTGATCTAACTATGCGAACGCGGACGAAGTCGCGGGCAACAGCTAGTCTATATATATAAAACTCAAAGGTGACTGACTGACATGGTGATCTATCAACGCACAGCCCAAACCACTGGACGGATCGGGCTGAAATTTGGCATGCAGGTAGATGTTATGACGTAGGCATCCGCTAAGAAAGGATTTTGATAAATTCCAACCCCAAGGGGTTCAAATAGGGGATGAAAGTTTGTATATAATAATACTTCTTAACGCGAGCGAAGCCGCGGGCAAAAGCTCGTTTAAAATATAAAACTGTTCAATTGTCTTTAATTTATTCTTTTCAATAATGAAATAATATTATTGTTCACGATATCGCGAGATTGATGGTCGTCTCTGTCTAATCTCATGTGCATTGCGAGCAGCAAGCAACCCGCCCCCTCACCCCTGTCCCTACCTAAGGCGTGGCCAACTAGTTCCGCGCGGACTATAGATACCGAAGTATGATACCAAATTTCGTTTCCTGAAGTAAGTTTGAGAGTGAAGAAGCAACAATCATACTCTAACAAATTTTCGCCTTTTTAATATTAGTGTGATGTTAATATCTTACGTATTAAAATAAACGACCTTTTTATAGTAAAAATAAACGATGTTTTATATCAACATCAATATTATAATATACCGGCACATATGCACTTTATTCACAAAGAGTTTAAATTAAAAATGAAGCTACGTAATGAACCAATTTAAATTTACACTTTAAAAATTCAGGCATACACGCTCGTACATATGTCATACTGCAGTTCCATATAATGGCGAGTATCGACAGGGGGTGCTCGAAAAAATACCCCCAAAACCCCCTGGACAGACGGGTGGCTCCAGTGGGGGCTGTGTTTTTATTTTTCGCGATTGGCGGATTGCAGCGGGAGTAATGATCGATGGAATTAACGTGCGCGCTGCCCATCGACAATTCCGATTTAAAAAATTGGAATTTTTAAATTTCGAATTAAATTGCGCCCTGTGACATTCCGTGTTCGAATTGGTAATTGGAATTACACGATAATTCCAATTTCGAAAATGTTTAATCAAGCATAAGGACCACTTGCACTGAAAATGAAGTGTCCATTTTTAAATTTTAAACTTTAGCCTCAACTTAAACCTAATTAAGAGTGAACCACTCAACCACAGTTTTTACACTACCATTAGAAACATTTATTATGATATTGAACGTACCGTAACTTCTTGGTGGAAATTCATGTTTCACAGTAATAATATACACATAGTTTACACTTTACATACTTACAAATACATACAACAAATCTTTCTCCACACTAGTTGATTACTTGAAATATTTCTAGGTTACGAAAGTAAACTACTCAGCATGAATCACAATAAATAATACTTAGATATTTTTGTCAATACAAGAATTAGACAAAACTTTACGTACAGAGTTTGTCCGCAACTTCTTTGCTTAAACCAAATTAATTCATCATAATCTAAATATATATAACTCAAAGGTGACTGAGACTGACTGGCATAGTGATCTATCAACGACGGATCGGGCTGTTTGGCATGCAGGTAGATGTTATGACGTGAGCATCCGCTAAGAAAGGTTTTTGATAAATTCCTCCCCTAACGGAATAAAATAGGGGATGAAAAGCTATACGTAATAATACTTCTTAATGCGAGCGAAGCTGCGGGCAAAAGCTAGTTGGTTATATAATTGGGATGATAATAACAAAACAAAGTTACGTTATTTTAGTATCTGCACTTTTTACACAGTATTCATACTATACAGAATGTTTCATGTTATTATATCCCGATATAAAAATAACATTCCGATGTTAAACCTTTTTTATCAGCCAGCCCTATCCAATATGCAAAAACCAATTTCCCTGCGTTCAACGTTTGTTTATATACAAAATATTTTATGTAATACTATTCCATCGTATACGCAAAGTACATAAAACATAGATGGAATATTTTGCGTTCGTTGTACGAGCATTTTTAGTTTTTACTATAAAAAATATGTTTGCACACCAACATAGTTAATTAGTTACAGAAGATTAGTAGGACTATTTCAGTAGTCTATTCATATTACTTATTCAGATGTCCTTTATGTCTTAAAAGTCTTAAAACACAAGTAACAATAAACAAAAGAAGGCGCGTAAACAAAAAACGTGATGATTTTCTATAAAGAATCTCTCATCCGTTTCACTTGGAAAACATAATAAATAATTATGTGTACTTTTAACGATATAAAAAATCAAAATATAAATAAAAATATGCAACTAAAAAAACACCATACACGCCCAAAAGAGGAAATGAAATATTCGCGTATCTTTTGGGCGTAATTTTGTTGCACACCCTGTACATCCGATACCCCACAAATTAAACACCCTGTTTGTACATGGCGGCCGAAATTCCGCGAATATTTTACTTTTTTTAATCTGGCAAAAGCATCCATGTTTGAATTTACGTTGCGAATGTTTGGGAAAATTGCAACACAAGTACTTAATAAAGCCAACGTTCAGTAACAGCCATACATACATTTAATGTATTAGACCAGGGGTTCCCAAACTGTGCGCCGCAGCGCCCTGGTGCGCCGTGGAAAGGCAAGAGGGGCGCCGTGAGTCAATCCTCCATCATTGTCCAAAACCACAAATATTATAAAATAAAATTATAATATAAAATAGACAAAGCAGGCAGATGATTAAATATCTGTTTATTATTATTTACCTGCTTAACCTAACTATGATAATCATTAAAAGGGTATATTTATGTATCTTTTTCTAATAGCTACCTAGCTACTTTATCTAAGTATGGCGCCGTGACAAAATATCGAGACGTGTAGACGTGCACCGTAGGCTGAAACAGATTGGGAACCCCTGTATTAGACACATCATGTTGAGGCAAAAAGCGTGGTCACTGAAATGGCCCCACGTTATCAGTTGTTGAGGGCCATTTTATCATTTGAGAAGTATATTGACGTAGATGACTACTTTTTCTTGTTTTTTTTTTTTAGAAAGGGGAAAGCTACTGGTCTGGTTAAGATCATTGTAGTTTAATTGTGGCTATAACTAGTCTGTGGCTAGTTGGTTTGGAGATAAACGATGAGGGGGCCTGGACCCGTCTTCTAAAACTTTTCTTGTTTTACTGTAAAACATTTTAATATAACACTATATGATAAGGTGATTACTGATTATGATATCATGACACCATAATATCATAATCACCTATGACCAAAGATCTTTAAACCTACCTATGATTTATGGCAACATGCCGAATCTTAAAAGAATCTTGTGGCACTTGGATGACACGTTGTCATGTGTAAATGTCTCTAATATGACACTTTATAAGTCTGCGGCAGTTCCACAAGTCACCGCGCCAAAAGATCTCTGTCGGTCCAACTCTAAACGACACCCCTAACAAAGGTTTAAAAAGTGTAACAAATCTAAGTGATAATACTTTAAGGTGTGTACGTGTTTCTATGGAGAGTTCACTGTGAAAGTGGCAGCGCTGAACGACCAACTTTTTTCCCCTTTGTATGAAAAAATTCATGACACGAAGGCATTTGTCCATACAAATGACAAAAAAATTTTGCTCTTTCAGCGCTGCTACTTTTACAGCGATCTCTATACAAGGGACCCATACACGCCCTAAAGTATTATCACTTATACTGTACTCAGCGAAACATGGCGGTAGCGGTCATTGACTCCCTGTCAAAAACTTGTCATTTTCTATACAAAGCCGCGATTGACAAAATCTGACATTTCATTGTCAATCGCGGTTTATATAGAAAATGACAAGTTTTTGACAGGGAGTCAATGACCGCTACCGCCATGTTTTGCCGAGTACAGTACTATATTTTTGCACCCTAAGTTCCAGAAAACATCTTGCTAAATTAGTTCTTTTTCTAGTCTGGCGTGATTTCGCAAGATGGCGTTAATCTGAGATAGAAAGTGCGGAACACTTTTCACGGAAGCCGACTTCCTTTGTTTTTCCACACTTTTCCAGAAGATTGTTTACATTAGGGTAATGATATTATAATTGTTTAGAATCACTTTCTTTTATGCTGTGAGGCATATTATTATGTTATAATATTAGGAGTTTAATTATATTTATTCATTTACAGTATATTTTGTACTAAGTATATAAAAATAACGCCTCCGTGGTCCAGTGGTTTAGAGCTCGGCTCTTGACTTGGAGGTCATGGGTTCGATTCCGGCGTTGGAAACATGTTATTTCCAAGTTTGGTTACGACAATGCAGGCTGATCACCTGATTGTCTACAAGTAAGATGATCCATGCGTCGGATGGGCATGAAAGTCGGTCCTGCGCCTGATCTCTCGCCAGTCGCGTCGGTTAAAATCTGACATGACATACTGGAAAGTGTTTCATCTTTCTTGGTAATATTCATCATCATCAGTTCGCTTAATACTTCACAATCGCGAGTTTATAACGGACGAAAGTGTGTCTATCTGTTGGTCTGTATGTCATCTCTTCACAATTAAGCCACTGAATTGATTTCTATAAGTAAAGGGATGCTTTACGTCGTGGTATCATAAAACAGGTCTTTCGGGACGATCTACGTTTCTCGTGTGAAAAAAATAGATCAACGAAGTTACAGATTACCTACGTAATATGATTTGCTTTAAAAAGACTGCAGAACTTCAAAACACTTATGCATTTGCTGAGTAACAGCAAATGCATAACAGCAAATGCATAATACTAGGTATAATGCCTTGATCAAGTATACCGGGTAAAGTGGCGAGACAGTGCTCTCGGTTAAGCACTCGGCATGTTAAAATATCGATGTACTCGGCCGAGGGCACCGTGTCGCCACTCTACGCGGTAGCTGAAATCAACCTCCTAATAAGGATGTACTCGGCCGAGGGCACTCTTTCGCCACTTTATTCGGTGGCTCTAAAGGTGGAGCTAAATGAGCGTAATTTGTGAGTCGCAGAATTTCGGCTGGCAGAAATTCTGCTGCATTCAGTTTCCTACAAAAGTCCTGTTTGGTTCGCACGAGCGTAATTTTGTGAGTCATGATTTGTATAAAAAGATATTTACGCGACCGAAATTCTGCGACTCACACCTCACAACTCACAAATTACTCTCGTTTGGCTTCACCATAAGGTGTGCTATCTGCACGTTACGACATTAAAAACATAACAAAGACGTTATTTACCCTTCAATATTGTATTTGTTTTCGATCTTTATTCCGTGGCACACACTTTCATGGCCGTGCATAATATTTATTCCTTTTACAAAAAATCCTGTTGACACTTCATCCCCAAAGGGTGGTTCCCCCCCTGCTCTATACATAGTGATATACAGTCACATTTGGCATAATTGAAAAATGGCCGGACGTAATGGTACTCTGCAAATAGGCTGTTCAGAGTTATTCGCTTCGGAGTTTGCGAGAATAGCCCTTATGTTAACCCCAAAAAGGCTATGTCAAAGGTAGATTAATTCGGAACGCACTTCACATTATAGCCTTTAGCTGTCTATATCATTTGTATGAGTTGTGACTTGTGTAATGGTACCTTTTGTCTGTAATTTTTTTGTACATTTACGGTCGCTTATTTCCAATCGATCGTTTCGATCTATCGCATTCGAAGGTATGAACAGGTTTCTTAGAAAACAATTAGGTCTAAACAAATCATTAGAAATCTGTTAATTTTCAGAATTTTAGCAAATAGACCTAAACTATAGATTGCAAAAAAGGACTCATTTAGCTACGCAAACCAGTTTACACAAGTGCATTCACAATGGATCGAAACAATCGATCGAAAAAAAAGGCGACTAGAACCACAGTTAAAATTAAATTAACATAATATCGTACTAAGAACTATAATAATACAGTTAACATTGTTATTATCATGAGTAAGTATTAAGTACATTTTTATTTCAAATGTTTACTTCAGCTATAGTTTGAAAAAAGAGTAGCATTATAGTAGCATAATTTAAGATTGGACGCTTAAGTCAAAAACCATAGAGATACAACACAACACTTAAAAATCTCGTCTTCACTCACAAAACGCTCAAAAAGATCTTGAATCTTGCATCTTTCTGAATCTACGTATAAAAAGATTTTATCTGCTCCCCCAACTCCCGACTCAGGTCAATTCTAAAGTGTGAAGAATTTCACTACGGAAGTGACGTCACTTTCAGCGGTCATTCACCCCGCCAGACGTCTTAGACTTTTTTTTTTAAATTTTAACACCATGCACAAGACCAGACGTCTTCGAGACTAGGTACTTGTAAAAATATTAATATTGTTCCCTTCATCTTGGAAATCTTGGGCGATCCGTCATGTTTAAAATGCAGTCTGGTTTAATGGCGAAGTTATTATATTTAAAAGCTGTTGTTGCTCGTAACTTAGTACGTAAGTGTTGAAGGGGATATCCCACCGTACATTTTAGTGTGATAAATGTTAATAATAATAATATAGATCTATGGACGCTTCACACCACGTCAGTCTGGCCCCGTGGTAAGTACCTGAAGGACTTGTGTTACGGGTACCAGACAACGGAAATATATTTAATACTCTTATACTATACATATATTTAAGATTTTTATTATATCATACACATATTTAACATACATCCAGACCCGGGAACATTGAAAACTTTTTGTTCCGTCGGCGGGATTCGAACCCGCGACCTTGCTTGAGCCACCAACAGCCCACAAACTGAGCCACAGAGGTCATCCTTGAATCCTTGAAAATTATCCTTGAAAATTAAAATCGATCCAGTGGTTTAAGAGCCCAGTTAAAACAAATTATCCCTGCAATAATAATATTGTTAAGGTTAAAATAATTATGTCTGTACTAACAAGTTTATACTTATGTAAAGTAAAACTTAATAATTATTATATTATTGCTTAAATAAAACAGTGTTGATTTAAAATTTAAATATATTTTACGGCACCCGTTTCAATACATCACAAATTAAGTTTATTTTAAATATCTAAACACGGTAGTAAGTCCAAACACACGATTGACTGTTACTAGGCCTCGTTAACTTTATTTTAGAACTAAAGTATAAAGTTCTTAGCAAAGACAATAACAATTAAGCGCTGTTTGAGTAGATAATTGAAGTTTGCCGAAATCGCGTGCGCGCCAGTTGATCCAGCCATCGCCATATTTATTACTTTTACTTTTTAATTTATTGTCTGTAGGACATGCAATGGAACTACCGCTTCAAAGTTTGCCAAACTTTACCCTGCAATGCAGTTTGTAGAATTAACTGTTTAGTGTTTATGTATGTTTAGTTTTTACCTTTTTCGGCGATTTATTTCGTGTGATATGAAAATGTACCTTGTTCTAATGTACTTTCTGTTACCTAAGAGTTAAGTAATCTTCTATCTACTTCAGTGACTTCCCACTACAAAGAAAACTTTGTTTTTCATTCTTTCAAAAGCTTTTGAACTTTTAGCCAGTAATATTAGCTAAAAGTAACTATTTATTATGAGATTTTTGTGGCCAAATATTATATCTGACTGCTAACACCACAATTTTTTAAAATTTTTCAGAGATTCTTAACTTTTGGCTCCTAGCCTATCATCAACCAAAAATTATTAAAGATTAAAAAAGTGCACGTATTGTAAAATGACACATTCCAATCACTATAAAAACCCATGGACTAATTGGTTGAGATTACTGAAGTGCACTGAAGTCCGCTCCTTCAGCACGCCTCGTCAGCTCATGCATAATCTGTTAAAAATAGACCAGAGACAAGACTCTCTTGTCTCTGGTCTCCCGCCTTTATTTTCGTCTCAACGATGCTTTATGCATGATAACTAACACTCGTGTCTTAAGTCTTTTTTCTTTACAATGTAGGCCAAGTGTGAGAGGGAGGTTGACAATTTTATTTTATCATGCGTTGTTAAACAATCATACTGAAAACACATATTGTGTAGCTGTCTTTTACCTTTCGCTAAAACCCCTGAATGAATTCAGATGAAATTTGGATTATCGAGTAACTTTGAGTCCTTGGAAATTATATACTGTAGTTTTTAGAATAAAAAATATACGGTTCTCGCATAGCATAAAAAACTCCGGTTTGAAAAAGGTTGTGGATATTATCTAGCCATGAAAAAAATTGATATTTTAAAAAATCGAAAGTAATTCACTAACATCTATTTTTAAAATTCGAATCAATTATATTTGAGTTTCGGAGACGACTATTATCCTGCCAGGATGTCGGATCAGCTATTTTTATACATGACAAAATCGGATGCACAAATGCGTCAATATTCAATAATATCAGAAATATTATAAAAAAATTCCAAAGTGATTCATCTATAATCTTCCACTGATTATTAAGTGGATATGTTAATCACAAATGTTAGATAGGCTAAAATCTATCTTGCCTAGAATAGAATATTCATACGCAGAAATTAACTTGGTACGTCCTGCTTCCATAGAGTTTACTCAGAACTCTATAGTTATCTTCTCCGTGCTATAACTATTGTAGGTACCTATCCTAGACCTAGCAAAAGTCTTGTCTAAGACTAAAAAACAAATGAAATAGTAAAATTACTTATATTTAAAAAAATTATTAAAACACAAAATAATATGACGCCATATAAGTCAATAGTACCTTAAACTAACTGGGATTTAATCGCAACAAAATGGGTCCTCCATTTGACCAAGCCTGCAGCTTGCCTCTACATGTATCTTTATTGCTTAACGATCCAATATAGACCCATAAGATGTTTATGAACCAGATTTTGAACCTAGGGTAAATGACTAGTAGATTGGACAGTACTAGTCATTGGAAAAAGCACAAAAACACCATATTTATTAATGTTGCTTTAAAAACTGACTGTTTTTCTTTAAAAACAGGCGTTCTTTTACTTTAAAAACAGGAAATTTTTAAAACAACATTAATAAATATTGTGTTTTTGTGCTTTTTCCAATGACTGGTACTGTCCAATCTACTAGTCATTTACCTTATTTATGTTATAATTTCATATATAATTCTTGTAAATCTTTAGAAACTTGACAATCATAAATACAAAATTTTGACATTTAATAATATCATATATAATATGTGACATTGATTATTTAAATGAGATCACATTAGATCATCTTAACATTATTCAAAATGTCAAATAAAATACGATTGTCATTGTATATTTTAAGGTCAAATAATAATAATTAGAGCAGGTAAGGAACTAAGGCGGAACTTTTACTAGGACTAGCACAGCGAAAGATTGAGTCTATCTATTGGCAAAAATGAACTGATCACTTAAAATTGAAAATTTTACATTGTCATTTCTTTTGTTATTGTTTTACATTGCGACGCCTCACTGTACATTTTTTTTTGTTGAAGAAGGCAGGTCGCTGTAGTCCTGACGTCACTGCGACCCACAAGGATCTATTGTGACTCCTTCGCACTGTACAATATCACTTCTCTGTAACCTCTACATTTCTAACTTCTTCTCTATAATATGTTCTTGGGTTTCTTCTACTTTCAACAATAAAATAATAACATACTGGCTGCACTGGTTAGCCCGTCAAACGTTTGTCATTAGTCTGGCCGCCATATAGAATATTGTCTAAAAATATTCGCCGCATATAGTACGGTGAGTGATATATTTCAGTGGAAGCTGTTAGTGCGTTCCGAACGACGTGACATTAGCCACAAATACACTTAGGTACCTACTGAATTAAGTCGATAGATAATTCAATATGACTGTAATGTTTTCAAGATAGAGGCAGCACTAGCATAGACATTAGACAGTAAATAAAAGTTTTTTCGACGTTTGACAACGTCAACATTGTTTTTTTTTTTCTTCTTTATGGCAACTTGACACAAAGGATGTGTATGTTGTGCCACAGACAAGGTAAAAAGGTAAGGAATATGGCGGGAAAACCATATTCCTCCTATTATAATTTTCATCGTCGTTTTCATGTATCGTCAGGTCTAAAGTCTAGTCAAAGTCTAAGTAAAAGTCAATACAGTCACAGGAGTCAAGTCGGTCGATTCAGTAAAGTGGTAGACGCTATACTGAAACTTTCGATGGAGTTTTGGAGGGAACACAAAATAGCACGTTTCTGGATATTACATCACTTTCCTACACTTGTGAATGAACACGAATATCTAATGGTTAATATTCTACCAATATTACACATTAAAAACCCAGCTAACAAAATTTTAGGAAAATAATACAAAAACACAACAGCACTCTTTCACATGCCCGCAAAAACATCATCAACATTCTGTTATGACTTATGACGATTGACGTGTGTAACATGTCAGATTTTGGTCAATAAGTTGGATTATTTACATTGTGTGCTGGTAGCGCTCTGTTTTTGCATAATATAATATTCCCTGTTAAAAAGAGTTTTACTGAAATTTAGTATTCTGCTACATTATAATGTAGCAGAACACTAAATACAATCTTCCTCTAAATTCTTCAAGAGAATTGCATTTTTTTAATTATGAAAATATAGTTCGATCAACTAACATTCAGGTTACGTTATACATATATAACTTACCTAACGGCAGCAGAGACATATTTTAATGATGATTAAACTTCAATGTAATGAAGAGTTTGGCAGATAATATATGGGGCTTATGTCAAAATCTTTATTTAATTACAGTTAATCAGGCAGAAAGTTTAGTTTTGGTTTGAGTGTTCAACAACTATCGAGCTTTAATATCTTGTCAACAAATAAAAACACTATCAAAAACATGTTTAACCACAACACTATTAAATAATTAAAGTCCTACCAAAATACCTCAGAGCAGTGATGCCAACTCTTCAAAAAATTTTCCTCCTAAACCAACTTTAAAACCCACTAAATTTCAACCAAAACCCAACCCAACTATAATCCAAATATTTATCACTTTAGATGCGTTCCACTAAGCGATCAAAATGCTAAAAATACTCCTTCTAATACATTCTATACTCTCTATTATCTTTAACCCATCAAGCCCGTAAGGACACCGGTGACCGCGACAACAATAGAATACAATTATAGCATATAATCCACGATCGAAGGATTAAACAGTTAATTTATTTCATAGTTAGATCGATTAGAACCAATCTCAAAAGTTGTTATTAAAAAAATACGCTGCAAAAATGTAGCTCCTAAAAACCCAATGTATTTTTTTTCCACTAAATTTAGCGGGAAATCCCCAAAGTTGGCAACACTGCCTTAGATACCGGGTATAATAAGCAATATAACGTTTGTCGATGCATCCAGTCGTAATCAATTTAGTCAGACGTGTTTCTAATCGCGGGCATAACCTACGATAACTCGTTCTGACGAAAGTCAAGGTCAGAGAATATCAGGTGAGTACAAACTCGTCCGAGTAGGTCAGATAGACACCTGATGCATTATATTATTGTTTAGAGCTTTAATATTTGTACCTCATCCATACTAATATTATTCAGGTACTGTTGTAAGTAACTAAACACTTTAATATATACGGAGAAAAAAAAGAAAAAGAAACCCTGCACGATAAACAAATTCGTTCTCCAAACTTTTGCCGAAACTATGCTTTAGTTTATAGAAATTTATGTAGCTAGAACTTTTTGATTTTAAGCCTTTAACCTATTAAGAAATGTTTTTATGAAACCTAGATGCTGCCTGCTGCTTCTTTGGTAAACGAATTAGTTCACTTACTAGATCTTCGCGAGAAAACTGTTGCCTGCAAATACCTTTGCACTTCAAAGATTCTTTATCTTATAAAATCTCTTCCATTTTCTCTCTCGGGACTCGTAGCATATTCGTTATATTTCTTCCAAATAGGTTCAGCTTTTAACCGTGAGGAAAAGACAGACGCACATTCGCATTAATATTATTAGATATCTCTGTTTATGAACCATATTATAGTGACAGGTGCGGGGTGTACGTGAAAAGTGACAGATATAAGCAGTAATTAAAGCCGGGCTATTCCTGTCCCCCTCGCAAATGTTAACGGCCTCCAGCGTCCAGACTAGGGACGTACTACGGTCAGCATCCATACTAATATTATAAATGCTAAAGTGTGTCCGTCTGTCTTTCTCTGTGTCTTCTTCAATCTGTTACTTCTTCACGCCCAAGACGCTGGACCAATTTTGCTGAAATTTGGTATGGAGATACTTTGAGTCCCGGAAAAGTACATAGGATACTTTTTATCCCGGAAAATGTACGGTTCCCGCGTGATAAACGAATTTTTGCGCAACGGAGTTGCGGGTCTAGTCTAGTATTATAAATGCGAAAGTGTGTCTGTCTGTCTGTTACCTCTTTACGCCCAAACCGCTGCACAGATTTTGCTGAAATTTGGTATGGAGATACTTTGAGTCCCGGGAAAGCACATAGGATACTTTTTATCCCGGAAAAATGTACGGTTCGCGCGCGATAAACGAATTTTGGCGTAACGGAGTTGCGGGCGTCAAATAATCTGTTACGAAATATATTAATTGAGAAGGCCTATACCTATAGGCTATAACGCGACAAAAGTTAGCTTTAACAATTTTCTTTCACGCAAAGTCCCAGGCGGAGTGTGAAATATACAGTGTGTAACAAAACTAAGTGATAATATTTTAGATTGTGTACGTGCCCCTTGTAGAGATTTCACTGTGAAAGTAGCAACGCTGAAAGACCCATTTTTTCACTTTTGTATACAGAAACTCGTGACGCTTGCGTGTTTGGTAAACAAAATTAGGTATTATCACTAAGGCCCGTATTTTTGGTCAGTACTCAAGATGCATCTCGGTCTCAAGACACGGTTCAGGCTCTGTGATTGGTTGGCTGTCAAAATTTGGACCAATCACAGAGCCGAACCGCGTCTTGAGACCGGGTCGCATCTTAAGTACTGACCAAAAATACGGGCCTTAGTTTTGTAGAATGTTTATTAAACTAATGACTAAAATATTATTGTTATATCTTTCCACTTTACCATGTTCCGTCAAATACCTCACTGCTGCAGTAATCTTTTTGTGTCTTTTAATACGGTTTTAGTATGATCTTGCCATCAAACTTAATTGCCCTTGTCGCGGTATGAATTAACACGCTTGAAATCAACCACACATTGCTCATACAGTCGGAAACTGATGTGAGACTGCAACATTTCTTATTTATTTTACATAAATTTAATGTAGAGTTTGGCGTAAAAAATTATTATGACAAAGTCTTCATTAAATTAAAGTTAAGTAATAATTTAATATCTCTACAGCCGTAAATTGTATATCTACTTCTACAATAATTCTCTTTACGTTGGCCCATAATATAAAAACGCGATAATTATTTATGGCCGTGTAGAGATATTCCTCTAGGCTTGTCCTTGGTCGACGTCGATTGTGCTTTGCAGTCACGGTAAACAGCTTTGTAATCCATACTTATATTATAAATGCCAAAGTGCGTCTGTCTGTCAGTCTGTCTGTTACCTCTTCACGTCCAAACCGCTGAACCGATTGCGCTGAAATTTGATATGAAGATGCTTTGAGTCCCGGGAAAGGACTAAGATACTTTTTATCCAGTAAAAATGTACAGGAATTTTGGCACAACGGAGTTGCGGGCGTCATATAGTAAAATAGATTTTAGATATTTAGATATTAGATATTATAATATGTTGGCAATCGTGGCTATGCCTAGCGACCCAACGGGAATACAGCCTTAAAAAGGTACTTACCATGTTTATAGTCGCTCTGTTTTCGCTTTTCCTACATTGTCAAGTCAAACGAAACGAAACGAAACGAAATTGTAGAGCATCATTACAATTTAGGGTCGTATAGACCAGGGTCGTATAGACCAGGGTCGTATAGACCAGGGTCGTATAGACCAGGGTCGTATAGACCAGGGTCGTATAGACCAGGGTCGTATAGACCAGGGTCGTATAGACCAGGGTCGTATAGACCAGGGTCGTATAGACCAGGGTCGTATAGACCAGGGTCGTATAGACCAGGGTCGTATAGACCAGGGTCGTATAGACCAGGGTCGTATAGACCAGGGTCGTATAGACCAGGGTCGTATAGACCAGGGTCGTATAGACCAGGGTCGTATAGACCAGGGTCGTATAGACCAGGGTCGTATAGACCAGGGTCGTATAGACCAGGGTCGTATAGACCAGGGTCGTATAGACCAGGGTCGTATAGACCAGGGTCGTATAGACCAGGGTCGTATAGACCAGGGTCGTATAGACCAGGGTCGTATAGACCAGGGTCGTATAGACCAGGGTCGTATAGACCAGGGTCGTATAGACCAGGGTCGTATAGACCAGGGTCGTATAGACCTTAAATTATTGTAAGACGAACTGCAATCCAACCGCAAATTGCAGTTCAAGTGCAATTTGAATGCAGTTGACACGACTACAATAGAACTGCAAACCATTATCAACTGCATTCAAACTGCACTTGAACTGCAATTTGCGGTTGGATTGCAGTTGAAATGCGGTCTGTCTGTATAGACCCTTACAGTATAATATGTAGTATAAAAATATTATTTCCCTTTATTCCCTTTATTTTTCCTTTAGGTGTTCAAAACGGAATAGATTTTAGTGCGTTTTTATAAGGGGAAGGTATAAGGTATATAATACCTATTTTATATAACTTATATGATAAAACAACGTATGCCGGACCAGTTATTAATAAATCGGTTTACCGTACCTACATAAATATCACTATAAGCTGTATTAATATAATAATATAATCGCCTGATCGTCCGACGGTGGTGTTGCAGAACCCGTTTTATAATACTTGTTTTTCATTGTCTTGATCACTTTTGATCGGAGGATCTATTAAAAACTACAATAACACGAAGACAAAATAAATCTTAGAAGAGTTCAAACCTGCTTTGATATTTTATAAAGTACCAGTTGCTGCCTAAGCGCCTAAACACACCATGCCGAAGTTCCGCGGCAGGAGTTCAGCACGATTACGTCAGCAATGTCAAAGGCATATAATATAACGCGCTTCGATCACTAAAGGTACAATTCCGTGCATCGCGATCGATCGCGGCCGCGCACGACCTACGACTGTCGTCGGCCGCACGCGACCATAGTCAGCGTATGAAAATGTATGGCACTGGCACCGCTTCCGAGGCCCGCGACAGACGCGCGCGGCCCACGACTGTCGTAAGCCGCGCGCGACCGTGTCATATAACTTTGACACGGTCGCGCGGGGCCTACGACTGTCGTAGGCCACGCGCGACCGTGTCTTGAAGTTTATTATGTTATATTAACTTCAAGACACGATCGCGCGCGGCTTACGACAGTCGTAGGCCGCGCGCGTCTGTCGCGGGCCTCGGAAGCGGTGCCATACATTTTCGTACGCTGACTATGGTCGCGAGCGGCCGACGACAGTCGTAGGTCGTGCGCGGCCGCGATCGATCGCGATGCACGGAATTGTACCTTAATATACGAAATCGTCTATCGTATATACGGAATCGGTATTTATGTGATCGAAGATAAAGCGACGGAATTTCGGCATGGTGTCATCGGTATTTTAAAATACATTGCAGGATCATGCTGAACGTCCGCCGCGGAACCTCGGCATGGTGTGTTTAGACACAACTGCGTTTCGCCAAAATGTCGCGCGGGAACCGTCGTTTTTCCTTGACAAAAGTATCCTTAGATGTCCTTTTCCGGGACTCAAAATATCTACAGTTACATACAAAATTTCAGCAAAATCGGTTCATCGGTTTGGTCGTGACGAGATAACAGACAGACAGAAATACTTTCACATTTATTCTTTTAGTATAGATAGTCAAAATAATGAGGCACAGATTTTCTTTCAAAAGTTTAACATTTCATATTATGAATACATTATAGGCTATAAGTACAAGTTATAAAAACATGCCCAAACCACTAAACGGATTGAATTAAAATCATCCAGTTAACAGTTAACACACAACTTTTGCTACTACATTAGTTTTCTTTCATTGTTTCTGTAGATTTTCTACAAATCGAGGAATCTAACATAAATACATTATATTACAACTTTTTTTACACTTTCATATTAAAATTCCATGGCTGGCTTCTGTCTGCATGTTTGTCATATATCATGGATACGAAAGTAAACTATTCCAAACCAAGGTCATGATGAATGGCTCCATAGCACGAATCCTTAAATTCTAAACAGCCAACAACTTCGAAACTGTTTACTCATAGACATCGCGTAAAAGACAAAACAAAGATCTTAATAGGGATACGCTAAGGTTGGAGCAGAGGGCGACAATAAAATATACAGTAAAGCCGTGTTTTCACTAGATGTCGCGGAGACAAGTCGTCCGATATTTACGTAGTTTGTTCCTGCAACACGTAGTTTGTCCCCTGCAACTTTGTCCCTCGACATATGACTAGTTCACACTAGTCAGTGGTAAACAATATGTCGCCAGCGACAAGTCCCGCAACCCGTAAATTTCGCTGCGACATGTCGCGGGACTAGGTCGCGAGACAAATGAAAACACGGCTTAAATAATCGGACCAAAATCCGACATTTTGCACATTGACATTTTACATATGGACAGCGACGTTGTCAAACGTCGAACTTTTTGTTTCCTGTCTATGATAGAGTCCAGACTCTATCGTAAAAACATTGCAGTAATATATCCTTTAATGTAACGTATAAACAGTACTAAAAAAATAACTCGGTCGAATTTATTATTTTTATATAATTATAGTTACCTACCAATTACCATAGCTTTTAAATTTTAATGCTCAACTCCCAACTCCCAAGCGGCCACATGCGGCCGCGATAACAATAGATAAGCTATTGTGTCTGGTTTTTCCACGATTGAGGTATTAAATATTAAACGTTTTCTTCAAATATTGCTTACTTATATTTCCAGCAGCTTTTAAGCACTTAGGATTTTCCATACTTCTTAAATTCCTCCAAAAATACCCAAACACGTGATAAAAGTTTTGACCGCGGTCTTACGACCACTATATCTTGGCACCTGACCGCGAGCGGTCATATGACCCGTTTGCGTGCTCTACAAATCCTGACATTTAAGTTCAATAACAAAATGACTCATGAGTCACGGACTTCTAGGAAGGACAAAGTATTTGCATCAAAACCAGATTGTTAAGGGACCAATTAAAAGGATTTTAATAGTTACTTTTCAATGTAACTAGCGGTTTAGAGTTCGGACTCTAGTCCATAAATATAACGCCTTGCTAATAAAGATTTACATAACGAATAACTTCAAAATATCTGCTTGTCTTATCCGTTTCACCACTTCCTGATAAGTGCCGGATCGGCTATCCACAACTTAACTTGACAGAGTATGGAGCATCTGTCAAATAAGTCGTGGATAGCCTATCCGGCGCCTTATCAGGAAGTGGTGAAACAGGTCTTAGTCTGTCATATCGAAAAAATCACATGACAGACTAACTCAGCTGATCTTTAGTAGTTACACACTGCTTATATACTTTGTTAGTGAGATAGAAGAAACAAACCTATATTATTCAAGTATGTCATCAGTCATAAGCATAATAATAGTAGTTGTTACTCGCTGCTCCGCCATAGTCAAAGCTTATGTATCTGATGCAGGCACTTCACATGGCTATTTGTATTTGCATATTTGATGTATTCGCCAAACAATCACCATGTGTAGAGGGTATGTTTGACAAATATTAGCCTTATTTGCCTATTTGACAAATATGACCAATACAAAATACACGTATCCGTACCTTTGTCGGTTTTTGACGCACATCAAAGGAGTCAAATAGGCAAGTAAAGAAAATCAAGTAAAAGTTTGGTATATGACGTCCATGTGTGGAAGGCCGTATTTGCCTATATTTGCTTGTTTGTGTATTCGTCAATAATTTTGCCAAATACAACAAATAGCCAATAGCAAATACAAATAGCCATGTGAAGTGCCTCCATGACAGTGTTGTTTAGAAACACTGCCCTTTTTCGGGATACAAAGTATCCTAGTGTGTGTTAATCTTTATCCTGAACCATGCCAAATAATATTACAATCCGTTGATTAGTTTGTGTGAAGTCTGAACAAGTAACAAACATACTCACAAACTGTCCCCTTTATAATAGTATTTTAATTAAAAAGATAAAACCGACTTCGAATAGGCCATACCAACGCATCTCATGTACATTATATCACGAAAAGCACTCCTAAGACTTGCCTTAGATGTAGCTCACCATTTTCAGTCAAACATGTTTTATTCGATTGTGTAAATTATATTTCTGAACGACAAATGTTTAACCTTTGTAGTGATAGTTATCTTATATTAAGTGATCCTGATATGTGTTGTAATGTTCTGCAATTCCTAAAATTTTGTAATCTTTATAGTTTGATATAAATTATTGTAATTGTGCTTCTTGTCGCTGATAACCTTTGTTGTTCTAAGCGACCTTAAATAAATGTATTTAAAAAAAACCGACTTCAAATTTTTGTACGTAATTAAGAATTAAAATTCCCTATCTCAAAAACTACTCAACCGATTTTGATGAAACTTGCAGTTTTCCCTAAGTTGAACAATACTTAGTACAATAAAAAAAGAATCACTAAAATCGGACTTGTGGTTCCGGAGATATGCGTGCACAAACATAAAAACATACATACATATATACACTTTCGTTTGGCACATTTGTTCAGAAGCTGTCATAGATTAACATATACAAAAAAAACTGGGCAGTTCTGGAAATATTACATACATACGCGTCGAATTGATAACCTCCTTTTTTTGAAGTCGGTTAAAAATATTAGTGTGATTTTCCTGAGGCATATCCTGAATTCCTTTTACGTATTTAACGAAGATTTAATTATTGACAAACGATTTCCTCTCGCATTTCCGTCGATCACAGAGCGACCATTTTTATAATGTTTAATTGGTTTCCCGTGGCACAAATCACAATGGCGACCAGACACTCACATGACGTAATATAATATATTACTGCAATGTTTTAACGTTAGAGGCAGCACTAGCATAGACAGTAAAAGTTTCGTTCGGCGTTTGACAACGTTTCTGTCAATATTTTGATATGACCTGTGCAACTCTGCTCCAACATTTGCGCAAATCTCAAATTCAATCTTAACAAAAACACCACATTCGTAATAATAAGGTATGCATATTTTTCTTAGCAAAATTATAAAATACATTTTTACCGAAAATCTTAGCTTTTGGTGAAAAAACGTAGTAGACCGTAGTACTCGTAGATGTTATATTATGTCTTTTTCACGGTTTAATTTTTTAACGATTTTCAAAAAAAATTAGGTCTTTGTTTGTATATCCATACTTCATACTAATATAATAAATTCGAAAGTGTGTCTGTCTGTCTGTTACCTCTTCACGTCCAAACCGCTAAACCGATTTGGCTGTTTGGTATGGATATACTTTGAGTCCCGGGAAATAACATAGGAAGTATCCTATGTTACGCGGGAACCGTAAATTTTTTCGGGATAAAGAGTACTTTATACCGAAAAAATGTACGGTTCCCGCGCGATAAACGAATTTTGGCGCAACGGAGTTGCGGGCGTCATCTAGTTATAATCGGTAGCATTATACCCGCAGCTTATTTACATTTAGATCAAAATGAAACAGTATATTAATTGGTTTTCCGTGTCGCAACTCGGACCACTATGTTACATGGGCTGTATTAAATTTTTACAGCCCCATCCTTTACCCGTACACGATTAATTGCGAAAACCATTTACTAGATTTATTATTATACCGAATGGCTTTAAAATTTAGCCTTTTTCGGCATTTTATACCGTAAATTGATGCTATATGTGCTTTATGCTACTGGACAGGGCAGAGTTAAAGTTACGTAGTAACTATTTAGTTATCAGTGGTAAAAGTGTAAAGTAAAGCAATAAAAACAATTAGTAAATAAGTACCTATGTAGTAAATAAGTTTGTTTTAAGTGTTTTCGGTCTTTTACTTGAATTATGAAGTCTTCTTTTTAAAATACTTACTAAGTCCTATCTTTTTGCTGATTAAAATTTCACTTTTAATTAATAAAACTTGAATATAATACTATTGTGTATAGAATCCTAGGTTTCAAAACTTACTAACCTACTCTAGGAAATTACTCTAGGTCAGTTCTCGGCAAGACATAAAAAACAAAACCTAAAACTTCTTCGTTTTTGTTCTTTGTTCCTTTGTTTTGGTTTTCTCTTCCAAGTTCAGTCTCTGGGCTCTACCCGTAGATATACAATATACAATTGCTATATAAAAGATCCTTCTATGTTTTGCAATTCATATTATGTACTAAAATTTTTTATACACCAGATGTTAAGTTGGAAGAAGACAAATATATCTGCGAAAACCGCATACAAATCGGATCAGTAGTTTTCGTGTGATAGTAGAACAAACATACAGACAGACAGACAGACAGACAGACATACAGACAGACAGACAAAAAACTAACCACATTTTTGGCTTCTATAGCGATGTAGGTAGTGACACCCCCCGCTTATTATTTTTTGAATATCTTTAATGTTTTTGAATATCTGTAATTCTTATTTCTACAGTTTTATTATATGTATAGATATATGTATATAAAATTTGTCTGTCTTTCTGTCTGTTAGTTTTAGACACTAAATCAATCTTGATGATTATGGACATAGATTAAGTCCCGTGAAAGGACATAGGACAGTTTTATCGAGGCAAATTGTTTGTATGCGATGAACGAATTCTAGCGTGAATATAGTTACAGACGTTTAGATAATTCTTGGACTCACATAATTGTTATCCCTTCTAGTACAATATGTTCTGCCTTATATTTCATCCCGTAATTTCCTCTGCTCGTTATCATTCGCGATGTGGCGTAACGAGTTAACGAATTATAGCCTTGATTAATTTTTTACTGTGTGTTTACACTTTACAGTCTCAATGCTGCAAGTGCATTGCCCCGCACGAAAATAAATTGTCGCGACGCGGTGCGTACAACCGGTGCTAGGGATGTGCCTCGGAATTCGAAGGCGCATGATTTTTAAATTTGGAACAAGTTTATTTTTTAACGGACAGCACAGAGGGTATAGACTAAACGGCCTGTCATCCTTCGCTGTCATGTCTATTTTTGATAGTGGGTTTGATTTGTAGGTTTATATTTTTTTTTATCTTTTTTCTGAATTGAATTTGAATATTCTCTGTTTTTTTTAATAATTATATCTCTATCATTTCTAAATCAGTATTTCGCTTGTAGAAAAGAGTTCGAACCTTTTCGTATGGAGCGAGGCATACCTAATTAGTTTTGAAGTAAGTACATACTTAAAATGGTATATTTTCGTGTACACCTATGAAACATACGTCAATAGACAGAGATAATAATTACAAACAACAAATACTATTTGACAAAATGTCGTGAATGTTATACTTTTTTAAATATTTCAAGTTCTGTATCTAAAATGTTATTTATTTTACATTTTCCTACATTTTCAAACTGAAATAACTCCGAAAGTATATCATTTACGACATTTTGTCAAAGAATATTAATTATTGTTTGTAAACATCATCTCTTTCGATCGGCGTATGTTTCATAGGTGTACACCAAAATGCGACAGGTATGCCAATAAGGTTCGTTGTTCTTTTAATTATTGATTTATTAAAAGTAGAACAAAATGTTAATGAACGTTTGCAGTTACTTTTGTTTGAAAGTCACAATTTGCGCGCCATCTTGAGTTTAACAGACAAAAAAAATGCATGGGAGGTTCTGAATGACAAACGTTAACGTTTTTACACAAATCAGTTGTTAACATCGTTAATACAGATTCAATCTGCATTTTATTAGCTTTAAGAATGTCGAACGAGACGCAATGGCGCTCCCGCCAAAACGGACTGACATTCTGTCACTGTCAGACATCACGTGATCTCTTGCTGCTCTTTTACTCTTAATTTATATTCGGATATAAATAAACAAGCAGTGTATAAAATGTCGTGTACTACCTACGTAACACTTTTTCTCGCAGGTGTCTTCATTAAGAAGACATCAATGCATTCAATGTTTGCCAGCGTAAAAAGTAAAATGTCGCTCTTTTATTTCTTGAGATTTTTAAATTAACACGTCTTAAGATTTATTTTAATGTTTATGTGGTTTTATAGGGCGTATGATTTTGAGTTGTGCAGTCAGATCATTGGATCATAGACTTTACCTTTACGGATATAAATTATGTTTTTGAGCAATAGAATGTAGAATCGGACTTTAATTACTAGAAAGGACCCAGTACATCTAGATTACATTGACTATAGTCTAGATGACATGTCGGTAATATAGTCTAGAAGCAATCCCACTTCTGATCTTAAGGATCGCAGGATTATACTCTATTTTTTTTACTTCTAAATATAGAACTAGGCGTATCATAGATTATACAGATAACAGATACACTCGGGCATATGATCAACCAAAATGTGACCATAATTTCTAGGCTAAACCAGAAACTGTCTGTTCGTTTGTTACTGTATGAGTCAGCTTTCATTGTGGAGCAAACAACGGCGCGCGGTGCGGCGCTGAACTGTGAATCACCAACACGCGAAGCGTTTTCATTATAACATACAGACCGTTCAATGCTATACAAGGTGTAACAAAACTAAGTGATAATACTTTAGGGTGTGTAAGTTTTCCTTGTAGAGAGTTCACTGTGAAAGTAGCAGCGCTGAAAGACCAATTTTTTTTTCACTTTTGTATGGGGACAGTTATGACGCTCGCGCTAGGGCGCTTGCCCCTTACAAAAGTGAAAAAAAAATGTTGGTCTTTCAGCGCTGCTACTTTCACAGTTAACTCTCTACAAGGAACACATACACATCCTAAAGTATTATCAATCAGTTTTGTTACACCCTGTATAGACAATACTAAGTGATAATTTTAGGGTTTGTATGTGTCTTCTACTTAGGGTTTACCGTGAAAGTAAGAAGGCTGTAACGCTGAACGAGCTGAAAGAAAATCAACGCTGAACGAAGTTACTTTCAACTTCTGTTTCTATGAGAAAATGTGTCCCAGAGTCCTGAATTTTCCCATACAATAATTTAAAAAAGCGCTTATACGTTCACAGTGAACTCTATAACATTAGGCGCAGCGCAGACGACAGACTATCCGTGACGCACTTTTTGTCTGTGGAAATAGAACCTATGCAATTATATGCGGACTTTTTGCACGTCGTGTGCGTTGCTGCATATAATAATTGCATAGGTTATATTTCCCACAGACTAAAAAGTGCGTCACGGATAGTCTGTCGTCTGCGCTGCGCCTAAGAGATGCGTACACGCTCTAAAGTAATCCTGTAAATTACCTCGGAATTTCTATAGATCTTGTGTTGTCGTTGACATCAACTCATCGTTGGTTCTTTCAGAAGCAATGGGATAGAGGTGTCAAAGTCTTACAGGGAACACGACCTCTTTGAGGTCTATGAAATCCACGAAAGCTTATAGCAAGTAATGTAACAAAAGTTAAAAATATATACACAGACGAACCTCCTCTTTTAACCTCCATCTTCTTCTAAGTCGATTAAATAAATACTGTATATCCCCTGCCTATCAGTACTCAGTGCTTATTCGACTGCTCTAAATACAAATCTCCTCAACCACAGACAAAAATCAGTAATTTTGAAACCAAAACAACCACATCACGTCGATTATGTTATTACAATTCCTATTTGGATAAACAATTTGTTTTGAAAAAGCCACGTTAAAAATACCTTCATGTAAAAAGTGTAACAGACCGAGTACGAAGGTAGAGTTAGCAAAAAAGTTGTGGTTATTTTCTTTTCGTGTATGGTCTCAATTTTAGACATTTTTTATAGTATTTCCTTGATGAGGGAATTTTATCGCAAATCAAAGTTTTTAAAACATTATTATTGAAAAGAATCCGCGCTTATGGCAGTAACCATGTGGCAGTCATTGTCTAACCCAAAATTTTCGATTTTATAATTCACTTTTATACTCGAAAAGAAGCCCCGAATTGTTTCATTTTCTAACATTAGATACTACTTTAATCTTTATATTTCCAAGAATTCTATCAGAGCAAAAACACGATATCTTAAAATTTTATCGATAGAAAAAAATCGCAAAGATGCATCAAATTTTCACGAATTTTTCATTTATTGCCATAACCGTGCATTGAACTAAGTTAATATTTTAACACATTGTATAAAATTATATCATCGAGAAACCGACCTAGCGGATTTTTAAAATGTTGTATATTTATCGAGTTATTCAGAAAAAACTAACTTGGCGATGAATCCGCGTCGTCCTTTTTCACCTGGCAAATGAAAGACGGGCGTGAGTGTGAACTGTGAAGAGAGAAGGACGATGTTTGATTATTTGGGTTAGTCGCCATCTTAAATGGATGTTTCAACGTGTCAAATAAAGACAATTACAAACACGGATTAGAGTTTTATTCATAAGGAAAGAAAAGCGAAGATAACAAGAGAAGGCTAATAAGAACCCCTGTCTACTCATTACTCTCAAGTCTCTACTCTCAACACCGCCAACTTTTCTCTCTCACTAATCTAACCGTGCCCACGAAATTGCTAACTTAACTAAGAGTTACACATGAAATGGAGTTTCTCTCAAAATCTTCATTCAATGAAAGCTAAGTTATCCTAAGATCCATTTGCTTAATAATGAGATTTTTTGCTGTCTGTACACCTGCACGCAGACAAGGGCGGCGCGGGCGCAGGTCAAACCTGATCTCGCTAACCATAGATATTTCATCTCGGAAACTTTAAAAGTGACCCTTATGCTATTCGTGTTAAGGTCCTGGCTATAGGCAATATAATCGTGTATTATAAAGCCTACTGACTCACATCGTACTTTTATCCTTATTCGCCTGTGGACGTAAAATTCCAATAGGTATGAATCTGTTGGACAACATTTAATTGATAAATGGGTTATTCCAATTATTATTAAAGATTCTTAAATCTTAATCGTTAAAAATGTCTTTATTGAAAACGAGAAATTCGCTTCTTCACTGGAATTTTCGATGTAATCGTACATTTTGCCGCGATAAAAAGTGTTCTATTATCTTTAACCGTCGCGTTTCTTTATACTTAGTATAATAACAATATACATAGATGTAGAGCAAACAACTTAAATTATTAACCAAAATAGTTAAGCACATTAATCAATAGTATCTAATATGTATCTATAGGTATATATAAAAATTAATCCATATTCGCGTGGTCACGACATCACGCGTAAACGGCTGGACCTATTTTGCTGAAATTTGGTATGGAGATACTTTGAGTCCCGAAGACGAACATAGGATACATTTTGTCCCGGAAAATTTACGGTTACTGCACAATATACTGTTATGATTTGCGCGTAAACTATTCAATCGATTTTGATGAATTTTGTTATGGAGATACTTTTTGGGATATTTTTTGTCCCGGAAAATGTATGGTTCCCGCACAGTAAACTTTTATCATCGTTAAGACAGAACAATGTATGTCGGGTCAGCTAGACATAAATAATTATTTACTAAAGATTCAAAAAGACGAAAAGCCACCAAACCTAATCCACACACAAACCATAATTAACCACACACAATCTGTCGTTAAGAATCGTTTAAATAATCATCTCAGTTGAAAAGGGGTGCCACATTCCCATACCATTATAATTCAAAAAGGGTTAAGACAAAAAACGTAATTCAGTATGACAACCCCATATGTGGAGTCATCCGGCCGATTCGAAGACGTCATTAAAGAAGCTTCCTTCGTATAATTTAACATAAACACATGTTGCTCTCAAATAAATCTTTCCCGGTGTTGCCAAGTCCTTGTGGGAAAGTAGCGGAAATTTCGGGGAAAATTTGATTGATGATATGATGATATTTTATACATTTTTGTACCCTACCGAATAAAACAGTTGACATACAATTAACATTATTCCTCTATAATTATATTGAAACACTACTTAACACTATTTTGTTAATGTACGTTTTAGGATAGCCTTATAATGTCCTTTGAAAAGATTTCTTGGACACAATTCTCGTAATTTAAAGTAGTCGTCAAATTTTCAAGTTCTTTTTATCAAATTGAACCGAACCATACTATTATTATAAATGTGAGAGTGTGTCTGTTTTTTTTTTTTGTCTGTCCGTTACCTCTTCACGCCCAGACCGCTAAGCCGATTTTGCTGAAATTTGGTATGGAGATACTTCGAGTCTCGGAAAAGGACATAGGATACATTTTATCCCAGAAAAATGTACGATTCCCGCTCAATAAACGAATTTTACCGCAACGGGCGTCATCTAATAATGAATAAAGTAACAAACGAACTTATACAATGACAATAATTATTATGTCTCCGTTTGTACTTTGTAGACAATAAGGAATGCCGGAAGTAGACTTATATAGACTAAACTGTAATGAATAGACAGATCAATTTAATACTTATTTGATTACAGCTGTAATTACAAATTTTAGCTATTGCTGTGCGATAGACTGGATTGGAAATTTGCATAGAATTTATTGTGGTTCAATAGTTTAGTTGAAAGATGGTTTATATAAGCAGATGGGGGAAAAATAACCCGGGTTTGAGAGAAATCTCTTGTTCTGTCTTTATAACATTGTTTTTTATCTAAAATAGAGACAGAAGCACTTAATTGCCGATTTATTCAAATAATGCGACATTAATGTAGTTTTAAAAGTTGATAAATAATATTTAATACGTGAAGATAGATAAAAATAGACAATAGAAAAATATTTAATAGCAGTATGCAGGGTGTAACAAAACCTAGTGATAATATACTTTAGGGTGTGTATGAGTCTCTTGTAAAGAGTTCACTGTACATGTATATGGGAAAATTCATGATACTGGGAGTTGGGACGCTAGTTCATACAAATGACAAAAAATTGCTCTTTCAGGGCTGCTGTTTTCATAGTGAACTCTAAAGAAGGGAAACATACAAACCCTAAAGTATTATCACTTAGTTTTGTTACTGCTTCTAAACTAAATATCATTTTGATGTCTGTACATTACTACGAAAGTTCTAATTGGCTTCTTAAAAAGATAACCATCGTTTATACTTTAGATTGTACGAATCGATTGTTGTGGTTCGAATTTTTAAAAGATTTTATCAAACCTGTATTATCTGACACCTTCTGGACTACTTTTAGCCGATATCTTTCACTCGATCTGACTAGACAATGATTTAACAAGTACTGATTACTAGCAGAGCAAATTAACACAACGTACATCAATAGCTTTTAAATAGCCAATAAAATCGATATAGATTTCGAAATATAAAATGTTCAACGCAAGAAACACCAGTATTACCTACCAACATTGAAATATGAAATAAACATAAAATTTTACTGCGGCCCTAAAACAATTCACAATCACCCGTAGTGTGAATTTAAAAACATGAACAATATCGATACTTGCTCACGAAACGGCTCCAAGCTCCCATTATCTACGTTTTACGTGAATTTACATAATATTTCAGATTTAAACGAGTAACGAGTAGCGTCAAAACGATAATAGCCGTATGCATCCGCCATTTGCAATACGCTTTGGGCGGGAAAAGAAAATGGCCGCTAATATTTTACATATCGTCATTAAAGTGAAACGCTATCATTATACAGCGGTTTGTTTTCTAATTTTGATTCGCTTCTGGTAATTTGTTGTTCGATGTTATTGATAGCTTAGATTCGTTTATATTTTGCGAAAATTGTTATGCAATTGAATTTTAACGTTTTTAGTAAAATTATTACTTGTTCGACAAAAGATAATTATAACGTGTCTCGTGCTTTCTACCGTCTGACGCATAATTATTATAAGCATTGGGTATTGTGGATCAAACTGTATGTTTATTTGCAGTTTTGGCAATGTATAAAATCTTTTTCAACCAATGGTCATGTCGCCCAAAATTATAATTATAAAATATCGTGCACAGAGTGCCAGACGCCCTCCTGATTCGTAAACATAAATAAAACAAATCCAGTCGTATATCACGGCAAGTCATATATAATACGGTGCTCGGTAGCCATCAAAAACGTCGCACCCCGAGACGGAATGTGACATTTTATTAAATTCTTATTTGGCAGCCGGCGGTGCATCGAGACACGCGACTGCCGCACGCAAACATAACCGGCTTCCAAATAAAGGATTATCCCATTTTAACGTGCACACTTCTTTAAATATTCACAAAATCAACCGCTTTTAATAAATCCTTTATCTTGTAAAGTTTTTTTAACGTCTTGTCATTTATTCATTCTTGATTTGTAACTAACCGTGTCTTTTCCTTCTTTACAGACACGACCGCCCCGTACGTCCTCTACAAGGATGGAGTTGAGCGTGCTCCGCCGGGCACGCAGTGGGGCGGCGCGGTGCTGGACGGCGGCTACCAGAGCATGCAGCACCAGAGCCCCGGGGGACCGTCCCCGCAGCCCGAGCCGCAGCTGGCCTCGCCGGCGCCCTCGCCCTACCCGCCCGCGCCGCCGCCCCCCGACCCCGCGGCGGACGAGGCCGCGCAGCTCGCGCAGCAGCAGGCCCAGCAGCAGGCGCAACAGCAGGCGCAGCAGCAGACCTCCCCCGAGCACATGCAAGTCGAGCAGCAGATGAACCAGCAGCAGCCGCCTTCTCAGGACCATCTCGATCGCACCCCGTGCTTCGTCCCCCAGCCGGAGCTGCAGCAGCAGTACACCCCGTACTTCAAGGACACCAGACCCGCGAGTCACATGCTCGGAACGGGCGGGTTTCCGCTCCACTATCTTAAACAGAACGGCGGAGTTCTATCACTCGAGGGCCCGCTAGACCAGTACGCCACGCCCGATTTGCGCCACCTACCGGATATCGTGCAAGCGGAGCCCCCGAAGCCCCGAAAACACAATCCCAACTCCGAGCTCCGCCTGTTCAAATGCCTGACGTGCGGCAAAGACTTCAAACAGAAGTCGACGCTGCTGCAGCACGAGCGCATCCACACCGACTCGCGGCCGTACGGGTGCCCGGAGTGCGGCAAGCGGTTCCGCCAGCAGTCCCACCTGACGCAGCACCTTCGCATCCACGCCAACGAGAAACCGTACGCGTGCGTGTACTGCCCGCGCTCCTTCCGCCAGCGGGCCATCCTCAACCAGCACCTGCGCATCCATTCCGGTGAGAAGCCATATACGTGCGGCGAGTGCGGCAAACATTTCCGCCAGAAGGCCATCCTGAACCAGCACGTCCGCACACACCAAGGCGAGCGCTATTCACACATATATGCCCCGGCCAGCTCCCCGCACGCGCCGCCCGCACTGACCCGAAGCGATCGCGTCAATGCCGGCGCCGCCTGCGATCCCCGCCAACCTTCACCCGTTCGATTCGGTCTCGCATCCATTGGCCTTCCTATCAGTCAAATTCTCGGTCCCCTCGTCGCCCGCCTAGCGGAGCGCGCTCGCGAGACGCGGAACCGATCGCCGGACGCTCCTGTAACCGTCCCCAGTTCGATTAACCCACTCGTCGATTACCCCATTTCGGACGAACCGGCCCCTGTAACTGACCAATGTGTGTAATTTTTCCAGACGTTTCCCCGCATCTTATCTTCAAGAACGGGACGACGCCGACGTTGTGGCCTCAAGATGTACCGTTCCCGCCGGACGAAAACAAGGAGGAGATACAGTCGACCTTCGGGGACGCGGACGGCCAGAATGGGGAGCAGCGCGGGTCATGTTTTTCGCCGGGCGATACGGCTCAGTATCCGGCATACTTTAAAGACACGAAGGGTCTGAATCACACAGTTTTCGGCTCCGGATTGTCCCTTCAATATCTGAAGGGTGGAAAACTTCCGGACGTCCTCGGCGGGCGCGCGATGCCGCTGTACGTGCGGTGTCCCATTTGCCAGAAGGAGTTCAAGCAGAAGTCCACTCTCCTGCAGCACGGCTGCATCCACATCGAGTCGAGGCCCTACCCGTGCCCGGAGTGCGGCAAACGCTTCCGGCAGCAGTCGCATCTCACGCAACACTTGCGTATTCACACCAACGAGAAGCCCTACGGGTGCGTATACTGCCCGCGATTCTTCCGCCAACGGACGATCCTCAACCAGCACCTCCGCATTCACACCGGGGAGAAGCCGTACAAGTGCACGCAGTGCGGAAAAGACTTCAGGCAGAAGGCCATCCTGGACCAGCACACGCGGACGCACCAGGGCGACCGGCCGTTCTGCTGCCCGATGCCGAACTGCCGGCGGCGCTTCGCGACGGAGCCGGAGGTGAAGAAGCACATCGACAACCACATGAACCCGCACGCGGCCAAGGCCCGGCGCGCCGACGCCAAGACGCCGCGCCCGCTGCCGCCCGCGTCCGCCGTGGTCAAGCCCGAGCTGTACTTCCCGCAGTGCTACGCGCCGCCCTTCCAGCAGTTCGGCGGCGGGCCGGAGTTCAAGCCGACGGTGGGGGCGGGCGGCGCCTGCCTGCCCGCGCAGTGACCCGCGCCGCCGCGGTGGCCGCCCGCGCCGCCGCCGCCGCTCGCGCCGCCCACCCCGCACGACCTGTACGTCGACCGCCTCTACAACTAGAGCCGCCAGTATACGACTCACCGAGCTCATCGTGAGTACCGAGCCGGATCGCTGTAAACACGCTTCGATCTGTAAATAGCGATTTATACTCTCCCGAATCTGTCGCGGACCCCCCGAGTACTGTTACCGTTCTGAAACGAGTATAGATAGCGTTTTTGCCCCGTAATGTTAAGTTACCACGTAAGGATTAGGTTTGTCGGTGACCACGGTCCGCGCGCGATGTGCGCCGACGTCCAGCGGAAGGAACCAGAGATTAGATTGTAAACGACTCCACGTCGACGTAAAGGCGTGAGCGTGATCTATTACCACGATTTTATATTTCGCGATGAATGCTTTCGGTACGGGGATGTGCCTAATTGTAATAAATATACATATTTTTTAGATGTTAAGTTTACTTTATTTACGAGTGCTAAGATACGGCGAAATCGTATAGGGGTATGATGCTCAAGACGTGTATAAAATATAGGTAAATTAATGAAATTTTCGGGCCAATTATCTGAATCTTCTAGATGAGATATTTAAAATTCTAAATTGGATAAATGAGGGGAAAGAATGCAAACCAAAAACCTAGGTTACCTTTTGCCATCATATTTTAGTACTTACGATTCTGTCGGTCGCGTTTTCCGGGAATTTACCGTAACACTGTAGGTGCCAAATATATTTAATGTCCGGACATAGCGTGTCTAGTTTACGTTGTTACCAGTCGACAAGCGAAACAGTTGAATTGCATTTAAGGAAAGGCTCAGACTGAGTAGGACTGTGATAGGTAGGTTAGGCGTATACTTCGCTCACTTAGCGTTAAATTTTAAATGACGAAACGTGATTGAGATTTTTTTTGGAAAAGTGTGAATGTTGTAAAGAATTTACAAAAAAATCTAAATTATTAAAATTAAATCTAATTATTGAAAATTTGAAAATGTTACTAGATATATTCTTTTCGATTCGGAGGATTGTTATTTCGACTGATAAATTTGATAAGTGAGATTAGTGAATTTTAGCCGGTGTGACGTCTCGTGGGGGATCTGGAGCGGTGATCAGATATGTATCCGTTTAGCTTAGACTCGAATTACCAAGCAATTCGATCATTCATCGCGAAATAAACTTAGTTTTAGGGAGAATAAATATATATGAATTTTTGTGGGTGCGTCGAGATAGTCCGGGGCCCGGCGCTCGTTGTCGCGTCCGCAATCCACTAGACATAAAACTCCAGAATTATTCGATGACGTCATAATATATGTATTGATCAGAGTTGATATATGTGATATATCGGTTTGTTGTTATATTGTAGGAGCCTCCTGAGTCTCCGGGACTATAAACTGCCGCGCGGGCTCCCGGACTATTCCGACGGACTTTTTTTATCGTTTTATTGTCTCTGTTTGTATGTATAGACGACTTATATAGCTTATTTTATGATATTATTGTGATGGTTTCGTTTTCCTACCGCATAAGAAATGTTATGTATTTACTATTAGATGTAATAGAAGGAAAGTTTGCAGTCACAACTGGAGCTAAATAATTTGAAGACGCGATTACTTTTACGGTTGATTTTATGAAATTATCTTGTTGGATGTGTATGAAAAATTCTGCGTAGTCAGCGTGGATGTCGACCTTCACGGGAAGATCCCGATTAAAGCCAGGTTAATTAATATTAAATATCTAAGTTTCAGTATGTAAAAACGGAGTGTTATCATCTCATTCAACTGTCGAGTGCCAAGTCTTAAAATCTATAACGTAAACTTTGCTCCGTACTTTTATATAGACGACATCATTGATTGAGCTGCTGGTTGATTACGCAAATACAATACTAGTTGTGCGGATGTTTTCTACGCTACCATACGAGTAACCATTTCAGAGTGTGTCGAGCTAATCCTTGAAGTCGGAGGATGGAGGAAAGGTCGACATCCAGCTGATGAGCTACTCCGTCACATTATGTTTCTGGTTGATTTTCCTATCAAACTTTTGGAGGTTTACAAATGAAAAACACCATTTTGAAGAAGAATTTAATAGAATTTATCTTCCGTGACTAAAATTTTCCACAGCGAATGTGATCCTCCGTCAGGCCAGCCGTGCCGCGCCCGGGCACCCATATTCTACAAGATAGTATACGGCGTGGGCCGACTCCGCCGCCGGCCGGCTCGAAGCGTTCGACGAAGTCCAAAGCCACAGAGCGCCGCTCTCACATTTCGACAAACGTTCGCCCGAACGCTCGCCAATCGGAGCGCGGTCGGCGGCTGAGCTGGCCCCTCGATAATTTAATTATACCTACCACAATACAGCCTTAAACAATAATAGCTATAAGTATTTTTATACAGTTTACTGTACTTTTTGTTACTACCCCCGGGCGCGGACCGCGAGCGGCCCGGTCCACTCGTAGCGCGGTCCCCCGCTCGCGTCACTTTGACGTTCGACTTCGCCACCGCTGTCGACGTCAAAGTGACAGGACCGCGACGCCGCCCTAGGAGGCGACCGCGCCGCCGGGGCCGCAGTAAGTTTGAATACATAATACAATACAGTGCCATAGCCGAGTACTAACCTCAGATTTATACTTATTAGATTTTTATACCGATACAAATGGATTTAATTTTTAAATATAACAAAGGTGATTAAGTATACAGAGATTAAAGATGATATTTTATACATTTATTACAAACAATATTATTAAATGTAATTGTGAAATAGATTTTAAATTTTAGTGATTACAGCTCGCCGTGTACCTACCTACTGAATACTGGAAAGTGGAAACTGGTTTTTGTAACTCAATCGGCGCGGGGTACGTCGAGTTGACGGTTTTAGCGTTTATTTACAGCGTGGTTTAATGTAAATACATATCACAGAAATAGGCAGTGTTATATATCATATTCGGATGGGTTTTGGATTTGTTTCGACACCGTCGAACCGTCGTTAGGAGCTCCGGGTTCCGTCTGTGCTCAGGTTTCGTTACAGTTTGCTCAATTCGTGTATACCCAACGTTGCTCGTGCTAGTTTTATATTTTATGTTAGTGATCTTTTGTATAATATTGTTAGAGAGCACGGTTTTGCTTTTCTCGTAATACTATTTTAAGCCTTAAAGTTACTCCCGTCGGTGTGCGTAGCCGAGCTCGGACAGGCGAGCCGGTCGAATTATAAATTATTTTTAATTTATCGTGCCGTCCGTTTCCTTTCGAAGCTTATTTCATGAAACTCGTTCGCTGCACTCGCTGACATTTAGTTAGGTTCGTACCATGTTCCTAGCCTTATCGTAATATTTATTTTTATCCTTCGCCGCTACGGAGATCCGTTTAATCATAGTTAGTCGCTGTATTTTCGTGCCCGCTACTCGTCTTAGTTTCCGGGTCGAATCTCCGACGTTTCGATCCCACTTCTGAATCTTTAATCTATCATCGCAATCTTTTTATTATTAACCTTAATTCACTTATGTTAAGTCGTTAACGATTAAAAGGAGAGAATAAGATTGCGTCGTGAACGTATACTTTGCATAATAATATTTATATCGTCGAGGATGTCAATTGTATTAGATACAATATTTAAGCGATCTAAACCTGTGCTTGGCTCGAAGACGTTAATTTAAGGTTTATAGTTCATTTGGAGCATCAGTAGCGAATCTTCGTGTAACTAGTCGACCAGCATGAAATCAAAAGATGATCAAAATTTTTTAAAAGTTTGCGAGTAGAGTACCCCCCGTCTGGAACACTTTTTGCGAAACAGAAATGCTAGTCGGCTTGTTATGATTTTTGGAATAGAATGCATTTATTAGTGATCTCAGAGCGAATCCGTCGCTGATAAGATTTGGCAAATATAAATTGTAAGTCGATCGTATTTGTCGACATTTCGAACATAGTTTAGGTAATAAAACGTGTTTGCTTTTCGTCGTTTATAGGGGCGTTCGCGTTTCTATCGAACGTATCGGAAAATTTTTCATCCAATCACCCGAAAATTTTTAAACAAGTGAACGATAAAAAGTTTTCTTAGTTTTGATAAGAATTAAATATCGCGTGAAATCATATTTCCATTCTGTTTTATGAAATATTAATATTTACATTATTAAACATCTATTATTGTACTCGGTACAACATACCATAGGTATACATAAGATATACGCATCGGTGCATCTTTGAAATAAATATATGAATGCCGAGCCCCGCTCTGTGCAAAAAAAAATAAGTTTCATACGCGCGCATTCATATACAAAATATTGGTATGACCAGTTTCAAAAATGCACATATTCATTATCATAGAATATTATTATTGTATTAAAAATCTTATTTGTAATCCTGAAAGAACCAATAATAATAATTTGTAACATTATTGGCGCGAATGGATTGAAGTTGGCTACGAATTATTTTTTTGTCTTCCATTTTTATTCGTTGTCGTTTTCGTTTCGTATAGTCTGTCGCGGGTAGACGATGGTGTATCTGTGGCGTTGTATTCGAATTTGAATGTTTTTAAAACGGTTCGAGGCGCAGGAGGCGCGCGTGTGCAATATTATCTCGTCGGTTCGGCGCTAGCTCGACAAATAATTGGTAGCCAACGTGTAGACTATTAAGTTTTAATTAGGTGCGACCTGCATTTAAGAGACACTGCCGCTCGCCAACCGCTGTCACTTATTATTAATAAATTAATTTCTATCACAATAGAGACTTGTTGAAACAGTTCCACGATAAAGTAAGAGTTGTTGAATTTTTTATAAAAGATAAAAACATATTAGATATATGATCTTGTAGTCTGGATTGAGTTTTTTTTTTACAAATTTTATGCCGCGCCCGGTCGTGTCGCCCGTTAAGCTTATTTTTGCTACAATACTTATTTACCACGAATGTTTACTTATACCGAATAGTACAATAGATATACATATTATACAAGATATACAATAGATTTTTATACAACAGATGCCGTGATATATGAAGATTTTTTTTAGAAAGCGCAGTGGGCGGCGCCGCCGACGCAATTGGTTTCAGTGAGATGGGTGCTGTTATATTATTAATTGTACATATTTATTGTAATATACTACAATAGACTGGTAATTTTACACTGTTGTTAGGTTTCTACGGCGGGGTGGGGTCGCCTGTCGGCCACACGACTTTGTTTGTCTTCCATACTAGCTAATAACACCTCCGCTGCAAACGTAGAAAAAGAAAAAAATGTGAGACATTTTTTCTTTTTCTGCGTTTAGCGGAGGGAAGGACTTTTTTGTTTGACTGTACATAATAGAGCACATAGTAGAATATAACACGAGTACAGTTAGCTTCAATAGTAACTTACGAGTCTTCTTTGTACATAGGATAGAGTAATTGTTATGCTGCTGTATGTTTACTGTTACAGCGTTTTCAGTTTCCTATGCCCGCGTCAACTATTTCTTGGAGTAACCGCATTCGATATTCAAATTATTATAATTCGAATTTATGACTCTACATTTTAAGGATTTTCAAGACGTTAACATCTCAATTTCTTTCAGTCTATTTATTTCTTACTAGATGACCCGGTGAACTTCTTATCACTTTCCTCCTACTTAATATAAACCTTCCCTGGACTTCCACGAACATTTTAAGACTAAAATTCGCCAATTCGAACCAGAATTTCTCGAGTTATAACTTATAACGAGACTAACAAAATTGAAAACTCAATTTTATTTAGATAGATAAAATAAAATATTCAATATTTAAAATCTACAGATCATATCATTAGCAAAACAGCACAGTAGAGAACACACAGGGTTTGGGATTCCCCGAAATAGTTGACGTCACCGCATCGCCTTAAACTACCGACCAGAGACAAACCGATTCTAATTTTGAAATAGTTCACTGCCTTATCGCAATAGTGAGTTTTCTTTATGGCTTTAATGATAAAGGATTATATCGAATTAGCTACAGATTGTATAAGTGTATAGATAGAGTAATGTTCACGGCCTAAGGACTAACCATAGACAAGAGTCTGTTGTCTATGGCCCCCCGACCGCCGCCTTCGCCCCGCCTCCGCGTTGACTAGAGTATATTTTCTTACAGACCACACCGAAATAGACATATATGATATTGATTTTATACAATACCAGAATACAAGATCGGACTTTTTACACAGCTGATCGGGTTTACGTTACGTTCGTCAGTTTTCCGTTTCTCAAAAAGCAGTTGGTTGCGATATGGTCACATAATCTAGGCGAAAAGAAAATTTTAACGTTGGCAAATAAGAAATTGTAAATATATTTTCTAGTTCTTCCAAAATATCAGTATTAAATACAAAATTCGACTTTGGTTAGATCAAAAGTATACGTGTGATCTAGAAACGTTTTTAAATTAGAATTTTTCGGTGTATAACTTAATATAGTTTTTTTTTTATATTTTCGATTCATTTAAGGTACGTTTAATTGATATAATATTCTTGCCTAGTTTTGCATTTATGTTAGTTATATGAACGTTTATAGTTGAACCGTCGTATTTATGTATATTATTATTGTATTAAGGGTTCTGTTTGTTTTTTTTTCGTCATTTAATAGAAGTAAAATGTTGTAAAAAGTAAGCTCGTTGTATTTTATCAAATAAACACTTTTTAGTCCAACTGAAGCAATATTCTGAAGTTTTATTTCTCCCTTTGCCTTCAGGTTTTGAATTCCAGGTAAAAATTCCGTTTTAATTCAATTCATAGTCAGCATTGTGATTTATAGCCCGATAAATCTAATAGATCTAAAGATCATGATGAATTCAAACGTCAATCATCTACAATCATAGAAGGGAGAATGAGATGCAGTACCACCAACATTATTTTGGGGGTAGTTATAAATTATACGATAGATAAGGGCTTTTGGGGTAGTTGGGGTAGCTTGAAGGGTAGTTTATACAGCGTGGTCAGGAAAGTGACGTCCAAAAAAAAATTAGATAGCTTATATCGAGGGGTATCCGAATCACCCTCCACCACGTATGTTCCACGATTTTGTGACGTTTTCGAGTAACGAATTTATGATTTTCAAAAAAAAAATACGGCCGGGTCTTACTTTATCATATAAATCATCGCTTTTTCTTTTTTGAACTATTACTAGCAGGTTTTTTTTGTTCGTCTGATACATATTATCTTACTTTAATTAGCCTTAGAATGACAAAATAAGCAATTTTTTTTTTATCATTTTACTGTTTTGAAAATTTCCATCTCAGTACCTTTGAGGGCTGATTTAAGCGAATAATTTCCTATTAAGTAACACTTTTTTATTATTATTATAGAAGCATAGAATACCACGAAGTTTTCTGAATGACTAAGAATTTATGGGACCACCTTTTTAGATTTTTAATTTTAAAGTTGAAAAATCAAGATAAATGTTTTTGTTACTTGCCTATATTATGTTAAGAAGAAAATTACAATTAATGAGCTTGAAAATACAAAAAAAAACATTTACAAAAACTCACTAAAATCATAAAATACATTAAACTGACCCGGCCGTCTTTTTTCTGAAAATCGTAAAAAAATCGTAACTCGAAAACGACACAAAATCGCGGAACACATATGGGGGTGATTCGAATACCCCTCGAAATAAGCTTCCTATATATTTTTTTTGGCCGTCACAGGTCACTTTCTTGACCACGCTGTATAGTTATCAGTGCTGTTGACTTGTTTAAGAAAAAACGACAAATTAGGACGGGTGATGGGTTCCTCCAGTTGAAATTATTTGCGATTCAATCATTAATCACTGATACCAAGGTAATAAATAAATTTATTAAAAAATATTATTTTTACGCGATACCATAGATTTTCATTTCACTTCCAAAGTAACAAAAGTTTTTCATAAAACTATTCACATTTTTAACATTAACCTATCAAGCCCCATAAGAGCACCGGTGATCGCGACAACAATAGTATAATAATAGATTTCCAAGAATCCGCGATCGAAGGATTAAAAACAAAACAACTAAGTCTCGAATTTGAAAATTCTCATCTGCTGAGCACTAGATGGTGCTTTTGGGAATCTGCGTTATATTAGTTGAACTTGGTTTAATCAATATTTTATAGAGTTTATCAATGAGAGTGTTTGCCACCAGGTGCCGCTATGTAGCCTAAGGGTCTATCGTGTCAAACTCCTGTCATATGTCACGATACAGCTGTCATATGTGTCACGATCAATATGCCTATTCGACACGATACTCGTAGGCCCTAAGACTACATAGCGGCACCTGGTGGCAAATAGAATAATTTCAAACACCCTCAATAAGGTGTAATTTCACGAAAGTTAACACTATTATCGCCATCTAGTAACAGAATTAGTATATTGTACATAAGGTAATAAAGGCGTAGGCAATTATAGTAATCAAGCTGTAACAAACAATACACTGAATTTAAAAAGTACTTATTAAGACGCTGACAGCTGCCAATGACCTTGATCTCGCATCACTCTCGCACCACTGTCGATTTTCATGCCAGAGAAACCGAGATGTGAAGTGTTCACTCGGTAGCGTGGATACATTTTTCGTTTTTTAGAGGAAAAAATAAATATTATGGGAAATCTAGATGTCAGAACCGAAAATTAAATCGGGCAATCTTTGGATTTTTGTAAAAGGTATCAAATAAACAAATTTTTAAAGCATAGGTTGTATTATTACTTTAGTTAGAACTGTTTAAAATTCCTGAAAGATGTGACTTTGGTGTTTTTTTTCATCCAGTAGGAGTACATTATTTTATTATTTAAATTTGACAAGCTTTTCCAAATATAATCAAAAATCACATATATTTTTTGTGCCAATCAATAAAATACATACGTCTAGAAAACTGCACAAAGATGTCGAATTGGCAGCTGTCTTCGCCTTAATACTTGAAATATCTTCAAAACATAAATTATAGAACGTTATAACTTATAAGCCGTTATTGCTTCCACAATTTTAAAGAGAAAATTGGTGACATCTACTGGAGAATAATATTATTATTGATTGCCTACTTTATCTGTCACGCCGATGCCAGAGTAATAAAAATAAAAAAATAAAAAAAAGTAAACAAAAAATTAAAACAACGACGCTGCAAAGGTAACCACTAACGCCATCTAGTTTTAAAAAGCCACAGCTACTGCCCGATAGATGGCGCTTTTACACGGGGATTGAACAAAAATATTCTATAATAAGTTTAACGATTTATTCAACTCTGCGAGCTCTTCAACAATTTACTGATGCTATCTACGTTAAGGTATACGCACACGTCCATGAAAGTCAAGGCCAGAAGCAGACACTGGCCCAGCATGTCTTTTAGCAGTTCTTCCTGCCTCCTAAACATGGCCTGTAGGTGCTCAGGAATATATACTTTGGAACAATCTGAAGACCGTACCTTGGAGTCTTGGAGGAGCAGTTCCACCGTCTGGTCTGTAGAAACTCTTTCGTTGCCGACTAGAGTACCGTACAATCTGAAAAAAAAAATGATTCATGGTAAAAAAGTCACACATTGTTTTTTATCTTGTACAGTGGAGGCCGCGTGTGAATTTTTCGCTAGAGGCGCTAGTGTCGCGCGAGGTCCAAAAACGTCTATTTTGTACTAGTTTTAGCGGTCTTCGTGACATAAATTATTATTATTTATGCAATTTACCCGTTGAAAAGCGATCTCCTTCGTTAAATTATCTCAAAAATAATCATTTAGCGATCAATGAAAATGCTTTGAGAGCGAAATTAAGAAGAGAAGCTCTATACTTCGCACCTTAGTCGACAGTTGCGCCATCTAGTGAGCAAAGAATCGGTAGCCCCCATTAATCCGAAGTTAGAAGTATAATATTATATACTAATATTATAGGAGCGAAATTCTGTTTGTCCGTACCTTTTCCCCCTTAAACAACTGAAACGATTTTATGAAATTTGCTTTAAATATATAGTAGGAGAGGTTCGCGCTCATTTTAAAAAGTCATTTCATACCGAGCGAAAATCGTAACAATAATACTATTCTATTAATACATAAGAGTTTTGATCGTCATCTACTCCAGTATGTGTGGAATAAAAATTGAGAGTATCTCAAAGTTGTTGTTGGGAATCGTATTGAATAGACATTAAAAAGATCCCAATTCGCAACCAATAAAGGTTCATATCTAGATTATACACGTTTACGTTCGGTAGGTGTTATTTTAGTTTTAGTATATAACAACAGATGGCGCTTTTAAAGTAAAATGTATATAATTCTTCTTCACAAATATTGACTATCGAATTAATTACTTAAAATTGCTATGTGAGACAATTTTATGGTTAATTCAAACGAAAATCGCCGTCAGCTGAATATTGGCAGGTGGAAATGTCGTCTACGCGACGCCCTAGGATACATTGAGCGCGAAGTAGGGCTATATTGGTTATAACTTATACGTAGGTCACACTATAAGTTTTGCGTAACTTAAAAAAACGACATACTATAACCAAAATTGTATGTTTATTGCTTTTCAAAATACTCTCCTTTACATTCTAAACATTCTTTTATGCGATCGAACCATTTTTTTAAACAGGAGGATCACAGATCTGAAGGCATGTTTTCTATGTACTGATTGAACGCTATCACTGCCTCTTCGGAGTTGGTAAAAGTGAAACCTCTCATTAAATCTTTAATTTTGGGGAAAATATAGAAATCACAGGGTGCTAGGTCAGAGCTATGCGCAGGATGGGTGACGAGTTGTGCTTTTTTGGAAGCTAAAAATGACATTGTTTTGGAGGCCGTATGTGAAGAGGCGTTGTCATGATGTAGGAGAATGCGGCTTCTTGGTCGTCTTCCGCGAACCTTTTCTAATATCCTGGGTAAACAAATGGTAGAATACCACTCAGCATTAACACTCTTATGATCTTCAAGTGGAGTTGTACAGATGGGATCCGTAGCTCAGAAAAAACGCGATCATTTTCTTACCAACGTTTCTCGCCTGCCTCACTTTTGTTGGCCTGTTCTCATTTTCAAACGTACCCACTCACAAGATTGCTGTTTTTTTCGGGTTCAAAATAACAAATCCACATTTGGTCTTCTGTGACAATGTCATAAATAGCATTAGAATGTCCGTGGTCGTGCTTCAGTAGCATATGTGAGCACCATTCCATGCGAGCCTGCTTCTGCTCCACTGTCAGTTCATGAGGGATCCAACGACAACAAAGTCTCCGAACTCACAATTCTTCGTGTAATTTTTTTTTAAATTGTCTCATATCAATCCCCAATAGTCCTCGAATTGTCTCATAGGTAATCCGCGGGTTTTCTTCAATTAGCTGATTCACAGTAGCCACATTATTTTCGTTGAGGGCAGTTGAAGGCCGCCCTTCACGAAATTCGTCATCTAAAGAAACTCGACCTCTTTCAAATTCAGCATACCATCTCCTCACGGTGTTCAAACAAGGTGCTTCTCTCCCAAAAGCATTTTGAAGACGAGCAGCACAATCTTGCGGAGAGAGAGAACTTTTAAAATCATAAAAAATAATCGCTCTAAAATCTTTTCGACTTAATTCCAATTTCGTTTTGTACGTAGAACTTTGATGTGTGATAAAAAATTATTGACAAATGATTTTCCGCCAATTTTTTTTTTATATTGCTAAGAAGGTTGCAACGTTAAAAAAAATATAACATTCAAAACTCAAATAGTTCCGATTAGCCAGAAGTGCAAAACTTTTAGTGTGCCCCATGTATCGCTGGCTGACGGGCTTTCCACCCGCATATTAACGACTGACGGTGGTCTTTATTATCAAAAAGGTATCAACATTCACCTGTATAAATTTTGTACGGTATGAAATGACTTTATATTTTAACTTTTTTAACATAGTTCAGTAACGCGACTGACGATGAATCCCCCGTCTGCGATACGGCTGACGGTGCATTTTTGGTTAAGCATGATCTCAATAATCATCCGTAAAATTTTCATTCGGAATAAAATCACTTTTCGCAATTATTTTTTTTTACAACTTTGAAATACTCTCAGTTGACATTCCACCACGGGTGCGGCGACTGACGCTGAATATATTGATTGATAAATATTAAGCTACCGCTGGACAAAAATTTGGTCGGTATGAAATGGCTTAGCAAACGATAGCACTACCTCCCCTACTAATAGGATTGAGTCCCGGGGACAGACCTGGTATATTTTTTCAAAAGTACGGTTCCCACGTGACAATGGAAATTCGGCGCAATAAAGTAGCAGGCAATAATCAATTTTATGTAATAGAACTTTTTTATACCAGAGCAAATGACAAAACATACCTGAATGGTAATGTTGGCCTTAGGAAATGGACTTTGTTGTCATCGTCATTAATCCTGTAAAAAATAAAAAAATTAAACATAAACAAAATATTATTATGTAAGTAGTATCATCTAACCCCGCTATCCCCAACCCACGGCCCGCGGGCCGCATGCGGCCCGCCGGGACTTTATTTGTGGCCCGCGTGATGTTAAAAATTTTTGAAATTCACGCCCACCGGCAAAATAACGTAGTCTACGTGATAGTCGTTAAATTTTATTCACTTTAAAATCGTTAATTTTGAAGAATGTTATTTTTTAACCCTAAAAAATTTTTGTTGCGGCCCGCGACACCAAGACCAAAACATGTTTGTGGCCCGCACGAAAAAAAGGTTGGGGACCACTGATCTAACCTAACATCTGACTGAAGCAGGTACATTTTTAACAGACGCAACTTTTTTAACCCAATTAATCAACTATCACCACAACACAAGACTCAATCTCCTACTCAATGACAATCTTTGCTGATATACACTTTCAGCGTCTTAAGATAGTCTTTAATTATTAGTTTGATATCAACTTTGACAGAACTTAAAATATCAAGGTTTCACCGCACTTAAGAAATAGCCTCGCAAGTAGCAGTTTGACATCACACTTCACTTCACAGTTGAGTGCCGAGTTTTATTAATATGTTCACACTCAGTTGATACGCCCCACACCAGTCTAAAGCCCGTATTTTTGGTCAGTGCTCAAGATGCATCTCGGTCTCAGGACACGGTTCAGGCTCTGTGATTGGTTGGCTGTCAAAATTTGGACCAATCAAAGAGCCGAACCGCGTCTTGAGACCGGGTCGCATCTTAAGTACTGACCAAAAATACGGGCCTAAGGCCGGTATAAATAGTCAGTACTCAAGATGCATCTCGGTCTCAAGACGCGGTTCGGCTCTATGATTGGTCCAAATTTTGACAGCCAACCAATCACAGAGCCTGAACTGTGTCTTGAGACCGAGACGCATCTTGAGTACTGACTATTTATACCGGCCTTAAATTTAAAAAGCATCCCAATAATGATCTTGAGCATAATCTTAGCCGTAAGAGTGGTTTAGTAACTAGGGCCTATAACACTCACTTATCACAACTGCTTTCCCTGGAATTAACCAGAGCGACGATCATAGCTATCATCTGCGCCTTCTGTAGATTGACTCCGAGCATTTTGGGGTTATTTGGATCACTGCCCGCCACCCTGAGCGTCGTCGCCTCTGCCTTCATTACATAGACGTCTGCTGTTGGTAGTTGGTTTGTCACGTCTGCAGCCTGAAATAATTTAAGTTATTTCAAAAAACTAAAAAAATACGCTTCTTTTTTTTATGTAACAAATTATTGCATTACCATTGGCTCTTAATCCTTCGATTGTGGATTCTTGGAAATCTATTGTTATTCTATTGTTGTCGCAATCACCGGTGATCTTATGGGGCTTGATAGGTTAATACGTAGGTATGCAAAGTTTGGAATTAATTAGACTACTGGAGATAGGTAAAAATCGTGCTCATAGATTCCGTTCAACGCCCAAGCTAATAAAAGACACGGATAAGCGTCATTCCATGGCAAAGATGCAACATAACAAAAAAATATGGCCTCACTTTAAAATTATTACAGTTATTAATTTATTTTAATTAATTTTCAGGCTAGGTTCTTGAGTAAAACTTATAAAATTCATTTGTCACTTTCATAACACTACATTGGTATTTTGTACAAATCTGCCAATACTTGTATATGTCTTGTATGTACCTAACATATCCAAAGTGAGAATATCTGACTTTAAATAGTAGTCCACAAAAGCATTTTGGAGCATAAAAAAGAACTGTAAAAAGTGGGATTTAAAAAAAACAAATCAAACCTTACAATATTGTAAATATCTGGAAGCTGCATCTTTCTTCCATCTGGGTAGTCAATTTTATAATATTTCCACTCTTCTACCTCATACCCAGATCTGCAAATAAGTGTCCAACACACTGAGTGCATTGTTACATGAATTGCCAGCACTGACTTGCAGGACTAAAATATAGAAAGCAGACAAAGCAAATTATCAATTTTTTTTAATTATAGAATACTGCGTACGATTTTCCTGCGTAGATTCATAGTCTGAAGGTTTTGTAAAGGTTTTTCAGACACATTATAATCACAGCACACATATAAATGCAAATAATATTATTATGGTTACAACTGTTTCTGAGTTGATAATGAGTGCTGTGAACTTTACAAATTTCAAATAATAATGTTTTGTCTAAACTACAAATAATTTTCCTGTAGCACAAAAGTCTAAAACTACTTGTTCTTTTTACTTCCACAGCTATTTAAGGGTGTGCTTCCACTGAAGCGCAGCGGAGCTTAGCAGTGCCCGAATTGACCAATCGTGCTATTCCAGCGGAATGACAGCGAAGATTTTGAGCATGGTGATTAGTCAATTCGGCACCGCTAAGCTCCGCTCCGCATCAGTGGAAACACGGCCTAAGGCTATGTTGTTTTTACAGACGGGTGTAACATCCAGGATTTTAGATTATCTCCATGTTCAATAACCTAACAAAATATTTTATGGCTCAAAAAAGTATGAAGTAATATAACTTACACTCTGAACACTTTCACTTAAAGGTGGATTAAGTACTTGGCCTTTAAGTTTCTTAGCGATAGCCGAATTATTTGTTGTATCCACAATACTATCAAACAGCTTTATTGCAGTTTTCTCAGAAAATCCTTCTATTTTTTCTATTTCATCAATACTTTTTAGCTGTCCATTCCTAGCTATCCATTTTGTAAATTTTTTGTGCCTAATTTTAGAAATATCATATCTGAAAAAAGTTCATTTAAGTGTTTTAATTATAATGAGGTCCAAGTATAGTTCGTTAATCCTTCGATCGCGGATTCTTGGAAATGCTATTGTATTCTATTGTTGTCGCGATCACCGGTGCTCTTATGGGGCTTGAAGAAATTAACTAAAATCCTTGATGGAAGTGGGTCTTAAAACGTAGCAGATTTTTTAGTCCTCTAAACATCTACAACGATACTACTACATAGACGACCTCTGTGGCTCAATTGGTTGAGTGTGTGGCAGCTCAAGCCGGGGGTCTCGGGTTCAAATCCCGCCGACGGAACAAAAAGTTTTCAAAGTTCCCGGGTCTGGATGTATATTAAATATGTGTATGACGGCGAATGCTCGAAAACTCCGTCTGTTGATGCTGGTGTCCCTCAGGGCTGTGTGCTATCGCCTACTCTATTCATACTGCATATCATTGACATGTTGCAGACCAGCGGCATTCATTGCTATGCGAATGATAGTACAGGTGATGCTGTATATACCGGCTCCCCCAATATTTCTCGGCAAAATGTCGCTGAGAGTCGAAACGAACTTGTGTCTAAGGTGGAGAATTCATTGGAGGTCTCTGAATGGGGTAGACGTAGCTTGGTCCAATTCAACCCCGCCAAGACACAAGTCTGCGCGTTCACCACTAAAAAGTCACCAATGGTCGTATATCCTCGTTTCGAGGGCACATCTTTAACCATCTCCCCCAGCATTGAGATACTTGGCGTCAACATATCGAGCGAAGTCCAGTTCCGATATCATCTAGAGGGTAAGGCCAAACTAGCCTCGAAGAAGCTTGGTGTTCTTAACAGAGCGAGACAGTACTTCAGTCCAGACCAACGCCTACAACTCTACAAGGCGCAGGTTCGGCCTCATATGGAATATTGTTCTCATCTCTGGGCAGGGGCGCCAAAATACCAACTGCTCCCTCTGGATCGTATCCAACGAAGGGCCGCTCGAATTGTTGACTGCCATAGTGTTTCAAACAGCTTGGACCCCTTGGAATTACGCCGAGATGTAGCTTCACTCTGCATCTTCTATCGGTTGTATCACGGGGAGTGCTCTGAGGAATAGGCTTGATGACATTTTTTTTTTTCTTATTGGTAATTGAAAGACTCTTAAAAAATAGAAACATCGCTGAAAGAATGACTCTGATAGCTTAAAAATTCACCAAGATATGACAATTCAAACATCTCATAAAATATACATGCCCGAAACGCTCCATACAAAGTGCTACGAAAGACTGACGTCACTCTTTCGTAGTTTATACGGATCGGGAGATAACTTTGTTCGATAGGTATATTAAATATTGCGTTTATGAAAGTGGTTTCATAACAAAAGTTGCTTTTAATTGCATAAGTTATGGAATGGTATACAAATATTAAGAAATTTAATTGAAAAAAAATTCAACTTGATTATCCAACTTTGAAGGCGCATAACAAAAAAATACAAATGCTATCGAGCTAAAATTTTGGGAACACTTATTTTTTACCGTGATTTCTTTATTTTATTAACAAAATTCGCTAATCTTTGACCTTGTCATCATCCCTATTGTTCGGAATCATACCACCTGCAACTTTTCGCCATCGTCCCACGCGAAAAACATACCATCCTCATCACCTTGATGAGTGGCAGTCTTCCACAGTGCGTTTTTCGCGTAACTTTCTGCCACGCACTGTAAAACTCTGGAATGAACTGTCACCAGCAGTATTTCCGGACCTATACGACCTGCAAACCTTCAAGAAAAGAGCGTATTCCCTCTTAAAAGGCCGGCACGCATCAAAAACGTTGCGTTCAAAAAAATCGTGAAAATGAATGTTAATCTTATAATACTTATAATATTTATTACATTTATTACTTTTTTTTCGTAATTTATTCAAATATTGTGATTATTTGCAAAAAAACCCGCCAAACTGCTAATCTCGCGAGATCTCGAAATTGGCGAGATCTCGCGGTATTGTACTCCTAAACTCGCGGGATCTCGCTTGAGCCCCAATCTCGCGAGATTTGCATTCCCTAGCCGCGGCCCGCGGCCGCCCTCCGCGCCGCGGCGCGCTATCAGCTGATTAACTCACTATTTACAAACAAGTGATTTCCATTTTCCCTTCATACTTTAACGGGCTTAGGACCGTCGTAAATACATTTATCTACCCTCAACTAAACACGAACATAAACAAAATGTAATCAAGATTATTTTCTTTTCAGTAAACGCACCTGCAGCTCTTCTGATGTTGCGAGTGTCCATGGGCGACGGTAGTTGCTTACCATCAGGTGACACATTTGCTCAATTGCCCCCTTATTTAATAAAAATAAAAAAAATATGATATAATAAAAATCTTAAATATTAGTAAAAACATTAAATATATTTCCATTGTCTGGTACCTGTAACACAAGTCCTTCAGGTACTTAGCACGGGGCCAGACTGACGTGGTGTGTAGGGTCCATAGATGTTAATATAATTATTATTATAACTTTTAACCATTTTTACCTTAATAGATCTGAAGTGTCGGCATTTATAACTTCTAATATTCTTGCTTTCTGCTCGTCCGTATATTCCTTGCTGACAAAGCGTCTCAGGTAAGGAAACAATTTTTTATTTCTTACGTTTGAATCTATCTGCAAGATACACAGATTACGCATTTAAAAATAAGACACGAAACAACTTTAATAATAAGCACACTAAACATTCCAAGATACTTTACCAGAACTTTTTTTGTGAATAATGAAATCATTTTGGTGGCTACAAGAACTTGGTTATTTCTTATAAGTCAGGTACATAAATCAAATTGATTTAAAAATAATTAAATATAGGTATGAATTCTTAAAGAATTGTACAAACAGAAACTTCTTATTGCCTAATATTGTTTCAGCGTTTAATAAAGTTCTATGTTAGTTTCTCATATAAATTGATGAGATAACAATCCGTGATCAGCACAACACCTTATAAAACTTTAAACTTTAATATTATACATAAAATAATTTGTTTCACCCATAGATATTAAAGTATTATAGGTTTCACCTTAAAATTTGAGGTTATGTTTATTTTTCAAATTTGACATGTTTTGTTTTTTTTTTTTTTGCGGGTACCGAGTATTTGCACATTTTGCCTCCTTCTTTATAAAACAAAGAAAAAATTAAAAGCAAAAAAGATTAGATAAGATGCGATATGAAAATGTAACGTTATAATATTACATTTTAATATTTATACAATAAAATATACTATATTTTATAATAATTTAAAGTTTGACAGCTGACTGAATTACCTAGGAAAGCGACATCTATTGTACTTTTTGCAAACCAATAAATAGGTCGTTCTTTATAAAAGTTTACTTGCGAGCCTAATAGATGTCACTTATCAGTTATCATAAAAAGAATATAATCTCGGAGTTTTGACTAGGTACTCAATAGCCAGCTGGTGTGCACTGCAGCTAGGCTGTAATTAGGCTGAAAAGCTTACTAATAACTAAAACTGTCGCAGATAGCATTAGAGATGTTACATAATAATCATATATATATTATATAAGTTTAAGACTGTAAGTCGAAATATACTTATTTCATGTAAGTTAATAGAACTTGTACCAAGAATCGTAGATTTAGTAAGTAGGTATTTAAATTGTTACGTCGAAATATATCGAAGGTATATTATGTACCTACCTACTGCCTATTTATTAGACCTCGTAACTCGTTTAAATAAGTACTATTTAAAATAGTAAAAACTAGGGTTTTACTAGTAACTAACGTAGGCCTACGTACCTACAGTAAAAATTAATTTGACACCTTTTAGGTAGGTAGGTAGGTAGGTACCTACTTATAGTTTCTTTTGAACAGTAGACTGGTAGAATATCATTGTTTTGAACAATGAAACTTCAAACTAGTGACTTTTAACTTTTGAGCATCTTCTGCGTAGGTAGGTTCTTACGTGTGAAAATCAAGTCTAAACAAAATAATTATAACTAGGTAGACGTAGGTACTTACCTATTATTTGCTTACTCTAGCTATAATGATGTTACCTAGATTTACCACACACAAGATAAGCTGCTCCTACTACGCCTACCTTTGATTGTCATCAAAGTTCTCTAATCATTACAAAATGAAGAAGAGAAGAGAATATTTCAGAATGAAAACTCAAGAGTCAAGACGCCAAAGACGCGCCGGAGATAATAAACTTTGCACTAAATAATAAGTGTGAAAGAGACGCAAACTAATGCCCTCTCGCTCTAACTGGCGTTACGGCTCTCAACAAAATGGCGTCTCATGCCAAACCCGCGCTCGCGTGTGCATTCGATCACCTTCCGCCCGACAGCAAGCTTCAACGCGGTCAACGATACGCTAACCTGGAACTCCTGGAAAACTATTCTACTGCTCGTGACGTCAGACGAAGATCTAGAAGTTGGTAAGGATAATATTATGTAATTATTTATTGTTTATTTATTTTTTTCAGGAGGGGGTGAAATTGATTAGGCAATTTTATCACCATTTTTATTCTGACAAAAAATGCAAACAGCTGGATTAGGATAAACCTACGATAAACACGATTCTTCTGACCTAATTTTTATTGTCAAGGTCATTTTCTATTGTTGTCACTTCTTATTTCCTTGGATAACAATATTATATTAAATTGTTATCCAAGGAAATGAGTTTAAGTAAATTGTTTTCCTTTCCCTTTTAAGCTTTCAAATACGAATTCTGAGTAAAAATGGCACAAAAATTATTTTTTAATTTAGTGCCATTTTTACTCAGAATTCTCTCTTTTTACTCAAAGCGAATAGAGGGGGAAAAGAAGAGAAAGAGTTTATATACTTACTAACAAAAAATATCGTATTAGGTTATCGTACTTAGTTTGTATGACACCGCAGATTTTATACGATATGTACCTATTATGGCATACCTACTTTGCCCTGACTCGTGAGTCGTGCCACATTTTTGGGTTTTTGTAATAGATAGTTCTGTTGTTGGCGAAGTCAGAAAAACTTGACTCACGTCAGAATACTAACATTCTTCTGACTTAGTCATAATCTCTGATCGTTTTGGTTAGTATTATGACGGTTGAGTTCAGCAAGGTTCAGGTTGTCGGAAGAGCGGCAACGTCGCATTCTGCTCATGCCCGAGCGGCAGCGCGATTGGAACACAATTTTGCGACGTTGTCGACCCTCGAGAAGTGAGCGTGGTCGGTCGATCGCTCGTTTTAAAACCGGCTGTATTTATATTCTCGCTTTAGTCATTACCCGTTGAGCGTACTGCGTACCTTCTCTATTCATTCTTCTTCCAATTAGCTCTCCCTGTTCACCTAAATATTTTCATCTGTAGGACAGATAGAATGAAGTTCAAGGAACTATAATATTCCTAATTAGATACTGACCTATGTGAAGTTTTGTGGTCCATTCATATTTTATAGTACGAGACAGTATTTCCCTTGTCTGCAATTAATGCTAGATATAGTTCGTAAAGCATTTTACAAAAAAATTCATGGTCTAATTTTTTACTTTTTAAGTAATCCATTGTCAGCATCGTCATTCATCAAATCATCACTCAGTTTCTTTTTATAACCATTCCTCCATTCTTATTATGCACATTTAAAAGCTGCTACGCTGCTTTTGAGTATATGACCAATAATACCATAATTATACGTACTACAAACCACTGTGATAAATATCATTTTAAAATCTTCATTTATAGTAATAATAGTCTGTAAATGAAGTTCTATATACAATTTTCGATAAAGTAAAAAGAACGAAATTACGCGTTGCCTTATCGGGATTTGACGTAGAAGGAAGCGTAAAGATTGTGACCGGTATTATTGGCACACTTGGTTGTTTAGAAAATGTTTCCCTTACTCGAATAGAACTTCTCATCTCTTGCCATTGTTTAAAAATAAAATTATCTAATTTTAATGGATCAGAATTAGTCAGAAATAAGAAATAATCTCTCCAGAGTTACTATCAACTTTTCTCGACAAACATTAGCTGCTGCAGGCTTTAAGAATAAGGCAAATATTAACGTTGTTAAACATTTTACTATTGTGGTCTTTAGGGCCGATTCACACCGGAATGGCAGAGGCGCGGCGAGCAGTTTCAGTGTCATATGATTTTAAACTTTATCTTCATTTTTGTAATACACAGTATCGCTTGAGAAATCTACGGCCGCCCGTGGACGCTCGTGGCCGCTCGTGGCATCTTGCGGCCGCCGGCGGCGTCGATTTCTCAAGCGATACTATGTATTACAATAATGAAGATAAAGTTTAAAATCATATGACACTGAAACTGCTCGCCGCGCCTCTGCCATTCCGGTGTGAATCGGCCCTTAAGGACCCAACAAAAAAATAATTATTCGCACTATTCGTACGCTCTATAGCTTTGGTTTAACAAAGTACGTTTCTAAAAAGTACAATTTTATTCGTTGCTCTTTCTACCGATAAAGCAACGTCACTTTTGCGCGATTCGATACACACTACGCGTTGTATAGCGGGCTGCCGATTGTTATCCTATCTTTACGCCACACTCGTAGTACGGTCCATAGAGTTGGGACGTTGAATAATTTTGTTGTTCATAGTTTAATTATTTTCAAGTAAACATTCTACATTCATAGTTGATCAACAATGCCAATTAAGGCCTAGAACCGCTATCCCCAACCCGCGGCCCGCCTGGACTTTATTTGTGGCCCGCGTGATGTTAAACAATTTTGAAATTCACGCCCACCGGCAAAATAACGTAGTCTACGTGATAGTCGTTAAATTTTTTTCACTTCAAAATCGTTAATTTTGAAGAATGTTATTTTTTAACCCTAAAAAATTTTTGTTGCGGCCCGCGACACCAAGACCAAAACATGTTTGTGGCCCGCATGAAAAAAAGGTTGGGGACCACTGGCCTAGAAGATTTAATTTCGATTGACGATTGAAACGGACAATCAAAAAAATTGTAATTTGATTATGGATAAAATATGACAAGAACCAAGGTCCGTTTAGAGTTTTCTCTGAATTTAAATGAAAATGATTCTTATGTCGTTAGCATAAGAGTTATGTCTGTGGCAAAATTAACCCGAAACCACTGGAGAACCGAAACTTCTCAGCATCGTGAAGTGCGGCACAGGGGAAATTGGGAACACGGAGCGAACTTTGTACGAGTTGAAAATGGATTTTGATCCATTGTGATAATATTATGTATTCTGTGTCCATAGTTGATATATTTATTATTTACGTACATAATATAGTGATTGCGAATGATGATTATTTGTTCCTTTTACTACGATAATATTGTATTATAATTCAGTGACTTATCAAGCTTTGGATAATCTGAAATTAATGAAATTAAAATATTAAACAATATCAAAAATCTATTATAATTAAATATATATACTTTTCGTACGTTCACTGAGATGTAAGTTGACTGTACTTATATCTCAATGATTTTGTTCAACAAAATATACGGTCTACCTATCTATTAAAAGTTACGTTTTAATGTTGTGAGTCTAATTTAGGTGTAATTTAGGATCTTTCTTGCGACTTGAATCATCTTGCCCAATGATATGACACGATATGTAGATGATGTAGTCTTCTACATCATTAGTTTGAAATTATATAAGAGAAGCTATCGATTACCTATTAAATTATAGGTATCATCAGCAGAAATGATAGAAGAATTAAATCTATTTTAGCGATGACGCCGTTCGCCAGTCGTGATCGTTCGGGTTCCCTCGGTGAAACTCGTCGGTACTTACGTAAAATACTCGACGCGCCCCGTTCCGTAAGAGCGGCAACGTCGCATAACGCTACAAAAATCTCACCTACTTTTTTCTCTTCGATAGGTACATTTTAAATTATTTTCACATTCAGTTTTAAAATCTCCATTCTTCACAATATTATCTGAATCATGAAAAATCGTAATATTCGCTACTACGAATATTTTTTAATATTATTTATATCATTTGAACCTATAAAGTAGATCGAAAAAGTATATTGGGGTTGTAAAAAGATAAAGTAGGTATGTTTTAGTATTAAGTATAGTATTAATAATAATAAATACACAATAAAAATTATTGTATGTAAAACTGTAAGTACAATCACTTCGCCCAGTAAGAGAATGAGTCTGCGCTGTCATAGCACTTATGTTAATGTAAATAAAGACCGAAGTTGGAATTTATGTCACAGAGCAGCGCACGCCAGATATTCGACGCCTCCGTTATCACACACGGAAAAGTGTTGCGTACTCTTTCGTTCCCATCTGTAGCTTATATTTTTATCCTTTTCGAGCACCGGTAACGATGTTCACGTAATAAAGAGCCGCTATTTCTGGGCGTAGGTTACTCTGTTGTAGAGCTTAGTCTCTTTTTAGCAGCTGCGCTTCGGCGGCCATTTTCTTCTCTGTCCTTCTGCCTGTCAGTGTTATTTGGAACGCGTTGCGGAGTGCATGTGTCGCGCACTTTTACATCTTCTCGATCGTTCTTCTATTAATTCTTACGTCTTTTAAATAGGTATGTTTTTATTAAACTTAATATTCTTTTGATAGTAGATATTTTGTATACAACTTTTATTAGAGGCTTTAATAATTTATTAATAGAATTTAGGTGTTTTGGTAGATATAGACAATTAGTAAGAAATTTTGACAGTTTAAAAAATGGTGCATAATTTTTTTTTATTTTTTTTTTATGTTACCGAATAAGTCGAATACTTGTATTGTTTTTTTGTTATTAAAGCGAATTTTGCATAACTTAACAAAGTGAACCAAATAAAATCAATTTGGTTCATTTTTTAAAACTTTGTTGGCGTATATACGTCAACAATGTTTTACAAAAATATATTTATTGGCATACCGGCAACATGGATTTGAAGATAATATTATTATACTTGCTTCTCTTTGGATTCTATGTAATTTGAGGTTATGATTAGTCTGTTTAGTAATATTTATGTCATATTAATGGTAATATGTTATGAATTACCTACTAAAACCTCATTTTACATTATCACTAAACAATTACGTTGAAAGAAAAAACAACGGGTCACTAACTCACTACTTTGTTTTTTTTTTTGTTTTAAATAACAGGATGAAAGTGGCTATCATGATTCATGGTCCATGTAATGACAGAAATTAAAATATGAATGCAAATTGCGATTTTTGGTGATATTTTGTTTTTATTAAAAAACGCAAAAAAAAAACATAAAAACCGGGACCTGATGCAAAAAGTAAAAACTGGATCCGGTTTTTGACACCGATATGTTTGTATTTATCTTTAGCGCGAAATAAGTCTGATTGGCAAATTTTTTTTAACCCAAAATACTTTTTACTTTTGATGCCTTGCAAATTGTAGTCATTATAAAAAATACCTAATATAGGTACCTACCTATTTCTAAAAACAAAGCTTAGACTTACTCCGTTTTAGTTATTCTATTATGTAATTAAAACTTGTAATCTTGTAGTCTTGTCAAATTCTGTCGCGTAAGGGAGATTACACGACAGAAGTTGACATTCAGAATCAGAACATTGGCTCACTGCGCACTACGCTCGCTCGTCCGCCATTTTGTCGAGGTTATTCGACCTTGGCGGCTGGCGCTCGCATTTATCTTTAAATAAAACTTATTTCTAAAATTGGCTAAAACGTCTGTTCTTCATAGTCTTTTAACTTGGACTGACTTTTTTTCACTTTAGGAAATTCGTGCACAGTGCACACGTCAATAGTTATTCCGGTCATTCACCTTTCATACCTAACAACAAGAAAAAAAATGGTAAAGGTACAAAAGTAGCACATTTTTTGCATAATTTAATATTATCCTCATAGAAAAAAAAACTTTATGTCAAAAACATGTTATGATTTGACCGATGTAAATGAGTAGGTTATAATATTAAGCATGCAGTGTAGTGTCCGACCGAAGGTCTATTTTTGGCCGAAGCCGAAGCCGATTAATCTGCAATCGCCACAACCTTCGGCCGAAGCCGAAGCCGAAGGTTTATGATCTTAATCGCTCGACTCTCAGTAATTAATTTTTAACCGACTTCAAAAAAGGGAGGTCATCAATTCGACGCGTATGTATGTAATATTTCCAGAACTGCCCAATTTTCGTATATGTTAGTCTGTTATCTATATCAGCGTCTGAACAAATGTGCCAAATTACAAGTGCATGTATATTGTATGTATGTTTTTATGTTTGTGTTCGCATATCTCTGGAACTGCCATTCCGATTTCAGTAATTGTTTTTTTGTTGTACTAGGTACTGTTCAACTTAGGGAATAGTGCAAGTTTCAACAAAATCGGTCCAGTAGTTTTGGCGATACGGAGTTTTAATTCTCAATTACGTATAATTTTGGAGTTGGCTTTATCTTTTTTAAATACAGTTATGTTCAATATTCAATAATTTGTGCAAATGAAGATATTGAATTGAATTGAAATTGTCTACAAGCTACAATTAATATTAAAATTAAGTATTTCAAAACTTCAATATTGAAGGTTTACCTCTATATTGACTGTCTCATAGAGAAGTTGATTTAGAGATGGTAATAAAAGTTTGTGATTTCGTGGTTTATTTATTACTTAACTAGCTGTTGCCCGCGACTTCGTCCGCGTGGACTTCAGTTTATAGCGCGCGATGTCAACAAAATTGGTGTCAAAAGCTTTTATAAAAAACCTCTGGTACCCCTTAAATCAAAACACCCAAAAACAGCTGTGCAGTGTGCACAAAATATTTCAATTTTTTAAATAAAACTTTATTTACTTATGCCAAATTTTAAAGCTTATTTAATTAGCCCCCCAATTACACAAACTTAACCCATAAACTATTTATCATTAATAGGTTTAAGGTTACGTCAGTCGTCACTGCATCTAGATAAAATACTGAGTTATTTAATAACGTAAAATAGACATAACAACCGAAACTCGTATGCAAGATGATACCACTTCTTATAGAAAACCGATGTAGGAGACGCACGGCGCCATCTATTATGAATTTTTGGAACTAACTTAATTTGAACAAATTTATGCATTTTCACCCCCTTACAACCCCTTTGTCCAGTTAAAAAGTAGCCTATGTCCTTTCTCAGGCTTCAGACTATCTGTGTACAAAATTTCATTACAATTGGTTCAGTAGTTTTGGCGTGAAAGCGAGACAAACAGACAGAGATACTTTCGCATTTATAATATTAGTATAGATAATTTGTGGACTAGAAAATATAATTAAGTTTAAGGAATGACTCAAATGTGTAGTTCGAAAATGGATGAGAATCCGGAAAAAGTGTATAGAATCAAAATAATAGAGAATTTAATAAGTTTTTTTTTCATCGTAGAATGTTTTTTGCTACAACGCATCGTTTTTTAGTTATTAGCCAAAAACCAAAAATTGAGACTTTTGCCACTCTCCCCTCACTCCGGCTCACCTCCTAGACTTCAGGACTTTTTTATCCCTAAGTACCCTGAATAAGTTCCAGCAGAAATCTCTTAGGTTCTCGCTCACGCATTCTACAACCACTTTATTGACTGAACTATTGTAAAAAAATAATAATTTCTTTATTATTTCACAAATAACAATAATTAGACCAATCAATCAGTCTTTGTTTTACTCGACTACACCGAAACTAGACTAATAAATAAAATAAACAAACACTAACTTCTTAATAAATAATTAAATGATTTATTAAGAAGTTAGTGTTTGTACTCCCAGCGGCCTCTGCATACACGACCGGTCCGTCGCTCTCTCACGACTCACTCAGTCTTTCGTAACATTTTACAGTTCGTTCAATTTCGGCCAAAAAAACCACCTTCGGCAAAGCTTCCGCTTCGACCGGGTTTTAGGCCGAAGCCGAAGGTTTTGCCGAAGGTGGTTTTTTTGGCCGAAGGCGGCCGAAGCCGAAGCCGAAGCTTCGGTCGGACACTAATGCAGTGTGATAAAAGCAATTGCTCTATACATATACATTGACACGAATATAATATGCACGTGACCATATACGTGCAATTGCCAATTTCATACACATACGCACACACCTACGCGCACTTTGGTGAGTGTGTGTAAAATGTATGTGTGGCCGAGTCAATAATACTAAAATTATTGTCTGGATATTTTAAAAAATTAACAAAACTATTTAGATAATAGTAGTCTTCAAATAGTGTGCTCTAAAATTAAGTAAGAAAAAATACTTTAACCAGTTTATTCACTTTAAAAATCAAAGTAGGTTATTAATGTTATTCACTTTCTTTCCCCCACAAAAAAAATCGCAGTTTTTGGTTTTAGTATTCCTCCGGTACCGGGTACGCTAAAAAAGACTTGACAGACATAGACGAAATATTTTATAACAATAACGCGTGTGATGTGTTTTTTTAAATGTAACGTGGTAGGAGGACCAGTGAAAAGCAGGTTCGAACAGCGCATGACCTATGATCAATATTCTCTGACCCCAAATCACTGCGATCTTCTATAGCTTACATTCCCAACGGGTGTGGTAACGGCTAACGCCCTCTAGTGGGAGTTTGGGCGTTTTTTTTTCGAGAGGCTACTGGGTTCTAACTACTAAGGTATGAAAGGGAATATCTATAAGTTATTCCTTCAACCTTAGAAAATCGATTAAAAATTTAATCAATTGTAAGGGTTTCGATTAATTAAAAAAATCGATATTTTAATAATCGATTTTCATAAAAAATGGGTTAAAAAATGCACAACGTTAATAATCAAGTTTTCACTTCTGCCGGCACTCCCGGAGTGCAACCCGTCTTTTTTTTTTACAAATATGTTTCCGAACGGCGATACTAAGGTGCCTACCACCGGTGGTAATAGGCAAAAAAATGAAGTAATGAAAAAAACCTAACAGTCCCAGCGTGCGAAGTTGCCAGACTTCTTCGGCACAGTGTTTGTGTGCGTGCGACTAAACATTTGCGAATTATAATAATTATTGCATAAGTTGATTAAAAACAAGACGGGTCGCACTCCGGGAGTGCCGGCAGTGCGACCTTGAAAACTTGATTATTAACGTTGTGCATTATTTTTTTTAAACAATTTTTTATGAAAATCGATTTTTAAAAAATCGAAACTCTTACAATCGATGAAATTTTTAACCCATTTTTTATGAAAATCGATTTTTAAAAAATCGATTTTTTTAATTAATCGAAACCCTTACAATTTTTTTAACCCATTTTTTATGAAAATCGATTTTTAAAAAATCAATTTTTTTAATTAATCGAAACCCTTACAATCGATTAAATTTTAACCCATTTTTTATGAAAATCGTTTTTTAAAAAATCGATTTTTTTATTTAATCGAAACCCTTACAATTTTTTTTAACCCATTTTTTATGAAAATCGATTTTTAAAAAATTGATTTTTTTAATTAATCGAAACACTTACAATCGATTAAAAAATATCGACAATCGAAAAAATGCAAACGATTGTTCGATTAATCGATTTCGATGTTACAACATTACTCTCCAACCGTCTTACGGTTTTTCGATCAGCACGAGAATCTGACGCGAGTTTCACAGTTTTTACCCATCCCACAAAAGTGCTCAACGCCGCTAAAGAAGTTTTCACTTCAAAAAAATGCTATGCAATAGCTTTACCACGGCAGTGCCGCACGTATTTTTTTTTTATTTCATGCTCCTTTTTTACTTGGTTTTCGTAATTACGGTTAAAAAATTATAGATGTAAAGATGGGAGGTGGAAGTTTTTAAATATCGACTTCGGATCAGATATCAAGCCTTAGACATGTCGCAGCCAACTGGTTAGAATAGCCGTTCAATCAAACAGCTAGCCCTTACTGGACGACGCCATTCAATCACACGTCTAGCTTTTTAATTGAATCTTTTAGTCGCTCCAAACGTTCAACATTACAGCTGATTCAAACGCTGCCGTCTAATTGAATTAGTTCAGCGATCACCACTGCGGCGGTTAAGGTGCGTTTCGTTTTGTTTACAATATGGCGTCAACTAGCTGGGGTGTTATGTGGTTGTATTAAGATATTTTTCGTAATCGTTCGAATCGTTTTTGTTCGTAACCGTCGTCATCGTCGTCGTTCGTTCGTTTTTTTTTTTCGTTGCTTACCATCAGGTGACCCGTTTGCTCGTTTGCCCCCTTATTTGATAAAATAAATAAATAATAATACGTTACAACTTACAAGTGTTATTAATGAGACAGAAATTATGGGGACACATACAAGTGATTCAAAACAAATATTCGAGGAGAAATTACGGGATTATGAAATGCATCACCAAGGTACCTATTTATTGCAATTGTGCTGAGAATGAGCTAGAACTTAAAAAAAAAATTATTCCGTTTGTTATCATTACGCTTGTATAATAATAACACTAAACTAATAGTAATAAGTCGCGCTCATTTTGAAAAGTCATTTCATACCGAGCGAAAACCATTACAATAATAGTATTCCACTAATACATAACAGCTTTGATCGTCAGCTGCTTCAGAAGTGGTGGGTTAAAATTTGGGAGTATCTCAAAGTTGTTGTTGGGAATCGTATTGAATTGACATTATAAAAATCCCAATTCGCACCCAGTAAAGGTTCATATATAGATTATAGACATTTAGGTTCGGTAGGAGTCATTTTAGTTTTAGTACATAACAACAGATGGCGCTTTACAAGTAAAATGTATATAATTTTTCTTCACAAATATTGGCTATCGAATTAATTACTTAAAATTGCTATGTGAGACAATTTTGTGGTTAATTCAAACGAAAATCGCCGTTAGCTGAACGTTTGCAGGTGGAAATGTCGTCTACACGACGCCCGAGGATACATTGAGCGCGAAGTAGGGCTATATTAGTTATAACCTTAAATCGCTGGCTGACGGTTTTTCCACCGTCGTATTAACGACTGACGGTTTTCTTTATTTACAAAGTAGAAACATTCATCTGTATAAATTTAGTACGGTATAAAATGACTTTATATTAAAAAAAAATTACATATTCAGTAACGCGACTGACGTTGAATCCCCCGTCTGCAATACGGCTGACGGTGATTTTTTGGTTAAACATGACCTCAATAGTCATCCATCAAACTTCAAAGTTTCATACGGTATAAAATTACTTTTGGCAAAAATTTTTTCGACAACTTTGAGACACTCTCAATGTACAACCCACCACGGGTGCGGCGACTGACGCTCATTATGTTGATTGATAAATACTCGTATTAATCTACTACTGGACAAAAATTTGGTCGGTATGAAATGACTTTGCAATAAATAGCACTACCTCCCCTATTATAATGGTTCCCTTAGTTAATTTGCCATTTAACCAGTTAGCTAAGCGTCGTCTAGCTGTAGTCGTAGTTACAGTCAACAAGTCGGATAAACGACGTATAGCCGTGTGATTGAATGGCGTTGTTCAGTCAAAGAGCTAGCTGTTTGATTGAACGGCTATTTTAACCTGGAACATAAACATCTATACTATAATATTATAAATGCGAAAGTATCTCTGTCGGTCTGTCTGTCTGTCTGTCTGTCTGTCTGTCTGTCTGTCACACACGCCAAAACTACTGAACCTATTGTAATGAAATTTTGTACACAGATAGTCTAAGGCCTGTGAAAGGACATAGATATTTGGATACTTTTTAACTGGAAAAAGGGGTTGTAAGGGGTGCTTTTACGTAAAATTGTCCAAATTAAGTTAGTTCCAAAAATTCATAACAGATGGCGCTAAGAGTCGCCTAAATCGCGCTAGCGCTTACCCAAACGTCTTTCTATAAGAGGTCGTATCATCTTACGAGTATATTAACTTTTTTAGATTCTTTCGATTGTTATGCACGTTTTTAAATAACTCACTACATACTCAGTACTTTATCTATGCAGGGACGTAAAACCTATCAATGATAAATAGTTTATGGGTAAAATTGTGTAATGGGTGGCTAAATAAGCTTTAAAATTTGGCATAAATTAAGTTTCATTAAAAAAAAATGAAATATATTGTGCACACTGCACAGCTGTTTTTGTGTATTTTGATTTAAGGGGTACCAGGGTTTTAAATTTGACAGTTTGACACCAATTTTGTTTTAAAAAATCACAAGGTTTTTCAAGTCAGTGTTTTTTTCACATGAATGTTTTACTTTTACTGACACGCTTTTTATCTTTTTCGTGTTATTTTCATCACACGCTAGGTCTCCACTCATTTTTAAGTCCCAAAGATGCGTCTTTGGACGTTTTCACATTATACGACGTTAAAGAGGTAACATAAAAGTAAATGTGACTTCTGATTTATTAATAAAATATTTTTGATCCACTTAAGGCAATTCAGGTTGAGGTCTTTGTCTTATATTATGTTGGGAAAGCCATTTAATGATGATAATATCAGTCACACATATTTAATATTAATGTTCAATCAACTTTCGGCCGAGTCATTCAATAAAATGGTGTCATTCAATAAACGCGCTAGTATTTCAATCGAATCGCAGATTAAACCAGATGACTGCGACACATACAGTGTGTTTGGTCAGTCACTCATATTATATAATATTATATTATATTATGTACTTGTTATGCAAAAAACACTAACTATTGAGGTCTAGACTCTAGCCCCCTCCGCCTCTATGTGGCAGGCACTTTATTATTGACTCTACCCGGTTAGCAAAAAACATTTTTTCTTTGCGAGGTTTCGTCCTATTGTCATTGTAATAGCCTTATAATAATGAAAGGTAATTTGATAGTCTGCCATAAAAAAACTCAAAAAGGGTATTTTACATTAACATTTTTAAAAAAGTCATAAATTTTCTAAAAAAAATAGAGAAAACACGTGCACATTTTACAATTACTATCGTATTTTTTTACAGAAACAGCCTCCATAATCCATTTTTATTGTTTACTGTAATATCCAAATAATTATTTAGGTCATAGAATTATCGGTAGGTGGCGATATCACTTTATTGACAGCTAAAGAAAATTGCCCCATCGTATTTAGCCTGAGAAAATTGAGGAAATCAAACCGAATAATTCGTGTAGTTTTGAAAGTTGGTACAGGAAGAGTGAGTCTATAACTCTACGTTTTTATTTTATCTTAAAGATCTTTCAAATTTGTTTTATTGTCGGTCGATTGGCGGGGTACAGGGCACACATTTTTTGTGATTTTTAAGGGTCATATTTTTTATTTATTAGTAAATTTAGATAAAATCGAACATAGCTTTAACAGATCATGATATTGTATAAAAATCATTTGTCTAAACGCATTGTCCAGGGAGTAAATTGGGTAATATGTTTGTATGAAAAAACAGTGCGAGCGTACCCTTTTAATACTCTGTATTTCCTAAAGTAATGATCGTACAGTAAAAATGTTTGGACGTAATTTATAGGAAATTTAATGTTAATAATTAATGTAGAACTCACTAAAGAGATATTATAAATAATTTTCGAGTCCCAAGCAAAAACCTTGAAAAAGAGACCTTTCCCCCCTCCCCCACCGCCGGCTTTGTCCCACCCTCGGGGGCTTTTAGTATATTCATCTGGACACCTTTAGGAACAACTGTACCAACTTTCAAAACTACACGAATTATTCGGTCTGATCGTCGATTTTGAAACTAATTTTCTTAGACTAATTGCCGGAACGATAAGTTTGTGCAACCCTAGCGTCCCAAAATGATAACTAACAGCTCTCGTTAAAAAAAATCTGTTTGATGTCGTTAAATATGTTATTAATATTTTTTTCTTCTAATTTCAGGTTTTTACCAAACACACTAGAGGAAATGCTGAACAATGCAACTAATTTTAAGAATTGATGACATAGGATTAAAAAAGAACATGTCCTCAGGTGAAGAAACAAATCAAAGCGAAACAAAAATTAAGACTGAACTTAAAGATAGTAATTTAACTTCTTTGCCATCACCACGAAACGAGTCTGAAGAAGATAGAATAGAAGAACCTAGTCAAGAAAATGTTGTTGATAAAACCAATGGTACGGCCTTAAGTGATGATGCGATTAAAGAAAATGAAAATTCTGTAAAAACTGATGAAACAGAAAATCAAAACAGGTTAATTCCTGAGGAAGAAAGTGAAGACATTGATAAAAATACAATTGAAATAAAGACTGAAGATAATGTATTGTCAGCGGAGCATTCAGATGAAAATGAATGCTTAGAAGAAAAATCATCAGCAGATGACACTTTTAAGAAAAGCTGTGAAGAAAACATAGATTCGCATAAGAGCGAAGAACTAACTGCAGAAATCAAAGAAGAAAATATTTCAAATATAAATGAAAATGAAGATGAAAAAGAGTTGCAAGATGATGAAATTAAACAAGAGCTACAAGATAATACAATTAAACAAGAGTCGTGTGAGGATGAGAAATCTAGCAACGAAGAAGAAATACATTCTTCAGCTGACAATGGTCTAAATACTGATAAAGAAGATCTGCTACAACATCAACAAAATGAAGAGAAGAGTAAAGAAAATAGCATAAAAGACGATGTTTCTTTGTCTGACAAAGAAGATCTGCTACAACATCAACAAATTGAAGAGAATAGTAAAGAAAATAGCATAAAAGACGATGTTTCTTTGTTTGACCAAAATGAAATAATTGAAGAAAGTAAAATAGATGATAATGATGTCATTGATAATATTGTTTTAGGTAATGTTGAAAATTGTAAAGTACAAGACTGCGAAAACAGTCAAGTAATGAATGATAAAAATGATGAAAATAATAGTACAGCTTGTTCTATCAGTAATGAAGTTATAGATATCGCGGATGAAAAAGATAGTGCAGATAGCGGAGAAAACGAAGGAAAAGGTAGTACAATTGTGGAAAAGCCAACAGAAAATAATAAATCAGACACAAACAATAAAAGCGATGATAGTGATCAGCTTAAAGAAAATGGAACCATTACAATTGATGAAGATATAATAGACATTGCTGATGAAAAAGATAGTTGTGATAGTATACAACAAGAAACCAATAAAGGAAGTAATATATTGGAAAGTAGACTAGAACCAGATAGTTCAGACAAATCTTCGCCTGCAGAAAATGGCGATATAAACGCTAAAACTGCTGTCTCAACATCGCCGGATTCTAAATTGAAAAGATCGGACTCAACTGAAAAGAAATCCACTTATAAATTATCTAACACACTAGATATCCTGTCTGATGATGACGAAGAAAACGATAAAACCAAGTCAGAGCCGCCTAAACCGCAAGAAGCGTCAGAAACCAATGATAAACAATGCATAAATATCGAGGAAGACGACGATATAATGGTTATTGACGATGAAACTTCTACGAAAGATGAAAAAGAGGAAACTAAAAAAGTTATAGAAACAGCTTTAATAAAGGAAGATGATGAAAAAATTGCTAATGATACATCATCCATTATTGAACAAAATCCAGACAAAGGTAATTTTCTATTCTACTTTATTCTATGTATACAATAATACAATGTATGTATTATAATATTATTATGTAATTTTTGTAATATGATATTTAACTGCAATGTTTTGACGCTAGACGGCAGCACCAGCACATACAGTAAACATTGAATAAAAGTTTAATCAGAATATTGACAGAAACGTTGGTGTTTGATAACGTTGTCAATATTCTTATATATGACGTGTGCAACATGACTAGGGATTGCAATCCCACAAAGCGGGATCCCGCAATCCCGCGGGATCCCGCGCCAATTATTAGTCTGCTGGATCCCGCACCTACAAAACGCGGATCCGCGGATCCCGCATGACCCATTTGCATAATTTCTCGGGGAGCGAGAGGGGAGGGAGATCAAAGGACTTCACAATGTCCAAACTAACAGCTAATGCCTCTCCCTTCGACACAATCGCCTGAGCCCAACGATGAGTTAGGTACGCCAAGAGATAGCAGCTGAGCGACCCGTACGGAACCCGTACTGTTTGCCACTTAGTAATCCCTGGCCGTCCAAGTATCGAATGAGCTGGCTATTGATAATTGATTCAATTATATTATAAACTAGCGACCCGCCCCGGCTTCGCACGGGTATAAAATAATTATATAGCCACTGAAAAAATGATTAAAATCGATTCAGTAGTTTTGATTTATATTCATTATTACTACCCGTGGCCCGCATTGGTCGGTTACCCCGCAAAAGCTACGTCTCACAGGAAATTGGAGCCTTTTGCAGGGTATAGGCAAATAAATCAGTAGGGATCATTGGTATTCTTGGTATATGAGCTAATTCACCAGCTGCAGGGCCGGTAACAATCATCGCTACTGCGCACCCCCGCCTTGGTAGCGCCCACTTCGAAACGGGCGTAAATCGCAATTTTTAATTTCACCGTAACTTCTAAACCAAACCTCCAATTGTAATCATTCAAAAGCCAAATATTATCTACATAAACTGTACTTAGTGATAAAATAATTAATTTTGATAAGGATTATCAGCATGAGTAAAATAAATGCGTTTAAATGTAGTCCAAAAAAAAAAAGATTTTGAAATAAAAAAATGGTTGTTGTGCCTCACTTGACATAGACAGGTATAGTATGTCGCGGATATTTTTGTAGATATTTATCAGATCTACATTTACTTAGAACATTGTATGGTTCTATCTTTTATAGTTTAGGCAGCATACGCAAAATAAGTAACTTTTCTGGTTGATTTTTTTTCACCTTGTGTCAGAAAAACCCAAATATCTTACGGAACCCTATATTTTTCAAAATAAAGAGTAGCCTATGTTACTCGTAATTAATGTAGCTTTCGAATGGTGAAAGAATTTTTAAAATCGGTCCAGTAGTTTTTGAGCCTATTCATTACAATTAAACAAACAAACAAAGTTTACCTCTTTATAATATTGGTATAGATTAGTTATAGCGATTGGTTTTTAATGGGAAGGATTTGAGCGGTCACCTTTTTTGGGGATCGGGTACACCAAGGCTGTCTTCCAGGAAGCTGGTACAATACCAGAAGAACAGAAGAGCCGAAAAAGACGCGTTAAGATCAGAGCCAACTCTGGTACACACTTTTTTAACACAATAGGAGGGATTCCGTCAGGCCCACTCGACTTTTAGATATCAAGGGAACGGAGGGCTATTTGCACTGAGCGTTGATGAAACCAAATATCCGACATGATGCTTGTGCATCGCGCAATGGTTTCTGTCCCCCATCATCTCGGGTCAAGTTTGACGCAAAAAACTTACTCAGAAGATCGGCTTTGTCTTTTGCGTCATGGGCCAACGATCCATTTTCGACGTGTGATTTCTTTCTTGAGTACTTCATTTTATAATATGTGCTGGTATTTAAATCTCGAGCAGACACTGAATCCACACAAAATCCTGGGCCACAGGATTGGTAAGCCTTCTGATTCCGGCGAGAAGCTTTTTTGGAGGATGAACCAAACTGGGGACGAAATCTGCCGCAAGTTGGCACTACTGAGGACGGAATGAAAAGCTTCATCTCTTGTATAACCACATTGGCAACGGCGTTGGGAGTGTTGTCGGCAAGAAGCACAAGTGCTCCCAAGAATAGGATGCAAAAAACGACCGCATCCCATCCCAGTCCGCTAACTTGTAGTGCCACGACGGTATTTAACAGCGCGCTGTCGCAATACCGTCGTAAGTGGCACAGAACTCCTAATAAGGCAATGATCCGATGATCCAAGAGGTGCGGTCATGGATGCTTGGTAGCCATCAGGATTTGAAGTCTGAAGAAGGTCCAACAGGGAAGGATTCTGACCGTCTACATCTGGGATTCGCGAAGGCATAGCAACCAGTTGTGTTAAGTCGTTCGCAAGGGCAAAGTCGCAGACAGATCTTCCCGCATGATCAGTTTTACTAGAATTGAGCCAGTCGGCGTGGTGGGCGTTAAAGTCGCCAAGTATTATGATCTCTGCGGATGGGATCTGCTGCTGCATTAAATCTGAAGCAGCTTGCAGGTGTTCAAAGAGTCGCTCCGTCTCGGGGTCTCCATATAAGCACGCATAAACGCGAGGGTGGTCGTCGCAATCAATGCGGAGGACCCATAATTTTGAGAGGTCCCTGACTTTAACTTTTAAGATTGCTGAGGCATTCAAAGCATTTAATTTTAAGATCTAATAAGACTAGATTAATTACATAATGACATTTTCTATTAATAAAGTTGATTTTTAATAAAATATAAACCTGTAGTTTCAATTTATTCAATTTTTAGTATAACATAAATTAAATCATGCGGGATCCCGCGGGATTGGCCAATCCCGCAAATCAATCCCGCGGGATTGAATAAGGTGCGGGATTGCAATCCCTAAACATGACGGATTTTGTTCGGATTATTTACTGTATGCGCTAGTTGCGCCCTCTGCTCCGACTTTTACATTTTCCCTATTCGGTACAAAATATTAATATTTGGTTTTGTTTTAATTTCAGAGTTAGAAGAACCAATGAAAAAGAATGAAACCAAGACTGAAATACTTAAATTTGTATTATCACGACCAACTTTTCCACGAAGCCCTCTGTTATCCTCCACCGCGCTCAAATCTTTCAAAAAAAATTTAGGTGAAATGACCCGTGAAGAGCTAGAAGATTTTTGCATTTTAACAATAGCTGAAGCCGTTTTTGATAGAAGCAATTTGGGGGAGCTTAAATCACAATTGAAAATGTTATCTCAACATTTTGAAGAACACAAGGTGAAAGCCAAGAATTTAGCAAAACAGAATCGTGATTTGCAAGTAGTTTTAAAATCAATACAAGAAGAACAGAAGAAGAACTCTGAAGCCCCGATAACTCCTTTGAAAATAACTCGCTCCGTGGGTATGCAGGTTCTCATGACAGAGAAAGGTTCGCGCAAACGGCAGGTGACGACGCAAATGTTGCAAAACAGTTCTCCTGCCAAGCAAATTACACCTACGGGCTCTACGGCTACACATAACAAGACGCAAAATAAACCGGCAGCTAGTCCCAATGTCAACAACACAAAAACGCCACCTCGGCAACCGCAGCAACAAAATATACCAGTACCTCGGTTGGTGCCCGCTGTGAACACCGGCACGAAACCGACTCCGAACTCGTCTCCGCAGCCAAATAATATGAAATCAACTGGTCCCGTGCCCAACGGCGTAAAAACATTACCGCCGAAACCTGAAAAGAGAACGCACACCAAAATGCAGCAGAGCAGTGATGTCACCGTTGATCTAACGGACGACGAACCGCCGGTTAAAGTTATCACTCGCAACTTCAACTCCCCCGTGAGATGTGTCCCCCCACAGTCGCTGCTAGCACCGCGACCGTCTCTACCCATGACGAGTCCCAGAAAGGTTTACATACCGATAAGTGGACAACAGGCTCAAAATATAAGACCTGGACAACACATCATGTTGAAATCTGTGACCGGAGTGTCAGCTGGTAAATATTTTGTTACTTGCAAATATAGATTTATTATTATTATTGTTTATTGTCTAACTCATAACATTAATTTTTATTTTAGGACCTGGACGACCTAGGCTACCGCCTCCTAATGTAAAAGTTGGATCGCAGGGCCCCGGGCAAATCCGACCAAGAATAGCTCATAGACATCCCGCACCGTTGCCGGAGCTCATGAAGCAGTACCAGCCACCGAACTGGAAAGCGCTGCCTCCGGCCCCCGAACTCAAATTATCCAAGGTAGAAAATGGAATAGTAATATCCTGGAAAATTGATGGATACAGAGAGGAAAACCACGAGGAAATAGCCAGCTACCAATTATTCGCATATCAGGAAACATCACAACCCCCGAGTACTTCGCTGTGGAAGAAAATAGGGGACGTCAAAGCATTGCCTTTACCGATGGCGTGCACACTAACGCAATTTATGTCCGGGTACAAGTACTACTTTGCTGTCAGGGCCGTCGACGTCAAATCCCGTTTTGGACCTTTCAGCCTGCCAGGAAGTATACTTCTTTTAAAGAATTAATTTACCTTTTAAGTAGCTTCGAAAGTAATAATAATATTTATTGTTGTCTTCATAATATAATTACCTTCTGTTATTTTTATAGAAAATTGTGATGTTGTAAATATAATTCGTCGCAGTTATAGTCTTAATTACTTTTAAAAGTTAGAATTCCGAATAAAAAATTTTAAGAATATGAGTACACAGTAGTTTCTCTGAGTATTCCTTTCGAAGTGGTGCTAAAATATCATCACCTAACAGTCTACCAGCGGTCTCAGAGACCAACAGCCTAAGTATTCTGACTCAGACTACTAAGGGCATATTCTGACGATTCTGTCGCACAAAAACCAAGATGGCCTGTCACAAAGATACAAAGAAGAATAACGTCTACCGCTAACGAAGCACACAATTCGAACTTGAGAGCTGGTGTCAAGGGACATCCGGATGGAACGAAGTTATAAAAATAATAGTTGACCGTCAACTGTTGACGCAGGACTGAATACTAATAACGACACTTTTGTGGAATTGTAATAAAATTCATTTAAACGTCCGGTGGATGTCGCTGTTTATTCTCAAAAATGCCACCCAGTTGACGCCCAGGAATACTATTAACGCCCTCTGCCCTTACAGCGCAGGAACTAATAAAAATGTGTCGTTACAACTTTTTCCGTCTAGCCCCCTTTCGCAACGCGTGATAAGGAACTTCGTTCCAATACTTAGATTTACGAAATCGCTGGGGTCTGTGAGACCGCTGGTAGGTGGTCAAGGGTATGCTGCAACTTGCAAGACATCTGCAATTTGCAGTAGCTTCTTCCAGTTCATGCATGACGGAAATCATCATGCAATTTTCTTGGCTTCTAAGATCCACCATCCTAAGAATTTTATTCGTCTAGATGGCGCTCGATTCGGATCTACAATAAGTTAAGCTTATTCTGGAATCTGGATCCGCCGGAATCTGGAATCTGGATGCAGCTGGTACTATCAGTAACCACTCAGTAACTATGTCACTTGAATGGCAGTGGTTTCCTCACATCCAAGCCAATGCTAAAATTAAAAATAGTCCTACGTTAAATACGTCTACATTGCGACAAGGTTATAAATGAACGTGGGTGGTGACTGGTGGCGCTGCTCGTAAAGGAGAACTGTCAGAAATGATGTTTTTGTATGATGGCAGCGTTAGTTCCTTTTTTCGCCACGTTCATTTAAAGCCTTGTCGAGCTGTAAGAGGATTTGTCTTTGTCTAGCGGATCAGAGAAGTTACACGACAGACAGAGATATAGCGAAGCTCAAAATATAGATCACGCAGAGGTAAAATAACTCTGAACTGAGTATATTAAATGCTAAAATGTACGTAATTATTTGAAATAAAGAAGAGGAAGAAATTTATACTGTCAAAAATCTGACATTTGACAAAATTTTCCAAATGTCATTTGTCAACCTTTGACTTTTAGTTGTCGATAGAGACGTGTCGGGAGGGTTTGTTTCTCGACTCTCGTAAAATTGGTGATTGCAAACCTGGAAACAACAATCGATGGATTTATATTTATTGCCTTTCTAATGCGGTGTTAGCTTGCAAATTAGTCAGCGTTACAAATAACATAGCCAACGTTTTCAAGTGAATATGTAAATGATTTGACGTACTTGACGTAGTTTGGTATTTGTGTATGTTTAGAAAGAAAAAGCAGGTTTAGGTGATATTGGAATTTTTCTTAATCGTATTCTTATCGCGGGATAAAATTATCAGTGCAGTGAGTGAAGGTTTGTGTGCTTAATGATTTGTGTTGAATATCGTTTGTGTGGTGTGATTCTGTTTTGTGAAATTTCTATCATGTTGGATCAGGATTTTGCTTCTGTACATCATAAGGTGTGTATGATTATTAATTTATCCATATTACTTGCATACTAACATCTATTGATACATTTTGGCTCAAAATACAAACACAAAAATATTAGGATAATGAAACAAATTGAGCAAAAACTAAAATGGTAATTCATGAAATCACATAAATAGAATGTGATGTGCTGCCTCATAGTTTTGTTAGAGAAGTAGCAATAGATTAAATAAAGTGATTTTGATAAGTCCTTGCATTGCATGAGCATAAAACAGTTTAAAATTTTAAACATGTATTAATACAAAACATGTTTTAATGTTGAACAAAATAGTGCTTATATTATCTTAATGATACTTACATATTATTTCCAAATTTGTGTATTTTAAGACCTAAATAATATTGTCACCATCCAATATTGTCTTGAGAATAATATTTATCCTCAAAATTCTAAGTAACCTTAATAATTTATAACATTTGAATTGGTAACTAAATATCAAAAGCCAACAGGAAATATTTTATAAAAACTTAAAAATGCTATGTTTGTTATTTGAATAACCAAATTGTCATAGGTTTGAACTGTGTTTGAATCTTGAATAGAACAAGGATTTGTATTCCCTGAATCAAACGGTAATTTGCGGATCTCTAAACAAACCAACATTATTTCTGCCATAAAATGAACTGAGTTAAGTATTGTACCTCAAATTGAATTGCAATTTGTGTAGCTCAAACTAAACAGATGTTTTAGGTACTAAAATACAGTCAAAATCTGTTATAACGACATCGAAGGGACTACTCATATTTAGTCGTAAAAACCGATGGTTGTAATAACCAGCGACAGGTGGTCATATAGCATTCAGCCGGGACCTTTGATTTTGGTCAATTTAACCGGTATGTTGTTCTAAACGATGTCACCATAAACGGTTTTGACTGTTCTTTTTTCTGTTGGGCCCGAAGGTTGGGCCTTAAAATGCAGTGGGTGCTGCAATAATAAGTGTTTCACCTCTATTACTCAGATTTAAAAAGGTAGTTTGCGAAGTGATGTTCTTCTATTTAATACTTTGATTGCGGATTCTTGGAAATGCTATTGTATTCTACTGTTGTCGCGATCACCGGTGCTCTTATGGGGCTTGAAGGATTAATTTTAACCATCACTCATTAAAAAAAAGTAGGCTATTAGCCTGTAACATCTATTCTGTAATGTTCTGTAAAGTATTTTTTATTCTATATATATATATATATATATATATATATATATGTATAACAAACTACTTACTTACTTGCAAGGATATTAGTAGTGTTTGTGGATACTTAGAAATTAGTAAAATACTATATATATATATATATATATATATACTTAGAAATTAGTAAAATACTATATATATATATATATATATATATATATATATATATATATATATATATATATATATATATATATATATAGTATTTTACTAATTTCTAAGTATATATATATATATATATATATATATATATATATATATATATATATATATATAGTATTTTACTAATTTCTAAGTATCCACAAACACTAATAATATCCTTGCAAGTAAGTAAGTAGTTTGTTACATGTTAAAATAGGTGTGTCAATTTTACAACTATGTTAAAGTACCTATTAATAATTAATTTTGACGACCTCTGTGGCTCAGTGGTGAGAATCCCGCCGACGGAACAAAAAGTTTTTCAAAGTTCCGGGGTCATGGATGTGTATTAAATATGTGTATCATATAATAAAAATCTTAAATATATGTATAGTATAAAAAGTATTAAATATATTTCCGTTGTCTGGTACCCGTAATACAAGTCCTTCAGGTACTTACCACGGGGCCAGACTGACGTGTTGCGAAGCGTCCATAGATATTATTATATTATTATTATGGTTTGAATGTGGAATTGGCAGATGTACATTAGCTTAAGTACACACTGTGCATAGTATAAAATTTACATTTAGACATATAATTGATATGGGATAAATGCTTTTTTGCTATTTTAAATAAACATGTTTTAACTCTTAAATTTTTAAACAATCAAATTGTTGCTTTTAAAAGAATAAAATTTTGTTTAAAATTAAAACATAATGTATTCTAAGTTGTAACATTATTATTATTTCCTAAATTAATCATTAACTTAAAATGAACGCTTCAACTCCCAAGCTGGCCACTTGGGAGTTAAAGCGTTCATTTTAAGATGTGGCCTCGAGAACAATATATTTCCAAGAATCCGCGATCGAAGGATTAACTCTTGAACATCACCGGCTTGATATTGAGCCACCTAGCTGCACTCGACCTCATGCAGTTTTGTAACTTCAGTTTGTTGTTACCATTAGAATGCGGAATATGTTACTGTGCACATTAATTAGGTAATCTGCAGATTTCCTGATACCATCAGTTAAAGTGTGTTTAAATCAAAAAAGCTCATATTCGCACTTTACCTAATTGCTTTGCATAGTAACGAATAGTATGTCGTTAAATTGCGGAAGACAGTGAATGAAACACTTTTGTATCACTCCTCCACTGACTGCGCCCCTCTGTTCCAGCATTCGATGATTTGATCTGTTATATTAGAGTTATATTGAGACTCAAACAATAGAACGAGAATGCTGCGTCCAGCTCTAACACCGTCGTTTCACGTTTGTAAGAGTAGGACGCGGCATTCTCGTTCGATTGTTGGGTCTCAAAACGGTTTCGTGGTACGGGCCCTGTATCGATTGGTGGTTCAGGATTAGATTAGCACTGACAGTCAACTGACATTATTATTGATTATTTTGAGGGTGATGATGATGACGATTCTAATATCGATTCTGTATCGATCAGTGGTTCAGGACGAGGTCGGGGTAAGAAAGCCGTCGTTCCACCTATTACGTGCGCCGCTTTCACCGCTCCTGACAACTTTCGCCCGCCCGGCGCGCGCGCAGCTGTATCGATTTAAATCCATAACATTCCATAAAACATAATAATACAGTAGCCCAACAACGGTGGAAAAATATTTGACATTTGTATATTAATTAGTATGGGTCCAACATTATGTCATAATTCACAGCTTGGGGACGGGGGGAGGTCATACTAAATTTGACAGTACATGATGTTGAAGTTTTTAAAATCTTATAAATTTTATGTGACGTATCACGTAATACGTGGATGACCCCTATTCCCTGTTATGATTTTTAAATTGACCCTCTGCTACAGGGCATATTTCATAATTAAAACTTATTTAAACCCATCAGTCATCAACTCATCACTAAAGATTACCCAGCGTAAAGATTACCCAGCGTATAACGAAATCAAATACGAAGTCTATTTGTCTGACACTGTATTGGAAAATTAGAGATGACGGACAAAAACAGCGAATCTTGAATAGTTGAGGGATTATGGGCATGTTCCGATATGCACTGCGACCACTGCACTGTAGAGTATGACGTCAATTTAGTATACTGTGAAACCGTTCCTTTATAGTTAGTTACAACACCTACGACAGGGATGGCGATTGGCGAACCAATGTCACGTTCTTAGAGCACGCCACTGGTCCCAAAATTAGTATCGAATAATTATTTTTAAACCAACAATGAAGGTTATTAAATATTAATAGATCCTCCTCTGCATAGTGGGCACCAAAATAGTCTTGAAATACGCATAGGATCGCAAAAAATATTGAATGGCACGTTTATGTCTTCAATCTACATTTCTTCCGAAAAAGGGCACATTGATACGAAAAGGTTTGCCATCCCTGACCTACGACATACTATTTAAGTATGATCTACCACACTACACGATCAATTTCGCAAGTCTTCATCTTTATCCCTTTGCGGTACCAACTACCAAAGCTCTTAGATACCAAATTGCTCCTCTTTACTTACGCAGTAACTATTTAGTAATCTGTGTCTTTTCATTTAAAGGTGTTTATTTATGTAAGTATCTTTTTATAATAGCTAGGTAAACAAGGGCGCCGTGACAAAATATTGAACATGTAACTGCGCCGCAGGCTGAAAAAGATTGGGAACCCCTGGGTTAGATGTTCAATTTCGAGTCAATCTTTACCAGATTGATGGACTGATCACTGAACTGATGAGAAACTGAGCGTGTAACCTACGTCATAAGACTAGTCTTCGTCGATCTTGTGTCAGATTTCTGTGGTTTGAAAGGTGGTGAAGTTTTTTGGCTAACGCCTAGCCAAAAAGCTCTAGTGACTAGATTTAAACTCCAATCAAGACACCTCAGAAATCAAGCACTAGTCGTAAGGTCGCAGAACTTTTTACCTCTTACGATTTTGATCTTAAATGTTTTGTATTTTGTTACAGACAAATCAAGAGGCGGTGGTTTTTAAGATCTCATCATCATAATGGTAATTATTATTGATTTAAATTATATTATTATTTTAACTAAAATGACTCCATTAGGCTATCCCTAGGTTTTATTACCATGAATAAGTAATTAAACCGAAGCTTGAATGGGATGATTTCCGCTCGATATTGCTAAATAATTGTTTCTCCTAATGCTAAGTACTGCCATACGGTTTTGCTCGATAGTTTTACTCCGAATCGAGCAATAACCACCGTGTGGACCGCAAAACTGACAGCTCGAAGGCTCGCTTCGAGCCGGCTATTTAGTACATGGAATTGGTACACTTTGGTTTGCATCAAATGGGGTAGTTCTGATTTTTTTATATGTTGTATGTGATGAGGTGGTAATGTCAAATATAATTTTTCCACCTCGAAATCCTTCCGGAACATTGGAAAATTCATGAGAAACCATTAAATTTTTGATCAGTTTTCAGTTTTTGCCATTTTTTACCACTAAGGACCTGTTTAATGGTAGAAGTTATCAGAAATTACTTTAAAGTAGACAAAATTTTCAACAAAATGAGAATAGTTAGGTCTCGATAAACTGAATAGTTTCAAAGGTACAGCTGTTCAAATGTTTGTAAATTTTCCAAAAAAACATTTATTTTTCGAGTTTTTACAAGTTCTCGTCAATGTGGTCAATTATTGATCTATTTGACGGCATAAATTAATATACATTATTAAAGAAGACAATTTTTTCAACAAAACGAGACCAATTTGGTTTATTAAAATCTGATAGTTCCCTAGCTACAGCTGTTCAAAGTTGCTGAGGTGAGTAAACAAAATGAAATAATATGACTTACTAGGTTTCGCCCGCGTACATTAGATATTTCACAGACAAATTAGTCCACAAAAAATAGACTATGAACCTTTACGTGCTCTACTTCTTATCTGTGCCAAATAACAGAAAAATTGCTCCAGTAGTTCGTGAGATAAGCCGTTTCAAATAATTTCCCCCGTTTTTTGCACATTTTCCTCTATTTCTTCGCTTTTATTAGTCGTAGCGTAATAAAATATAGCCTATAGCCTTTCTTCATTCTATAGCCCCTCTGCGCGAGTTCCTGATGACTTCTGATTAATTTCTTTGCGGTGCACCTGAGATCATAATATCAAAGGGTTTTTGTTTTTATGGATCCTGGCGATACGTGAGATGCAGTGGTTGTGAATTGTGATGATGATGAATAAATACAAGTGATATAACGAAGCCACACCAACACATCACCTTCGGTGCGATCACAAATGTGACCCTCTGATAGAATTGCAAATCCCACACGGCACGAGCACTCGCTTAGATACAAGATGTCACTAAAAGTAATGTAAACAGGTATTAATCATTGGCGAAAAGTTATGATTTTAATAGTTTATGTACTGTACACTACTGATTGTGTCAATATTCCGGGTAACACAGCGTAGTTAACTTTGATAGTTTCATGCGTAAAATTGATAAAGGTTATATTGATTAATGAGATTAATGAAAATAAAGGTCTACCAGAATCTGATGGCAAATAATGGCAGATTTTCAAAAAATATCCTTGATCAATTTTTATATAAAATTGCACGTTTCACACACAGAATCAGCCGCTATAAGGAAAATAAGGATCGAAATGTTTTATTCCAATTACCCCGGTATTGCTACAGTCAATTTCTTTTCTCACTTTTTGCCATCAGATTCTGGTAGACCTATAATATTATTTAAAAAATCGGTTGTCTGTAAAGTCGGTTTACTGACGATAGTTGAACGTGACAACTGACAACGTATGACGTTGTCACGTTCAACTATCCTTAACCCCTTAACCTCGCTTCCGAATCTCTATAAATAGAAACAAACTTTTTCGACTGTAACCTAAAGTTATTTCGATGTATTTCTTTCAAATGATTGTCTAAAAATATTTATAATGAGTAAAATAAACTATTCGCAATACAAAACGCTACATACATTCGAACAAAGACGAAATCCAGTAAAATCTTCGAACAAAGCACAAGTCATACCTTGACACGTAGGAAATAGAGCACAATTTTAAATAGCCGAAATAATACTAATAGGTCACAGATTGTTTATTTATTTTTCATTCAGAGTGTGGTCAATGTATCAAAGGTCATGACTAACCAAACTTCTTCATACAAAAGTATTCTCTAAGTCATCGAAATACGTAATATAATCGAAACAAAGAGCGCGGCCCAGGTGGGTTGAGTACGGTTGCTGAGAGGATAAATGGAACGCCTCAGAGCAACTGTCAGCGAGGCAACGCCGCATGAACTGTCATGTTTTTCGGGCGCGCACCCCATATCGAATTATAAGACGTTATCACGTCAAAAAACTGCACGTTTGCGGCGACACTGTAGACTCCTGACTCAACTAAGGCACTAATTATGTATTCTGTGCTCAACGTTCAAATGATATAGATAGATGATGAACATAATACCTATTTTGAATAAAAATATTTTGAATTTTTATGGTAGAGTCACGGTAGAGTACGCTGCTAATCTAAGCCGTGAGAGATATGCTTTAAAACTTCAAATATTATATTTATTGTTAGCTTATAAGCAGCTCACTGAGTCATGACCACAGAAATATATCAAATAGATAATTTCGTGCTGGCTAAGTTACTGGCAAACCAGCTACCGCCATCAAAATGTGGGAGCTATTATATTTTTACTGTCGTCTAATACCATAATAAAGTCTGCCATTTTATTGCGGCCACAATAATTAGAAACACATAAACGCCAACAGTAGTATAATTGTGTTTATGGCCATGCATGTGATCATGTGAATATGTCACAATATAAAGAAATATAGTAGAGTACAACTCCAGCCAAGTCGTCCTAAGCTATGAAATCGAACTCGCTCAACCCAATTTCATTCCCATCGCTCAATTAGGTTGTAATCATGTGCAGGCTCTGCATAGTTTTGCTCTCTTAACAAAACTTAAGTTAGTAAAATCATGAAAATTAGCAAATTCTAATGAACATAAGGCTGTTCGTTCAAAAATCAAATCGAACTAACGAAATATTATGAAGTCATGTTCAGGTCTATTAACCCATCAGTCGTGGCAAAACGAGACACAATAGCTTTTTCATTGTTATCGCGGCCGGATGTGGCCGCTTGGGGCTTCATGAATTAAATCGCTTTTTACGTTGACGTGCATGAGTTTGTGTGATCTACTATGAAGATGGTTTACTATACTCTATTGTGACTATGTCAAATGTGTCCCAGATATTGCACAGTCATTCTCTATGGCTATGTACCGTGTAAACACTGAAATCACAGCTAAGAGTCATTTTCCGGTATGTGACTTGTGGGTTGCATCAAGTAAATTGTACCCATTTGGGTTTGCGAAATGGATCAAAGAGTCCAAAGAGTGTTTTTAAATTCGAGTGTTTGATACGACAAGGATCGAGAGCTTCGCCTGGTAAAACTCACCAAGGAAAGCTCTGGATTCATGTCCTGGATGAAGGTATTATTGGCAGTTTTTGAAACCAAGATACCATCATGTTCTGTGTGAGTCAGGTCTGACCCTAACGGCAAAGGCAATATCGAACCACCTCATTTAATTTGTTCGTGTCCGAAAGTTGGTAGTACTGCATTTGCAATTTATTATGTCCAATCAATAAACGGAGGTTCCAATACAAGAGTGCCTGCCAACTTTTGCTGGAAATGTTAGACTCAATTTAAGGTGACGCCGCGTTCAAATAACAAACCGTGTTGGATAATATGTTTTAGATTGCTTGTTTATTGTTATAGATTGCTTGTCTATGAGAGGCCGGCCATGCCTCTCATAGAAAACAAGCAATGGAACAGCAAAAATGGAAAGGTTTACGACAAAATGGTTTTTGTCGCGTAATTTAAAAACCATAAATACATATTTTCATATTTAAAGCTATGGGCAAATTAAAGTGTATGCTTGAACCAATTTATGTACAAATTTTGGAAGCTTAAATCACTCTTCTCTGTTGGCAAAATAGGAATCCCTTTTTTACAGAGGTATTTTTGATTGATTATTCTGTGTTATAAAAGTTGACCAATCGTGTTATGCTATGGGTAATTCAAAGACAAAGACATGATGAATACTGACAATGCACTTTAATTTCTTAGCTTTAGTCATTGCTGAGAAAAATCGATATCGCTACAGCCAAATTATCAAGGCGTCGGAGTTTTATCAAGACGTTACAGAGTACAGACTCCAGAGTCCAGATTCTGAAATTGTGATGCAGCTGCGGTGACGCCGCGCTCTGTCGTTTTACATTCATAATGTAAGAGCTAAGAATTAATGCTTCTTTCAAAACGACGTAGCGTTTTGGGATAACGATGCAGCGATGGAGAGATGAGGTGGGAGCGTGAACGATGCGCTGCGCTGTCCCCATCATGTTTAGTGTTCTCATGCGTCGCCGTGACATAAAATACGTTATATTACCAAGCCGCAACGCAACGTACCGAAACACAACGGATAGTGTCTTCGCATTTATTTCTGCGATGATTCAAGGTTCAAACTCCTTTCAACACTGTTCAGCGGAAAGCGTCGACTTTGAGATTTTGATTATAATTAAAACTTTACGCCTACATCGTGTTATTTCTTGTATATTTTTGGTGTGGCGAAGTGTGGGCTTCACATTACACCGGCAAACATTCTCTTACGTCAAAGAGATTTACAGTACTCCAAAATTAATAATGCTCATGAGTGACCGTGAATAATGACCGTGTTACAAAAGCTACAGGAATATCACGAGGAACTTTGACTAATACATGTATCTTAAACGCAATGCAATTAGAAAATTCTATATCGTCTACCGTCGCTCGGGAAATACGACCGTTGCTGAAAAATTACTTGCGCATTATCACTTTTGGAGCACTGTATATTGCCGTGAAATGCGAATTCATTAAACCAAAATTAACTTCAGAATACAGAGAAGAGTAAATTTTATAAGCGATATTTTTATCGGAATTTGGTCTGCCACATATTCTAACGGCTGTCCTCTAAGCCAACGGTAACCAACCACGAAAACCCTCTGATATGAATTCAGAGAGCCCGGGGGATAAGCTAAAACTTTCTTGGGATAGCAACGAAATGAATTAGAAGCCGTTAAAAGTTAAAACTTACTTGTGAAAGCAGCGAAATTAATCAGAATACGACGAGCCTGGAGAAAGGCTTGGCGTTTTACAGTTTAAAAGGAAATTGCAGTTCTCAATAAAGTTAAGCCATTTTTAGGGTTCCGTACCCAAAGGGTAAAAACGGGACCCTATTACTAAGACTTCGATGTCTGTCCGTCTGTCCGTCTGTCTGTCACCAGGCTGTAACTCAAGAACCGCTATAGCTAGACTTCTGAAATTTTCACAGATTGTGTATATCTGTTGCCGCTATAACAACAAATACTAAAAACAAAAAAATCAAATATTTTAGGGGGGCTCCCATACAACTAATGTGATTTTTTTGCTATTTTTTGCTCTTAATCAATAACGGCAACACATAGGCAATTGAAATGTTCACAAAATACTTTATTGTATTTGTAATTCAATAATTAATAATAAAATTTAAATAAATTAAATAATTAAGGGGGGCTCCCATACAAAAAATACAATTTTTAGTCTATTTTTGCTCTGTAGTGGTACGGAACCCTTCGTGAGCGAGTCCGACTCGCACTTGGCCGATTATTCTCTTTAGTCCCGACAAAAAGATGGGTGCCACAATTTTGATGTCTGTGTGTGATACCATGGATAGGCACTAGGCAGCAGTGGTCCAGCCTGCTCATGTGCCTAGGAAGTTTACGTATTGTTATTCCATCTCAGACTTCAGTCTTATTTACGATGTTTCCCTCCGCCTAAGCGGCCACATACGCTCGTCAACAATTTTACCAGATAATTTGACCAAATTACTTACCCGTGACGGCTATTATTTCGACATCATGCATTATACATACTCGTCAACCGTGGGAGAACTAAGCTTCGGAACGAATGAGTTGGCTTAATCGGTATGACACAGGGCCGTGGGTCTGACAAAACGCTGTGAAAGAGTACTTTCTTCTAGGCTCTAGCAAATCAGCAGAGGAAAGCACTGTCAATATTGGAGCATAGAGACTGGAAAAGTTCTATGTGTGTATTGTGTAATGTATCATAACATTTTTAAATTAGGTCAAGTTGTATTTTGTTCTTCACACGAAGTACTGGAGTCAATTTACCATAAGACTAATCACTAATCAGCTTATTTGCTGTATCATTCTGGAAGTCTACGTAAAGTTATCTTTCGTGACTCTTAGATTGTTGGTGTCATAATATATGTGTCGCAGTCATTTGGTTTATTGGTCGATTGAATGACTAGCGTATTCATTGAATGACTCCATTCAATTGAATGACTAAAGGACAACTCGTCAAGACGTTAAAGTTTAATGTTTTGACTAAAAGTCATATTATAGCGAAGTCGTTAAATGGGATGCTATATTTTTTTTCAAGTAGCCGTTGACGGGGTAGTTATAGGTAAATTCACGCTTTCATATTATTTTATTAGTTATAACTTATTACAAATAAAGTACTTTAATGTAAATGTAATCGATAAAATATCAACACAGTGCTATCAGCTGTGCGAGCTGCTTGACGCCATATTTGTTTTAGTGACTAGTAGCGCCGCCGTAGGAAGAAAATGAAATACGTTCAATTATCTGACTGATTTCATGTCCGCTATCTTCAAAACGCTATGCTACAAATCGCTAACTAGTTGAACGTTGAGGGACGATCGTTCAATCGACGTTCGGCCGAGTCATTCAATTGAATGGAGTCATTCAATCGAATCGCAGATTGAACCAGATGACTGCGACATATGCACTTCCAGTTCATTTGTTGCCTCATACCTTTGGTTCCGATTAGACCGAAGTTAATTATTATTTATTAATGTTAAATTATTATCAAAACAGAATCGTACAGGTTAGAAATGTATGAAATATGTACCGGTGCAGTGGCGCAACAGCATTTGGTCGCCCGGGCAAAGGTGAATGTTGAATTGCAGATGGAATCGATTTGCCGCTTATGCCGTATACTCCCACATGACCCAGCCTGGTTATATTTAGACTTACCGTTCTGTAACTTGTTTGGTGTTGTTTTGCACGCCAACCCTGCCTTTCTCAGCTTTCTTTAGGACGTGATACCAGAAACATGGTAAAAAAAAGGAAAAATCAAAATTTCTGTGCTACTCGCTACCTGGGTATATTAAAGTTTTATACGCATTACACAACATTGAACATACGCGTAATTTTGCGTGAGTTTTTGGTACGGCTATGTTAGCCATCAGGCCGAGTAGCCTTTCATGCCAAAAATGGCTTTCCATTTGATTAGCAAAACGAAAAAGAACTTCTCGTACATATTCTTTTACATTTTTGATATTGCAACGTTTGTGCTATTTTTGTAAAAGTGTGAGCGCTGCAGAGTGGTCTTGAATAAATAATATCTGAATGGAAATAAAATAAAATTGATTTCCCGGGAGAACCCATTTTCCAACCTGTTGCGGTTCTCGCAATTGGTGCTGTCTGATTACTTATGAATAATCGGCCAAGTGCGAGTCGGACTCGCGCACGAAGGGTTCCGTACCGCTATAGAGCAAAAATAGGCCAAAAATTGTGTTTTTTGTATGGGAGCCCCCCTTACATTTTTATTTTATTTAAATATTATTATTATTAATTATTAAAGTACACATATTATATTAAGGCCTTTGTTAAAATTTCAAGTGCCTACCTGTTTCCATTATTGATGTCGAGCAAAAAAGGACAAAAAATCACGTTTGTTGTATGGGAGGGCTCCCACACAACAAACGTGATTTTTAGTTATTTAAATATTAATTTTAAATTTTAATTTTATTTTGTTTTCAGTATTTGTTGTTATAGCGGTAACAGAAATACATAATCCGTGAAAATTTCAGAAGTCTAGCTATAGCGGTTCTTGAGTTACAGCCTGGAGACAGACAGACGGACAGACAACGAAGTCTTAGTAATAGGGTTCCTTTTTTACCCTTTGGGTACGGAACCCTAAAAAGTAACTATATTATGATATATAATTATGATATTGGTAAGATAGAACAAAGTTTGGCATATTCTGTAAAAATACTCATAGCTGTTCCAAATAAATCTGAAGATAAGTGCTCAATTTCGGGCGTTTTTTGACAGGAGTTTATCACAGATCTTTTTTTTACGGGCAAAAGGCCCACCACACATTCCCACCACTGCAATTCCTGTGTCGCCAGGATCAACAGTGGTAACCAACCACGAAAACCCTTTGATATGATCTCAGGGATGCCCGAGGGACAAGCTAAATCTGTCTTGGGACCCGCAAGGCCGTAACGAAATTAATCAGAAGAAATGGAGGAGGAGTAGGAGATATCTAATTAATAATTATCACAGATCATCAGATTTTTTTAAATAACGTTATAATAGAAGTTTAGATTACAAACATTTGAAATGTTGTATTATAGAATAACATACGATGGTGCCTAAATCTAGAAAACAATGTAGATATGTCTAAAGAACTACATGAATACGTATAAAATTGTTAAGTTCGGTTAATAGTCAGTATCAACTCTATTGGAAAAAATTGCACGACCATTGACCGCAAAACATCTTGTAAAAGACGGATTTATTTGTTTCTACGAATGTAAAGGTTGAGAAAGGGCAGTGCCCTAACAAAGGCGTGGCGCGGCGCGGCGACACCCACAAACATTGACCCAGTCGCGATCACCATAGTGACACCACCTACGATTAGCCGGCTCGATATCGAGAAACGTCTATTTGTGGTCAGTTATTTATAAGCTCGAAGGACCAAGACGGAAAAGTCAGCATTGTTTAACGTCATGATTGGTGACTGACTGAGTGACGAGTTACCATAATGACACCACCCACGATTGCCGGTTCGATATCGAGGAACGTCTATTTGCGATAATATTTGCCAACTTGGTCCTTCGAGCTATTTACAGCTCGAAGGACCAAGTTGGCAAAGTCAGCATTGGTTAAGGCGCTATATTGAAAAAACTGTCCTTTTTGACGTAATACTATAGGACCCTTAGAAATGTTACAAATCTGGTAATGAGATATACTGTATATCTTCATAGCCTTATCTAGGTTTGAGAAGAACTAGAAACACGATTAATGTATTTTGCCTCGATACATTTAATTTTCGAAATGACCTCTTAAAAATACGAAATTTGAAGATTATTTTTAAACGAAAATAGATGTATTGTAGGAAATTAGTCTAATTGATCTTTGCAACTCAAAATCGTATAGAAGCATTTTGCTTAAATGCTCCTAGTTATTTTTTATATGATTATAATCACGTTTTTTCGCATGTTTTCCGAGCGAGCCGATAGCTTCTGGCCGCAGCGTATTCACGACTTTATAATCATATACAAATTAAGTATAAAATTGCCCTTGCGGTAAAATTATTACTTTCGATATAGCGCCTTAACGTTCTGATAGGTGATTGACAACTGGTAAGTCACTATAGTGACACCGCCCACGATTAGCCGGTTCGATATCGAGAAATGTCTTGAAGGACCAAGTTTGCAAAGTCAGCATTCTTTATCGTTGCGATCGACTCTGTAGCAAGTCACTATATTAGTGACACCACCCACAATTAGCCGGTTCGATATCGAGAAATGTCTTGAAGGACCAAGTTTGCAAAGTCAGCATTCTTTATCGTTGCGATCGACTCTGTAGCAAGTCACTATATTAGTGACACCACCCACAATTAGCCGGTTCGATATCGAGAAATGTCTTGAAGGACCAAGTTTGCAAAGTCAGCATTCTTTATCGTTGCGATCGACTCTGTAGCAAGTCACTATATTAGTGACACCACCCACAATTAGCCGGTTCGATATCGAGAAATGTCTTGAAGGACCAAGTTTGCAAAGTCAGCATTCTTTATCGTTGCGATCGACTCTGTAGCAAGTCACTATATTAGTGACACCACCCACAATTAGCCGGTTCGATATCGAGAAATGTCTTGAAGGACCAAGTTTGCAAAGTCAGCATTCTTTATCGTTGCGATCGACTCTGTAGCAAGTCACTATATTAGTGACACCACCCACAATTAGCCGGTTCGATATCGAGAAATGTCTTGAAGGACCAAGTTTGCAAAGTCAGCATTCTTTATCGTTGCGATCGACTCTGTAGCAAGTCACTATATTAGTGACACCACCCACAATTAGCCGGTTCGATATCGAGAAATGTCTTGAAGGACCAAGTTTGCAAAGTCAGCATTCTTTATCGTTGCGATCGACTCTGTAGCAAGTCACTATATTAGTGACACCACCCACAATTAGCCGGTTCGATATCGAGAAATGTCTTGAAGGACCAAGTTTGCAAAGTCAGCATTCTTTATCGTTGCGATCGACTCTGTAGCAAGTCACTATATTAGTGACACCACCCACAATTAGCCGGTTCGATATCGAGAAATGTCTTGAAGGACCAAGTTTGCAAAGTCAGCATTCTTTATCGTTGCGATCGACTCTGTAGCAAGTCACTATATTAGTGACACCACCCACAATTAGCCGGTTCGATATCGAGAAATGTCTTGAAGGACCAAGTTTGCAAAGTCAGCATTCTTTATCGTTGCGATCGGCTCTGTAGCAAGTCACTATATTAGTGACACCACCCACAATTAGCCGGTTCGATATCGAGAAATGTCTTGAAGGACCAAGTTTGCAAAGTCAGCATTCTTTATCGTTGCGATCGACTCTGTAGCAAGTCACTATATTAGTGACACCACCCACAATTAGCCGGTTCGATATCGAGAAATGTCTTGAAGGACCAAGTTTGCAAAGTCAGCATTCTTTATCGTTGCGATCGACTCTGTAGCAAGTCACTATATTAGTGACACCACCCACAATTAGCCGGTTCGATATCGAGAAATGTCTTGAAGGACCAAGTTTGCAAAGTCAGCATTCTTTATCGTTGCGATCGACTCTGTAGCAAGTCACTATATTAGTGACACCACCCACAATTAGCCGGTTCGATATCGAGAAATGTCTTGAAGGACCAAGTTTGCAAAGTCAGCATTCTTTATCGTTGCGATCGACTCTGTAGCAAGTCACTATATTAGTGACACCACCCACAATTAGCCGGTTCGATATCGAGAAATGTCTTGAAGGACCAAGTTTGCAAAGTCAGCATTCTTTATCGTTGCGATCGACTCTGTAGCAAGTCACTATATTAGTGACACCACCCACAATTAGCCGGTTCGATATCGAGAAATGTCTTGAAGGACCAAGTTTGCAAAGTCAGCATTCTTTATCGTTGCGATCGACTCTGTAGCAAGTCACTATATTAGTGACACCACCCACAATTAGCCGGTTCGATATCGAGAAATGTCTTGAAGGACCAAGTTTGCAAAGTCAGCATTCTTTATCGTTGCGATCGACTCTGTAGCAAGTCACTATATTAGTGACACCACCCACAATTAGCCGGTTCGATATCGAGAAATGTCTTGAAGGACCAAGTTTGCAAAGTCAGCATTCTTTATCGTTGCGATCGACTCTGTAGCAAGTCACTATATTAGTGACACCACCCACAATTAGCCGGTTCGATATCGAGAAATGTCTTGAAGGACCAAGTTTGCAAAGTCAGCATTCTTTATCGTTGCGATCGACTCTGTAGCAAGTCACTATATTAGTGACACCACCCACAATTAGCCGGTTCGATATCGAGAAATGTCTTGAAGGACCAAGTTTGCAAAGTCAGCATTCTTTATCGTTGCGATCGACTCTGTAGCAAGTCACTATATTAGTGACACCACCCACAATTAGCCGGTTCGATTTTCTCGAACGTCTATTTGTGGTCAGCTATTTAAAGCTCGAAGGAACAATTACTAATCCGCATTGTTTAACGTCATGGTTGGTGATTGATGATTGTTGTGATGCTTTATGATACAAGATTGGCTAACATCTAACCTCACCCACGGGTTCGTAGGACCCTTTTAAAAGAGTAGTAGGCTGAAGGACGCTGGGTTGATGCAAAACTGGTGCGATTCGTACAATGTGAAATGTCGTATCCGATGAAATTTTTGCGTTGTGACATCGCATCGCATTTTTATGTGATGTTGTTTGGCCCTTGGCATGGCCGATGGCCTGGCCCTTACGTCTTGTCGTTTTTAATTTTCTCTCTTGGAGCTACGCCTCAACCCGTACATGCACTCCTGCGTATCTAATCAGTGTCCTACGTCACTGATACGGGTTGTTTGCGAAGCTGATAACCTTATCACAGCGTGCAAATCATCTGTGCATTCTATATCATAGCCAATGTCAATATCAACATCACCTGATTGGAGAACCATACTTCCATATTAATATTATGATAAATGTAAAATTTATCTGTCCAATGTCCATGCCTCTTCGTGATGTACGCTTCGCGTTCGCCGCGCTGAACCGATTTCGACTAAAAAACTAAAAAAACATATTATGGCACTAATACGTACAAATCGAGAATTCTGAAGTGAAATATTGGCAAAAGCTGATACCAATCAGTAATCAACTAATCAGTCATCAGGCTCCTAAAGTTTGTCCTTGAGACATAAGAGTTCTAGGTAAATGATAATGACCATTGAAATCATGAGGTATGAATAATAGTAGGTGTGTTTGAAACATGTAATCTACTAATATCATGTTTCCATAGCTTGTCGCTTTCTTGCCATTGGTGAATAAAATAACGACAAAACATTACATGTTACACGTTATGTAGATCTAAAAAACCACAATTAATGTTTTGTCCAAAAAAAGTTTCTCGAAACTCGTTTAAAACAGCATCTCATATACACCCAAGTTACATAGGTCAGGAAAAACACATTTTAAAATCATTAGCTTATATCAGATTTCCATTGTTTGGGGAATACCATCTGTATTATCGTATTTACCGCGTATCAGACGTGTTTAACGGGACCGCTAGCTGAGACCTTGGGCAGATCCATTAACCAAGTGACCTGCGACAGGAAAAGCCGAAGTGCTAAATTAGTGTCATCGACCTTACCATCTCACAATACTTGCCATTTCTACAACATCTTAATATTTAAAGAGCATCTTTTGCCAAGTTGGCAGAAATTTATCCAAGAAAGGCTCGAGAAATTTGAATCATTTAGTTATTAATATTCAAGATTAATATTAAAAGACTGCGGTACCGGTTGCAAGTAGAGCCGTCGTAGCTGGATTTTGTTTAAAAATTAGGATATTCATTGTCTAGCTTTTTGCAAGACAAGACGAGAGCTATTTTTAAGACGGTTCTATTTATTTATAAGTGTTCTTTGTAATTTATGAAAAATCAACACTGCAGATATAGATAGCACTTTCAAAACTTATGTCTGCTAGATGACCTAAAATTTGGTATAATTGTTTCAGGCGAGCTCCAATCAGCGGCAGTCCCACAGCGCCGCCGACGATGCTGCGACCGGAGTCGCCCCTCGCTGACCACCGCAGCCTGCTGCCGCGCCGCCTCCTCCCGGTCAAGGCCCAAATCGCGCCGGCAGACAAGAAGAGGAACCGCCGCTCCCTGGAGCTCAACCCCCCGCCCGAACACACCTACGACTATCCCAAACTTCTCATCTCCAAAACCACCGACTCGCTCAACACCGAGTGCCCCCGCAAACTCATCAACAAGCAGGACTCGACGGACAGCCTCAAGCGAGCCCTGCTCTCGAAGGATGACAAGAAGAAGGACGATAAAAAGACTCTAACTAAGCAGGACTCCGGCGACAGCCTCAAAAAGACGCTGCTATGTCGCCAGGACTCGAACGAGAGCGCGAAACGGAAGGAGTCCGACCCGAAATGGACGCAACGAAACGAGGAGAAGCGGGAGGTGAAGCGGGGGAGGGATAAGAAGGGGCTTCTAGAGACGGATATCGATGAGCCGTGCAAGAGGATATACGAGAGGAGGACGGGGTGCGCGCGGCCGACGCTGCCGCCGGTCGCTGAGAAAGGGCTGTCCCCCAAATCGCCGACGGGGAGCCCGCTGACGCCGGGGGTGGCGGCAGTCGCCGAGGGGGTTGTGCGATGGGGCAGCGGCCTCCTCTCCCCGAAGGAGGAACCGAGGCTTAGACCAGCTCGCAGCTGGTATGGCTACGGAACTCTACCCACTGATAGCGAAAAGGTGGGTTTAATTTTGGCATTTACAGTTTATAACAGAAATAACGAAATGGATTTAAATCCAGTATTAAGGCGAAGACAGCTGCCAATTCGACATCTTTGTGCAGTTTTCCAGACGTATATATTTCATTGATTGGCACAAAAAAAATATATGTGATTTTTGATTATATTTGGAAAAGCTTGTCTAATTTAAATAATAAAATAATGTACTCCTACTGGATGAAAAAAAAATACCAAAGTCACATCTTTCAGGAACTTTAAACAGTTCTAACTAAAGTAATAAATAATAATACAATCTATGCTTTAAAAATTTGTTTATTTGATACCTTTTACAAAAATCCAAAGATTGCCCGATTTCATTTTCGGTTCTGACATCTAGATTTCCCATAATATTTATTTTTTCCTCTAACAAACGAAAAATGTATCCACGCTACCGAGTGAACACTTCACATCTCTGTCTCTCTGGCATGAAAATCGACAGTGGTGCGAGAGTGATGCGAGATCAAGGTCATTGGCAGTTGTCAGCGTCTTAATAAGAATGCAATTATTTCTTAAATTTTATTGTAAGGTAAAAGCAAGGTCTTCCTTAATGGAACAAATAACAAAGGAATACCCGAATAAGTTTTTTGCGTGTGAATTCGGGAAGTCGTGCTGAAATTATTGTATTTGGATATTACCATAACATGCCTTTTGCGTGTACTTGAGCAATAACATTATGTTCTATTCTTACCGACCGGTTATGTTCTTAGAATCTTAGGTCATATATTTTAATACTTTGGTGATCTTAGTCTACCAGTTTTGAAGGCTGGTTTTACTTCAGCTCTTGGTACTCCAATTATGTTATTGCGAGTAAAACTATATTAATATTGGATTAGAATAGAGAATCGGCGTGCAGATAAACCACCTTCATGATTTAACCCATCAGTCGTGGCAAAACGAGACACTTTTTCATTGTTATCGCGGCCGGATGTGGCCGCTTGGGGCTTCATGAATTAATTAAAATACTGACTTGTGAGTTGTGTCTAGTCACTGTCGCGAGTCGCGACGACGTTCAAAAATCGATTGTAGGTTTTTGCTGGGATTTTACGCGGGACTCACCCGCCAACATTGATTTTTTGTTTGATATTAGGGTTATCAGTTATCACATAGACTCGTTTAGTGAATTGGATTGTGACGAGTGTTTCCGCACACTCGTTACTTCTTTTATTGGCAATTTTTTTTTCAAAGAACCTTTTTTTCTTTCATCAGTCTTCATGATTCTATTTATTTATTAAAAAATTTATACTTAGTATTTTTACTATCATTAAAATTGTGTTCTACCTGACAACCCTAAGTTTGATGAGCTAATAGTATCCTGGTTTGAACGCGTGTGCATGGTTGTTATGCAATTATTCTGTCATGGTGTCATCCAACAACTTGGTCTATTTCGTTGAAAGTGTTCAAATCCATATAATATTATCACTTATCAGAGATGTTGATTCCTAGGTAGATTGCTACTTGTACTATCAGAGAAGTTGATTCCTAGACAGATGGGGGACCAACGTAGTTTGGTCGCGACGCGTTCGGCGTTACGTCAATCCTAGCCAAAATTAACATGTTCCGTCCAAATGAAGTTGGTCTGTTATCTGCCTAGGAATCAATTTCCTCGATGGTACCTTAATTTTCGTTACAAATCCAATCGCAAAGTATTGTTAATTGTTATCGAGTAAATTACTTTTTAAGTGAGTTTCAAGGTGAGAGCTTGAACGTACTGGGGCAAGGAAAATTGTAGTGTCGTAAATAAAAGAAGTTTATTAGGAATCTCTAAATTGCGAATAGCCATTAAACGTAATTATCATGTTCTTTGATGTGACAGTCGGAATCAAAGTTAATTCTTGCTTAAATATCACATATTTAATCAAGATTTTTTTTTGGAATGTCCTTCGGGCGGCGAGAGATCATATCAAAGACTTTTATAACCATAAAAGTCTTTGATATGATCTCTCGCCGCCCGATCCTGGAATAAAGACGTTTACAAAAACTACGTGTTGAACTCCAAGAGGCCTATTTTTTAAAAAATTGCCGTGTCTCTGACTTTTCAAGTCTGTGTAACAAACGTTGTTGCTTGTGGGATATTAGCTATGTCCACATTATGCAATTTCATCTTCAATTTTCGTCATCTTCTTTTTATTCAACTTTCGTTTGGCATATTCAATAATTGAATGCGTCAAAATCCACCCGCGTTGAAAGAAAACTGTCATAGCGAGCGCTACGATTTCAACGCGCGTCACGGGCATGCCTCACGTTCGCTGTTGACTGCGCTATAACGCATGCCCTTGATGAACAAAAAAGGCCCAGTGTGGACAATCTATTGAGTTATGAGTTATGACACATCTGCTAATTGATAACAACAAGAAATACATAAGAACTGTGCATGTACACTGTATGCTCAACAAGTTTCCGTGGGATGTGTTGTAACTTGTATAACATCAGGAAACGGAAATGTTGATGTTATAATTTGTAGGTAAATAATAATATTGATGAACTTATTAGTTGTAATAAGTATGGTTTAAGACTTTAAGGGCCTGTTTCACCACTTCCTGATAAGTGCCGAATAGGCTATCCACCACTTAACTTGACAGATAGAGTATGGAGTATCTGTTAAAAGAGTTGTGAATAGCCTATTCGGCACTTTATCAGAAAGTGGTGAAACAGGCCCTAACCCTAAGTCACGACTCACGAACCACGAGTGACTCGCTAATATTTACCAGCTACCGTACGGTTTGGATGGAGTTTCTGTCTAATTAATGTCAAACATGATTCGAGCCGATGCGCTTTACATTTTATTTTTAACCCCCGACAAAAAAGCGGGGTGTTATAAGTTTGACGTGTCTGTATATGTGTGTCTGTCTGTGGCATCGTAGCATCCAAACGGGTGGACCGATTTTGATCTAGTTTTTTTTGTTTGAAAGCTGACATGATCGAGAGTGTTCTTAGCTATAGTTCATCATCATCAGCCTGCTCAGTGCTGGAAAATCGCGGTTCATCTGGTTCATGAAGGGCCGATTAGCAACTTGCAGTCGTTTGGTGGGCTTTATATTTTGCATTCTAGTTCGTGACATTTATGAATATATACACATTAATCGAAAGTTGACCTGGAGCTGCAGCATCACCTGGTAATCAATAGGATAACCCAACTCCTCACCAACTTAGAGCAGAGGTTTCGTGTTTGGGCTCATTTTAATTGCGACAATCAGTAAGACGTAGATAAACAGTCAATGCTACTGCTGCAGCATCACCTGGATTCTATAGGAGCCGAGCTCCGTATGAACCCAAAGTGGAGGTTTCATGTTTGGGCTCATATTGACGGGCTCATCCAAGAGGACATTCATAGACGGTAGTCTTTGCATATTATTCGGCACTATAACCAACATGAGTTTTAAAAGCATGAAATAAAATAAAATTAAGAAATAAAAAAAAAAACCCCCGCCAAAAAACTTTAAAAAGTAATGAAATAATATTTTATTGACCTTAAGTTTAAATAATTCCTAAGTGTAAAGTAATATTTTAGTCCATAATTGTTGTCAAGGTGTGTCGCGGGACCGCTAATATACATGTTTGATTTCACATAACCAACAATATATATTCTGTGACATAACATTATAGTTTAAGGGTCAGTTCACAGCTAACCGAATCGAGACAATCAGCAACTTGGGCACTTGGCGATACAAAAGCAAAAGTCGCTGTTGTCGTAGTTTACTTGGCGGTCCCCCGACACGCCGTGACAACAATTATGGACTAAAATATAACTTTACACTTAGGAATTATTTAAACTTAAAGTCAGTAAATATTATTATTTCATTACTTATTAAAGTTTTTTGGCGGGAGTTTTTTTTAATTTCTTAATTTAATTTTATGCCTATCGATCGTAAAGTTGTGCACGTTATAGGGCTTTGTTGGATGTGTCATGTGAACCCAGTGGTATGGCGAGATCTCGGGCACTTCTCACGGGCGACTTTCACGACTTTCCATCGGAAGTGATATAATTAATTATTGCCACAATAAAGCAATTAAAAGCAATATGGCTGTGAAATTTTCCCAACCATTTGATGTTTATTGCATTTTATCTGTGGTTGTGATTAAAGAACTAGATGACGCCCGCGACTCGAATAGAAGAGGTAACAGATAGACAGATAGACACACTTTCCTATTTAACACTCTCTCTGCCATGGGATCCGCCGGCGACCCCCAAAAATTCTTGTGCAGCAAGCCAATACACTTTTGTAACTTTTTTGTTAGGAGGCCATGGGGTCCGCCGTTACGCCCCAATATTTTTCTTTCAGCGCGCCACACACGATTTGCATAGTTTTAATTAGCACGCCAGTCTGTTATTAGACAGTTAAGCCGCCGGCCGCCCCCACGGCCTGCCGCGGTCGACCGCGAAACTCGTCTTGCGAATCTTGTTGAAAATCCTATTGCTGACCACCGTAATTGTAAATTTTTACCAACAGCTGCGCTTGGAAGGCAAAACAAGTGTTGAAGCCAAAAAACTCACCAAAAGACAAGCACTGTATGCCTTTTATGCCCTACTTATCCTAGTGTTTGCGCAGAGTGTTTCGCGACAATACACATCAAAGTATGTTTATAAACATTGATATGTGGTTTTTATTTCAATAATTTGCATAAATAAACATATAAATACTTTACTTATGATGTTTTTATCTATACTTGTAAAATTACATGTCCTGACTGACTGACTGACTGACTGACTGATTCATCATCGCTGAGCAAAAACTGTTAAAGTTACAGCCACGAAATTTGGTGAGTAGTGTTGTTTTATTAAGTAGACACCCACTAAGAAAGGAATTTCGAAAATTTTACCCCGAAGGGGGTGAAATAGGGGTTGAAAGTTTGAATGAAAGTCCGTCATTTCTTGAATTAGAAACATGAAACTTTATTTTTGGGTTACTGATTAAAAATGAATGGATACGTATTTAAGCGTTTTTGGAAATTCTACCCCCAAGGGGGTGAAATTGGGGTTGAAAGTTTGAATGAAAGTCCGTTATTTCTTAAGTTAGAAACTTGAAACTTTATGTTTGGGGTACTGATTAAAAATGATTGGATACGTGTTTAAGCGTTTTTGGAAATTCTATCCCCAAGGGGGTGAAATAGGGGTTGAAAGTTTAAATGAAAGTCCGTCATTTCTTAAGTTAGGAACATGAAAGTTTATTTTTGGACTGCTGATTAAAAATGAATGGATACGTATTTAAGCGTTTTTGGAAATTCTACCCCCAAGGGGGTGAAATTGGGGTTGAAAGTTTGAATGAAAGTCCGTCATTTCTTGAGTTAGAAACATGAAACTTTATTTTTGTGCTACTGATTAAAAATGAATGGATACGTATTTAAGCGTTTCTGGAAGTTCTACCCCCAAGGGGGTGAAGTTGGGGTACAAAGTTTCAATGGAAGTCCGTCATTTCTGGAGTTAGAAACATGAAAGTTTTTTGACGTTTGCGTTTGACGTTTGCTTAAATAGGGTCCCGTTTTTACCCTTTGTATAAGGAACCACAAAAAGGGGAAAACTATCCATCTTTGTTATAATACTATGTTAACGCGGACGAAGTCGCGGGAAACAGCTAGTATATAATATTCTCAGTCTCATAAAAACTATACTATTCATCCTAGAGACTTCATTTTTTTTTATTTGTAGCTAAGTTCATGCTGACGCCATTACACACATTGGATTTTCCGTATCAGCACGCCAGTAGGTATAAAATCAGTTTGAATTTGGGAGGTCAAGGCGGATCCCACGGCGTACCGAAACATTTTTTGTTGGTCCCGCCGGCAGACCCCACGGCCTCCTAGAACAATTTTGTATTGTAATTCTCGGCCTGCTAAATTGCAAAACTTGGGGTACGCCGGCGACCCCCATGGCCTCCTGAACTTAAAAGTCATTATATATTGCCGGCAGGGAGAGTGTTAATATTAGTATGGATTTGGATATTCTAAGACAGCAATACCAGTACCAAGAAAGTTGCCATAATCATTGCACACCCGAAAGTCCTTCCTTCTTTCTCCTTCTCTGTATCTCTCTTTTTTACTGAGCACCCATTCGCTCTGAGTGTCCGTTACGCTGGAAGGAAGCTAGTGGACTTAAATCTAATCATAATTAGGTTCTAGTTTTGGTGGGTAAGGACTATGGAAGGTTCTTTGGGTACGAAGCGTTTGCTTATTTTGGTGGAAGTCCAGTCCCTTTTAAGGGTACACCGGCCGGTCATGGAAGGAGTCCTCCCTCAGTATACGGCTGATGGCAAATTGCAGTTGGATTAACTAGGCTCGGCGCGTCTCGCCGGGACTCCTACATACCCCCGGGAGTTGCTTCAGCTTAACTGAGGCACACCCCCAATCCTGGGCACTCATAAAGGGTTTCATCAAAAAAGGGTCTTCAGGTACGGTTCAATTATCTTTTAGAATCCTGCAGTACGAATGGGTGTAATAGGTACGGTTCGATTATCATTTAGAATCCTGCAGTACGAATGGGTGTAATAGGTACGGTTCGATTATCTTTTAGAATCCTGCAGATCGGATGGGTGTAATGACACTAATGGGTAGACACTAGCGCAGTGTGTCAATGTATCACGACCGCGTCCTCGTGACCCCGTATGTTGCTGATAGCGTCAGTAACGACTAACGAGGTACTGGCAAACGAAAAACACCATGCCAGATGACGCCCGCAACTCCCTTGCGCCAGAATTCGTTTATCGTGCGGAACCGTACTTTTTTCTGGGATAAAAAGTATCCTATGTCCTTTAGTCTAAAAGTTAAAAGTATCTCCATATAAAATTTCAGCAATATCTGTGCAGCGGTTTGGATGTGAAGAGTTAACAGACAGACAGACAGAGATACTTTCGCATTAATTATAATATTAGTATAGATTACTTATTAGTTATTAGTATGCATGGTATGGATTGGATATTTTACTTACAAACTGATTTGTAATGTACACAATGATTTCGATAGTAAGGATGCGTTCTTACGAACATTTTGTTTTTAACTAAACTAGTACTCGTTTGCATCAACTATCCTAAAGCTTTAAGTTTTGCCTAGCGGCCTTAAGGGTGTTTAAAAGTAAAATTGATCTTTTAAGGTAGTGAACCATCGTTTCTAATGTCACCTTAGTTCTTACTTCTTAGAGCTAAGTTAGGGGGTAGTAGGTGAATAAAGGTACCTATAAAACTGCAGAACGTAAAATAGCAAGATTGAAACTGTTGGGGCATATTAGACATATTTTAAATTGTATTTAACAAGGCAGACTATTGCAATGTCTAATACCAGATACATTGCAACAGTAATAATATTATGTCAATAGGTTTTTAATATAATTTAACTTTCAGCTGGCTGCAATGCAATTTTTAATCGTTTCTATTTTGAAATGTATGTGTTAATGTTATTGTAATTTTCGGTAGCTGTAAGTGACTTGTCAAAGCGCATGCAACGAATTGACAAAACATTACAATGGGCTGCGCAATCGAAAGTGACAGTCTAGAATTAAAATAACAATTTGCAACCGTAGGTAACTGTAAGGTTCAGATTATTGTGCAATCTTCAACGGTTTGATTTCATCTCAGAATACAGCATAAACATCAAATAGTTTATTCTGTATTATGAGGATTTCATATAACTTTGACAAACATGAACTTTATTGCGTATGGTAACCATTTTGACGTTACGTTAAAAAAAAAACAATTTAAAAATAAGTGTTTTGTCATTATTTTGACGTTTATACTTTTTAAATTTGAAAAGTTTTAACGTCAAAATTGTAACCATCCAGAAGTCTTTTGACGTTTAGCTGGATGGAATGAAAGCTGTATTTCTGTTGGGTTAAAATAATTTGATCGGGTACAGAATTAAATCTTTAAAAATCAAACCTAAGGCTTCTTACAGACTAGCGGCACATATCAATAAGATATCTGAGAAATGATTCTGCATTATTGGACGTTCGGATAATCGAGTAAATGTCATGGTCTAGAGAGAATTTGACACAATTCCAAATATCGATTGTGACATTGATAAACTACATTTGTTTGAGATGGTATCTTATGTCCAACTATGACATCACTGATATAAAAGGAGAAAGTATTCTCGATTTTTATCTCAACAAAAACCGAAAGTATTTTATTTGTATAGAAATACTTACCTAGACCTAGATCTTAACAAAGTTAAATAATATCAGTGACACAATTCGATAAGTTATGCAGCAGTCTTTTAGGAAATCGAAACTGCTATTTCCGAGTATCGATAAACGAACTGCACTATCTCACTGCACTATTCGGGAATGATGACACAAATCGATAAGATGAAAGTTTTATGATCCGATGCATAGGCAATAGGCATGGCAATCGGATATCGATTACGGTAAACGACGAAACGAATCGATTTATTCAATTAACTGGTATTCGTTGCGTTCTGATGTAATTAGTTCGTTTTTCCCTTATTGTGGTGTTTAAGGAAGTCGAAAAGTGAGGTCGGGTCGGAATAATCGGATTGTTTACGGAATCCCGGAGTTTTTGTGTTATCGGGAAGTTGTGTCGATGACACTTTGCGATGTTCGCTCGGCGCGCGCGGTCGCCGTACGCGTGTGTAGTGTAGTGAAGTGCGGTGATTCGGATTTGTCGATAATATCGATTTGTCGATAGTATCGATATGCCGAGCGAAAGACGACGGGTAAGCCTATTTTATCGACCTACCCTCGAGATTCGAGGTTATTAATCTGTGCTCCGAACCTAGTTAGATAAGCGGAGTTAGCTTTTAGTTAAGTGTAGGAAATTTCCTATTGGTTAATTAACCAGAAACCTTGGCATCGTGATTAGTGACATTATTACTTATTAGTTTAAGATATTTTGGAATTTTAATTGTGTTGTCGCGGTATTATGTATTTCTATGTAAGTACATACTCTAATTTTTATGGAAATAACATCATGTCAGGTATTTTGAGTCTGTAAAGCGTTTAAAAATTAAAATAAACCTCCTTCAACTCATAATATTATCACTGTAAAAAACAAGAGTATTTTTATTCTATTAATACTGGTGAGTATGTTGCGACGATATTATGATAACCTCTCACCTAGTGATTGTCAAGCAGGCTCTTGACTCGCCAATGTTAGTTGATTCGCAATTAATACAGCTAGGAATGTATTGTGTATTTGATTTCTTTGCTGTTTCAACGAAATGTAGACGATTTTGTCGATTCTGAAGTTAATTAGATGTTACTTCTCTATTGATACAAAAAGTGTGTAGGTTTCTGTTTTCTTCTTTAATGTCAAATATGTTTGTAGTTCGTTTTGTATATTAGTGTAATAATGAGTAATAACATTAGTTTTTGAAGCTTAAGGTGACGCCGCGTTAAAGTAACAAACCGTGTTGGATATGTTTTAGATTGCTTGTTTCCTATGAGAGGCCGGCCCGGCCTCTCATAGAAAACAAGCAATGGAACAGCAAAAAATGGAAAGGGTGTAGCGACAAAATGGTTTTTGTCGCGTAATTTAAAAACCATAAATACATTTCATATAAGCTATGGGCAAATTAAAGTGTATGCTTGAACCAATCTATGTACAAATTTTGGAAGTTTAAATCACTCTCCTCTGTTGGCAAAATAGGAATCTCTTTTTTTACAGAGGTCTTTTTGATTGATTATTCTATGTTATAAAAGTTGACCAATCGTGTAATGCTATGGCCTATGGGTAATTCAACGACAAAGACATGATGAATACTGACAATGTACTTTAATTTCTTAGCTTTAGTCATTGCTGAGAAAAATCGATATCGCTACAGCCAAATTATTAAGGCGTCGCCTTAAAGATCAGCTTTATGTATATTCCAATAAGTATATTGTTTAAAATCACCAAATCCTAGGTCGTGACAATTAAAAAAAATAGATAACATATCACTTATCAGCTGTTATCTACCTATTGTCAATAATAGTACCGAATTTAGGTTTTATATCTTAAAATTAGTGCATACTTGTTATAAGAATATTATTATCTAAATAATATTCCGATTTAGATCAGATTTTGAAACGTTGCTAATACATATAGGACTTTCATTTTATTGGTACCTTCCAAGAATCTGAAAGGGCTACGCTGTCTTAATATCACAATAGGCAATAGCTAAGAAAAGAGGATGGTAATTTTGATAGTGTTACAAATATAATACGCAGCCAACGCGAGGCGATAGCATATTGGCTTTAATCTAAATGTCACATCCAAAGGTTAAAGAAATAAAGATCGATTTATTCTGAAGGCAGTAACCTCCCTATATTCTAGGGCCGTACAAAATGAACCTTGTTCTAGGGCCTAGAACAAGGTTCATTTGTACGGTAATATTTTACAAAATATAGGTTTCTAGCACCGCGTTATTAACAAGCAATTTAGGAGATCAAAGTGAAAACAAAACAACCTTGGGTACGTTCTGTGTCGTGATAATCGATTTTTGATTGGGCGTGATCGAATCAAAAACATTGTGTGTGATTCTGCAAAGGTCAACTTATCGATAACTCTATTTCATCACTATTGTTTTGGCTTTCTCAATGACAGTTATTTGCGAATAATCAAAATATTTTCTTATGGCCAGTTTCAGAGTTTATTGATAGTTTATCTATTCAATTGCTCTGTTGATTAGTTAACTTTTTCAAGATAGTCTATCAAAAGCGTTATTGAAAAGATGAACTTCATAAAAGTCTCAGAAACATTCACGCTCAAATTGTCCAGTAAAAAAAACTTTGTACATATTTGTGAAAATTTTGTATAACATGTTGTGAGTTGTGACTAGTGTTCCAAAGTTTTTACGTCTATTCCTGAAAAAAATCTTATGACGCCAAAATATCAGACTACGATCCAAAGTAGGTTAATTTAGTTAACTTACTTTCGAATTTAGAATTTATGAGTAGACAAAGCACCCACGTGGGTAACCGCAAAAAAGGTGAAAACGCACCTTGTTTAATTTATGCGTGCTTAGTCACACCGGCTTCTTAGCGCCAGCCGCCATGTTTGCGGATTTTATTGGCTTACATAACATTGTTGTAAAGATGGGCTCAAATATTGTCAACACTCAACATTAATGGGGCAAACTTTGGGGCCATGTAAATACTACCAATAAGAACGTTTCTTAGATACAAACATTATTAGTTACTTGATGACGACCGCAACTCCATTGAGCCAAAATTCTTTTATCGTGCGGGAACCGTATATTTTTACGGGATAAAAAGTATCCTATGTCCTTTCCCGGGACTCAAAGTATCGCCATACCAAATTTCAGCAAAATAATTTCAGTGGTTTGGGCGTGAAAAGGTAACAAACAAACTGACTTTCATATTTATAATATTAGTAGGATTGTACAATTTCTTTGAAAGGTATCAATCCTTATGTCAAAAGGCCCAAATGTTATTATAACTTTGAAGTTACTCTTACAATTGACAGGAAACAAAAACGCTTTGAGAGTGGTAATAAAATAATAGCAAAATGGCAATAAGATACCTACGTCATAATTGTAATGTCAGTAGTATGCTCTTTATTAGCTCTCTCTTAGTTTACTTGAATAGGAAGATATAAAATATGTAAAATGTTTGGGAGGACTCCTCCTTACTTTCGAAATCATTGTGTGACTTATTCTCGTGCAAACTCGACGATTTTTGTGACACGTTTCCATACGTTTCCGTTGGTCTTTGTTTCGTTATTTCGACTCCTCAACTTTCTAGTCTCCTAGTATTTTTCCAGCTTTTTGTTGTTTTTTCATGCAAAATGAGTTCAAAGTTTAAATTGTGTTGTTTTTGCCTGGATACCTGATGTATTTGATGTCCTAATTTTGTACCTACGCAATTTTAGGGTTTTTCACATTGCAACGTTCGTCGTTGTCGTCGACGTTTTGTGTAGGAAATAAAGTTTAGATTTGAATTGCATCGCATCTATGACTAAAAATGCCTAGAGCAGAATTTTATTTCGCCCATAGGCAGATTACAGTGGAAAAATATGGATAGGACGTTTCCATCCCTAAAAGATGAAAAACCTGATTATTTAATTATTATCTTGCTTGTGAAAAAAAACATGCAAATAACAAAATTTTATACAATTTCAGCGTTTGTCTTAAAATTCCGTTCCAAAGGTTGAGTTTTCATGGGAATCTCAGATGTTGGGAACCAGTTTGAATAATACAAGTTTTTAATGATCAATTTACATAATTCAAAGTAGATCAGTTGTTAGGCTGGAGTCTAGAACATGCTATTGCCGTGGTTTTTTCATACTTTAGTCTTTAAACTAACGCAGAAACTAGTGATAGGCCTGGAAATACTGACACAAAATTCTTGGTCATTTGTACCAGGCTGGCGGTTCTACAGGGGTATAATTACGTAAAGGCAAAAAGGAAAATGATGGTCATAGCGCTCGCACTGGCAGCCCAAACGCGTGGGCGTTAATCGAACGTGTCGGATAAATAACGAGTGTCGAACGATTTGTTCCACAAAAATGCTTGTATTTTCAGATAGTTGAAAAAAAATAAGTAGGCGAAAGCGTAATGCCATACTTGTCGGGTGCGGCTTGCAGCCCGCCATACCGACGCGAATACGTTAATTTTAATTAAAAAATTGAACCATTTGTACCAGGCAAATTTTTTCATAGCTAATCATCGTCGAGTAGCCATTCACGAAAATCACCTTGCCATACTTTTCTGACAGGTCCCAATGGCCGCCATACCACTGCAAAGGTGTAATATTTTTTTTTCGCCAAACGATTTGTACCAGTATGGCATTTAAATTTTTGGAAAGTATTTGACAAAATATGACCATTATTATTTTTCCCATACTTCTAGTAGGGGCAAAAAGTGCTGCCATACTTGAAATACTTATTTATTTAACACTTTTTAAAAATACGACTATATAATACGTAAAATAATTTTTTACATCATGGCATCATTGTATTCTCGTCATTTGGCAATTGTACCAAAAAAAATAATTACAGATTGTAACCATGGGGCGGGATGACTATCGGACTTGAGCAAAAATGTGATAAAAATTGGACGATTTGTACCAGTAGGTATGGCATTTGGATTTTTGGAAATTATACGATACAATGTGACCATTATTATATTTGCCATACTTGTAGTAGAGGGAAAAAGTGGCGCCATACTTGAAAAACCGTTTGAAATTACGAATAAAATCTTTGGATTTTGTAATAATATTGTTCATATTCGCCACCTCCCACAGGTATGGAATTATCAGGCTCCTATTTATGATCATACAGGGAACTGTTAAAAAAGTTTCAGGATGGTACAAATCGTTTGGCGAAAAAAAAATACACCTTTGCAGTGGTATGGCGGCCATTGGGACCTGTCGGAAAAGTATGGCAAGGTGATTTTCGTGAATGGCTACTCGACGATGATTAGCTATGCAAAAATTAGCCTGTTACAAATGGTTCAATTTTTTTATTAAAATTAACGTATTCGCGTCGGTATGGCGGGCTGTAAGCCGCACCCGACAAGTATGGCATTACGATTTCGCCTACTTATTTTTTTTCGACTGAAAATACAAGCATTTTTGTGGAACAAATCGTTCGACACTCGTTATATTGTATCCGACACGTTCGATTAACGCCCACGCGTTTGGGCTGCCAGTGCAAACGCTATGACCATCATTTTCCTTTTTGCCTTTACGTAATTATACCCCTGTAAAACCGCCAGCCTGGTACAAATGACCAAGAATTTTGTGTCAGTATCTCCAGGCCTATGATACTAGATTTAACGCACTTTGAAGAGAAAAGTTTTTAGTTTAGTTTAGAGCGTATTTTTATAATTTTTATTTATTTGTTTACCTCAATAATCTCTTGTTTCAACGTTTTAACCTTGATGCGATCCGAATTATAATAAGATTCATAAGTTTGTTTATAATACGAGTTGCAATAAAAATGTGACGTGGGACAGTGGGGCAGGCGCCAAGTGCCAACACAGAAATAACATGTCGCTGTTTATTCTTTATTGTGATGACATTATACTTTCATCGCGAGGTCGTGGGTTCGAACCAGGGGAAGAGGTCATGACTTTAACCACGGTGGTCCGACGAAGGCGCAAATAATATTCAAATTTGTGTCTGTCTGTTCCCAATTCACGCCCAAACTGCTGAACCGATTTTGCTGAATTTTGGTATGGTAATACTTTGAATCCTGGGAAAGGACATTGGATACTTTTTATCCCGAAAAATGTACGGTTCCCGCGCGATACACGAATTTTGGCGCAACGGAGTTGCGGTCGTCATCTAGTATTATGCCCTTGATTAAAACAGAATAAATAGAGCTAGTGAACTTTCGTCTGACTCATCATCGTCATCATCACACGGTAAAGAACCTCAACTGTGGTTACTCGTAAGCGAATTCATTATTACCATGCTATTTATAACGTCGATAGTATAATGATGGTTGACAAACGTGATGCGTGTGATCGAGCACGTGAGTAGAGGCAGGTGGCAGGTGACCGGTCCTTAATGGAGTCTACGAACTTGCCTGCAAAATATAAGTCCGACTTAAAGTCTAGAGCAGCACAGCCCTAGATTTATGTACAGGCAGAATAGGGCCTATGGGCAGCAGCGGCCTGTGGCCTACTTTGGGGGGGGGGGGGGGGGCAGCGTTTAAAGATGGCGGCAAAGTTCGTACATGGGGTGGCAAAATGTGGCCTATACTCATAAAAAATATAAATCCGGCCCTGAAGCAGCAGCGTGGGGCTTATGTAACTGGATTGCTATCGGATTCTTTTACCTCTTGTTGAGGTTGAGTTCTGACATATAGAAGACCGTTCCATCCAGATGCTAATCCTTACCTTCAGCAGGGGTGCCCTAGGAAGAAGCAATAGCAATTCGTGTTTTGTGGTCATGGGAAGTATAGGAATACAATAGAAACCTACGAGAGACAGTAGCTACTGGCATACATAGAAAGGTTGGTCGAACAGTTCATACATACATTCTCTCACAGACTGGACGTGGGATTATTTCCGCTAGCAATTTTCCTGTATCTGTTTTGACTATTAAGACAGTAAAAGAAGATCGGTCGTCATTCGGTAGGATCTAGAATGGATGATAACTATCTCCAGTATTGCGTGTCCTGCTGATCTGATAGGTATAGTTAATCTGAAACCGTAACTTTTGAAACTGTAATAGCTTTATTAAAATCATATTATTCGGTTGGTTCTGGATAATGTTATAGGTTATCAAGATAAAGAGTCATGGAATGAGTTACTCTGACCTTTCGCAAAATAGGTTAAAAGTATTTGTTCGACTGAAGGACGAGTCCGCAATACACGGGCCCATTTATTTGAGCAAGATTTAGTGTTATTAGTATGTGATGTGCGTTGGATGACTGTAATTGGGTTTTAAGGCGTACTTCCACACTGGAATACCAAGTAGTAAACAAATTGGTTAACCAAGACGCACTGTATGAAGTTACGAAGTGGTTGCTCGTGGAATAGGCAACAGGAAAATCAGGGGATTGTGAGTTAAAGAGTTAAATGAAGACTAAAAAGAGTTAAATAAAGACTAAGACTGGCATTATAGTTATATTTTAGTCAATAGTTTAAAGATATCAGAGGCGTTATAGTAAGTTTGAAGTTATCAGAGCCTTAAGTTAATAAATAGGTTATACAGCTCTATCTATATTATATAGCCTGTAACCCACATCCATGGCTTTAATTTTGTTACTTACATATTAACATAAACGCTTTTGGAGATATAATACGATTAAAAACTTATTCGTTCAATAAAAAGCAACCTATGTATAAAATATAACTTATGTGATGTATTATTTTTTTGTACCAAGGGCAAGGTTCCTATTAGATGATTTTAAAGAGATCTAAATATGTAAAACGATTTAAATTCTGTCCTGATGCCACATATATGGTGGGTACATAGATCTAGAGATCTTCTAAGCATGTTCGGCGTGTATAAATTTTCGAAACCACACAAACATCACATTAGGATTCTTTGTAGACCACTTGGAGCATGTTGACCATACTAATTCGTATTGCGCACACAAGACCTGGCTGTTGGTCACAATGTTTATTGAATAATGATGCCGGTGACTTGGATAACCAGGAAAATCTGCAAAAATATTGAGTTGAAAACCTGAAAAGTTACGGCGCGGCGGTTGGTGGTGAATGGTGATGGATTAGGTTGATATTTATGCCTTTAGCGACCTGTTAACATTTATGTTGATGCATTTCCAACAGTAATTAAACCAACTTTCTTGCACTGTTCTCACAAATCTCTAAATCCCAATGGACAATTAAAAGGAGATTATGTTTAATTACTCTTAAACTTTAAATGAAATGTGAATTCTGAGTTACTGCCAGAGAAATCAGTAGCAATTATCATATTGTTCTAAATCGTTTCTCTTGTTGTCCCCAGGTGGGAGCGGGCACGGGCCCCGGCGGTCGGAGGGCTCTGGAGCTGTTCCTCAGCGGCGGGCTCAAGTCCCTGGCGAGACCGGCTCGCCCCGTGCGCCGCGCAGCCTCCCGCGACTCCGTGCTGTCGCAGCCGCAGCCTCTACTTGAAGGTAAATATGTAATAATAATAACTCCTGTACCGGTTTCAGTGACGGTGGCTGATTTCAATGAAACCAGGCCAGTTACGCAGGAGTAATTTTATAGTGCCCAGGTGTGTGCGCAGTACACAAGAGCACTCTTTCTTCCTTTACTCTCATAACACAGTGGGACGGAAGACCGACACCACTGGCGAGAGATCAGGCGCAGGACCGACTTTTTACATGCCCATCCGACGCATGGATCATCTTACTTGTCAGACAATCAGGTGATCAGCCTTCATTGTCCTAACCAAACTTAAACTACAATAACACGTTACCAGCGCGGTAAACAAACCCACGACCTCCGAATCAAGAGCCACGCTCTAATCAACTGGACCACGGAACGCGTTAGAAGGTAAATGCAGATGAAGAAAGGAGGAAACAATCGTTAGGGTACTGTTGTTAAAAACCAGATACCGTCGCGTATATTACTTATGTAATAATAGTGATAACTGTCTTTCGACTGTGGAAAACTCCACCGTGATGGTGTATAAGCGTTGCTTTTGCCACAAAAATAGGCAATCCGTTTATAGTTAAAGCTAACAAAAAACCTCACAGTCACAGTCTTCCGTGTTGTAAAGACCATCTGCATCTTTGGTTGGATAAAGATAATGCCACAAGTCACAACGCACAGATCAGCAAGAGCAACGCCTCACCACAATAAGCCATAACATCTTTGATCTGATAATGATACTCAACCTTCCCAGATTATCCATAATGGTCAGTTTCTTCGACAATGTTCCGGCCTTCCGGGTAATAAGATGCTTATGGCCATCATTACACTTATACAATGCGTATTGCATCGCTAAATTATATCTCATTTCTATATCGCGGAGTGCATGATAACAATATGTATCATCACTAGACGTCATAATATAAGCTTTGAGAAATTATGGTTATGATATGACAAATGATGTGTAGTCACGAATAGTTAGTGATACGCGCCAGATTTGGAATAGAACAATGAGACAGAACTGGGAACTTTTTTTTTGTTTATAATGTGTCAGTGTTTGTGTTAAACGTTGCAATACAATGAAATTTACCAAAAAATACTGATCTAGATTCGTGCAGGTCTTTACTAGGGAAATGCTCCGCCAAAGAAAACTGCCTTTACTGTAAAGTGTAAACAGTAATATGTATATTGTATCAAAATTCAAAATTGATCAAGGGCTTTGCCTTACAATCTTATTAGATAAACATTGCTAAAATCTAATTACTTTATTACGTTGGTAAAGTAAAGTGTTTATTCGAGCGTTAGTCATGCGACCTTGAAATATCAAAACATTTGGATTATATAAAATCAAGATTAAAACATTGTTATCTTTGGTTCGGTGAGCGCTGTGGTATGCGCATTCCTTCGCATTTGTACAAAATTAAATAAACCACAATGTCAGACCGCAGACGTCTGTGGATGTTTGTTGAGCGTGTATGTCTGCGAACTATACAGTATACACACTGATAACCTCAAAACGTGGGGGCAGGTGGAAAATAACGATTGAGTTTGTACTAGTCTTTTGGAAAGGTTTGCTCCATCTACTATTATACCTTTCTGGTATTTTGTTTAACTTTTACCTTTCTTACCGCCGTACTCAGAGACATTTAATTATGATTATCCTTCAATTTAATAAAGAGATACAGATAATGTATCTAAGGGCTTATGTGGGGTAATGGGGCAAAATTTTGAATTAATTACATTTAAGTAATTAATGTTCCACTCAGAGTGCGGCAGTTATTTTTTTGCTGTACTTTATGGACCTTATCAATTATCTGGTTTTAATCATCAGTTTAATCACTGCAAGTGTACGGACCTTTATAGTAGGGGAGGTCGCGCTCAGTTTAAAAAGTAATTTCATACCGAGCGAAAATCTTTACAATAATAGTATTCTACTAATACATTACAGCTTTTATCGTCAGCCACTTCATAATGGGTGGAATAAAAATTGAGAGCATCTCAAAGTTGTTGTTGAGAATCGTATTGAATTGACATTAAAAAGATCCCAATTCGCGCTCAATAAAGGTTCATATCTAGATTATACACGTTTAGGTTCGGGGGTATTATTTTAGTTTTAGTATTATAACAACAGATGGCGCTTTTAAAGTAAAATGTATATAATTCTTCACAAATATTGACTATCGAATTAATTACTTAAAATTGCTATGTGAGATAATTTTATGGTTAATTCAAACGAAAATCGCCGTCAGCTGAATGTTTGCAGGTGGAAATGTCGTCTACGCGACGCCCTAGGATTTGCCTAGGTTACATTGAGCGCGAAGTCGGGCTATATTGGTCATAACTTATATCGCTGGCTGACGGCTTTTCCACCATCGTATTAACGACTGACGGTTTTCTTTATTATTTACAAAGTATAAACATTCACCTGTATAAATTTTGTACGGTATAAAATGACTTTATATTCAAAAATTTTTTACATGTCAGTGACGCGACTGACGTTGAATCCCCCGTCTCCAATACGGCTGACGGCGATTTTTTGGTTAAACATGACCTCAATAATCATACATCAAAGTTTCATTCGGTATAAAATCACTTTTCGCAACTATTTTTTTTACAACTTTGAAATACTCTCAGTTAACATTCCACCACGGGTGCGGCGACTGACGCTGATTATATTGATTGATAAATATTAAGCTACCACTGGACAAAAATTTGGTCGGTATGAAATGACTTAGGAAACGCTAGCACTACCTCCCCTACTATTATGGATGTTGTAGCAATAGCATCTGTCTGAATAAATAATTTTGGAATCAAAACAAAAGTAGGATTACAAGATCTTGTTCGATGTATTGCTTATGCTTCACCGAAAATTTTTACTGTAACGGCAATATTTTTGAACGTTCCTTTATTTTAATGATCTGCATAACGTTTGAAGTGCATCCTCTGTGACTTTCTTACGCCGCTTCTTCTCACCGGGTTAGTCCCAGAACCGGTGGCAGACACTACTGTAGTTTCGTCGTTCAAAAGGAGTATATATTGTATACCAACTTTGAATAAAAATCATTGACTAATGAATCGTGAAATGTTTTTCCTTCCCTAGGTCTTCGGAAGTGCTCCACCGTTCTGGCGCTGACTGAACGCGAGCGAGCCTCCGAGCCGATGCGCGCGCACAACCGCCTGCGCGCACCCTCTGTCTGCTCCCGCTGCTCCAGCCTGCTGTCCCTGGCTGGCGCTGGTGGTTCCAGGTAACCATCATCATCATCAGTAACTGTTAGGGCTCCCGCACACGAGCCAGCGGTTACAACCACAAAACGCCGCGCGCCGCTACCGGCATATTAAGTTAGTAAGTACAGATAGTTTTTAGGGTTCCGTACCCAAAGGGTAAAAACGGGACCCTATTACTGAGACTTCGATGTCTGTCCGTCTGTCCGTCTGTCCGTCTGTCCGTCTGTCCGTCTGTCTCCAGGCTGTAACTCAAGAACGGTAATAGCTAGAGAGTTAAAATTTTCACAGAATATGTATTTCTGTTGCCGCTATAACAACAAATACTAAAAACAAAATAAATTTAATATTTAAGGGGGGCTCCCATACAACAAACGTGATTTCATACATTTTTTGCTCGGTATCAATGATGACAACAGGTAGGCACTTGAAATTTTCACAAAGGCCTTAACTATATGTGAACTTTAATAATTAATAATAATATTTCAATAAAATAAAAATTTAAGGGGGGCTCCGATACAAAAAACACCATTTTTGGCCTATTTTTGCTCTAAAACGGTACGGAACGACTCGCACTTGGCCGATTTTTATACATATACGGACTCGCCGCACACGGTTGTCGTCGATGACCGCCACACGCTACACCACTCTTGCTCCTTGTGGCGGCGTTTGTGGCTGTCGCGTGTGACCCGTGTGCGGCGACACTTACCTCCTTTCATCTCCCGTCTGCTCCCGCTGCTCCAGCCTGCTGTCCCTGGTCGATGCTGGTGGCTCCAGGTAACCAATACCACCAATAGATATGAGATTCTCATCATCAATGTGTATTACATGTATACTGTATAGGCTTTTATTCGATTAGTCATTAGAGTACCATTAGCGTCTATCTTAGCTAGTGAAACTCTTATCGAGAGATAGATAACAAGTTTTGCAATGCTCTTGTGATACTCGACTACCACCAGTATCCCTTAAAGCATCTTTTCACGTTGGGTCAATACGTTTATCATGATTGCCCCCTTGATTGATGTCTACACCAGGGGTTCCCAATCTTTTTCAGCCCTCAGCGCAGTTATAAAAGTAATTTCACGGCGCCACAATCTTTATTTAAAAAGGGATACAGTCTTTAATGAAGGATCGACTCACGGCGCCCTTCCTTACTTTCAATGGCGCACCAGGGCGACGCGGCTCACTCATTGGGTACCCCTTGTCTACACTATGCGAATGTCTAAATCGATCATAGGCAAATAAATACAAGTCCAATGTGGAAAGGGGCCTTTCGATAAAATAACACCATATTCAAAGCATTGATGTCGATATGTTATTTGCCGCAACTTACAAGCATGAAAAATATCGATATCGCACTTAACAATAAATTAGCCTTAATTAAGTGTTAATCGGTTGTGACCTTGTGCTGGTGTTGCGACATCGTACTTGTCGAAATCGGTAACGATACCTGCGTCTGCGCAACCGATACAATGATCTATTGTCCGACGTGTCTATTGTGAGAAATTAAAAGAATAATTGCGAAATACTCGATAGATCACGATTAAAACTACGATTTTATAAGGGTTTGATAAGGCAGACTCATGAAATTCTACTTGGACAAGACTTGCTTCTATACATTATATTGGTATACGGTGACTTAAACCAACATTGCATTGTTGTAGCTATGATCCAGGACTGATCACATCAAACAAAAATTCTTCAATTTAAATTTTTATAAACTCACCGGCACGGAAACTTGGCCAAGTACAAAAGATGTGATAACTGTCTTTTTTTTGCACTTAGCTCTACAAATTTTGATTAATTAAGATCTGAGTCTATCCAGTTAACGTTCCTGATCACTTTTTCTCACAGTTAAAGGTTTTTTAAATTGATAATGAAGTTTATGCAAAAAAACACGTTTACACAAAATTTAACACTTAAGTTTAAAACACTACGAATTTAAAATTGTTCGATTTTTTGTCGCTTTCTGTCCTTTTTAATAGCGCGTGTTACCTCCTCTAGCCCTTATAACCGCCTGCATTCGGTCTGGCATGCTTTGGATGACGTTCTTGATATCGACTTGTGATAAGTCGCGCCACGCTCTCAGTGCAGCATCTCGAAGCTGGTTAATGGTTTGTGGTGGGTTCGATGATGATTTTATTGCTCGTTTCAGCTTATCCCATATGTGTTCTATCGGATTTAAGTCCGGGCTGCGAGCTGGCCACTGCAATTTTTGAATACCAGCCTCTTGAAGGTACTCATTTACTATGCGTGCGACATGTGGACGGGCATTATCATGCATTAAAATGAATTGTTCATAACCAATGAACCCTCCAAAGGGCACAACATGTTCTTCGAGAATTTCCGCGACGTACCGAGTCGCATTTAAGGCGTTATTAACGATGACCAATTCCGTACGAGCATCAGAACTCACGCCACCCCATACCATTATAGAGCCTCCGCCAAAACTGACCGTCGGAGTGGTTGTTATCGCCAAATAACGTTCGCCTTTCCTTCTCCAGACACGTTGTCGACCATCAGGTGCATTTAAAGCGATCCTGCACTCGTCAGTAAACAAAACCTTTGCCCATTGCTCATAAGTCCAGTTAGCGTGTTCGCGGGCAAAGTGAAGTCGAGCTACTCTGTGCTGAGGGTGAAGCTGTGGACCACGGGCTGGTCTTCTTGCCCTCAAATTAACTTCCTCCATACGTCTTCTCACCGTACGCTCGCTAACATTCACACCTCTGGAGATTTGAAGGCGCTGACGGATCTCGACTGCGGTCAGGAAGCGATTTATTGAAATCTCTAACACAATAAAGCGGTCATCACGAGCTGATGTGCATCGTACACCACCACTACCTGGTCTTCGGGTGTAGCGGCCAGTCTCTTGATATCGTTTTAGTGCATATTGCATCGAGGAACGCGGCACGTTTAGGATAGTAGCCACTTCACGATGAGTCATCCCCTGTTCCACTAAAGCTACTGCCTGCGCTACCTGACTTGGTGATAAAGGCATTTTTATGAATCCTAAGGGGTTCTTAGGTGTTTATTAACCACAATAACAACAAAAATCTTTGTCAAATTAAAATTCAAAATGTTCAGAGCACAATTCAAAACTGCGACTTCGCCGGATAAATGACACGATTTAACTAAACTTTAAAACACAGACCAATATGCACTTCAAATTAGTGAATTACCCTCTTGAGATTAACGTGACCATTTTTTCTACCCACCTACACGATAAGATCCACGTTAGAACCGCTTAAAAAAGTGTTATTGCATATTATGAGTTTGGCCAAGATTCCGTGCCGCTAAGTGTATATAAAAAGATTTTTATCTTAATTTTGACCATACTGATTTGAATATTATACTCTTCTTATACCGAGACTGCATCTAAAATCTAAATCATCAATACGCTGTTTAATATTGGATAAAGTAGCAGATCGGGGTTACTGTGTATCTAATTTTTATTCTAGTCACCGTTTAAAAACTGGTTATAGAAATAGCTAGTAGCTTCATTCTTCACGTCAAAAATAGCAAAGCAATTATTTGGTTCCATAATAATTATCCTGTCGTCTGTTAGATTTAAATTGTATATTTATTATTTTGCTGTTATTCCATGCCTGTCTACCATGGCTTGTAGCAGCTTTAGCATAATTTAGCTTGAAAAGCAAACACGAATTGACAGTTAAATAGCTAAACATTTGACATTATGAGCTGCATATTTGATACTGAATTTTGATTAGATAGGTACGTCTTATTGTTCATTTGTGTTTGTAGTGGGAAAGTAATTATGTGAATGTTAATTAACTTATTCTAATTGGTGAATGTGAATTAGACTTGAGCGTCATAGATCGCTAAGTTCTATACTACCTCTACATATATTCTTACAATGTACCTGTACCTAAAACTACCATGTTATGTTTTAGGAATCTTGTCGCCAGATGAGGTCTAGAAGCTATTTCTAGCATTAAGTTGATGGAAAATTGACAATGTTTAACTTCTTAGGTTCTCTTGCCGCAAATATACTGACTTTTTTAGCAACTTTACCGAATCAACACAATAACAATTTTCTCGCCCACTGTCAGAAGATGATCTGTGTATCTTCTCTGAGCTATCTAGAATGTTTCACTATGTTCTTCTCTTTCTCCATGTAATCTTTTAAATGTGTATTGTTTCCAGATATTCCCTGGATGGCCAGGGTGGTGGGTTCGTGCCGGCCGCACCTGTCAACTGCAAGCTGTGCTTAGAGGACACACCGCCGGACAAGCTCACCGTCATCTCCGGTTGTGGATGTATATTCTGCACCAAGGTATGTGGGATTTTATGATTGGACAGGTAGAAAATAGACAGGACCTTAAGAAACCTGGATAAATGCAACATCATTAGATAAGTTTAAAGGTGGAAAAGACGTATGCGATTATATTTGCGCACACAACTAGAGCTCATAGTGTCTAAACACACTAGGCCGAAGTTACGCGGCGTAAATTCCGCATGATTCCGCTTGCAATGTATTTTAAATTACCGATGGCACACTATTCCGTCGCGTTCCGCCCGTATTTTGTATGCGTTTGACATTGCGGACGTAATCATGCGGAATTTACGCCGCGTAACTTCGGCCTAGTGTGTTACAACACTTATTCCCTTGATATGCTATGAGAGTCATAACTCATAGTCCAGAGGGACAGTCGAAAGATCAAACGCTCCTGCGACTTTTGAAATACCCATTACGCATAGATCTTTCTTGGCCGCATGCTGTTCGTCCTGCAGGGTTCAAATCAAACTAGAAAATAACATTTTTGAAGTGAAAACTTCTTTAGCGGCGTTGAGCACTTTTGTGGGATGGGTAAAAACTGTGAAACTCGGGTCAGATTCTCGTGCTGATCGAAAAACCGTAAGACGGTTGGAGTATTGTAACATCGAAATCGTATAATCGAACAATCGATTGTTTTTTTTCGATTGTCGATATTTTTTAATCGATTGTAAGGGTTTCGATTACTTAATAAAAAAAATCGATTTTCATAAAAAATGGGTTAAAAAAAATTGTAAGGGTTTCGATTAATTAAAAAAATCGATTTTTTTTAAATCGGTTTTGCATAAAAAATGGGTTAAAAATTTAATCGATTGTAAGGGTTTCGATTAATTAAAAAAATCGATTTTTTTAAAATCGATTTTCATAAAAAATGGGTAAAAAAAAATAATGCACAACGTCAATAATCAAGTTTTCACTTCTGCCGGCACTCCCGGAGTGCAACCCGTCTTTTCTTATTTCAATATGGGAACCGACTCCAAAACTTTCGGAGTCGAACCCTAAGACCCAAACCGCTGGACCACGAATGACGAATACCACGAATCACGATGATACCACCAGAGTTTTTTGGGTGCAAACACCAGCGGTTACCATATTGACGGAAGGTTTAGCGAACCCGATCACGTCTTCAAACGATGTTTTTCAAAACCCGAAGTTATTATGCTAATCACTCCTTCAAATGGATCCTTCGTAATTATTCATTAAAAATTAAAACTGTCGAGAATTGAGATTAATTTTGCTGCGCAATTTAGTTCGCGGCAGAAAATTCGTTCGGAATCAGGCTCTTTAATTAGTGCTGTATGCGTTTGGGATTACCTTAATCGGGTTTAAAACTTTGGCCGCCTAGGCTGGTTTTTGACGAGCTAATCATGAGCAAGGTTTTGAGACCAGTGGCTGCTGTTCAGTAAATTAAGTAGCGGAGACCTAATACCTAAAAAATATTAAATTTTCGTGTTTATTCCAAGTAATTTGTGTATAATATAGAACCTCATCAAAATGATTGGGCGCATTTTGTTCAAATCATTTTTTTTTTGCTTTGCCTTATTAATTATTGCACCGGTCATTATTAATAATTTTTAATTAATGAGGATTTTCTCTTTCGATCTCTGGAACCCCCAAAATGTGTTTTTGTTCTTTTTTTAATAAAATTGCTAAATCTCATTATTATTAAAAAATATATAATAAGTGATGTTTTAATTTCATTTATGTTAGTAATATAAAATATTAAAATTTTATAGCAATTAACTCATGAATAGGGATTGCAAAAAACGGATTTTTTAAAAAAAATCCGGATTTTCGGTTTTTTTCATCCTAAAATCCGGATTATCCGGATAAACCGGATTTTTTGTAATTTTTTAAATATTTTTGATAAACAGCTTAAAATGTGAGTTATTTTCTTATTATTTCTTCATTTGACATTAATTTTAAAAGTGCAAAATAAAACGTCTTAAAAATTATCATTTTTCTTAAAACGATTTTCACATGGGTGTAAAACGATTTTCACATGGGTGTAAAAAAGGAAGAGATCAAAATAACAGTATCTGGTGAAAATACCTTGATTTTAACTATTTAAAAATGTGAAACTTTAGATAACAAGAAAATCCTAAGCAATCTCCGTTTTATCGACGACTTGATCATTTTTGCGCCTACAGCCGTCAGCCGCACATCATCAAATTATGCTCCAAGATCTACAAGCCTGAAGGTAGAACTTACAAAAATAGGTCAAAGACACAAATAATTATCAACAGTACGAGACGTAGGGTCGAGGTAGACGAGCAAGGAATTCACTATGTCAACGAGTACCTGTACTTGGTCCAATTAGTTTCTTATGACTACAGAATAGCAGAAAAATGTCCATGAAGAATGGTGACTGTCCAATCTCATTGAAGCGCAGACTCGTTGATATGTGTATTTCGCTCGTCATAACCAACGATGCGCAAACTCGATCAATGATTAAGTTACGATTTACAAAAGATCCAACTCAGGGTCTGCCAAAGAGCAATAGAGCTCAAATCTCAACAAAACAAAAAAAAACATAATGTGCTCCCAAACTAGAATCACAGACGTAGGAATCAAGACGGCCCAGCTATAGTGGCATTGGGCTCTGGATATCGACTAAATGGGTATCTAGGCCTAAGAAAAGATAGCGCTATGCTCTAGGGGTATTTTTTTCCTCCGAAGGCAGATCACTGTAATTCTGACGTTACGACGATCCTTGAGGATTTATTGTGACTGACCTAGTACCGTCCCCAACCCAGTGCTGCTCATAACGACGTGATTGGGATTGGCACCACAAATTTTCTCTTTAGTAAATTAGGAGAGTTTTTGCTCTGTAGTAAAGAAGTAGAGTCTAGAGTTAAGTAGAAGGTGAATAGGTGTGTCACAGAATCTGCAGGTCGTAATACTATTAATACCAGCTATTATGTAAAGGTGCTTGTTGAGCTTACATTGTCCAGTTGGGCTTCTAGCAAAGATTCTTTTTTTTTCTTACTAGTTAACTCGTCAGCGGTTTCGTTACCAATGAGGAACCAACGATTGCGAAGATTTTAGCCTAGAACACGGTTATAAACTCCCCACTGGGCACTGGAGGCATATCTGCTGGGCTGGCAAACGGTGACGCAGGGCAAGATAAGTGAAAGCTTCGGGCGGCGCTTTTGCCCAATAGTTGGATAGTATATGTATAATATTTAAACTATTGCACAAAATAATGATTTAAAATAATTATTTAAACTTTAAATCAACATTTATAATATTATAAATTTACTATATCCCTTTATTTAATTAGACAGAATCACAAATCAGAATTATCAGAATTGGTTACGTAAACAATTACAATTTATAATTACACCAATTTATAATTAACCTCAATTTAAACAAAAACAACATATTTTATAGAAAAACATAGTGTTCAATACAAAATTTTTCTAAAATAATTCTAAATTTATTATCTTTGCATTTATATTATCATATAGAAAACATAATAATATGTAGTAAAATGAGAGCTAGGTTATAAGAAATTAAAATATGTGGTTATTTCTTTTAAATAAAATGAAAAAATATAAAGAAATGTAATTACAGCCACCAAATAACTACACAATGGAATGTTAGACATACGAAATTCTGACTTTGGTACGTGTAGACCACGCAAAGTTGTGATAGCGCCTTTAAACAAATGTGAATTTGTATGTCAGATATTACACGATACATTTAAATATATTTTATATTGCGTAAAAGCTTTCTCTTCATTATTTTATCTATTATTCGAAAAAACCGAAAATCCGGATTATCCGGATTTTTCGGATTTCGAAGTATCCGGATTGCAATCCCTACTCATGAATCATCTTTGTGTAGAATGACCTATGAACTATGTTTGGCACGCCGCACGTGAGCCCAGAGAAAAATTGTCTTCATCTATGATTAATAAGTGTGAGTCACTAGATGCATTTAATTGACCTTTAACGCGTTCCTTGTTGTTACCATTGCATTGTAAATTTTTGTTGTACCGTTGTACGTGTTAAGGGCACGTTCTTCCTAAATTAGCAGGTCGATTGTCTCTCTGTGCGAATATCGACGTAAATGACATTAAAATAACATTCATATCAGCGCGCCTTGTACGGTGGCGGTTACGCTTACGACGCTCGCCGCGTCCATGATAGGGCGAAATAGGAGAAAAAACCTTTTTACTTAGATAAAAAATATTATACTTAACTAAACATGTATCCAATCATTTCCCTGTAAAATTTTAATAGTAATCGAACTGTCCAAATTGTTTTTTGATTGAGTCCCTGTAAGTCTTATAAAACTCAAAATGTTTTTAAAATCGAGGTTGTTTCGGAATTTTTTTTTATCGAGTAAAATTATCTGTATTGTGTTTCTAACCAAAAAAGTCACTAGTTGAAAGATGTATCTATACATGTATATATTTTTTAGTTTTTTTTTTAATAACGCTTTCCTTAAAAATTACTCATTCTAGAAACGTGAATTTGGAAGAACGGGCCCTTAAGGTGCAGTTGTACTTAACCGTTCTGCAGAAATAAATAAACAAAATCTGAATAAAAACAGTGAACCAACTTACTACACTACCTTATAAGTTGGTTCAATGTTAGAAAAAAATATTTGCTGGTATGTTTACAATAAAATACCTTTAAGTATTTAGGTAAAAACTATTTCATTGATCTGACGCTTGCTGTCTTCTTTGGAATACGAAAATATTGCTATTGCTCTCCTAACGGGTAACTTAAGTAATATCGAAAGTGTAATCCATTCGTGGAGGAGTGATGGTCATATTATTGTATAACACGGTCAAATTAACTAGACGCACGGTTTGATGACGTCATTACGGAACTCGCATGTTATTGCATTCCAGCGGTGCGTCAAGTTAATGTGACCGTGTTGTACTGTTATGATTTATCTTTTATTTACTCCTGCACAGGACCTATAGTCCTTCCTAAATTTCTTCATGATTCGCGTTCCTACTGTAGTAAGCATTTTGCTCCCTGTCCTTATTAAACGAGTAGAACAATATGAGGGGCAATATACACTTTACGATATAATAAACCTTCGTTTAATTTACACAATCTGTCTCGAGGTTGTCTTAAGGAAAACAATACGCAGGTACAATAATTTATTGTATCAAATACTGTATCAAAATGATTCACCTATAAATTAAATAAGAAACAGTGATAGTTCACGGCTCAAACGTTAGGTTAATATTAAAATATTACATTATTTACCTATGCTATAAATAACTATGTGAGGAAATGCAATCTTCCAACTAAACGCCACAATACAAAATGTAATGCTCATTTCAAAATGTTTGTGGAAGCACAGTCCCTCCAGCTAGAGAAAGACCGGCTTACTGACCAGTCGTGACTCGTGGGGGTGTCCAATCTCAGACAGACCTGGGTTTGCCATAAACCACTATGGAAGCTAATGTGCTTACATAGTGGTTGATGGCAAACCGCAGCTGGTTTTAATAGTATGTCGGTGTTTTTCTTCGTTTGTCTCAAATTGCCATCCCTTGAGTACTCTGGCTCAACCATGTAGTATATGAATACCCTTTACAAAGCAGTGGAAATCATTTTGTTTTAATGTGAATAATCAATTTACCAAAGTAGTTAAAAAGTTACTTGTCCCTTAACCAAAATTAACGTAACCTTTAAATTATATTTTGATGTCTGCGTGTACGGTCCGCGGGAGAACAGTTGATCCGATGAATTTTTGGAAGTCCTTATAGGTGTTATGGCTAAAAGGATCGAACCCATTACCCACGTAAGAGAAACACCAACCACTGAGCACACGGCTCCACCGCAATGTTTACTAACACTTCGCGACTGTACCGTATTTTTCCTTGAAGAGAACAATGGAGTTTTCATCAAGTAGGTCGGGCGATTCGACGCGTTACGTCACCATGGCAACCGTTCAGTGCGTTATCGCGGTAAACGGTCATATTTTATTTGAGTTTATATACATGATACCACTAAATTTAATGTCTAGAAATAGAAGTTGCACGCAATTTTATTTTCCCAAGTTGCGGGATGGTGTTTATACCGAAATTTTTTCCGGGACAAGAATCTGAATCCTTTTCCAGGACTCGAAGTATCTAAAATATATTTCATCACAATCATTAGGCAACAGACAGACATATTTCGCATTTTTATTGTACTAGTGTGGATTGCCCTTTTGATTCTTGACTACGTATTTTGAGCCTATCTCCCAATCAATAAATAAAGTATGTTAAAGTTTAATTCTTCCTACAAATCCAATGATCGTAACTGAACCTTAACGCAACACATTTAAGTGCAAGACTATCTTTGTCATAGCGCTAATATCGCTGTCGGCTAGACATTGGGCGTTTTCACACTGCGACGGTAACGACACGACACGATACCACAGAATAGATAAGGGCCACCGCACATATAATACAATTTCAAGTTGGCCGACTATCGTACAAACTAAATTGCGTAGTGTCACAATTTAATTGGACAACTTCATCGTGTACGCTGCCAGCCGCAGATTTTTAGATTTAGTTGGTAACGGTGTTGCTAGCCTAGCGACGTGCGTGTTAAAATGCGTAAAAAGCACGCTTTTATTGTGGCACTAATAAAACGAAGGCGAAAAGAAAGGAGAATATTTTGGGTGCATTTAATACTAAGTGACAGAATATTAGAATTAGTACGATAGTCAGTTTGTACGATAGTCGGCCAACTTGAAATTGTATAATATGTGCGGTGGCCCTCTATTCTGTGGTATCGTGTCGTGTCGTTATCGTGCAGTGTGAAAACGCCCATTTGCCGGACACAGTGCATCGTGTGATACTCTGGTAAACAAGTGCCATTTTCGTCAAAACCTGATTTCATGCACCGAAAATTATGATTTTGGTCTCATTCGATTCGGAATACCATCTAGAACATTCTATCAAAATTCCAAGATGGGCTGAAAAAAAATGCAAAAGTTATAAACAATTAAGTAAACATAAAAATAAGGGTTTGGTTTATTTTTAATATTTCAAAAACTATTTGTGATAATCAAAATTTGAAAATAGATCCTTAAAGAGCAGGAAATTTCCTAAATAAAATCCTAGATCCTGCAACCTTACCAATAATCCTTATAGCTTTAATTGAGCGGCGAAAGTAACGGTAAAACCGCGTGGTTCGGGTTTCGCGTGATTTGCCGCAATCTGCTACGTCAACTAAAAAAATATTTTAAGTGATTAAATATTAATATTAAGGAATAAAAAAATTGGGTACTAAGTAGACATATCAATAAACAATAATCCGTTAACAAAAATAAATTATCACAATTTGTTTAATTATTATGCTTTTCTTAATTTGTTAATAGTCACCATTTTAATGTTAACATAAAAACGCTGATTATTTCTAAACAAGAAATCTAGAAATTTTTATTATTCTTTTGAGCTAATCTTAAAAGGGCTTAGAAGAGATATCTGGTGGAAAAATTCAATAATTTTGATTTTTCACTTTTTTATTAACATTCAAAAGCATTCCAAAATTATTCATGTAAATAAAGCAATTACGGTACTGTTATATCCAATTATTGTTATTATTTTGTTTTGTTGTTGTTAGAAGACAGATAACAATATATATTTTTATATTTATAACTAATAAAATTTAAATAATCATTTTTATTGATGAAAAATCCCTAATTGCTTTATTTACATGAAAATTTCATGAATGCCTTTGATTGTTCATAAAAAAGTGAAAAATCAAAATAGGCTAGTTGACCTACTTTTTTTCTCCATGCTAATCGCTTCTTAATCATTCATTTTCACAAAAAAAAAACTAATATTTTAATATTTTGCACAGTAGAAACCCATAAAAAAATTTATTGAAAAATATGCTTCATAAATGGCGCCGAAAACACTGTCCGCCATAGTGTGACGTCATACGCTTTGTATTTTAAACTCTCTTTATTGAACATTTTTTTATGTGCTAAATGTACGAGTCCAAAAGTGCCCAAAAATTATAAAAGAATTAAATAAGAAATTACAAATCATTTGTAATGTTGAAAACTTTTGAAGAAAAGTTTTGGCCATATCATTTCCCGTCTACAATAAATGGAGATAATATACAAAACTGATGTTTTAAGTGAATTATTCAAGAAAATATATTTTACAAATCTTTCTAGGCTTATTCTTATTATTTATGTACAAATAAACTTACATATAACGAGCGCGATAAATAAAAGATATTAAATTACTATGAGGATGACGTCACATCCAAATCGGAAGTACCGCAAAAGCGTTTTCGTCAGTACAAATCCTATATTCATAAAATCATATTTTCAAATCGACTTTATTTAACAATCATAAGCTTTTATTTGATGATAAGGGTGAAATACGGTTTCCTAGGCCAAGTTCTACTAGATATGCATTTGTTCAATGAAATTGAATATAGGTCAAGTAGCGTATTATTGAATTTTGCCACCGGATATCTCTTCTAAGCCCTTTAAAGATTATCTCAAAAAAATAATAAAAATTTCTAGATTTCTTGTTTAGAAATAATCAGCGTTTTTATGTTAACATTAAAATGGTGACTATTAACAAATGAACAAAAGCATAACATTTAAACAAATTGTGATAATTTATTTTTGTTGACGGATTATTGTTTATTGATATATCTACTTAGTACCCAAATTTTTTTATTTCTTTATATTAATATTTAATCAGTTAAAATATATTTTTTAGTTCGCGTGGCAGATTGCGGCAATTCACGCGAAACCCGAACTACGCGTTTTTACCGTTACTTTCGCCGCTCATTTAAAGCTATAAGGATTATTGGTAAGGTTCCAGGATCTAAGATTTTTTTTAGGAAATTTCCTGTTCTTTAAGGATCTATTTTCAAATTTTGATTATCTCAAATAGTTTTCGAAATATTAAAAAAATCCAAACCCTTCTTTATATGTTTACTTAATTGTTTATAACTATTGCATTTTTTTTCAGCCCCTCTTGGAATTTTGATTGGATGTTCTAGATGGTATTCCGAATCGAATGAGACCAAAATCATAATTTTCGGTGCATGAGATCAGGTTTTGACGAAAAAGGCACTTGTTAATCAGACTATGATGGGGTAATCGCAGTGTTAAAGGTCAATTATACTGTACGATTCGCAGGAATTCGTTTGTAGGGGACAAACGGTGGTTGGCCAACTTATGACTAATTAAGGTCGAAAATAATTAATATGATGTTTCTTTGCATTTTGTATCTATAGTTTGTGCGTTTTAAGATGATATGGGTGACAGTTCTCAAATTCCTTGCTATGGATTTTTTACAAGAAAACAAAAAAAATAAATAAAGTGTAATGAATTATATTCCATCTACAAAAACTAATGTTTTCTATAATTGTAAATGAATAAAAATGAAAAGTTGCTAAATGCTAACTTATTAATATAAAATTATAAATATTAACTGTGAAATAGGAGTATAAAATTATTGTTACGAAAATATTTGAAAAATGTCAGATGCATGAAACGGAACTTATGCCAATAGAGATTGACACTGTTGAATCGAAATCAAATCGATAAAAATCGCCATCTTAAATCGCCTTCGCCACTCTGAAACGTCAGTACGAAATCGATAATTTCGATTACAATTCCTTTACTAAGTGATTCGATATTTTTAAATTATCGATTAATTTTATTAGGTAACTTCCCTATTATTGTCAATTATTATGTGTCACCCATATCATCTTAAAACGCACAAACTATAGTAAGTATGTAAAATCCATTTTTACCTGAAATGACTATAAGATTTCTCTGGTTCTAGCGTCATTATGTATAATAATTATAGTTATTTAGTTTATTAAAAACACAACATTCGAGAAAATAACAGTAAAATTGATATTTTCTTTTGTTGCAACTTTGTCCAGTAAACTGCGTCTTATGTTTGTGCCTGTCAAGCGTGTTACAAATTAGCATATTTTATTACCTGTAATATATTTTACTTTTTATTTTCATACTAATGAGGCAACAACTATATACAAACTTTTGCTTAAAAATGCTCTTTTTTAAGGACTTTTAATCTGTGATGTTTTTGATACCAACAAAGTTGTTTAGGAAATTTTAACCCAAATAGCCCTCTGTTTAGGTTTTAATAATGATAGTACATAGGGTATTGGTGCTGTATTTCTGGATGTCAAGTTAAGAGTTAAGACTCCACTTCACATCTAGATCTTAACTTGGCATCTAACCGTAGATTTGCACAGGCAAAGCCTCTATAGAAACGGTACGGTACCTATGTTTATTGTCTAGTGTTGAAAATGCCCTTAGTTATTTAATCGTTGAAAAATTTCTTATTTAAGCGTTAACATTTAAAATATCTTTATAGTCGCTATCAAAATTAAACGCTCTTCCCTCCAGAGCTGAGGGTACTTTATAAAATATTTGCACGTAATCCATTCTGATACGGTATTCAATTCGCGAGGGAAAAGAGACAATTGGGTCACGTGACCCGCGTGACCAGCGCCGCGACCCGTCACTCGACGTGACCCGTCACCCGCCGCGACCCGTCACCCGATGTGACCCGCTCGGACCCGCCGGGCGTGCTGTGGACACGGACACAGGAAATAGGTCGGTTCAGTAGGCCGAGTCACCTGGATGCTATGGTGCGGCTGACGCCTCAATGGCCGATCTCAATACGTACGGTCGGCAGAAAAAAAAAATACTTTTAAATACAAAACAAGTTTTACTTTAAAAAAAAATAAGTTAAGAAAACGCTCGTTTGACTTGGGCACTTGAGGCTCGTAAGCTGGCAAATGCGTGACGAGAGCGTTATGCTGCCTCCCCATATAGACGAACGCACTGCCAACGCGTTGGCCCACGCGTTGGCGGTGCGTTTGCAACGGCGTTTGTGAGTAATCCACACATTGGAAGGTCATTCAGTATGCTTTGGATCGCGCCAATGTGCGGACGGATTCAAAATGGATGTTGAGTCGCTAACAGCTGCAGCTGTATATTTATTCACAGCTTATAATTACTTTATAAATGTGGACAACAAAAAGTTTTTAAAGGGTATTCTCGAAATATAAGTAAAAAGCGAGAAAACGTAACAAACAAAGAAATAAACTCACTTTTACATATTTTATAATATTAAAATAATATAATTATTTTATTACTTATTATTTTTATATATAATAATTATTACTTTATAATTATAATTATCATGATTAATATATAATATTTATTAAATATTTAATTTATTTTGTTTTTAGTATATTTATTGTTAATAGCGACAACAGATATAAGTACACAATCTGTGAAAATTTCAGAAATCTAGCTATAGCGGTTCTTGAGATACAGCCTGGAGACGGACAGACAGACAGATAGACAAACAGACAGACAGATGGACGGATAAAAAGGCAGACAGACATTGAAGTCTTAGTGATTTTTTTTTTGACGTTTTTACCCTTTGGGTACGGAACCCTAAAAAACATCGTGAGGAAAATAGCATGTCCAAGAACCTTATTTTTTAGCACTTTTGATATGATTTTTTGTTCCACAGGCAGATTTACTCTGATAGTTAACTCAATAAATTTAAATGTTTACTCGATACTTATATTGTTCGCTATTTCGTCAAGTTAGATGTTAATTCGCAAGAAGGAAACGTGCGCTCTTCAGCGCTGCTCCGGGCGAACTGATCGCGCGGCCTATGTGTGGATGGAACGCAAGCCTTGCGACAAATTTCCTTTGATCATTCCGACACCGCGCGGCAAGCTCGCAAACGCGTTGGCCAACGTCTAAATACCTACCGCGAACGCGCGAACGCCTGTTCTACACATTGGGCCAACGCGTCGGCCAACGCGTTCGGCTATTTGTAGTGCCGACATTACGAACATGTGAACGAACGAGGCGAACGAAGCTGGAAGTTTTACTTCAGTTGTGTTGTGTGGTCTAAACTCTAAAGCACACTCTTTTTACAAATTTTATAATAGGTAATAGCTGATAAAACATACCGAACCAGCTTAGGGTATGTCCAATTCTTGATTTACAATTTCTTTATTTTTTGTGTCTGTGTCCTTTGTGTGTCTGTAATGTCACAGAATATACTTATAATATACTTGTAATAATATACTTGGTACAACTAAAATATATATATATATATATTAGTTGTACCAAGTACTGTTGAGCAAGTGTCACGTTTAAATTGATATTGGAAGATTAATTACGATGTAAGGCACCAACTGTACAGACGAGAAGTGGCAAATGGGGTCAGTGGGCATCTTACTCGGCAGTATCGTTTAAGAGGTTAAGAGGATAAGTGTTTTAACTTCTAATAATGTTATAGATTGTAGTTTTAAAATTATTATGACATACTAATACTATTAATGAGATAATGTCGATCACCTCTTCACGCTTCAATAACTAAAGTAGTTTTTTTATGAAATTTGGTAAGGAGACACATACATAAAATGGTAATAGATTCGATAGAATATTTCGGCACGAAGAAGTAATGTCTAGATTTTGATTGAAATAAAGGCCACTAGTATCTATTGCATTAGCTAAAAGGGAAAGATCTACGAATAATAAATAAAAACTAAGGAAAAGTAACTCCGTCAAAAACACACACATTTTCAATACATTTGCAATATTGAGGTGCCTTCAGCGGTATCAGGCCAGGACGTTACGAACCAAATTTAAAACGGTAATAGTATGGAAGTTACGTTTCCTTATATTATTATTCGTAATATTTTTGCCATTTCGACGTAATCATCCAGCCACTTAACAAAGAAATAACCCCAAAACAATATCAGAAAGCTTAAGGGTCCTCAATTATTATTTACTTAATCTGAAATTCCTGAAACTTGACAAACGCGTACATTTACCTTTCTGAGAGGTGCTTTGTATTTTCAAATAAGATACAAGAAAAAAAAATGTTGCTGAACGTAAATTGAGATTTGAAAACAAAGCAATTTAAAAATATTGCTTTGTTTTTGGTTACTATTTGAAAGTAACCTTTGCGGTTTCATTAATGCAAAAAAATAAGAGCAGCTTAAAAATGTGTGTGTGAAATAGCTAATATTAATCTTCTTTATGTTTATGCCTCAGATTACGTTGTGTGCGTAATGCTTTGCTTTTATATGAATTTTGAAATTACGTTATCCGTCGGGGCTTAATCCTTCGTCCTTTTTCGCTTTATTATTATTTCTATTATAATCTGCTCTATGACAATTTAAACAGGGTTTACTCCATTAATCCCTGTTTAAATTGTCATAGAGCAGATTATAATAGAAATAATATAGAATAACAGCAATAATTGCTGTTGTTAATCTTTTTTGCCGACTCTACAATCTACATTGTCCCGGCCGGATTACAGCGATCACCGAACAAGCGGGAGTCCGGATTACCGAGGCTCTACTGTATATCAGAACACAAGTTTATTTGCAAATAGATGGAATAGAGAATGAAGCTGCATTCATGTCGCATTGATATAGTACAATCGGGGTACTGGACTAGAGCCGAATTTCCAATCACTTGGAGTGTTCACATATTTTTATCGTCATTGTTAGTTCTTCTATCTATATTTCTATATTTTCTTTATATTTCGGGTACAATGAAACGACGCACACTTTAATAAATGGAGAGCTGAAACGAAAATCGAATATGATTGGTTTTTCTTTTTATCGAAAGTTTATTTTTGTGCTCTGTAAATTATGAATACTATTTTATTAAGATAAAAGTTATACTGATTACTAGATATTATGACGCTCGCAACTCCGTTGCACCAAAAATCGTTTATCATGCGGGAACCGTACACTTTTCTAGGATAAAAAGTTTCATATTATGTCCTTTCTCGGGATTCAAAGCATCTCCATACCAAATTTCAGATAAATCGGTTCAGTGGTATGGGCGTGAAGAGGTAACAGATAGACATACAGACTTTTGCATTTATTATAATACTAGCGACCCGCCCCGGCGTCGCACGGGTATAAAATACATATATAGCCACTGAAAAAATGATTAAAATCGATAGCCTATGATCCTTCACGTGGTCTACTTCTTACTCGTATCTGTGCCAAATAACATAAAAATTGCTCCAGTAGTTCGCGAGATAAGCCCTTTCAAATAATTTCCTCCGTTTTTTCCACATTCTTCTATTAGTCTTAGCATGACAAAATAAAGCCTATAGCCTTCTTCAATAAATAGGTTATCTAACATAACACTGAAATAATTTTTCAAATCGGACCAGTAGTTTCTGAGATTAGCGCGTTTAAGTTAGCCCTTTTAAATAATTTTCCCCGTTTTTTCCACATTTTCCTCTATTTCTTCGCTCCTATCAGTCTTACCGTGATAAAATATAGCCTATAGCCTTCCTGGATAAATGGGCTATCTAACACTGAAAGAATCATCAAAATCCGTTGCGTAGTTTTAAAGATCAAAGGGAACAAAGGGACATGAGGGAAAAAAAGCGACTTTGTTTTATAATATGTATAGATAAGTATTGATAATAATAATTGATCGAATAAAGTCACGTGAGGGATTGATGATGGACGTCGAATTTGCATGCTGTAGAGCAGCGGTCGGCAACGGGCGGCCCGCGGGCCGCATTTGGCCCGTGAATGTTTTGTGAATAATTAATTATATGTATCAAAAACAATGTTTTCTAATACTGCCAGCAGTTATCGCCACTTAAGTACGTAGCTGTTTGTGCCATTTTTAATAAAACTTATTTCCCTTCCTTTCCTTTTAATATGTGTAGGTATATTGAGCTTCTAGGGTTAATACGAGTACCCCGGGATAGCTTCGGTATGTAATTCCGTGTAAGAGTTCTGTTAGAGCAATGTGCTGTAGTCGTGTGCGTACAAGACAAAAAAACGAGGAATACGGCTTTTGCTGAACCAAAGATTTCCTTTGGTAGGATTGATCTTTATATCCCTAAGATGGGTTTACGATGTGGAGCCACCTGAATATTTCATGCAGGTGGGGGAGGGGGGGGGGGGGGGGGGTTTAAGCTTTAACAAGGTATGAGGTCAATAACTGCGTGGGATTTAGGTATATAGTCGAGTTTGGTATCATTTTCGACTGAATCGAATGTTTAAATGCCAATCTTGGAATAATATTTAGATAAAAGATAGTAAAAATAAAATAAAAAATTTAGAATATATGATTTTCAACCAACGAAAACGCTGTTGACATGGCTTAATTAATATAAGGGGGCTGATAGCCGCATTATTCTGCATGCCAAAGACATGGTGATGAAAAGAGCAATAAACATAATAATAATACTAGACGTTCCGCGCGGCTTCGTCCGCGTAAATCTGAAATTTCACGGAAACCGTATATTTTTTACAAATTAATAACCCATGTCTCACGTAGTCTACTATAATATATTCGTGTCAAATAACATAAAAATTGCTCCAGTAGTCTGTGAGATATTAGCCCTTTCAAATAATTTTCCCTGTTTTTTTACATTTTCCTTTGTATCTTTGCTCTTATTGGTCTTAGCGTGATAAAATATAGCTTATAGCCTTTCTCGATAAATAGGCTATCAAACACTGAAAGATTTTTTCAAATCGGGCCAGTAGTTCTTGAGATTATCGCGTTAAAACAAACTAACCAACAAACTCTTCAGCTTTATTTTCACATTTATCTCTGTATCTTTGCTCCTATTGGTTTTAGCGTAATAAAATATAGGCTATAGCCTTCCTCGATAAATAGGCTATCAAATACTGAAAGATTCTTTTAAATCGGATCAGTAGCTCCTGAGATTAGCGCGTTCAAACAAACAAACTCTTGAGCTTTATAATATTACTAGACGTTCTGCGCTGCTTCGCCCGCGTAAATTAGATATTTCACAGACAAATTAGTCGACAATAAATAACCTATGATTCTTCACGTTCCTACTTTTTATCTGTGCCAAATAACAGAAAAATTACTCCAGTAATTCGTGAATAAGCCCTTTCAAATAATTTCAACCGTTTTTTCCACATTTTCCTCTATTTCTTCACTTATATTAGTCTCAGCGTAATAAAATATAGCCTATAGCCTTCCTTGATAAATGGGCTATCTAACACTCAAAAAATTTTTCAAATCGGACCAGTAATTACTGACTCATACTAAGATTAGCGCGTTTAAATAATGCTTCTTCTTCTTCTTTTTACGTTGTTTAACATCTTTATCGTGCAAATATGAGTCCTAAAATGAATTAAGCGTTCTTAAGTCATCCGAATATGGTACCGAACTTGGAATAGTACCATTATTAATGCCTCTATACAGATTGAGACTCTATTTTCCTCCAGAGCAGAAGCTGCTAAAATTTAAAAAAATTAACATCAAAAAATCGCGGTGGCTCCACATCTTAAATCCATCCTTGGGCCATAAGGACCAATCCTACCAAAGGAAATCTTTGGTTCAGCAATAGCCGTATAATTTACCGTACACACGCAACTACTAGGAGAGCAGCGGAAGTGTTCGATAGAGTACCCGTTGCTCTTCTATGTGCGGAAGTCTGTCCATCGCAGGGGTTTTAGTGGGTATAAATCCAACATATCCTACCCAGGAATCTTTTTGAAGATTTCCCCTGCGTCAACAAAAAAAAGGGTTAATACGAGTATGAGGTCTGCGGCCCGCCCTCAGTTTGTTTTGCCACCTTGTGGCCCTTGCCTGCCAAAAGGTTGCCGACCGCTGCTGTAGAGTGTAGAATGTACAGTGTAGACTGTAGAGTGTAGACAGCTACGCAATCTTGGTGGCAATCAATGGTTGTCCATCATGTTCCATAGCACAACGTGGACTTAATATGATTTGTTATTTGACGTTATGTAGATTGTAGGATAGTTTTTTTGTTTATAGACTAATATTATAAATGCTAAAGTGTGTCTGTCTGTCTCTCGTCTGTTGCCTCTTCACGCCCAAACCGCTGAACCGATTTTACTGATATTTGGTATGGAGTTACTTTGAGTCCCGGGTACGGAGTACATGTTAGGATACTTTTCATCCCCGAGAAATGTACGGTCCCCGCGCGGTAAACGAATTTTGGCGCAACGGAGTTGCGGACGTCATCTAGTTATAATAAGGTGTATTTACGATCCTTATTCCACAACGTTTTAGAATTCTAAGATTCATCCAATTTTAGTAGATTCGTAAATCTATCTTATATCAACAATGTGTGTTTGAATAAACAATTTAGTATGTATTGTCGATGAGTGGAAAAATACCTAATGGTGGCCATTAGTCTTGTGATAGTGAGACTTGTTCAGAGTTCCGTCTGACGCGTCTGTATTTACTCTTTGTTTTTGGAGACGGTGAAAGTAGAAGAGATTAGTGGAAGATGTCATGAGTGACATGACTCATGTTACATGTCAAATGTCAATCGATGTTGTTATAAGTTCGTCATTATTCGACCCCATACCGACTTATGTAAAAGTAAGTTTAAGGCGTCCCCCGAGCAAACGACCTTGACCATACATTTGCCGCGTTGCCGAGATTGCACCAAAACCCTATTTTTTTACTTATCTTAGTACAAAATTGTCATAAAAAAATTGAAACGGGGAATATGTAGTTTATGATATTGTCGATCTATTGGCGTGTGTTTCAAGCAAAAGTAATTTGTAAATCCTTAAGGAGATGCTGAATGTATGCTTGAATTTTAATAAATTGGTTTTACTTTGGAAGCTGATATCATGAGTATAATAAACAATAATAGGAAAATTAAAACGGGAAAGGAATGTTGATATACTGAAGATTATTGCTGTATTTTTATTATAACTTTGTAGCTTTCAAATTATGAGTTTATAAGGCTTTAAATACGGAATCTCCGTAGGGAATGCCCTTAATATGTTTTTAACCCATCAAGCCCCGTACGAGCACCGGTGATCGCGACAACAATAGAATACAATAGCATTTCCAGAATCCCCGATCGAAGGATTAAATGTCTACAAAAAACACACACAAAATAAAAAAAAATAATATAAAAATGCTTATGTCTCTCGCGGCATCATTACTAATCTATTGATAACCCATTTATTAAAATCGAACCAGTAATTTACCTTGTTTGAGGACAATAATTAATACACCCATGCATACATAGATTGCCAAACAATTCCTTTTATTCTTCGTAATCGGATAGAAATAGTCAAAGATGTCTTTAATATAAGTAGTGACCGACCGAACTTTCGGTTTCGGTTTCGGCCAGTTTCGGCCAAAAAATCTAGTTTTGGCCTTAGTTTCGGTTTCGGCCAAAATATAGCCGAAACTTTCGGCCCCGCCGAAACTCATGCGTCGTTCGGTAATCTTCGACCGCGGTCGTGTCCATGTTTCAAATAAAAATAATATAATTACTGTACTTGAATGTGTTTTCAGTAGTACGTCGTTAATGTCTAAAATCTCACAACTTCGTTTTATCAAACTTAGTTCTCATTAAACGCGTTCCTACGGGGATGTAAATCTCGTTTTGTTTCAAATGGATTTTATAATCTTTCACGATTTATAAATCTAAGTTAATGTGACGTCACGCGATGATTTTACATTGTTTTATCATTTTGGAGTCTAGTTACGTTATTTTATAAAGAAAAAAGCAAGAAACGATACATAAACTACCCAAACGCACAATTTTTTTCGTCTATGATTTTCGATTCGCCATGACACTACACTGACAAGACTTTAACGGCTTTTATGAAGTTTAACCGTACAACATTGGACGTTCTTATAGATAAAACTCGGATTTGCTGTGAACGTTATGTTAGGGAAATGCAATTTAGCACCAATACGCTTAGAACCGATTTAGTGTACACTAAGCGCGTTCTATTTCTTAGGTGAAATTGCACCTAAATAAAATGACTTGAAATAACTTCTGCTCTTGTTTCTTAGGATAATCCTTCGTTATAATATATTACATTAAGGGGAATTTCACCAATTACACTTAAATTTCGTTTTATTAAACTAAGTTCTCATTGAACAATGAACGCGTTTATATGGCGACGTAAATCTCGTTTTGTTTCAAATAGATTTTACATTCTTCTTTTAATCGCGATAAATGAATCTAAGTTAACGTTACGTCACGCGATAATTTTTATACGTTTTTATCATCTTGGCGCCTTGTCACGTTGTTTTAGTATCAAAATAGCAAGAAATGATAAATAAGCTAACTAAACGCATCTGTTAAAACTGTCATCTTAACAATTTTTCGTCTATGTTTTTCGATCTGTCATGACACTACACTGTCAGGACTTAAATGTGTTTTATGAAGTTAAAACTCGAATATTGGGCGTTCAGAAGATAAAAATCAGATTTGCTATGAACGAGTTTAGTTTATGTTGGTGAAATGCAATTGAGTGTAATAAACGTGTTTAAACGCTTAGAACCGGTTTAGTGTGCACTAAGCGCGTTCAATTTCTTTGGTGAAATCACACCTACTTGGAATCGTATAAAAAAATGGAATATAGTACAAAAAAGTTTCTAGAGAACATATTCGAGTCTAAGATGTTTAATATTTATTTTAAGAAATGTCGCAAAAAGTAAATAATTCAATGTGGTACTTTTCCTTTTGTTTTAAAAGTTGTAATTTATGTTAATAAAAATCGGCCAAGTGCGAGTCGGACTCGCGCACGAAGGGTTCCGTACCGTTATAGAGCAAAAATAGGCCAAAAATTGTGTTTTTTGTATGGGAGCCCCCCTTAAATTTTTATTTTATTTGAATATTATTACTAATTATTAAAGAACACATATAATTAAGGCCTTTGTGAAAATTTCAAGTACCCACCTGTTGTCATCATTGATACCGAGCAAAAATGTTTGAAAAATCACGTTTGTTGTATGGGATTAAATATTTAATTTATTTTGTTTTTAGTACAACAGAAATACATATTCTGTGAAAATTTCAACTCTCTAGCTATTACCGTTCTTGAGTTACAGCCTGGAGACAGACGGACAGACAGACAGACAGACGGACAGTCGGACAGACATTGAAGTCTCAGTAATAGGGTCCCGTTTTTACCCTTTGGGTACGGAACCCTAAAAATCAAAAAAATATTATTTTCTAGTAAATAATAGTAATTTTGAATGTTTTACCAAGTTTCGGTTTCGGTTTCGGCTGAAAAATCAGTTTCGGTCGGACACTAAATATAAGTCTACCTGAATGTGATGGCAAAAATTGAGAAAAGAAATTGACTCTAGCAATACCGAGGTAATTGGAATAAAACATTTTGATCCTTTTTTTCCTTATAGCGGCTGATTATGTGTGTGAAACATGCAAATTATAAAAATTTATCCAATGATCAAGGATATTTCTTGAAAAACTACATTTAAAATTTGCCACTTACCAGGTCTACCACTTACCAGGATCTGAGTAAGTGGTAGACCTATAATTATAAAGATGATGAAATGATGGTTCTGATGATATTGTGAAACGCGTTTCGGATGTCCTAGGTGCTAGCAGCTAGCGTGCTAACACGCTACGGCCTACGGCTCATAAGCTCAGCGGTTAGAGCACCCGCAACCGTATCACGTATCTTGCGGGAGCAATGCGATAGCAATTATTGCGCGATAATTACTCAAAATTCGTAAGACGTATCAGCCAAAACAATACGATTACAATCGATCGCTATTCGCTATACTTGACACCATTGTTTTTATACCCAGCAATCGCTCGCGCGATTATTGCTAGTGGATTGTTGATTTTACGTGGCTCTATTTTTACGTGATAGCCCTGCCGATTTATAATCGGCAGGGCTACCCTTTTACTATGACGCTACGCTCGAGTAAACGTCGCGCGGGCATTCGGTGCGCGTGCACCGAATTTGTACTGCGCCTACATACTCGTACTAAGCGCCCGCGCCGCGCCGTACTCAGAGACATTTAATTATGATTAACCTTCAATTTAATGAAGAATTTGACAGATAATTGATGGGGCTTATGTCAAAATTTTGAATTAATTACATTTAAGTAATTGATGTTCCACTCTGAGTGCGGCAGTAATATTACATATTAACTAGATGACGCCCGCAACTCCGTTGCGACAAAATTCGCTTACATGCGGGAACCGTACATTTTTCGGGGATAAATAAGCCGCACGAGAAAAATCTAAAAACTACATATTAGTCAAAATCGGTGGCTTGGCTATTTTGTTATTCGTCATGCTATGGGCTTTGAACTTAATATAATATTAATATAACTTTTCTGTTGTACTTAATAAAATGGCCAGGCCACCGATTTTGACTAATATGTAGAGTTTTTAGATTCTTCTCGTGCGGCTTATCTATCCATTTATCCAGAACATAATATTATATTATTTGTTCTCATCTTGGCTACATTTTTACATGAAAATGTTTTTGGTGGGATCGATTTAATATTTAATTCCATCGAGCCGGCTCGATGCGAGCCTTCAAGCTGGCTCGATGCGAGCCTTCGAGCTGTGAGTTTTGCGGTCGTCACAACAGTAATTATTACTCGATTTGGAGTAAAACTATCGAGCAAAACCGTATGTGAGTACTTAGCATAAGATAGACTTAATTAAATGACACTACAAACGAATGGCCTGAATTCAAATTGAGCTATACCTTCGTTTCTTCGTCAGACAGCCCGTAGCCATAATATCGATTTTTACCGTGAATTTTATAACTAAAAGGCTCAGACTCATAGTACAGGATCCCACTGCTCGATCCTGCAGGTATCTGTTGTTTGAAATTAAAGGAATCTTGATAATGTATGGAATGGATTAACGACAAGTAGGTTTTGTGAATGACTTTCGCTCCAGGTAACTGGAAGTGTAAAAGAGATGATCAGACATTGTGACGTGCTGCAAACAATAGTATGTATAATGTTGTGAAAGAAAAGTTTTATTTTTTTCTAAATGTTTATTAAACAAATGTTTGAGCACAATGACAATTTTTATCACTAATTGGATAGTGACCCATTTTTTATTCAAATACATAGTTGTCTACAGGTAAAATATAATTTGTCGTGTAAAGTATCCTTTCCCGAGCTTGTATCGACAAAACCAAAATTTTCGAATACAACTCATGACTTTTAATTACAACGAGTAAACGTAGCATCCATATGCTGCGTTTACTCGCCGGATCTTTTCCAGTTGAGACAATTTCATTATCTATATTTGCTGTATGTATGTGACATCTCAGTTTCAATTTATTCCAAATCCAGTAGTGTGGGCATATTTTTTAATATAGAAATCATTTTCCTCGAACTAGTTAATTCGTAGAAAAAAACGTTTTGATGGTTCAACTCGACCTTTTGTCGTAGGCCGTAGCCTTAATTATATCACGGCATATTGACTTGATTTTAACGAAGTCTTCATCGCTATTCTTCCGACGAATGTCAGGTCCTCGGATGAGGTTGCGCATGAAGTCAAATAGTTGGTCTGGAATATCCTCCTCCTCAATTTCGTCTTCAGCTGTCAAATTATCTGCGAGTTTCTTGGTGTTAATGTTTGTAACACAATTCCTTAACTCGTACGCGGCTTGTTCGAGTTTATTCTTCTCTTTTGTTCGTAAATTCGCAGCCTTACTAGCTAACTCCGGAGTAGTAATGTCTCTTACGTAAACTATCTTTTTCTGATGCGGTTCGGCAGAATTTTCTATAGTTATAGACTCTCCAAAAGCAATCATGATTTTCGATTCTAATGTATCCATTCGATGATAGGTTACATCTTCAGTGGACATGCTATCTGGCATTAACTCCAATAAAAGAGCTTTGTATCTCAAAAGCAGATCCGCCAGATACATGACTCCTCTTTTTTCAATAATTTCCTGCTGTATAAATGCAAATAGTGAGTCAAAAGCATCTTGGTGCCATGCTCTGTTCTCATGCCAAAATCCTGGTGAATGCTGCTCCGCTGTTTGCCTTCTCGTTTTTATTTTATAGGAGTTGAGACAAACATTATGATATGCAACAATTTCTCTGTTGTCAATGATTTCTAAAATTCGATTGTCATCATTGAGCGTTGCCATTTTGTTAATCTCTTTAATTGTATCTTCCGATTCAGAAAATGAGACAAGCAATCGCCGATTTCTACATTTCTTTTCTATAGCTCCACAAAAAATGCACGGCAATTTTTTCTTCTTCCGAAGCAAAGATTGTGCTGATGGAATATTTTCTTCCTCTTCCATCAACGATTCATTCGTTGGTCCTTCATCAGATAGCTCCTCGGATTTTATTGAAGACGATGCTGATGGTGTATCCTGGAATAAAATTGATATTGTTTATTTATATTTTATATATATACAAAAGTGAGTAGTATAATTATAGGAGGCCTTTACTTTTCTAATGCAATTATTTTAGAGGTAAATGAAAACTTTGAAGTACTGAATAAATATAATATTTTTACCTAAATCTTCGTCGTATATGAAAAATGTTAACGAATGATAATAATATAATCTCTCTTTTCGTGATAAAGTGTAGTGTGATTGTGTGTGTGAATGTGTAAATAATAATATATATTAGGATAAACTTGTTCGGCGTGCATCCGTTGTCTGATTGCCATAACACAAGTTTTTACTTAGCATGGGATTAGATTATTAATACAGTGTGTTTGTGTAAACACCGTTACCCTTGAAACCATCAAATGAGCCCGTCAAAATGAACAACTTTTTCTATGAGAACAATACTGGGAACTAAAAAAAAAATGCCGTCTTCATACCCATACGGATGCCCGGATCGGCAATTTGTATGGGTATGAAGACAGATTTTTTTAATTCCCAGCATTGTTCTCATAGAAAAAGTTGTTCATTTTGACGGGCTCATTTGATGGTTTCAAGGACAACGGTGTTTACACAAACATCTTGTATATTATTATTTATTAGTGATGTATGCTACCTAGCTTTTATACTATTGTATATTATTGTATGCTTTAATAAAGAATTTTGAATTTGAATATAAAGATATTCGTTAGTTCAGTAAAGTGAAGATCATTCACATGATTTATTAGGTACCTAATTCATGCTAAGAAATTAAGGAAAATAGCTTAGTCAAACAAGGAGCCTTTTGCTGTATTTGCTTGGCAATTTGTGAGAAACCAATTTGTTCTACGCCACAACAAAGGAGCGGCGGCATGGGTCTCTTCACGCTTGACCATTGTTGGTAGTCAGTCGCGGTCGCTTGCCACGAGGATCGGAAGTCCATCTTTAGAGCGTTTTCAAATTATCCGATCCGATATCGGTGTCGGACGCCGATCCGATTTCGAGGTAAGTAAAATGTATGAACCGATATCCGATGTCGGGCCGGACATTATGAAAGACAGGTACATATTTCATACATTTTACTTACCCCGATATCGGATCGGCGTCCGACACCGATATCGGATCGGATAATGTGAAAACGCCCTTAGAGTTTTTAAATCACTTATTATAATATCAGCTAATTCCCGAGAAAATTTTGTAGCAAACGCTTCTCGTTTCATATGGAGATTTCATTCGTAAATGAAGTACATAAATAATAATATATTCTCTAAAATTGAATGAAATAATAAATACTGTTAATAAATAACTAAAAATAATTATGTACTCACGGTTAGCATTTGGCAATAATTTTCGTATTCACTTTTATTCTTTTGTTTTAAAGCAGTGAACTTTTTGTAACATGGTAAATGATATCCATGTGCTTTTACAATATCATCATTGAAGCTTATGTCGCTGTATTTATAGTTTTTATTTTTACGAAAAACCGCCATAAACGCACACTTTTTAAACGAGTTACTATTAAAATCGTTTAATTTTCCACTTTCGTGGCACAAAAAACACGTCTTCATTTTTGGAAAGCACAATTTGAACACAAAACAACCTCTATTAAAATGAAAACGATGCGTTCGCCTTGCGTAAACGAGACGAACTGGTTACTGGCTTTGACAATTGACATGCTGCAACTACGTGCTGCCATGCTTTGTCCTTGTTTATCGCACGTAACAATGCGTGCGTCTCTCTCGCACTTTCACTTATAACGTGAGGTAGGGAGTTGGGGACTAAAGATAAGCGTCCACTGGTCGGTATCGGACGCACACATGTGACATGACACAACCGAGTATGCCTCGTCATACTCAAACCCGTTGCGTGCGAATTGCAATGCGGTTTAGTAGACGCTTTTTTTCGAAAGGGTCTTAAAGTGTGGTTAAGACCTAGGTAGTTTTAAGTTTAATCGGGGCATAGTGGACGCTGTTGTAAGATTTTAGTTTGCCTTGTATACGAAATACAAGGCAAACTAAAATCTGTTGCGTCCGATGCGTGTTATCAGGATAAGTGGACGCTTACCTTTAATCCTACCGTTCGATTCTGTAGGTATCTGTTTTTTTTAGTTGATGAAATGAAGTTTAAAGAATTCATGTGAATTTATGGAATGGATTAAAAATCTTTCTTTATTATTTATTAAAGATCTTCTTGTGAATTTTTAGAATGGGTTAAAGGCATCCCGCTTTGTTACAATTAGCTGAATTACCTGTAATTAATTTTAATGTACGTACATAATTTGTAGCTAAGTATATATTTATGTTTTCTCAGTAAATTTTACAAATTTGAAAGATAATTATGAAACAAATTAAAATAAAATAGCTGCCAGTTCTCAGATTTCCGTTAATTAACTATACTCTCCTGTTTTTAATACAAAATTATAGTTTTATATTAATTATTATATATTGGTGCATACGAAAATTCATGGTTGCCTGTTATGACTCATGGCACAATAGCCGCAAACAGAGGTTGCCAAGATTTTTGTGAACGACTCTCGCTTCACACAAAACGCAATCGCAACGGAAGTTCTAGATATATTCCTTACTAGATGACGCCCGCAACTCCGTTGCGCCAAAACTCGTTTATCGCGCGGGAACCGTGCACTTTTCTGGGACGAAAAGTATCCTATGTCCTTTCCCGGGACTCAAAGTATCTCCATGCCAAATTTCAGCCAGATCGGTTCAGCGGTTTGGGCGTGAAGAGGTAACAGACGGACAGACAGACAGAAAAACAGACACACTTTCGCATTTATAATATTAGTATGGATATGGATATTTTTCTTGTTTAGTCCTAACTCCTTATATTTAAAAGGAAAACCACATGTACGTATTTTTATTTTAGACGAGGCCGAAAGGCGCTAATTCATAATTCTGTGTATAGTGTGTCTAGACAATATTTATAATCTAGTCTAGACTTTAGCGTATTAATTAGCGCTATAATGTTCGGACAGACGGCAGTTTTTATCGTAGATTACGTCCATCAATTACGTGATTTTTTAATCGGGGGGGGGGGGGGGGGATATGTACGAGGCTTAAGAGTAACCCCCCCACTTCACGTGTATTTTAGTACTTATCTTTAAACGCCGGTATAATTAACTATAATCTAATTTTATTCTTAAATTAAGGTCCATGATCCAAGATAAAATATCTAGACTAGGTTGAAAGTTATTTGTGCCATAAAAATAAAACGCCGCTTATCTATTCAGAAATCGCGCGTTTGACGAAAATATTATATTTTACACTACTATACCCCCCTCTCCCCTTGTGTTATTTTCGTGATTTTTATCAAACATCCCCCCCCCTCCCCTCTATTTCAAGCCTCATGGACATACGCCAGAATGGTCCAAAATACGACGCGAGTTCCGACTTTTGAAAAGGCGCTATTGTAGAGAATAGAGATGCAAATGACCGACCGTACTTAGTGCCGTTACTGAGTAACGAAATCGCGTTTTTTTATATTAATCCTTCGGCCGCGGATTCTTGGAAATGCTATTGTATTCTATTGTTGTCGCGATCACCGGTGCTCTTAAGTCTTATGGGGCTTGAAGGATTAATATATTCAAAATGCGTTCCGTCGGTCGTAATGTCCATTGTGGATGTACCTTTATATACGGCTTATGGCCGGTTTACATTATGCACTGAATTACATTCCAGTGCATTCCAGTGCCCGTTTACGTTATTCCAGCAGTAATCCAGTCCTGTAGGCCCTGCCTACTACGAAATTATTTTGAGACTCTAACAATCGGCAACTCTAACCGCCTAGCCACGGGAAATTCGCCTATGCGAAATTTCGCGCGGTGCGACCGACGACGCGTCTTGCGACTGAAACAAACGTATAGCAATGTACGTATCATGCCACGCGCAACGGCGACCGGCGACGCGACCGGCGAAATGTACCGAGCGGTTCGCGCCGGCGTCTTGCGGCGCGGCGGCCGAGCAAAACAAAAGTATGAATCATAGGCGCAAGCCACGGGAACGGGCGGCAGTCGCGGCGAAAATTGCAGTGATCAAACGAGTTTAGTCGTTTTCGCCGCGAAAAATGAACACAGAGACTTTTATTGCTGAAGTACTAGCTAGACCAGCTATTTGGAGCTAGCCAGCTATTTCATAAGAATATAATCAAAGGTTTCAATACTCATTCTGGTATACTCAAAAAAAAAATCTGGATAATATATTCTGTATTTCTCGTACTTCTTGTGGAATTCTCCATCTATACCCCGATTCTTATTCAAATCATGTACTACACAATCTCTTCCAAATATTAGGCCTTGAACCAAAAAAACGATTACTGTTTAAGCCAGTGGTCCCCAACTTTTTTTTCATGCGGGCCACAAACATGTTTTGGTCTTGGTGTCGCGGGCCGCAACAAAAATTTTTAAGGGTTAAAAAATAACATTCTTCAAAATTAACGATTTTGAAGTGAAAAAAATTTAACGACTATCACGTAGACTTGACGTTATTTTGCCGGTGGGCGTGAATTTCAAAAATTTTTAACATCACGCGGGCCACAAATAAAGTCCCGGCGGGCCGCGGGTTGGGGTTTTTTTTTAAATGTAATAAGGGGGCAAACGAGCAAACGGGTCACCTGATGGAAAACAACTTCCGTCGCCCATGGACACTCGCAGCATCAGAAGAGCTGCAGGTGCGTTGCCGGCCTTTTAAGAGGGAATAGGGTAATAGGGGAGGGTAGGGATGGGAAGGGAAGGGAATAGGGGAGGGTAGGGAAGGGAATAGGTTAGGGGATTGGGCCTCCGGTAAACTCACTCACTCGACGAAACACAGTGCAAGCGCTGTTTCACGCCGGTTTTCTGTGAGAACTTCGTATTTCTCCGGTCGAGCCGGCCCATTCGTGCCGAAGCATGGCTCTCCCACGTATATAATATACGGATAGCGGGTCTAAGCAATATTGAGATAGTTTCGATAGACATTTTGCTGTCGGACTTCCCTGGTCGCGGCGGCGAACGTGACTGCCCGTGGCCTGCAAACGGCGTCGCGCGAATGGTCGTCGCGCCCACCGCGTCGCCGTTCGCACCGCCGATCCCCGTGGCCAGGCCGTAACATCGAGAATGCCGCGTCCTACTCTGACAACGTCATTTCACGCTTGTAATGGCTGGTTTACACGTATTAAGTAGATAAGTAGTAACTAAATTTTAACTTTATTTGAAGTGCCTGCACGAAATGTGTCAAGTGACAAGCCCTGCCTGCCAACTTAACAGAAAATAGACAAAATTCTAATTTCCTTCTTTAGTACTTAACTAAATTTTAACTTGCTACTTGCTACTAAATTTTGTGTTTACATGCAATTAATAACTTAAAATTAAGTTAAAATTTCTATTATCTACTTAATACGTGTAAACCAGCCCTTAGAGTGTGACGCGGCATTCTCGTACGATTGTTTGAGTCTCAAAACGGTTTCGTGGTACGGCCCCTGGATTCGATCACTGGTTTGGAATAAACCCGCTATATTGTCATCAAGTTCGCTAATTAGATTCCGCGAGTTGTTTTACGGCGGTAATGAAACGTGGTCGAATCGTGGAATTGGAAAGAAAGCTCATAAAAACTTCGTTAAATATTTATGTAATGGAATTCCGCCTGCCAACCCACAACTTTTGTATCGCTTCAAGATATTTTAATAGCAATTAGTGTAATTTTTCTGGTTTTACTACGTCCCTAATCGTTTTTAGGATGCTATATGGCTTATTCTTAAAAAAATATGTTACATACAGCCGATCGTATAACCCCCTCCTTTTTGGAAGTCTGTTAAAACACAAAAGAATAAACTTTCTTCTGTTTTTAAATATTGATGGATTAATTGAATATTATTTCATAGAGCGTGAACGGCTTCCTTTTTCGCATATTGATAGAGTACATCACAAGAAAGGACTATTTTTAAATCGTGAAAATGCTCGTTTTCTCTAGAATTTTGCGTAAACAAAACGCGAGTAATAGCTAGTCACAAAAAAGAGAAAAACTATTCGTAAGATGATAAATTCCGCATACGCAAAAAAGTAATGTGTCAGCGATCCATTATGTTATGTCCCCCGCTGACCCCTGGCGGAACAGCTGATTCATTCTATATAGGAAGATTTCACTGTCGAGGATATTGCGAGGCTCTGATCTACAGTTCGACAAGGCTTTAAATGAATGTTTCAATGATGTCAATGGGCGCTGCTGGTAAAGGAGAACTGTCAAAAATGACGTTTTTGTATGATAGCTAAGCGTTAGTTCCTTTTCTCGCCACGTTCATAAACAGCTTTGTCGAACTGTACAGGGTGTAATAAAACTAAGTGAACTTTATAATGTGTACGTGTTCCTTGTATAAAGTTCGCTGTGAAAGTAGCAGTGCTGAAAGAGTAACTTTTTTTCATCTTTGTATGGAAAAATTCACGACGAGCGGGCGCTTGCCGCTTACCCATACAAATAAAAAAAAATTTTGCTCTTTCACCACCGCTACTTTTACATTGAACTCTATAATGTAAGGAACACATACACGAAATTAAGTATTATCACTAAGTTTTGTTACACCTTAAGGTGAACGCAGATTTGGGCCGCACCGCACGCACCGCAGTCGCCGCATTCGAATTCTTTATATGAAGTTATAGGCAAGCTCGCATACCTACCTACCCGCGCCGCAGTCTTCGCAACTTCATAATAATATGAAGAATTGCGAATGCGGCGACTGCGGTGCGTGCGGTGCGGCCAAATCTGCGTTCACCTTTATATTATATGGCCGTATCTTTCCAGCGGTTACCTCTAACTAGAGTCTTCTTGTGAGGTTAATGTCAGAATTAAGGACAGTTGCGTTTAGTTCCTGATGGTGTTTAACTTATGTTTGACCAGATGACGCCCGCAACTCCGTTTCGCCAAGATTCGTTTTAAGTCGCGCGAGAACCGTACATTTTTTCGGGATAAAAGTATCCTATGTCCTTTCCCGGAACTCAAAGTATCTCCATGCCTTTCTAGCTGAAAGTTGAGTGGTTTGGGCGTGAAGAGGTAACAGACAGATTGACAGACAGACACACTTTTGCATTTATAATATTAGTAATTAGTATGGATTTTACTCATTTTAACCATGTGTATTGTGCACGTCAGTTGTGTTTGTTTGCCGCAAACACTCGTGCGCGGTTTGGAGTACACTGTCAATAATTGCAAAGGAATACTGCAGGCGGTTCACGGTTATTTTACCTCGACAGGATCCTTATGACATCGATATGAAGACTCTAAGCTCTGAACGGGGTATACAACTTACGAGTAACGAGGTATCTGCAATGTATAGAGGTAATTGTCGCAGCCAACTGGTTAAAATAGCCGTTCAATCAAACAGCTAGCCCTTTGACTAAACAACGCTATTCAGTTACTGTCACTGTCACACGTCACGTGCCGTTCGTCTGATATAGCCTCAGAATAGATCTCGATAGTCGATACGTTTGACTTTGACGTAACTAGTAAATTATTATAATAATTGCCTTATCGGCCGGCGCAAGCCGTACTATAATGCGTTACTAAGGGCATGATTCACCACTTCCTGATAATGTGCCGGATAGGCTATCTACGACTTATTTGACAGATGAGGAGTGTCATTTCAAAAGGACTTATTTCCACCTTATCCAATTTTTCAATAAATGCAAATAAATTACGTAATGACGTGGAAATAGGCGTATTTGTTTTGAATACGTAAATTGAAAGTCAAATTTACAAAGGAAATAAGGTGTTTTTGTAATAAAAAAATTAGTATAGAGGTGCAAACGTATGCAGAGAATGGATTCCCGTCATTACTTCAATTTTTTTCCAGAAGTGGAAATAACTCCTTTTGAAATGAAACTCCTCAGATTCTCCATACTCTATCTGTCAAGTTAAGTGGTGGATAGCCTATCCGGCACTTATCAGGAACTGGTGAAACAGGCCCTTAGCATATTGTGATTTGTGAAACATGTTGAAAGTGATAGTCACACCCAACTCGCATACCCATATATTCGCCCGTTTGTTTGAAGTCGAGGTGCTCCTTAGTTAGTCTACTCTGCTGTCGGTTTAAGGTGACGCCGCGTTAAAGTAAAAAACCGTGTTGGATATTATGTTTTAGTTTGATTGTTTTCCGGCCGGCCTCTTATAGAAAACAAGCAATGGAACAGCAAAAAATGAAAAGGGCGCGGCGTAGCGACAAAATGGTTTTTGTCGCTACGCCGCGCCCGCAATACCCGCCCGCATACTACTACGCATTTCATATAAGCTATCGGCAAATTAAAAGTGTATGCTTGAACCAATCTATGTACAAATTTTGGAAGCTTAAATCACTCTCCTCTGTTGGCAAAATAGGAATCCCTTTTTTTACAGAGGTCTTTTTGATTGATTATTCTGTGTTATAAAAGTTGAACAATCGTGTTATGCTATCGCGATCGGTAATTCAAAGACGAAATGATGTTTACTGACAATGAACTTTAATTTCTTAGCTTTAGTCATTGCTGAGAAAAATCGATATCGCTACAGCCAAATTATCAAGGCGTCGCCTTAAGGACGTGTTGCCACGTGGGAAATATTAAGTAACATGCGTCGACCTCTGTGTGTCTGTCTGTCACGCAAATCACGTTCAACTTCAATCGGAATTCAAATTGTAATTCACCAAGTACCAGACGTGTTTCTATTCAAATATCTAGTTGAGGGTCTACTCATGAAAAAGAAGAATACACTGAACATTTTTACCTGAGGTACAATTTGGTAGGATTGAAAATGTAGAGCTGAATTATTATGACCTTAATGCATTCTAATGTCTATACTCTATAGTCTATACTTACTATCACAGTCTATGGAGTGGTACTATGTTATATGAATATTATAGAAATACATTATTTAGGTACATAGATTTTCTCTGCATTTAAATACAAAATGTAGCTTCTTCTTACCCAATTCATATTAAAATATATTATAAAATAATAGAAATGATTCGGTTTTTGATTAAATGAACCTAAATAACAAACTATAAATGATATTGTTTTATAACAATAATAATAATAATATTATTATTCATATTACTTTAAAATATATTTAGATTTTAATAGGACAAGGTTACATTTATGATTTAATTATAGAACTAATAATTAAATAAAATTATGAATACAAAACTATCAAAGCATGCAAATGCATGTAATAAAACGAAATTTTAATTACCTTAGGAGTAAGAAGGTTTTTTTAATTTAAAAACATACTTATTTTTTACATCTGAAAAATTACAAAAAATTTAAATTAATCTCAGTTTACTGAATAGTTAAGATATTCAGTGGTATGTTAGTTAAAAAAGAACTTAAATATTAGTTATGTAAATGTATTACATCCTACATATAAATCGCGTTTAAAAGTGAAAAGTAAAATGATTTAGCACTACAATAATAATAATTATTAGCTATGTCCACACTAGGCGATTTCGTCTTCAATTTTCGTCATCTTTTTATTCAATAATTGAATGCGTCAACGAACGCAACGCCAACATTGTCATTTTTGAAGTTTTGGATACGGTCAGAGTTGCGGGCATGCCTCACGTTCGCTGTTGGCTGCGCTATAACGCATGCCCTTGATGAACAGAAAAAGGTACAGTGTGGACAGCTATTAGCGTTACAATCCTGCATCGTGCTATCGAAGATTTTAGTGCGTCGCGTCGGTATAAATACGACAGCTGATTTCAGCCTGAAATCTATCACATGGGCTTCGGCCTGACCAAGCATAACATCCCGCTCGGTCGGAAGATCTTCCTTTCAACCGCCATGTACATTCCCACCATGATATTATAGAAAGCAATTTCTGTTTTGGACTAGGGAAGGGTCTAGAGTTCTAGACTCTAGAGTCTAGAGTCTAAACTAGAGTTTTCCACTCCGTGGAATCAAAAACCATTTGAAAGAAATTAAACTATATTGTGTAGACTGTAGCGTGTACTTTGTAGTTTGTACAAGTAGAGTTGGGAGCACCAAATTTCCTCAGTATTCGGTGTTCAAAAATTCATACCTCCATTCCGTTTTCGTCGAGAACGACCCGTTATTTTACAGAAGATTCTAGGACTCTAGGTAATCTTTTTAAAATTTCACTACACAGCCGATTTCAAAACTTATCCATTCTAAACTAAGCTGTCTTATGCTAAGTGCTCACATACGGTTTTACTCGATAGTTTTACTCCAAATCAAGCAATACCCATGGTGTGTACCGCAAAACTGGCAGTTTGAAGGCTCGCTTCGAGCCGGCTCGATGGAATTAAATATGTCAAATATGTCATTTCCTTCGATTCGGAGAACTATCGAGCAAAACCGTATGTGAGTACTTAGCATTATACTATCTAACTGCCGCGTTGAATATTATGTTATTATTAACTATAATTAAATGAAGATTTTGTCATAAGCCCCATATGTTATATCTATCAAAATCTTCTTTTTCAACGTTCTTCAAATTCAGATCAGTTTGATATACATACAAACATAGTTTTAAGCAGGTTTTAAGTATTCATTTCTTCCAGTCTAAGCCACTTTAGTCTCTACGTAATTTTCATTTCTTCCTAAGCCTAATCCACTCTAGTCTCTACGTTAGATGTTTATATAATTGATTGGTACTATAATAATTAATAGGTACATGAGGCATCAGGAATCAGGACATTCACGTGGTTCCTTATTTATGTGGTTATGTAAATTACAGAATAAATATTATGTATCGGTAGTTGTATGTTGTTGAAGTGTTTGTTCATACACATTACACAGCCGTCATTCCGCATACGCCATCTTGACGTACTTTATCATACTTGTATGTTTTTGCAAAGTATGTTTTATTCAGTTTAATAGAAATATATACTTAGTATAACGTTATAAATACGAAAGTAGGTCTGTCTGTCCGCTTGCCTGGAACTTCTTAACGCTGAAAGCCTGAAACCCTTGAATCGATTTTGATGGGCATGGTTTTTCTCCCCTAAAAAGTTCTTGTTTTTAGAAGACATTCATCCTTGTTTTTCTCCCCTAAACATTCTTTTGCAGATCAACTTATTAAAGCATTTTGCTTGATACCTAGCTGCTTTTGGTTCGTAGAAGAATTTAAGCTGATTTTAGTGTCTCACTGATCGTCTGATCGTCGCCTAGGCGCCGACATTGATCTGTATGAAATATCAGCGCTGATCGCTACGCGTTGTCTAAACTCTAAAATGCTTCCTAAGAATTTCATACATCTCGGACCATCAGCGCCAATGGTGCGCGTGCGGTCACACTAATACTAAAGTCAGCCTTAGATCTTTCTGCTTTAGAATGCGTGATCGACGCTCTACGTCCCACAGATGTTTATTAGCACTCACTCCAAGGTCTTTATTATAATGGTCGTAATTTATTACCACTTAATAGCCATGAATTAACAAATCACATTGTGTTTTGATGCTTATAGCTTAAAGTAAACTTGGTGGTGTTAGTTCTAACAATTAGCACGGCTAATTTTGGATATTGACAAAGTGTGAATAGTGTGATGCCCTCTGAGCTAACATGATGAACATAGTATGTCTATTTTAGTCTGAAACCAAGGATGTAAATTCACATGCAAATCCATTTTTGGACACTTAGTCTAAAGTCACAGAGAAAGTTTGTGCCCCTGCATTATTACTTATTTGGCAGTAATATCTCAAGTCAACGGGTTGCCAGGCGTCCGGAAAAAGCCGGACACAGTCAGGCTTTTTGGTTGCGTGTCTGGCCAAAATTAATAGGTGTCCGGCTTTTGTAGAGCTTTGAATCTACGAGTATAATTTTATATGAAAATCCTACTAATTTCAGACGGTTTTACATCTAACGAGACGTGGTATTTTATCAATCAGATGTTAAACAGAAGTAAAACAGAAAATTTGTACAGGAACGTTTTGCTATACTGTGAATTTAGATTAAATAAAAGTTTCCGGCTTTTTTATACGAATGTCTGGCCAAGCTGCCTATTTTGTCCGGCTTTTCGGCTTAGACCTGGCAACCCTAATTACGCAGGACCCCCTATGAATCTTCCTCTGATAGCACCTTAGCAAAGCCTAAGCATAACCTGTACATTTTTGTTTTGAAACTTCGTCGTTATCGGCGCTGGCGGCAGATTAGAAGGTTACGCAACCGTTGCACAACGTATTGTATAACTAACAATCGTGGTGCAGCTCGAGTATGCTTCATTACGGGCACGCGATTTGATGACTTACTGATGACTACTGGACTAAATAATCCCCATTATGTCGTTATGTAACCTCCCTTTTGTAGTGTTGCCTTGAAGACCTTCTAAAAAAGAACAGTAACGCTCATATGAGGAGGTAATCGCAGTGCGCAATCGATTTTAATGCGGTTTTCGGTGGTTAGAGTGTTTAAGTCGAGGTGTGCAGTAGATGCTTTTAGCTTTATCAATTGCTTTAATCTTCAAAGTATGCCATCGTTTGTTTGATAAACTAATGCAATCATGTAAAGGTGAAAGTTGAACCCTGCTCGCGACAGTAAATTCTGATTATTATCAGCCAATTATACAGTTTCTCTTTCCATCTACTCAAGTTCAAAGTTCAGTTTTTAATTAATCCACATTTAAAAGCAATTACTTTGTTAGTTTATGATTAATAAATTGTTATAATTGTGTAATTGTATGTATTATTTAATAATGCATGGTAATTATTCTCCATTGATGGTCATAGCGCCGGCGCTGACGTAGATCTACCATGTATGATGTACGTCTTATTTCTTTGTGAACTGATATGGGCTGACTTTGAAGGAGCTCAAGGTATAAACAAAATAACATAGGCTGTAGAGCTGGAGAGTTTTAATTGCAGATTAATATTATGGTGAGTGGTGACTAAAGTCGCGAGTTTTGCTGCCTAAAACGATCTAGGGATGGTAAGGAGCCATACTAATCCTGAGGTGGATCGTGGCCCACTTACCACGAGGCAAAAATTAACCATAGGCATTCTTTACTTCCAGACTGATATCATGTCAGTTAAATCAGATTTACTCCCCTATAAACTAAGATAGGCCTAGTGCGCTACGAATGCTACAATGTTGCAAACTATTGTCCTATGTCCATATTCGCTGCAGTCAAAATGAATGGACAATGTCTACTATTGTTCACTCACAAACTCCGTTCGCCAAGGACCTATTTGATTGAGTATCTTTGGCCAATTTCAATAGGTCGTAATTCTAAGATGATAGGTGCCTTGTTGCTTACGTATTCCCTGCACTCTGCAGTTCCTTTTAACAAGGTCGTGACTCGTGACTTGTGATATTCTTGGTTAACTTGGCTAACTCTTTTATTTGCCTTCTTCCTAGTATGTTGCCAAATGTCAATGAAAGTCATCTTTTTTATTTTCTAAGAGTCCGTGACTGAAATCTGAAAGAAAATCACAATTGAGATTTTGAAGACTCATTTTGTGAACAAACAAAAATGTAATTATGTTTACCTGATGTAATTTCACGCGCGGGTGGTCGCTACGTGACGCTAGAGTCCTGACTTCTGACCTTCAAATAAAACGTATTGTTTGATTGAGAAGAATTGAAATGGATGATCGAATCTTGTAGTATTGCATGGAAAAGTTCTGATACTTCAGTCTATCATTTCTTAAATGCCAGAAAGTTAAACAATCTAAAAACTAGTAGTTAGAAGGTAAAGCAAGATAAAGCCTTGCATGGAATAACATTGAACATTCTTTAGGAACTCACCGAGGGTGTCAAATGCCATTGTAGTATGTTATTCTTTTGGTATATTATTGAGAAAGAAGCGGTAGTGTAAGGGTTAGTTTACCCTCGCATACCGTACTCTACCTTGGTAATAAGGTTATTGGCTTGACGATCGATTCTAGATTTAATAAATTGCCTCAATGTGGACGTGCAGTAGCGTCAATCAATTGAATGCCGGTTTTTAATTAACAGCACATACCACTTTGCACTTTACTGGTGATTGTGCCGGAACAGGAACACTCGAAGCCTTGTAATTGTTACAATTAATTAAATATTTTGTATCGGCCTCGTGTTTTAGACTTTTGGGGGTCGTGCCCCGTCTATTAAATATCCGCTTTAGTGTGGAAGCAGATGTTTTTTAATTTAAACAGGACACAATATGCTCTGAAGAAATATTTATTAGATGATGCTAGATGCAGAATCATTCCAGTTTAATACTATTTTGTGTCAACATAAACAAACAAACACACGTTCATTCCTCTCGAGCACCAGGCATGCATAAAGTCGAAGAGGCGTATCGGTCGGCGAGCGCCTGCCTCTTGCACAATGAAACGTGTCGACGGCCGGAGTTACGTCAAATTCTGTGGCCTTATGTAGATCATGTGCGCGGTAAGCCACAGAACCGGTAGCTGCGAATACAACCTCCTACATCGCTCTGCCCTCCTGGTACTTCGCTCGAACCGCCAGGACTAAATACAGCCTGAATGTCCTTAGTGCATGTCTCCTTTTCTTACCGGTTTATGTTTTGTGACATGATCAGCATCACCTTTTTTACCAGCTGAAATTAATTTAGGATAAAAATACCACTTTAACCCGTCAATGCCGAAGCGGCACCGGCTGCCTCATAAGTCATAACAATTGAAAAATAATACCTGCGATTCCCACGATCGAGGTATTAATGTTAATTTTACATAGACTACTATTTATACGTATATTATAGTGGCCTATGTCCAGCAGTGGACGAATATAGGCTGATACTATTTATACGAGTCTTTTTTAGAAACTTTTACTTTAGTTTTTGCTAAATTTGCATTTAAAATACTAGATGATTTCATCGTTTTGCATAAACGGGGAAATTAAAGGCGAAACTTTGTGATATCGGGTACAAATGTTTGGCCTGCTAGTTAGCAGTTGGTGTAACCTAGTTTATTTTACCGCTATATTCACAACTCAAATAAATTATGGAGATGTCAAAGCATTTTTATGCTAGATTTTTTTGATTTTTTGCCAATTAGAGTTTCACCAGACTAAATGGAAGCATCATTGGCAATAATGCTTTTAAAGCTTAGAAAAATATAGAGAACAGGGTACTTAGTAAACCATTTTTAATTATAGTTTAGGGTACTTTGCCGTGGGAGAGCCATGCTTCGGCACGAATGGGCCGGCTCGACCGGAGAAATACCACGGCCTCACAGAAAACCGGCGTGAAACAGCGCTTGCGCTGTGTTTCGCCGAGTGAGTGAGTTTACCGGAGGCCCAATACCCTACCATAATAGGGTCTAAGCTCTAAGCATAATATAGTCTGTTTTACCATTTCAAACAGGCACAACTCAAGATGCTGAAATTAAGTTCAAGACATAAATTGCAATTTCTCAGACATCAAAAGAAAAAACTAATGAAAAAAAAATTAAAATGTAAATGACAGTCGAACATAATTCCCACTTCCCAAGTATCATTAAATTTCAATTTTGAGAGTTTCGATATTACCGTAATTTGTGAACTCACAAGAAACAAATTCAATAAACACGATTCGCAGCAAATACATAAGATGATGATCGAAGAGACATAAAAAGGCACGATTACTTGATAATTCACATGCATAATTCATATCGACCACACAAATGTGAATTTTAGGATAATTTCCTCCTAATTTCGTCAATATGTATTAATTTATTTAAAAAATATATATTATAAAAGATTATATCGATAATTTTAGTGGGTGTGTTTTACTGACTGCGCCTAATAAGGTTGTGGTTTTAAGTGTTGATCTTGATCTATTCGCGATAATCTTGATGTTTTTGCGTCTGATTCTGCAAATCCTTATATTATATCCACTTATCTTAAACAAACTATCTGTTAGGGAATAGGGACGTCATAAAAGTAGTTCCCTGAAAATATTTGAGAGGATACCTCCCATGGGATTTCTAAGAGCATATTCCGGAGATAAAAATAAGTGCGGGTAAATCTCAAAGGGTTCATCCATCTGATATAGCATATTAAGGCTAAATAGCAAAGTTTTCCTTATTTACATGCGTTAGCGCCATACATATGCCAAAGTTGAATAATTTATGTTCTAATATTCATGTTCTAAATTATCTTGCTAAAGACTTTTGAAGGCAAGTTTCTGGTGTTTTTCGCCAGTAGTTTTTCTTTTCAATAGCATTGTAGACTGAATAAGGCGTTTGATAATTCAAAAAGTCCAAAACCTTACATACCTACTACATATAATACTGCTTTCTACCAGAGCTGCATTGCAAGGAATGATTTTTAAGATCCAATAGAGTTGCTGTCAGGCAAGTGAAGCGATTCTATTGGTTCACAAAAACACATTATTCACACATGGAAATGCAGCCTAAGCCGTCCAAAACATGCTGAACTTAATGCAGTAGGTCTTCTACGAATCGAACCTCGAAATAGAAATATTTCCACGTGCTTAAATGCCGAACTAATTATTGATTATCGATAGACGATAACACATCTCCAAGGCTCCCTCATACTTGAAATGTTTAAGCTGGCTGGTATCATAATAATTATTGCTCTTATGTTTATTTATAGTCGTGGAATATGTTTAACGATTTACATGTAAAACAGGTAGGGGCAGGAATTGATAAGAGCTATAGTTGTTTTGAAGCATCTATGTGATGTTGAGTGCTAAAATATGCTCTTCGTCTAATAAAATATAAGAAATAAAAGAATATTCTCCTTTTAGAAAGATAAATTTCTAGAGTTCTAGAGTTAGTTTACAACTCATGGACGACGGGCGTAAATAGCGTCTCTAGTCTTGTAGAAAATTTCCAATCCTTTTATAGAAGGAAACAAGGAAATGGCTCTCTGTTGTTGGTCACCTCCGTGTTCAACATTCGTCCTACGTTAATAAGGTCTGTGTATATCGTATGAATTGGATGGGTAGATACTAGATTTTCAACACTTGACCTTACTGAAGTTAAGGGTTTAAAAACCTGGGGTTGAACAAGGAAAAAATCTGAAATTGAGTATGCTAACAAGAAACTACGATGGCTATAATCTTTAATCCATACTTCCATGCTAGCTTCTGTCTGTCTGATACCTCTTCACGCCCAAACTGCTGAACCGATTTTGCTGAAATTCAGTATGGAGATACTCTGATTCCCGGGAAACCGTACCTCTTTCCGGGATAAAAATGTAGGTACTTTTTATCCCGGAAAAAGGTACGGTTTGCTTAATTTGAGCTTTTCGTTAGCGTAGCTTCTGTAACGTGTATAATATCTATATACAGTTATAGGTGGCATTTTGGTTATTTTGGTGTGATAATCTTTATAAAAGTATATTTTGCTACATTTGTTGGAACTTGGACCTGTTTTCTTCAGATTCGAGATAACTTAGAACTGGCTGTAAGTGATATTATCTTCCTGTGGAATGTTACCGGGGCTCGTGCTCGTACTATTTTTATCAGTGGCTGTCTTGTGAACTTTATGACTTCGTTCATGCGGAGGAAAGTGCAAGGCTTGAAGTAAAGGGCAGAGTTGAGTGGATGGATACAAACTTTAGGAGGTATCTATCTTATATACGTATCTCGGTCGTTTCGATCCATTGCAAATAAACTGGTATAAGCTGGATTTCTATAGGGTTGTTATTTCTGCAAAAGTGAACGTGACAGATGGGTTGACACGATCCATGGCGAAAAAGAGACCGCTCTTGATCTATTTCTGTTTCTACCAGTAGTCAGTACAAACAGAATCTGTACAACTTTTGCTGAAACTAACATCCTGAAATTCCCATGAATTTGCATATTCCTCTTAATGATTAACGAATTTGTAATATTATTGTGGAAAGTTGGATTCCCCTTGATGCCATCATCATTTGTTAAATTGAAATAATGACAGGCTTCTACGGAATGCTATGGAAGCAAGGGAGCCAGCATACCAATTAAGCTGATCTTTTGTTTCATTGTGTCCTTGTCTTTTGCTCGTGGAAGAGAAAGGACGGACTGTCCCTCGCCATGACACTCGGGCAGTGTCTGGCTAGGGTTGCCAGATCGCCAAATCCAAAAGCCGGATATACCTTGCTGGTCACATTGGTTTAGCGAGGCATTTGGATAAATAAGATACAATACTATTAAGAAATTGCGCAGTACTTCTCTGTCTAATCACATAAAATCATGGCGCGGTTGAAATGTTGCAAAAAGCGATGGTATGTCTATAATAAAATAAGATAAAATCAATTTAAATTAATAGAATTTAATATGTTGTATGATTTTCTTATCAAGATAAAAGGTTCCAAAGCCGGACAGCCATGTCCGGCTTTGTTTGGACGCCGGCAACCCTAGGACTGTAGACCGGTTTGGTCGCGGATCGCTCCACAAATGTCAAGACTCAAGAACATTCGAAAACATTTACCTTTCGTCCGGACTGTATACTTTCGACGCCATTAAAGCTAAGCAGATCGTTTCTGGCGAATGAGGATTGAGGATGTTTGATATTTCTATATGCCACCAGGTGCCGTAATGTAGCCTTAGGGTATATCATGTCATATTATGTCACGATATCTAAGCTGTCATATTGTGTCACGATAATATGCCTATTTGACACGATAGACCATAGCGGCACGGTAAATAGAATATCAAACACCCTCATTGGGAATGTCTATAGTTGGTCCCCGATGCAGTTTAATCCTTCGATCGCGGATTCTTAGAAATCTATTGTTATTCTATTGTTGTCACTGGTCGCGGTCACCGGTGCAGGTGTCCTTATGGGGCTTGATAGGTTAAATTCCTTTTATTCCTTCCTGATCGGTCCTTGAAGTCGCAGAGAGTGTCCGGCAAATTAGGCATATTTTGGGCCTAAAAGTTATACTTGATGCAGTTATATTCCTTTTTGATTTAAGACCAATGAACAAGGATTACAACACGAAGTCGGCTTGATGTAGTCTGATGGCACATGATGCTTCTTGTTGTCACAACTCACAACATTAGAAGCATCATTAGTTTCGAATGAGATATGGAAGTCTATGGGTATTAGATAAGGCTTTCTTTGTACGGTAGAATAGCTGGCAAAGTGACAGATTGACAAAGAAATTCTGGCAGTTTGTCAGTAAAATCAGTCTTTCTACGCTTGCATTTCTACGACTACGAAGCATGCTGAAAGAAAATTCTAGAAGCTCATATTTAAGCGATTTGCGACTAAATTCCAAGATAATCGTTTCGAATCGTTTAATATACCCGTAGTTGTCGCCACATAATATGTACAAATCTAAGTGGCAGTTGTTTGTGTGTTTGTTTATCAGACAGAGTCATTATTATTTATTAAGTATGCCACAGGCCGCACCTTCCACGTGGATTTTAGATCAATATTGTGTTTGTCTCGTGATTTATGAATTACTAACGTCAATCATGACAAGACACGTTTAGGCTGCGTTTCCACTGAAGCGCAGCGGAGCGGAGCTTAGCGGTGCCGAATTGGCCAATCACCATGCTCGAAATCTTCGCTCCGCTTCGCTGTCATTCCGCTGGAATAGCACGATTGATCAATTCGGGCACCGCTAAGCTCCGCTCCGCTTCAGTGGAGTCCGCATAGTATTGTAATTATCAGTTTTCAGTTGATCAGAACAGTTGATCAGAAAAATTCGAACGCCGCGCCGAAACGCACTCTGTTTATACATTTTGTTGTGGACCCCGCATACTATCGGAATTCTGCCGCACAGTGGTCCGAAATCGCTAAATAGTGGACATTCGCAAAAAAGTTCGATTTTGGTGTGGAAAAAAATACCATCCGATAGATTTTAAGAGGAGTAACAATAAATCCTTATGAAGTTTTTTATAAAAATGTATATTTAAGGTGAAAAAAAATAATTACGAAAATGTTGTATGGGAAAGAATCTATAAATAGATTTTTTGCAAAAACTCATTCAAGTTCATTTTTGAAACAAGTAAAGTTCTAGGGTTATTTAAGGTTTAGAAAAAAAAAATACGAAAATTTACGTGCAGCCTTTTGCAGTAGAGGGTTTCAAAATTTTGAAATAATTTTACTAACTTTTTAGGTGTGGAAAAAATACTATTCGAAAGACTTCCTAAAGAGTAACAATAAATCCTTATTAAGTTTTTTATAAAAATGTATTTTTTAAGGTGAAAAAAAAAATACTAAAATGTTGTATGGGAAAGAATCTATAAATAGACTTTTTGCAAAAACTACTAAGTCGTAGTTAGGTTTAGTTTAATTTTGTTTTTGCTATCCATGTTTGTAAATATAAGTATTGTTGCTTTTTAAGAACTCGTTTTATATAATATATTATACGCATACAATTTTCGTAATTTTTTTTTTTTCACCTTTGAACCCCTCTACTGCAAAAGGCTGCACGTAAATTTTCGTATTTTTTCTTCTGAACCTTATATACAACTAGAACTTTACTTGTTTCAAAAATGAACCAGAATGACCTAGTAGTTTTTGCAAAAAGTCTATTTATAGATTCTTTCCCATACAACATTTTAGTAATTATTTTTTTTCACCTTAAAAATATTTTTTTATAAAAAACTTAATAAGGATTTATTGTTACTCATTAGGAAATCTTTCGAATAGTATTTTTTCCACACCTAAAAAGTTAGTAAAACTATTTCAAATATTTGAACCCCTCTACTGCAAAAGGCTGCACGTAAATTTTCGTAATTTTTTTTTCTAAACTCCAAATACCCCTAGAACTTTACTTGTTTCAAAAATGAACTAGAATGACTTAGCAGTTTTTGCAAAAAATCTATTTATATATTCTTTCCCATACAACATTTTCGTAATTATTTTTTTTCACCTTAAATATACATTTTTATAAAAAACTTAATAATGATTTATTGTTACTCCTCTTAAAGTCTATCGGATGGTATTTTTTTCCACACCAAAATCGAGCTTTTTTGCGCATGTCCACTATTTAGCGATTTCGGACCACTGTGTGCCGTGTCAAATTGTATGACCGTCCGAATTTTTCTGATTAGAAATTCTGATAGTGTGCGCCCGGGCTTATACTTACAAGATTGAGGATAAACTGTGACTTTTACTTAGGGCTAAGTTTCTTTGAAGCTTATTAAAGACCAATTTTCTCCTCTGGAAGATTCTCCAAGATGAGCCCCTCTTTCCACCTCTCTCTCTCAAAACAAGAATTCAGTTGTTTGTGCTAGAAACACTTCTTATTTTTCGGAAGTGAAATGAAACAGCTTTTAATATGCATTTAAAGTAAGACCCTTAAAGAAAAATAGAGTTCTAAAATTATTAAGAGATGGATCTACTCACTCTTTCTTCACACCTCTAATAATATGTTAAAGTTAATCTTGTGTTAAAACTTAAAATATTGTGGCTTTCGCAAATACGAGAAACAATAGAAATAACAATATAATATTTAACCTAGGGTTTTAATTTATTGCTGTTGAATCGAATCAAATATATTTATTATCAGATTTAATTTCTTACAAAAAAAATCTGAACGTTTGATCTATGGTGCCTGCCACCGGTCCGGGGTTTTTTGTTGGGCGCTAGTAGACTCTAGAAATCTAGACACTAGACCCTTTTTAATACAGTCTGTGTAATTACTAAACTAATTATTATTTCTTTACGTTTAGCACTCGCTTTGATCAGAACATTTAGGAGCACGTCAATGTAATCGCGTTTAAGTCTCGACCTGACCCCAGAACGACCCAGATCCTATTAAAAGACTTCAATAACGAAAAAGAAACATTGAACCTCACGCTGACTACTTGTACACGACAGTACCTTTGCCGCATTTACTTGGCTTGTTACAGGGTCGCTTTGTACTAAATAAATTGATTGATTGACATGGGAGACAGCTATGTATTTTGGTTGGGTTATGTGATATGTCAAACCCTTCAGATAAATCACGATTAATATTGACCTGACTTAAACCGACCATATAACGTGAGTCCGCCCTCTGCCTATTCTTTTATTTATTGCTTTCTCAATTTCTTTGATGGTACTAATATATGGTGGTAATGATGGTAATAATATATTTTGTAATCACCATTGTGACTATTCCATCTCTTTCGTAATTTTATGTTATCTCTTTCTCATATATAATTCGAATGGTTATCGCGATTGTGATGTTTCATAATCTAAATCAATTTCAGATTTAATAACTTTATCATTGAATGTGTGATGAAAGATTTATGGTTGGCTTCCGATACGTTATCGAGATCAGATATGCTGGGGCCTGGGTCTAATAAATTCACAAGGTTAAGCCCTCTTTTGTCAGAGGACGTATCGCTAGTCGATAAAAGCAAATTGTTAATCTAAATTATAGATGGGCTTGAATGCTTTGCTGAGTGCAATAAATAGCAACTTCTCGTCTCATTTTGATTTGCGAATTGCGTCTTTACATCCGATTAATTAATTCTTTTTGGTGTTTTGATTCATGTGGGAAAACATTAAGATTGTAAGAAATTGTATAATAAAGTGATGAAGATAATATTATATTATTACTGTGAATCGTGAATTTCCATCAAGAAGTTACCGTACTAATTTGTGGTTGGTTTCATTTTATGATAATAACACCATTTAGTAAATTGATACTGCATCGAAAACATGTCGAAATTGCAAGATTTTTTTAGCAGAATCGACGCACTGGTTTGTCCTTACTCCATAGATATTATTGAGCTGTACATAGGTATGTCCCCGGTCTGGTATTGTCGAAACTAGAAGGACTGGTCGCTCAAGTTTTTGTAATTACAATTATTTACAGCTCCGGTTTTAAACGTATTCACAATGTCGTCACATTATACAAATGATCCCTATAATGACAAGGACACGAGAATCAGGGTCTGATGTTTATTTAATTAACCTGATTTGACAAAATGAAATTATGCCTGTAGACCTTCACACCACGTTCTCATTATTTGATTTCTGATCAGGGTTAGAAAATGGAAGGTTTACCTCGGTTTCCCAAATCAGCCTTACAACTAAACTAAACATGTGCTTAAACGATTTGGGAGAGGTGTAAAAACATTGAATCAAAAGGATTACCTACTTTATCCTCTAGAATCTAGATTCTAGAACCTTTACACAAAAGGTGACTGGTGTTGGACGGTTGGACGCAAAATGAAGTCAGTTATACGTTATACCCGTTCTCTACGAATTCCCGGTAACAGTGAGTTCAAGTCTCAGGTCGGCATACTAACTAGTAGAGTTCCAAGATTCGCGTAGAACTATTTAGGTAAGGATGTGGATGGAAATGATTGTGAACTATCAAAGTTATGAGAGAGTCGAACTAGGACAGAAAACCTTTAAGGGTTAAAATTTAAAACCGTATGACGATGCCAAAATTCAAATGATCTATTAAATCATCCCAGTATACGAATTACGAGTCTACAAAGACAGGGTGGGTATATACCCCGATAGAGTATAAAATAAATAAATAAATAAACGTTTATTCCCCTTTTTTGACCATTACACCACAAGACATAATAACTAAAAAAAAATAGTAAGTATAATAATAACAAAAACTAAAAAAAACCAAAGACTATAGAGTATAGACTCTGGGGGTTGAATGTGAAAAAACTTTAACGGCGGCTATTTTGTTTCAGTGCATGGCGGCGTACGTGGAGTTTGAAGTGGTGAACGGCGCGTACGAGGTGTCGTGTCCCGACGCGCGGTGCGGCGCCGGCGCAGCGTTGTCGCTTGACGAGCTAGCGGCGCTGCTGCCGCCGGCACTGCTCGAGAAACACAACAAGTTCCGGCTTAACCATGGTAAGTTCTTCCTGGGAACTGCTACTACTGCCTACTGCTACCCTGGTCGAGAAACACAAGTTCCGTCTAAATCATGGTGAGTTCTCCCTGGCCAATGTGCTATCAGAGAAGTTGTTTGATAGGCAGATTGCGGACCTATGTGATTTGGTAACCCGACCTAATGACGTAGGACCGCCATCTGGCTATGAATCAGTTTATACTTTATATTATAGTACATAACACATCTATAAAACTCCTGGTCTTTGGTTCAGCTACTGACCTGGTCTACCCACCCTACTGGAGACATAAGTACCGCTACGACCATGGACAGTACTGAATACTGATACTTTACGGTGCATAGCCTTGAGATTGCTTGGACAAACTGAACGTAGCAATCGTCGCATGTTTCCAATATAATAATAATACGTCACGGTCTGTTCGTGATCTACCAATGACGATCCGTCTGATCGCTGATCTACCAATACGCTTCCACTTACTCGCGAACTTGCCCCGCTCACACCTCACCCTACCAAGAAGTTCTAAAAACACTGCGCATTTCTCTTCCATTTTTGCCGACTGATGCTAATGTTATAACTTGTAAGCGGCCTATAATAACCACATCAAACACTAGCTCACTCATTTGACCGTATCTAGAAACCTATGTTTGGTAAACAGAGCGCATAGTCTCCGCGCACTCGCCCATGCATTGCCAATGCATAAGTGGCTTCATCAGTACGTTTTTGTTTACTGCAGTAGTTAAACAAAAACTACATTCCTTTGACTTGAGGAATCATTCTGAGAGTGAACAGAGGCGTGAGCATGAGTCCCTGACCCCTGTAGATGCCTATAGTTGTTGTGATCATAACGCTATCAAAAATGGTTTGTATGATCATTTTGTAAAAGCTACCCTTTCGTTCGCTGCAGTAGCTATCTACAGGAACTCATGATTTGCCCAATCAGACGCAAGGTCCACTTGCCAATAATATTGCTAATTGTTTGACAAAAATCAAAATAATATCAAGTCTTCCCATAAAAACGATGGGAGGAGAAGTTAGAGCCAAAACTGATGATGATTACGATGACAATGTTGACGATGACGATGATGAACTGGATATGAAAGTGTAGTTCAAGAGCAGTCACGGTCGAACAGTACCTGTCACGGTTAATAAAACACGTATTCACGTTACTCCGGTCGCACACCGACGTCCTAGCGGCGATTGCACGCTCCTGCCTGCTGATATTCAGTCCCATTGCCTGGATCTATTTGGTACGGTTCCTTAGAATTTTGCCCATTTAGCGCCGCAATCCTGAATAGCGCAGAGCGCTATTGAAGTACCCTGAGCAAGTAATTTAAATACTTCAGTTTTTACAACGCTTCTTAGAAGTCTGACAAAATGATAGCACCGGGTGGACCAATTAGCGCCATAATCCTGATTCACTGTTGAAGTCTTCTGAGCGAGTAACCTAAATATTGATAATGGAGACAGTAAGCTTCGGCCTGAATAATCATACCAACTCGATTGATCAAATATATACTTGTCTTTGGAGCTTCCACTCATATCCCCACACCGCCATATTAGTTACAATAAAATATAACATTATTTTGATGTTTTTTCGGCAATTATAATTTTACTGAATTTTTATGGTAGAATCCTGAGAAAAGCAGCTTGCAGCACAGATGGTAATAGTTTGAAGCACACAATGATTTAATGAACATGTCGAAACTGAATACGAGCGGCAGATAATTGCTACTTATTTACTTGGCTGTTCGCCAAACGGGTCCAGATTTATCCGTTTTATAAATGAACTAATAAAGTATTTTGCTCTCATTCCACGTATGATAATATTGATGTTTCCTTATGCAATTACTGTACATGGCTGTACAGATTTATAACTTGGACGTATCTTATATTATTTTACTTAAATTATATCAGACTATTAAATTTTCTGGAAAATATTGTGTGCACTATATTTTTACCATAGCCTATAACTTCTCATCTATTCAAACTTTCAAATACTATCCTATTCGCAGCTATAGTGATTTACATTACTTACATAAATTATTCTACTGTCCTATTTTTGGCCCTTGCTCTTTGTTTATTATGCTTTTAGTGGGGTGTCGAGCTTCTGTCCGTTACCAAAACTTTTGTACGGGCCAGGCTGAAAAAAAAGTAGACACACCTTTGGAACCCAAAAGGTCCCACGGTATCGGCTGACACAGTGTGATTTAGTTACGTTTCCAGAGGTAGACTTCTATTAATTGATACCATTGAAACACTGGTAGCTTATGGTCCTTGTGGGGTCTGTATGCAGGTAATGCAGGTGATAGATCAGACGCAACAGTGATGACCCCGTCCTTATTCTCTAATTTCCACATGTATTCGTCTCTTCTAATCCTCTACTGTTGTACTTACAGAGGTGGCGATGGACGCTATGCGCGCGTTCTGTCCGCGACCTGGCTGCGATACGGTGGTGCAGGTTCGAGCCGCCAGCCCCGCTCACTGCCCCACCTGCCGGCACGACTTCTGCTCACAGTGTAACCAGGAGGTAAGACAAGAGACCAGGCCATTTAGCCAAGTCTTTTTCGATTTCGCTTCGTTATAGAATCGGCTCGCCGATCAAAATGTATGACGTTGACGTTCGACTCGTCTTATGTCAATTCCATACATTTTGGTCGGCAATTCTATAACGAAGCGGTAACGAAAATATTTTGGCTCACCCCCCAGTAGGCTTAGCCACTGATTACTAAATAGTTACCAGCTTAGCATGGTCACAAAAGATAGGTTTATTCTTACGGTAAAGTAAACAAAGTGATGGATTAACAAAGGTAATCTGTCAGTTTGTCCGCAAAAGCGTTTGTTTCTCATTTCTACTGTGGCCATCTGCGGCCATGCTAAGCCTGCAGTAGTGTCTGACCGAAGCTTTGGCTTCGGATTAGACTAAAAAATCTACCGTTGGTTGAAAAGAACAAGCCTTGCAAACACACAAGAATTGCAAATCTGGATGCGAGGAATAGCGTTAGCGTACATTTTTATATATTGTGAATTTTATTGTAATTGTATTTTCATTGTTTTGTGTCTCTTTTGTTGTGTTCTTCATTTTGTATGTTTATGGGCAAATAATGGATTTATAAATAAATATAAATAAATAGCGTTGCGGCGATTCACACCCCGGTTCAAATTCTAGTGCGCACTAAACGCCTATCGACCCTATGCAAGCCAGTTAGGACGTCCATATCACCTGCAGTTGGTTAGAATCATAAAGGTAATATAGGTATATTAACTTTATGGTTAGAATATAAGATAAAGTTGCTCTTAAGTGTAACGGCTTCTCAGACCTTCTAATTCCTAATAGGCCTTTTGCCAAATTTAATCGCAGACATGGCATAAGTTTGCCAAGATTGCAATTCAAACTTCTGTAATCTCAATTAGTAGTGTGATCAAATGCTTTGAATTTAATTTCCATAATGTTTATGAAAGTTGTGGGTACAAGTGCACACAGTGATCCATTGTCCAAAACGCTATACATACAGCTTTCGCCTTTATTTTCTTTGTTTCACATGCCTCCAGCTTTTTGTCCGCTAAGAAATTACTTTGCGAAAGTGTGGCTCTTTTTAAATGTAAAACTTTAAACTTGTAATTTGTATAATTAGAAGTAATTATTGAAATGAGGCAAATGTGAAAATTTTCGAAAGCGATTTGTCGACCCCCGCAAAATTCTTTTGAACAGAGTTAAAATGCTCTTTTGTTGCATTTTTACCGTTAACACAATTATTTTAAATGTATACTTTAAGTCTTTTGAATTACCCACAAGTTTTTTTTTAAATATTCCACAGTTTTTTTAAGTAAAATAACGTTGTTACTTTGCATAGAGGTTTTGTACTCGATGTTAAACTTAGACAATGCGTTCTTTTCACGTCAAAGTGGGTCGAGACTCGAGTACAATGCACTATGCGGTGTAGAGCGTACTGTGTAGTGTCTGCACTGTGTCATGTGTACATTACTGTATGGGTGTACACTGTGCTCCACAAGGTGTAAGAGGGTGTGCATGTGCATTTAATCAGTATGGAGGGTTTGAATGTTGAGGCTATTTCACTTGTCTTCTTATCAGTTATAGGCGGTTGGAAAGTTTGGTTTCTGCTTATTTCATATAGAGTGATAGGAATAAAATAAAAAGTAAAACATACCAATATGCTGATAGTTAACATAGTGAAACAGACTCTACAAGACCCAAAAACTAACTTGGCGTCTGCTTCATGAGTTTCTTTAGTTGGTTGGAAAGAAACGCGGTGCCTAGTTAACACAACTTTAAATGCGTATTTTAGAGTGTAAACCCAGATACATAATAATTAGTAATTACGAATCCGAAAATATTCTTAGGACTATAATAAATGTAGAGTTTTAAATCCTTCCATAATCCATTCCAAATTAAGTGTGGATTTAGTATTTTTACAAGTGTAAGTTCAATTTAAGGTGATCGCACATTAGAATTCGTTGAAATGATGTGAACCTCCCACATTCGTCCGCAACGTAACGTATAACGCGCCGCATTTCTTGTACTATCAGAGAAGTTGATTCCTATGCAGATGGGGGACCAACGTAGTTCGGTCGCATTACGTCAAACCCAGCCGACAGATCACAATTAACATTGAATTGACATGATCGACCAAATGACGTTGGTCTCTCAAATGCATAGGAATCAATTTCCTCGATGGTACTATGCGATGCGTACGGTGCTGACAATGACAGCTCTAATGCTTCTTGTGTATTTTGAATGGGTCATTTGAAAATGCATCGCATTGTCTCATCATGTGAATGAGGGTGTTTTTTTTAAATAAATAATAAATAGGTAAATAAACGTTTATTCCCCTTTTTAACCATTACACCACAAGACATTATAACTAAAAAAAATATATGATAATAATAATAAAACTAAAAAACCAAAGAAGTAGAACGTACAAGGTTACAACTTACAAACAATTTTGACAAATGGTACAATTTACAAAACAATCCACTACAAATATGTAATTACAAAGTATCTATACGAAAAAACCAATAACATACTTATTTAATATTCGCACAATAATACGAGTATTTTAAAGTCCAACAAAGTAGGTAATGACCGCAGTTCGCAGTCCCTGATTTTCAGTGGATCCAGACTGTCAGTCGAGTAACAGACCACACAAGTCTCCAGTCCTGTCCTGTTTTAATAAATGTATACTTAATCTACATATAGGTACATTGTATTATACTGTGAAGTGAATAAAGGCAAAGTATGTGCTAATTGCTATAATATAATAATATTTAAATATGATAATTACATAATAAGTTGAAGTTAAGTTAATCTCTATTGTGTCAAACTGCTGTCATATGTCACGATATATCTGTCATGTGTCACGATAATATTATGCCTATATGACACGATAGACCCTAAGGCTACATAGCGGCACCTGGTGGCAAATAGAATTTCAAACACCCTCATTGATACATCTCATTTATTTCCATTAGCATGTTGCCATAACTAACCCTCAATCTTCCTCATTCCAGTGGCACGGCGGCGTCTCCTGCGCTCAAGCGGCCGCAGCCATGGCGGGGGCTCCGCTGCTGGACTCCGAGCTGATCAAGCTGTGCCCCATGTGCCGAGTGCCCATAGAGAAGGACGAGGGCTGCGCGCAGATGATGTGCAAGCGCTGCAAGCACGTCTTCTGTTGGTACTGCCTCGCCTCGCTCGATGTGAGTAACTTCATAAACATAAGCCGGCAACGCACCTACAGCTCTGCTAATACTGCGAGTGTCCATGGGCGACGGTAGTTGCTTTCCATCGGGTGACCCGTTTGCTCGTTTGCCCCCTTATTTTGTTAAAAAAAAAGTATGGATACTCCCGTTCTAATATTGTAAATGCGAAACTTTGTCTGTCTGTTTATTATCTCTTCACGCCCAAACCGCTGAATCGATTTTGCTGAAATTTGGTATGGTGGTAGTCCCGGGTGGACATAGGATACTTTTTATCCCGAAAAAATGTACGGCTCCCGCGCGATAAACGAATTTTGGCGCAACGGAGTTGCGGGCGGCATATATATTTAACACGTTGGCTGCCCACCATACCACACCTTCAGTAAATGCTCCCATGCCCCATACAATTTACAATGGGCTTTTGATCCCGCCGGTGATGCTCATGGCCACACAGAGAAGAAAATGTGATTCCACCAGTGATCCTCATGGCAGCTGTGCACGTGTTAAATATCATGAATACACTTTTTGAATGTCGAATCTACAATGATGTAGTGGCACCGGTTCGGGAACTAGCCCGGCGAGAAGAACCGCCGTAACAAAACTTACTCGAGGCCATCCTTAACTAAAAAGATGGAAAATATTATTGTTTTAAAATATATTACAGCTTCTTATGTTTACTTTGTAAGGTTTTTTTTTTATTTCAGTTAATCTATTCATGATAGCTTTTGATTGGCTGAAATATTAACCAACTTATAGAAGTTGAAAAGATAAACTCAGAAACTGCGCATTCACAGTCTTGACAAAAAAGTTATGGTCGAACTCTGAGGAATTTAATGATTACTTAACTTTAAATAATAAATTAATAATAAAATAATTAATTGAATAATCAAGTTACATCTTAGTCACTCGGTCTATAACACTATTCGTGATTATCAATGAGATAAAATATGGCATATTATTATATTTTATTAGATAACATTTATATTCACTGGCCAGGCGATAATTTTTACAACAAATAAGTGCGTTTTAAATTTGTTTATGGTGGAAAATTTTATTCTCGTAAGTCGTAACCGAATGGGATTTATACAAAAAAATTCTAAGAAAAAAATATACAAAATTACTTACAATTAGATACTTACATTACAATTGCATACTTTAAATTATATTTTGGTCATTATTTTAACGCTTAGGTTTAAGGCCGTCCCCCGAGCAAACGACCTTGGCCATACATTTGCCGCGTTGCCGAGATTGCAGAAGAACCCAATTTTTTTTTACTTATCTGAGTTCAAAATTGACCTAAAAAAATTAAAACGGGGAATATGTAGTTTATGATATTGTCGATCTATTGGCGTGTGTTTTAAATAAAACTTAAAAGTAATTTGTAAATACTAAGGAGATGCTGAATGTATGCTTGAATTTTAATAAATTGGCTTTACTTTGGAAGCTGATATCATGAGTATCATAAACGAAAATAGAAAATTTAAAACGTGGAAAGGAATGTTGAGATACTGAAGATTATTGCTGTATTTTTATTATAAATCTGTAGCTTTCAAATTATTAGTTTATAAGGATCTAAATACGGTAAATTACGGATTCTCCTTAGGGAAGGTCCTTCCCAGCAAGCACACAACACCATTATAACAAACTTATTATAGCACGAGTTAATGCACAAAGCATTATAACCAAATCGTATATCGGCTGTATATCTTTTATACACTCTTTTAAGTAAAATTTGGCCCCCCCCTTTAGACAGCGTTGAGTTGTATAAAGGCTATTTAATAGCATTATAATTATCATATTACTTCATTAATAAAGTCAGTTATGAGCATAGGAATAAACAAATGACATTTTTTGCGACTTTAATACAGTTAATATATAGCTTTTAAAATTACAATCTGTTATTAAAATTTCATAACAATTCTTACTGTTTTACTTCCTCTGTAAAAAAGAAAATCATAAATATTTTAAAAATATATTTATTCTGCTGCCTGCTGTTGGTCGTGCAAAGTATTGTGTTGACCTGAATTATTTGAATGCAGTGTTATATTATGTGACAACTAATATTGAATGGGTAAGTAATGCCTTTATTTCTGATTGTTTTGAGTGAAATTAGCTGCGCACATCATTTTGTCGGGTGAAATATACATGTTATTAGTAAATAATACACGCGCCCTCGCTAAAATACTTTATTATAGTATAAAATTTTTAGAAAACATAACTTATAGTTTTAAAAAATATAAAAACTAGCCTTTAGCAATAGGTTTAACAAATAAAATTGCTTATAAAGGTATCCGTACAAAATACAAAATACAATAAGATAGGAAAAGGAAAGCTAATGGCGACTACTAAAATTAAAGCTTTAGGCATTTGACGATAGCATAATAGTGCTGTTAATTTAAAAATGGCACGTTACAAAAATTAGAGCTCGTATCGCACTATACAAGACACTTACTTATTATGTTCAGCCATATAACAGCACTTCAGAAATATGTTATAATGCTTAAACTCATTATACGTAATAGTGACTGATCGTTATCGAGTTTAGCAGGGTACTGTAATCATTTGGTAGCCTATATATAAAGCCTATATATAATTTATGTTTTTTTGGCATGTACAATTTATAAGAAGGTTAGTACTAACTAGAGTGATGAGTTTTTTCAGAATAATGGCTTCAAGGAGTGCAGAAGAGAGAATTTTGAGATGGCTCGAAGAAGAAGACACTGATGATGGAGATATTTTTTGTTTTCTCCAATTATTAATAAAATCAGTATTTAAATCCTTTTTAAGCTTTCTTTTGACTCCGCCTGTTTTTTTTTTTTTGTTTTTTCCAAGCCTTTTTATCCCTTCTTATATTTTAAATTAGCCAGTGTAATATATTCGCCATTATAAATAACCATTTTGTAAATTCAAATTACGATGTTATTATTGCTCATAGTTCTAACAATACTTTTATTTCGATCAAAATATAGCTATATACTGTAGAGATGAATAGATCAGAAAGAAAACGGAGCAAAGGCATTATTTGTTATAAAGTCAATGTTAATATAGGGCTAGCATTAAATTAGCACAACCATGGACTATTAGAAAGCTTTTATTCCTACAAAAAATCAATATACGTTCAAAAGCACTATAAATTAGTTTATTAATGCTTATTTAAAGCGTAAAGTTTTTCTAATTACCAATGTAAGATAATAGTCTTAGTATAAGTTTGAAAGCTGTTTTAGAAGCTGTAATTTAGAATTGTCCTACGTTAATTTAAGGTTTTTGACATTGTAACAATTTTTTGCTAACTATATTATAGCAGTAAGCATAATTTGATGCAATAAATGCCTTTATAGAGTATTCATATTTGGATAGTGACGATTAAAAGAATAAATATGACTTCAAGACATAATTCTGTATCTGTTTTGGTTAATATACAAGTTGTGTGCTTGCTGGGTTAAATCGTAAAGTACATAAAATGATCCATTGTTGGCTTATAAATATATTCGTCTACGCATGAGAAATCTCACCGTTCACAAACTGTAAACATTGACATAACAATTTATGAGAATAATAGTTAATAAGCGTCGATACTATAGATTTAAGAAGATTTTGAGAGTAAATATAATATTTTTATGGCTCCCTGAGGTCAAAGGATTAAATTAATCATCATGAAAATAAATACATAAGTTAAAAAAGGTTATTCTTTCATGGCGCTGCTACTTTCACAGTGAATTCTATACAGGGTACTCATGTAACACACCCTAAAGTATTATCACTTTGTTTTGTTACACCCTGTATACATATCTAATTAATCAGTTTTTTTAATACATTAGCAAAGTATACGTCTTCTTTTTTATATGTCTTCTTTTTTAATTAGTAAATTTTCTAAATGCATTAGAAGAATAATTAAATGTTTTACATTACACGATACGATATCGGATGTCGGACTAATCATGACGAAGATTATTAAATCGCAACATCGCTCAATAACTTTGTCCACACTGGGCCTTTTTTTGTTCATCAAGGGCATGCGTTATAGCGCAGTCAACAGCGAACGTGAGGCATGCCCGTGACGCGCGTTGAAATCGTAGCGATGACTATGACACTTATCTTTCAACGCGGGTGGATTTTGACGCATTCAATTATTGAATATGCCAAGCGAAAGTTGAATAAAAAGAAGATGACGAAAATTGCATAATGTGGACATAGTTATTAGCTATATCCACACTCATTGTCATTTTTGTTTTTTGGATACGGTCAGAGGGCATGCGTCGCGGGCATGCCTCACGTTCTCTGTTGACTGCGCTATAACGTATGCCCTTGACGAACAGAAAAAGGCACAGTGTGGACAAAGCTTTTGAATTTTAGTAGTGATAAACTTACTTTATATTAAATTTTATTTTAATGATTTTTAATTAATGTTTTCAGGACGATTTCCTACTCCGGCACTACGACAAAGGCCCGTGCAAGAACAAACTGGGACACTCTCGCGCCTCTGTGCTGTGGCATCGCGCGCAGGTATTTTATTTTATAGACCATTCTCCATTTTAAAGCACACAGAAAATATTTTTAGTACATTTTATTCAATGTAAAGACGAGGTAGCGAGTAACGAGCACTAGATTATTGATTGTTATTTGATTTAGGGACCTATCAGATGTCACGCTGTCAAGCGGTCAGTTTTGCGTTCTTTGTATTGTAGGTATTAAGTTATACTATAGAGATACTTAGGGCCAACGCTAAAACTCGCGCGGACGCACGCTCGCGTGTGTATAAATGAAAAATAGTATGGGCAGGCCTGTCCCACTCGCGCGAATAGGCATCGAACTGTAAGTACCACCCGCGGGTGGCAAATCAGTAGGGACTCACAAGCGAGCGGTGACGCACGCGCACGAGTTGTTCGTTGCATACCTGCGTATTGCGTAACTGATTCGATCGCTATCACAGAATTGATATTAATCTCACAATGGACAATAAAAAGAAAAGGGCAAAGAAATATTGCGCGATGCGTACTATTCGAAACCTCATTTGTTTACAAAAATAACTAAGTTATACAAACACTTTAAGTAGGTAATATAAGACCGGTTTCAATAATTAAGATACGGTACCTATCGAATCTAAGTACGCGTAACTAGTTACACGTGAATTTATGATAATTAAATCTACATAGTACTAAGTCATAATATCTTAGATTATTTCGAGTTAAATAAAATGTAGTTAATTAAATATAAAGATTATTATATTATTTTTTAAAAGAGACAACCCTGATTTCTTCAGAAAAGGTACGAGTTATGCGATAGAAAGAGAGCGGAGATGTAGGCAAATATAATTGTAGGCACCTAGCACTGCGCGTTCGGAATTTGAACTTTATAGTATCGTAGCATGAGTCGTTAATTCTTTAAACGGGTTTCGTTAGTGGGAATTCTATTGGTACAACTAATATATATTCTGTGGTATGGGCAGCGCAGGCGCGTGCGACGGAGCGCGGACGCGAGCGACGACGCTGCCCATACTATTTTTCATTTATACACACGCGAGCGTGTGCCTGCGTGAGTTTTAGCGTTGGCCCTTACACATGGGGCGTTCTGACCGCGTCCTCCTGTGTGTGTGACTGACCGCTCGAACGCAGAATGCGAACGCAGAATGCGAACGCAGAACGCGCTCTCTGTCTGATACCTCCCTTATGTCTTATACTAAAATCCAAGGCAAGGTCGATTAAAGTAAATAGTTTTTAATAATCAATTTAATATATTTTCAGGTGGTTGGCATATTCGCTGGCTTTGGCCTGCTGCTGCTGGTGGCCAGTCCCCTGCTACTGCTCGCCGCGCCGTGTATCGTGTGCTGTAAATGCAGGTTAGTGTCGTGTCAGTCGTCAAGCGTGAGGGAAATGTCGTGTGTTGTAAAGACATAGACACATGCAGTTGTATTATAGTGGTCATATTGTATGTATTTTATAAACTCATATTTCGCCAGATTCATAAGCTGGTTAAAACAAAGCTATGGCTTTTTTGCTATAAGTTGAATATGATATGATATGAAACTTTCTAAAATCCATCGATAGACTTATAATATTTTTTTTGTAATTTATTACGATACTACAATGTTTAATTTTACTTTTAAGTTCTCTCGAACTAACTATTCAACCCATTTTTCAGACTGTGCAATCCGAACACGAAGAATTTGGAGGAAGTGGACGAGATTGAGAGCATCACTCCGGGCAGGGAAGAGGAGGGAGAGAGCACCAGGTATCTCTCCGACTGACCTCCGCGCTACTAGACAGCGACCTTGACCTCGGGGACAAACTACAACCTTTGTCCCTGAATTTAGGTCTCATTTTTGACCTTCGGCATTGGCATAAGCGCTTAAAGATGGAGAGGTTTGTCCTTTGAAACTTTACGGACGAATGTAAGGTCATACTCGCATTGACCAAGTGACTTACGAAATGACAAAATATTTATTTTACATAAGAAGGTGTTTCGATCGACGTTTAACAGTACAAAGAATAAAAGAGTAATGAAAATGAATATTTAAGACCACAAAAATATTTTTATCGTAATCGTAGAGCGAAGCTTAAAGATTTTAGGAGAGAAGCATTTTTTATCCTACGATTTAGCCGGGTTAGTTTTAGACTAGTCAAATGATCTAAAGTCTAGACTTGGAAAGACAACATCGATAAAGAGCATTGTAAGTTTGTGATTACAAAAAGCAGCGATTTAGATTTGTATTTGCTATTACATACTTGAATTGATGATACTCTTGGGTTCTAGAACTTAACTTTCATAAACTATTAGCTTCGTTCAATGTAAGATTAAATAAGTATATAATATATATTCTTTTGTTTGCAATAATTTTAATATTACACCCAGCTAAAAAAAATGCACTTATTTTACCTACGGAATACGGATACATCATTATCGGTCCGATGTCGCATCGGATAGTGTGAAAACGCTCCTTGAAACTAGATACTAGATTAGTATCGGCTTTGTAGAGATAACTTTCTTTTATAATACCCTGATTGACTAATTCGATACACATGTGCGTTTTTGGCAGGGTACTTTAATTATATACTTTTTTTTTTAATCATACGAAATTTTAAGGGTACATACTGACAAACGCGAATTTGGCGTTTTACAAATGTCAGTTCTATAGAACGTGAAGTGTCGTGTCGTTTTGTGTTGCATAGTACGTACATAGAACTATAATTTCGTTACGCTTTTTCGAAAAGTTTCGATATAATAAAACTAAAAGTAATGTTTAAATTCATGTTGCGTTGTTAAAATCTTTTGTATTTGTTCATATTGTTGATAATTCATATTTTGGCCTTAGCTATATTATCATGTTACTAGCTATATGACCGAGCTTCGCTCGGTATTCAAAAAATTCAAAAAACACAGAAAGTGACATTTTATGAAAATGATTCCTAGCTAGATCAATTTATCGCCCCCGAAACCCCCTATATACTAAATTTCATGAAAATCGTTGGAGCCGATTCCGAGATTCCAATTATATATATATATATATATATATATATATATATATATATATATATATATATATATATATATATATATAATTGCTCGTTTTAAGATATAAGATAAATTGTAAAATATTTTTTTAGATCTCTTCTTACTACATAGATGATTGTACGAGTAACAAACATAGTAAAAATCTTATATACTTAGCAAAGAATCAAATCGTCAGTTATATCAAAATATATTGTGAAATATTCGCAAATCCCACTATAAGCATGACAACTTCAAAATAGCGGTTATTACGTAGTACGTACTATAAAGACTCTTGTGCACCCAGTCAAGACTCAAGAGGTATTACACTAGTTTTACCTTTTTAAAACATAATTTAAAAAGTTGTAATGTCAATACGTTGACGTTTAACTTTTTATAAAGTTCAAACGTCAAAATTGTGACCATTAGCAATTATGGAGGGTAGATTTTGAAAAATATAACCTAAAATAGCTGAAATAAAAGCTGCTAATTGATTTAAAATTGGGAGTGCCTCCGCTGCCGGCGCCGGCTCCCAAAAATATCAGGGATGGGAACCGGCGGTAAGTATACTGCCGGCATCCGAGATATAAAACAATGGCTGCCGGCGCCGGCACTCAAAACGGGAGCCGGTGAAAATACGTAAAACGCTAGGTTTCAGTGCCGGTTATCAAATTTTAATAAGAAATACCTATAACCTCAAATATTCGACTTTTTAACCGATTTCCAAAAGTGAAAGTTATATGTTCGCCTGTGGATATTTTAGTTTTTTGTGATGCATTTTGATCAAATGCTACCTACCAAAAAGTAAGATTTTGCAACACAGTTTATACCATGGTTCCGAAGGTGCTGAACAGAACTTCGGACTCCTCATACAATATGTTTGAGAGTTTCAGCTTTGTTTAAAGAAACATAAGTACCAACTTATATGCCTACGTCTACTATGCAGATCACATTAATCATCATCATCACTACCATTAAAACATGCATCCTCACATTATGACTGTATTATTGGTACTTTTCATAGTCCTTTAGCTCAAGACTGATGTTTTCAATGATTATATATTATATGTTACTAAGTATTTTAGAACCTCATTGGATGTTTTTGATCATTATACAGTCATTTGACAAGCGATGTTTGCCATATAGGCGCCGGCAGGCATTTCAGCAACCGGCGCCGGCAGCCGTTTCGGCAACCGGCGCCGGCAGCGGAGGCACTCCCTTTAAAATTTACCCTGTTGCTACTACTCTAGCGCCACCCTAATTTAACGCATTTGAGCAGACACTTTTTACATACAGAGATAGTTCTCCTCCATCTACACTCCATATTAGCAATGAAGTTCAGAGTATGGGGACTTAACTTAGACATTATTGTCGCTTCTATACTGGGATTTGCGAGAGCCTATTGACATAATATCTGTCATGGCCTGTTCAGCTGGCTAAAAACAAGTAGTCCATTAATCCAAATGGCGTTTACGGAATCCAAAATAACTTAAATTTCCTTTTCCTTAGAGTGCGTCCGGTGCAGCCATTTCAAATAAACGACTCGTATGGCCAGCATTATTTGAGCATAGAACTGAACTTGAGACTGAAAGGCGGAGTAGGTGCCATTTTGATTTAGAGAAGGATTAAAGTCTATTTAAATTATGGCTTGTCATAATGTAGATCGAGAAGTTAGTCTTGTTCTTGTGTAGTGTTGAAAGAGAAGCATCCACAAAAAAATCCGTAAATTACTAAATTTTCGATGCGGACATGTGGACGTTTACCGTTTGTAATCTGGCTACGGACGTTCCGATTTAAAAAATGTTAAAATAACGTCTGGCCAGGCTTAAGGTGAGAACGCACTAAGAGACACTACGCGGCAGCAAAGCGACGCGACACTTCACGTTTCATTTGACGTTTTGTGTCGCGAAGCGTCACTCCGTTGTGCGGCTTGGCCACTGACCTCAACTATACAAGTGCGCTGGACTGATGATACCCAGATATATTTTGTGCCTATTTGAAGCGGAATCAGCTCCCCCAATATTCGGGAAGAGAACTAAATCTGACGTAACTTGCAAATGGCCGCTCAATCGCTATTGGTTGTAGAAACCACAGATAATAGTATACTTACCTCCATGGTAGAAACTAGTATTAGTTCCAAGTACTCCCACTACTGCTATCAGCGCCAATATGGCGACTTTCAAACACCATTTTTTACGTCAAATTTAGTTCTCTTCCCGAATATTGTGGGAGCTGATTCCGCTTCAAATAGGCATAAAAAATAGCTGTCATTTCAAAGGTTATCATTAGTCCAGCGTACTTGTACATAATGGAGGTCAGTGGGCTTGGCTCATACGATTTCACACAAGGAATATTTTGCCGTAAAGACTAACGAGTCGCGTCGCTACCGCGTAGTGTCGCTTTAGTGCGATCTCGCCTATAATGTCACTTAGGGTCATTTTGCTTACGCTAGTTTGTTGCGGCAGATTTGCAGCTAGAAAGTGACGAATACTTTAAAATATATTTATAGGGAAATAAGTTAATTTTCCCGGCGTTGCACGCTAAGCAGCGAATACTTAGGTCGTCTAGAAAGCATCACAAAAAAGTCTTCATTTTACGCCTTTTTTGTTTGTATTAAGGAGTTTATCGTTTTTAAATAATGTTATTTTAGTACTTACGTTTGTCCAAATAAAGATATTAGCGCGCTTAGCATAATTTTAATTTTAATTATTTTAATTTATTTACAGTTGGCAACACAGTTACGGGCGACAAATTGTAAATGAAAATATTATATGTATAAAGCACAAAAGGAAGGTCAGTTTATAAAAATGATCTCAACATACAGGGATTATGTTGACTGTGTTGTGTACTGTAAATGTGTAACTGAACATTTGGCGGGATGTGTATAGTGTAGCTGCAATGCAGTGAGGATACATTTTATTTTTATCTGTGGGCGACGCGGGAGTTTGACAGATTTTTTTTCATAGACCCTCTTTGTCTATGGCCTAGAAATTAAGGGTGCAACAAGAAGGGTAGTTTCACACAAAATTTTATGATTCAAAAGAGATTTTTCATTATACTTACATTAAGCAGATCATTCAGAATGCTATCCTATCTGAGATGTAAATAAAGGATAGAAATGAAGGTTTAGAAAAACATTTTCACACAAAAATTCAGCCTTTAATCTTCATTTATTTGAATAGAATTCTATGTGGTCTATTAACACGTACTCTCGGTTTAATATACTAGAATATTGCACCTAGATCAATGTAAATATAAATATTGTACTTAAATTTTTGAGGATCTATAAATGCATGTATTTATTTATTTTTCTAAAACTTATCCAACATAGAAATATAGCGTAGAGTACCTAGGTATATTTAAAATATTTTACTTATCGTAAATATATAATGTTACGTAATGAAAATGTAAAAAAAAAAACATTAAGGTTTTAAACTTTTTACTGATAATTTGTCCAAGTTCTCTGAGTACTATAAATATTTAATAACTGATCCTCAATAGCTTGTGTAGCAAGCTAGATAAAGCATTTTTAGTGTTAATCAAAAGTGTCTGTAGGTGATCTAGGATAAGAACTCTTTGTAACTTTTGTTTTAAGTCGAACTTAACATTGTCTCGTAACGCTAAGTACTGACATACGGTTTTGCTCGATAGTTTTACTCCAAATCGAGCAATAACCACCGTGTGGACCGCAAAACTGACAGCTCGAAGGCTCGCTTCGAGCCGGCTCGATGGAATTAAATATGTCATTTCCTTCGATTCGGAGTAAAACTATCGAGCAAAACCGTATATGAGTACTTAGCATAAGATGAGTTTTTTGCGACACATAAGATTATCTTTGCTTAGTTTTCATTGTACTTATTAATTAGGTTTTGCATTGCCTCGCTACTGACTACACAAACGAGATGTCAGCTAATTATTTGTGATTATTTATCATTGGGATCATTAGGCCTGGTCACACCACACATCCTGTATGTTTGGTGTGAACGAGACCTAAGCTAACTCATTGTATGATGTATGTACCTAATTAGGCACAAACATATAATAACACATTTATTTCAACTAGATAATATATTTATTGTTATATAATATTTTTTTGTTTTCAATATGACAAGAAATGTAAATAATTTAATTCTGTTATTGTCTTGTTTTTGTGTATCATTTAGTTACTGTGAACTTAAAGAATATAGATTTTTGGAATAAATGATTCTCGTTCATTAAAAATGGGTTTTTACTATTCACCCTTTGTTTTTCCCAATGTAATGAAGTTACAAGACTTACACGTCCTAGGACATTTTTTTTTTTCATAGAAGAATTTATAATGTTTGTAGTAAGTAATTATTGTATCAAGTCTAAAATAACTCACATAACTTGAATAAAATGCAGTAATTGTTTCATTGGTGATATGAAACATATGTATTTTGAATCTTATAGTAAACTAGCGACCCGCCCCGGCGTCGCACGGGTATAAAATATATAGCCACTGAAAGAAATGATTAAAATCGATAGCCTATAATCCTTCACGTGGTGTAGTGTATATATTCTTTGACGTGGTCTACTTATCTGTGCCAAATAACATAAAAATTGCTCCAGTAGTTCGCGAGATAAGCCCTTTCAAATAATTTCCCCCGTTTTTTCTCTATTAGTCTTAGCGTAATAAAATATAGCCTATAGCCTTCCTCAATAAATGTGCTATTTAACACTGAAAGAATTTTTCAAATCGGACCAGTAGTTCCTGAGATTAGTGCGTTCAAGTTAGTCCTTTCAAATAATTTTCCCCGTTCTTTTCCACATTTTCCTCTATTTCTTCGCTCATATTAGTCTTAGCGTGATAAAATATAGCCTATAGCGTTCCTCGATAAATGGGCTATCTAACACTGAAAGGATCATCAAAATCCGTTGCGTAGTTTTAAAGATTAAAGGTAACAAAGGGACATAAGGGAAAAAAGCGACTTTGTTTTAAAATATTATAAAGAAAAATCGGTCCAGTAGTTCCTGAGATGAGTGCGTTCAAACAAACAAACAAACTCTTCCGCTTTGTAATATTAGTATAGATTAAACTCCAAAGGTTTTTTCATAATATTCCCTCAAACCCCGTAAGGCCCATATGGGCCGCGACAGCAAAAGATTTCCTGAAATTGGTGATCGAGGGATTATGAAGGTATCAGGGAATAAAGATAAATGATAATAGTTGATAACAGAAACAGAAACAATTTAATTTTTTTCTAAACCTAACTTTATATACAGTAGGGCCTCGTTAATCCGGAGAGGCAAAAACACGACCCTTTTCGAAATATCGAGGCGTCCGGATTATAGTATGCAATATTTAATGTTAATAAAACACATACTTTATAACCTTAGTTTCTTTAATCAATTTTTGAAAGACTTCCAAAAAGGAGGAGGTTATATAATATCATAAAGACAAATTAATGTAGGTACATGTTCATAATAATTACAATCATATTGTAAGAAATCAGTAAGTTAAAATAAAACATTAGTTAAACTTAATTCCTTATTTTTCATCCGTAATACTCTTCTGTTTATGATTTTCGCACTTCATTCCGAAAGCTTGGTCTCTACTCTTTAAGTTGATGAAGAAACATAACTTCGTGGCTATCAAATTCGTTATCTTCCGCACATTTTAAAACAGTGTTTAAAGCTCCGGCCGGCCAGATTACAGCGATCACCGAACAAGCGGGAGTCCGGATTACCGAGGCCCTACTGTAATACAAAATATTACAAAGGGCTCACAAATTATAACAGGTCATAATTAATTAGTATCAGTAACATCATTATTAGTTTCATCCTTTAAAAAATCTACATCTGAGCTTGAAATAATTTTTGGTACCAGGTTCTCGGTTACACAATATGTACTTTGTGAAGCTCTATAAGGTTGTCAGAGAGCAAGACACATGAACCATCATCACACATCATGTGACATGATCTGCATTGGTTTAAATGCCTTTAAGGAATCCTCATCTAAACCTGAGTCAACAATTTTTGGCAGCATGTCTTCAGGTTTTACCATACCCTTTTCAGCCCTGCTGTGCTGTCAAAGAGCAATGCATTCTTGAATTCTCCTCTCATGTCAAGCATATAATGCATGAAAGTATTCTTCACTTTCAATGGCAGCTGCACTTTCGCTGTTCTTCTATGTTCTTTGCAACATATATTTTCTACTGGCACCTTCATAATTCTGTTTTGCCCAAATGGGGAATATGTAACAAATGTTACATGACGGCCGCCTTTGTTGAGGATAAGGTACCTCACAGATTTGAGTGTATACATCCAGATCATAGCTAGTGATCCCGTGCCTGAAAAAAGATAATTATATGGAACAAGGGAAATATCAAATTAATTTACAAAATTTACCTAACAAGGAACCACTTAAACAAACTCACCAATTACTATAGCAATTGTACTCAAAGTGTTCTTATATTTATTTTCGCCGAGATTTATTTTCTTAAACCAGGGAGTATTCTCATCAATAGCTGATCTATCTACAGGAGCATCTTTCAAGCTTTTAAATGCAAAGAATCCTAGGTAAGTCCAAAATACGTACTGAATTGCAGCAAAAATATTCATATACTTATAAAACTTTGGATTCTCATATTTAAATAATATCACATCTTTGGCGACGTTCGTATTTACATCGTGAACTGTTTTTGTAGCCACTGAATTATATTTGATAGCAGTGTTAGCAGTAAAACACCTTTTAGTGTTTATAAAACTACACAATGTAGGTCTTCTTAAAATAGTCCCCGCAAATACAAGAGCATTCATTTTGCTTTAAATTTAATTTTAAACATCCATAAGAGTATCACTAATAACACAATTTATTAATATTTAATAAACTTTTGTTAATAAAATAATAACTTGTTTTAATTTTTATAACCTCAAATTCTTACAAAAACATTGACAGTGAGTAATGAGTATAGTGCGTTTCATCGAATAGTTCCTTTGCCGTCATGTTGACATTCCTGTCTGTCAATAATGTAAGCAAGGTTGACATGCTCTGCGAGTTTTCTTAATTTTACTGTGATTTCGTGAGAAAATCATGCCGAAAACATTAAAGAGTGGTGAAAAAATGATGGTGCTAAGAGTGAAAGAGTTTTGTGAACGTAAAAAACGTAACTAGGCCCCAATAATTCCATTAAACTCGGGTTGTGGCCATTACGGCTTAGTGAAATAGGGTTACCAGCGTCAGTTTAATCACCCTTAAACACAGTAAAACTTATGAATACATGCAGAGTGTGTCTACCGTGTTTACGTTATTAACAGAGAATTCCAACATGATGGCAAAGGAACTATTTAATGAAACGCACTTGTAGTAACGAAAACTACATACACGCGAACGAAGGCGCGGGTAAAAGCTAGTACAATAATATTATCAGGGCGAGCGAAGCGAGCCCTAGTACTTCTTACAACCTGAACATTTTGTGGTTCACTTTACGGACAAACTATCACGCCTATTGATTTGTGCTTTAACCTAGTATTTACATGTAAATGTGTTATCATCAGTCAGTGAAGGTGTGATGACGCGAGCCCTCACAAAGCTCGGCTTTTAGCTAGTAAATGCGAAAGTGACTTTGCTGGTTACGCCTTCACACATAAAGTACTAAGCGGATCATCATAAAACTTTCATAGGTACACGTTGTCTGGAACTCTGGAGTATGGAGAAGGACATAGGGTACCTTTTATCCCGGGAAAAAGAACGGTCCCCGAGGGATAGACGTTAACGTAGGCAAAGCCGCGGGCGAAAGCTGTTAGAATTATGTACAATTATCTTTAAGTGCATTTTGTGATAACATATTATCTCCCCTAATTTAAGGTAGCACAATAAGGGTAATGTGGCAACATTAATTTGCATAAGTGCCAACATGACGGCAAAGGAACTATTTGATGAAACGCACTCTAGTGACAAATTACAAAATGTAATTTTGAGTTTTGACAATTCAACTGTCAAATGTCAATGTTACAGTCAAAACTCTTAACCAGTCAAAAGTACTATTGACTAACAAAATCAGTCAAAACTACTTTTGACTAAACAGGTTGGTCAAAACTTATTTTGACTGACAATTATTGGTTATTAGTACTTTTAACTGAAAATTTGCGGTTAAAAGTACTTTTGACTGGCGCTCTTAGTCAAAAGTAGTTTTAACTGCAATAAAGCATTAGTCAAAAGCACTATTTGTAACATTAGTGTACTTTTTGGCATTTCGTTCTTACGAAGGCTGTTTGAAATGTTCTCGGTCTAACATAATGTTGCTGTGTGGCTTACAAGCGTATAAATTATGACATGTCCTATACACCATTCTTAGGTAGCTTAGAACTAACGCCTTTTGTAAATTGCTTCGTTAGAAAAAATAATGAACAACCGTTTTATTCCGAAATTATGACGTGGAAGAGTTATGCTTTGGCGCGAATGGGCCGGCTCGACCGGAGAAATGCTACGGACTTACAGAAAACCGGCGTGAAACAGTCCTTACGCTATGTTTCGCCGAGTGATTGAGTTTACCGGAGGCCCAATCCCCTACCCCCTAGAAATTCCGCAGTTGAAAACCAATTTGTGAACCCAGGAAAAAAGAAGAATTTGGTACCCAACTGCGTAAACATGAACTTCGGTAATAACAGGGGATTACAGTCCAACCTTTACCACCTTGAGACGACGCAGATATCGAGCATTTCTTTCTGTCCAAAGCTGGAGTGTGTGTGTATATCAGAGATGATATCAGCTCTCGTCACTTCAGCAATCCTGAAGTCAGGGACCTCTCAACATTATGGCTCCGCATTGATTGCAACGACCACTCTCGCATCTGTGCGTGCCTCCATAGAGGTCCCATAGTGGTGGCTGGTGACCCTAAAATGGACCGACTCTTTGAAAACCCGCAAGCTGCTTCAGATTTAGTGCAGTAGCAGATCCCAAAGAGATCATACACCTTGGATTTATATTGACATACTACTTTAACGCCCAAAACGCCGACTGTCTCTATTCCCCGACTAATCATGTGAGGAGATCTGTCTGCGATTTTGCCCTTGCGAACGACCTAACACAAGATCCCTGTTGGACCTTCTGCTGACTTCCAATCCTTGCCTCTAGGTCTTTCAAGAGAGATTTCACTCGGGCAAAGAAACAGCACTTCAATAGAATTAGTGAGAGACTCGAGCGCCTCGAGAAATAGCAAATTACATTTGTTGTATGCCTAAGGTGACCATACGTCCCGCTTTGGGCGGGACAGTCCCGCTTTCAGGCAGTCTGTCCCGCTGTCCCCCGCGAGGCTGAAACTGTCCCGCTTTTGCAAACAGACCTAATGACAATAATTTAAAAGTGTTTTTGCGTTTGCGTTTTACAACAAACGTGATTATTCTGCTATATTGTGTCAAATAACATAGAAATTGCTCCAGTAATTCGTGAGAAAAGCCCTTTCAAATAAATTTTCCCGCTTTTTCCTCATTTTTCACTGTTTATTCGCTCCTATTAGTCTTGGCTTGATAAAATATAGCCTAAAGCCTTCCTGGATAAATCTAGAACTGACATAATTTTTCAAATCAGACCAGTAGTTCCTGAGATTAACGTGTTCATACAAGCAATCAAACTCTTCCGCTTTATATTATTACTAGCAACCCCCCCCCCCCGGCGTCGCACGGGTATGAAATATATACCTAGCCACTGAAAAAACGATTAAAATCGATAGCCTATGATCCTCCACGTGGTCTACTTCTTATCTGTGCCAAATAACATAAAAATTGCTCCAGTAGTTCGCGAGATAAGCCCTTTCAAATAATTTCCCCCGTTTTTTTCCACATTCTCCTATTAGTCTTAGCGTGATAAAATATAGCCTATAGCCTTCCTCAATAAATGGGCTATCTAAGACTGAAATAATTTTTCAAATCGGACCAGTAGTTCCTGAGATTAGCGCGTTCAAGTTAGCCCTTTCAAATATTTTTCCCCGTTTTATCCACATTTTCCTCTATTTCTTCATCAAAATCCGTTGCGTAGTTTTAAAGATTAAAGGAAACAAAGGGACATGAGGGAAAAAAGCGACTTTGTTTTATAATATGTATAGATAGTAAAGTAAATAATAATGTATAGGCACTTTGATAATAATTATTCATGTATTTCAAGGGGGGGGGGGGGGGGAGAGGCGGGGATTCTGTATTTGTCCCGCTCTGACAAAAAAAAATAATGGTCACGTTATGTATGCCCCCCTTTAAATATTTGATTAATTTTGTTTTTAGTATCTGTTTTTATAGACATACACAAACTGTGAATACTTCAGAAATATATCTAAAGTGGTTATTTAGATACAGCCTGGAGACAATCAGATGGACAGACAGACATCAAAGTCTCAGAAAAACTGGTGCCACGTTTTCCGACTAAAATCGAATCCACTCTTCGCTTTTTCTCACTTTTTACGAGTTTTGACTGATACAATCAGTCAAAACCGCTTTTGACTGAATCACTTAGTCAAAAGTACTTTTGACCAGCTTCATTGGGCAAAAGTACTTTAAACTGTTATTTTAGTCACAAGTATTATTGACTAAAGCATACGGTCAAAAGTAGTTTTGATTGATTTTGCTAGTCAATAGTACTTTTGACTGGTTGAGAGTTTTTACTGTAACATCAATACGTTATACTTTTTATTTTAAAATCGAGAAAAGGTGGCATAGGGCGTTTGCACACTGCACGATAACGACACGACACGATACCACAGAATAGAGGGCCACCGCACATAATAGTCGTGTTCGTTTGCTTTTTAAACTGCGCATGCGCGGCTTTTTTGTGTGTCGTGTGAGTGTCATATTCTAAAATACCTTGTCATGTTCTAAAATACCTGTCAGATTTTCTAAAATTTGACAGAAATTGATCGGTATTTTAGAATATGACACTCACACTGATGACACTGACACACAAAAAAGCCGCGCATGCGCAGTTTAAAAAGCAAACGAACACGACTATTATACAATTTCAAGTTGGCCGACTATCGTACAAACTGACTATCGTACTAATTCTAATATTCTGTCACTTAATATTGAATGCACCCAAAATATTCTCCTTTCTTTTCGCCTTCGTTTTATTAGTGCCACAATAAAAGCGTGCTTTTTACGCATTTTAACACGCACGTCGCTAGGCTAGCAACACCGTTACCAACTAAATCTAAAAGCCTGCGGCTGGCAGCGTACACGATGAAGTTGTCCAATTAAATTGTGACACTACGCAATTTAGTTTGTACGATAGTCGGCCAACTTGAATTTGTATTATATGTGCGGTGGCCCTTATCTATTCTGTGGTATCGTGTCGTGTCGTTACCGTCGCAGTGTGAATACGGGGCGTTCCACGCCAAGCGGACAGGAAAAAATAGTCGATGTCTCCGATTTTGATAATATTTGGATATGTTATACCTATACGTGTTATTAATACGTGTGCCAAATATTTTTGTAATATAATGGCTAGATTAAAAATGATGGGACTTTGAAACGTGACTTTTCTATTCGACACTCGGTGCATCAAAGCCGATTATAGATTAAAAAAATATATATTAGAATAATTAAACCACTGAACTTGTTTCTTCATTTAATTAGCTCTTTAACTGCATTTTTGAAAACAAAAAAAATGTTTTTTTCTTTAAAAAAAATGCAATTTTTTTTCTTGATTTTCTCAAAGAGGGACTTCTTCCTTTCCTCCTTTTGATTTTTTTTTTATATTTTTTGTGTAAATAGCTAATATTCTATAGAACATTCCTGCACAACTTCTATAATGGGCCGGAAAGTGGATTAGGAGCTAGACTGAAAATACTTCCGAAGGGTGGCATCCAGCGCCATACTGTACTATGGGCAGAAATCGCTTAGTAGTGGAAATCGCCAAAAAACTTCGATTTTGAAGTGGAGAAATGTACCCTTAGATAAGTTTTTTTAAAGAGTAACATAATTAAAAAAAAACAGAAATATATATTTTTTTTGACAAAAAAATTTTTTTTTTCACGATTTTTTTTTCTTTTCTCTTTCAAAAATCTATTGAATGTTACTTTTCACTACATCAAAATTGATGTTATTTGCCAATTTCCACTATGTATCGTACATATCCCAATATTATCAAAATCGGAGACATCGACTATTTCTTCCTGTCCGCTTGGCGTGGAATGCCCCATACGCCAAAAGTTTTTGCACATTGATTTTTATACTGTTGATAGCTAGGCTCCTCGGAACTTCTAGCTTCTTTAAAATTTAAAGCCGTGTCATAAGATGGTCGTAACTTCATAAGTCATAACTCATAATAATATTACGTCACAGTCACTCACAACTCACAAGTCACAACTCATAAGTCACAACTTTATGCGCCTTCCGAGTTCCGCCTTCATAAGTCTTAATAGAAGCCTTCTAGTTCATACTTGAGTTCATAACTTCATAAAGGGCATTCACGGCAGGCTGCTTTGCCGTCCGCCGGTTTATGCAGGATTGTGAATGTTGTCGGCTGTCGCCTGTCGCAACTCGCAGCCTGCATGGCGGTCGGCAACACCGAGCAGGCTGCAGGATGCGACATGAGTCCTGCACAAAGTGTGCAAGCTCCGCCCACCGGCCACCGCTTGTAGTCCACCGCGAAGGACAGTGACTCGACGTCCTGCGTGGCGGACTGCAGTGTAGAAAGCAGGACCGTGAATTGGGACGCAGGACTGCATTCTACCATTTTGTTCATAGGTGCCGGCAGGGGGGTGCCAGCTGGTGGTGCACTTGCACCCGTTGGGAATTTCGGGATCAACAGGAATTATTATTGAAATAAAAAGCCCTGTAACCTTATTACCATGCCGTACAAAGATACATAGTTCGTAATGTTTCGGCACTAAATGTGTTGTGTTGACGTTAGGGCTCCATTCCACCGCGGCGCACGCTGTGCACGGCCACGCGCACGCGTGGACGTGCACGGAGACTACGTGGGTCAACGTTTCCACTGCCGCACACGCTATACAAACACGTTACCACAGACTTATATCAAGATTAGATACCGCGTACTTCGCGTGCCATCGCGTTCCCAAACGACGAGCAATTTCAATCTTTCGAAAGTCTGTTCAGTCTGCGCTCCACCGTTATCGGAATCGGACGTCAATCGGAATTCTAAAAATGCCTAATTGTGCCGTATTGGGCTGTGGAAATTCGAATAGAAACGTTGGTCTAAATAGTGGACACGTTTCTAATCATCTGTAAGTAATTTTGTTATTAAATCATGTATCCTTAATTTTAAAATCAATTATTTAATGTTAATCGTGGGTGGTTGTAGTTTTTACCATGAAATCCACGTAACTGCGTGTGTACCGCATGATTCATAGTACATTGCCGCTTTAGTTAGAAAATTATAGAGCCCGTTCTGTTTGTCCGCTATTGGGTTTGAGCCAAAATAAATGTACCTTTCTCACATGACTCTTGTGAGAAACATTTCTCACGTTTCTCACAAAAATCAAAAACGTTTCTCACATTTCTCACAAAGATGCGTTCACATAGGTTACTTTTTACCGATGAACAAATAGGTACCTATGACATATTATGAATTATGATTTAGATGTTCAGGAATAAACATTGGATTCAAATATGTACATGATATTTTGTGTTTAGTCTAAGGAAGATATTTAGGCCAATATAATGTGTATACGTATACTCATATAGATATAATGTTGTTGTTGTACCCTAACTCCTAACTTCTTAGGAATTGGACCTGCCATCATCAGCTGAGCTCCATGACATGATAGCTATCAGACTAAAATACCAGAACAACTTAATTAAATACTTGAAAACACTGGGTGCGTGCCTATAAAATTTGAGGGTCGCCCTCGATATCTCTAGGTTTCCATCATCAGAGACTTGGTGACAACGGGACCATCTGTAAAGTATATCTGTAGGTATACCCTTTCAAACAAAAAAAGAATTTTTCAAATCGGTTCAGGCGTCTTCCAGTAATCGAGGAATATACATATAAACATACTTTTAAAAATCCGACAAATTGAGAACCACCTCCTTTTTTGGAAGTCGGCTAAAAATAAAAACACCTTCAAAAAACAATCAACCTTTTGACTGACTTTTTGACCCTTCTTCGATATGTAACAAATACTTTTTTTAAAAACACATTAATCCTTCGATCGGAGGTTCTAAAGGGCCCCCGAGACGGTCAAACGGTTTGACTCAAACACGTAAATTTTGGTTTGACTCAAACCATTTTGATCGTTTACAAAGCTAGTTTGAACGGTTTGTCAAACATTTACTTGTTTGAAGCTCGTTTGATGAAATTTCATATTTTTGTTGTGTTTGACGCGCCGTTTGATCGTGTTCCGATGCGTTTGAACAAACTTTGTACCATTCTTTGGATTATTATATTATTATTTTTAACCGACTAAAAAAGAGGAGGTTATCAATTCGACCGTCGACGCGTATGTATGTAATATTTCCAGAACTGCCCAGTATTCGTATATATACGAAAACTGGGCAGTTCTGGAAATATTAGTCTATATCAGATATGTTAGTCTATATCAGCATCTGAACAAATGTGCAAAATTTCAAAGGTGAATGTATGTTTTTATGTTTGTGTTCACATATCTCCGGAACAGCAAGTCCGATTTGAATATGTTTTTGTTGTACTATATAGGTATTGTTTAACATGGGAAACTTCTGCAAGTTTCATCAAAATAGGTTTAGTAGTTTTTGAGATAGGGAATTTAAAATTCTCAATTTCGTACAATTTTTAAGTCGGTTTTAAAAAAATAATATTTATTCGTCACAAGACGTGTGCTTCACAGCGCGTATTGAACCAAACTGCGCAGTGTCGTTTGACAAACCATTCAAACCGACATCAAACGGTTGCATCAAACACGTAAGGTTTGAATCAAACCGTTTGATCGTCTCGGGGGCCCTTAAGAATTCCCATTGTATTCTTTTGTTCTCGCGATCACCGGTGCTCACGCGGGACCTGAGGGATTAAAATCGGTTCAGCCTAAACGCGAGATAATCACAGCCAAACATACACACAATATACATACATACAAAATGAGAATCTCCTTTTTTTTTAAGTCCGGTAAAAATATATCACATTCCGGTCATTTTTATGTAAGACAAAAAAGTACGTAAATAGGAATATAATTAAATACTTTGAGAAACGGTCATGTGAGAAATATGACCAGTATAAACGTGCCTTAGTTTTACATTTTTGTTCGACCGTTTCTCACAGGCATACGTAACATGATGCCAACATGCAACTTTTAAATCACTTTATTTGATTATAAGCTAAAAATCGGATGCTACGAAAGCGTGACCCTGTTGTATTGGGATCACTTTACTATCAAAATGCTTTGTGCTAATAATAAACAAAAATATTAATTATTTTCTTGATGCGTTTCTCACAGGATTTTTGACGTGACAACGTCTTATAATTCGATATGGGCTGCGCGCACGAAAAAACATGACGCAATATGCGGCGTTACCTCGCTCTGAGGCGTTCTGAGGCAGAAATGTACAGTCGGGGAAATGAGTTGTTTAGCAGAAATGTACAGTCGGGGAAAATTGTGCTAAGCAGAAATGTACACTCGGGGAAATGAGTTGTTTAGCAGAAATGTACAGTCGGGGAAAATTGTGCTAGGCAGAAATGTACAGTCGGGGAAATGAGTTGTTTAGCAGAAATGTACAGTTGGGGAAAATTGTGCTAAGCAGAAATGTACATACGGGGAAATGAGTTGCTTAGCAGAAATGTACAGTCGGGGAAAATTGTGCTAAGCAGAAATGTACATACGGGGAAATGAGTTGTTTAGCAGAAATGTACAGTCGGGGAAATGAGTTGTTTAGCAGAAATGTACAGTCAGGGAAATGAGTTGTTTAGCAGAAATGTACAGTTGTGGAAAATTGTGCTAAGCAGAAATGTACAGTCGGGGAAATGAGTTATTTAGCAGAAATGTACAGTCGGGGAAAATTGTGCTAAGCAGAAATGTACAGTCGGGGAAATGAGTTGTTTAGCAGAAATGTACAGTCGGGGAAAATTGTGCTAAGCAGAAATGTACAGTCGGGGAAATGAGTTGTTTAGCAGAAATGTACAGTCGGGGAAAATTGTGCTAAGCAGAAATGTACAGTCGGGGAAATGAGTTGTTTAGCAGAAATGTACAGTCGGGGAAAATTGTGCTAAGCAGAAATGTACAGTCGGGGAAATGAGTTGTTTGGCAGAAATGTACAGTCGGGGAAATGAGTTGTTTAGCAGAAATGTAAAGTCGGGGAAAATTGTGCTAAGCAGAAATGTACAGTCGGGGAAATGAGTTGTATAGCAGAAATGTACAGTCGGGGAAATGAGTTGTTTAGCAGAAATGTACAGTCGGGGAAAATTGTGCTAAGCAGAAATGTACACTCGGGGAAATGAGTTTTGACGTGACGTCTTATAATTCGATGGAGCCGGCTGCACGCACGAAAAAACATGACTCATGCGGCGTTACCTCGCTCTGAGGCGTTCCATTTAAGGCTTGAAGTGCAAGCGAGAGCGCGGAACGAGCGACAAAGAGGCACGTTGTCACGTTCAACTATCGTCAGTAAACCGACTTTACAGACAACCGTTTTTCACAAAAAATATGGACGACCAAAATAAAATCAACAACATAACAAGACACAGAGGGAAACTGACACTTTTTCTTTTTAATAAATGATGTTGTTAGCTTTAAAAAATGTGGAGAAGTGGTAGTTTCTATAATTCTACAGGGGTGTATATAGCGTTTCTCACAAATTGTTTCTCACAGGGCAAAATCTAGGATGCTCTCATAAACAATTTTTATTTTTATTATTTGATAAGCTAGGCGATAAAATATCAACAAAAGAGAAGGCCAGGTACTACACGAACCTTTTATAAAATTCTAATTCTAAGCTTCCTAAGAAATTTTGGAAATTTTGAGCTATTATCGTAACGAGGTAGTGAAATAGACATGTTTCATCTGTATGGACAAAAAAATTAAAAATAATATAAATTACTATGTAAAAAAAACTATGCATGTTGGTGTAAAAAGGACATCTAATTTTTAATATACATGGTCCAGTCACCAGTGTAATTAAAAAATAAAAATAAACATGTTTAATGCAATAAACATAGCCATAATTATTATGGGTTGAAGGCGGTGGACACGATATTTTTTACTAAGGTACATTTATTTTGGCTCAAACCCTATTGAGTGCGCAATGGAAATAAAACAATCGATACTTTCACTCATCGCTTAGTTTCCGTGTATTATTTTCCTCTATGGTTTCAAGGTACAGTCAATATTCTCATTTTATCTGTCAAATGAAGCAAATAGTGTTGTACATATTCTCGATTCTAATTAATCGATCGACATGAAACAGAGGAATTATAATGTTCGCTTTAGGATATTTTGTGACTCGGTAGTCGGTAATAAGGTACACGCAGTAGGTATGAAAAAAGTGGCACGCTCGTTTTCATACAAAGGGAGCGACATGCGGCTTCTATCTTGATCTATTTCTGTGGTGTCCAGCGTTGAGCTACGTTTGCACCATATTCGAGCAAGCTACGTGGGTCAATTCGTGCGTAGCGTGTCCGTGGGTTGCAGTGGAAACAGTCACATATATTTTCTTACATAGCGAAGCTTGACGCACGTGCGTAGTCTCTCCGTGCGCCGCGGTGGAATGGAGCCTTAAATAAAAAAAGAAGTATATTTCTGCCGGCGCCTATGATTTTGTTGACAAAGTTTATTGAAATTTATAAAGAAAATAGCTGTTTGTCAGACCAAAAATCACCAAACTATAGTAATAAACAATAAAAATAAATAATAAAAAAACTTGAGAGGTGTCAGGGCCCAAGGGACACCCGGGTGGAACGAAATTAAAAAAAAACGCCATCTAGTTGACGCCCAGGGGCCAGGAAATAGGAATACAATCAACAACCTCTGCCCTACAGTGCATGAACTAATAAAAATGTGTCGTTACAACTTTTCCATCTTCGCAACACGCGTTATGAAGCTACGTTCCAAAAATTATTTTTAACTACATATTAATTATTATTAACAAAAATCTAATATTTTTAAATTGTAAATTATATTATAAATGTACTAACATAGTTCTTAAGCCTAATAATTGTTTCTAACACAGCTATGAATCACTGGTCTGAAAATAAATGATTTTTATTTTATTATTAATTTTTGAAGTGAAAACTTCTTTAGCGGCGGCGTTGAACACTTTTGTGGGATGGGTAAAAACTGTGAAACTCGCGTCAGATTCTCGTGCTGATCGAAAAACCGTAAGACAGTTGGAGAGTAGTGTTGTAACATCGAAATCGATTAATCGAACAATCGATTGTTTTTTTCGATTGTCGATATTTTTTAATCGATTGTAAGGGTTTTGATTAATTAAAAAATCGATTTTTTAAAAATCGATTTTCATAAAAAATGGGTACGAAATTTAATCGATTGTAAGGGTTAAAGGAACAATCGATTGTTTTTTTCGATTGTCGATATTTTTAATCGATTGTAAGGGTTTCGATTAATTAAAAAAATAGATTTTTTTTAAATCAATTTTCATAAAAAATGTGTTAAAAATTTAATCGATTGTAAGGGTTTCGATTAATTAAAAAATCGATTTTTTAAAAATCGATTTTCATAAAAAGTGGGTTAAAAAAATTGTAAGGATTTCGATTAATTAAAAAAATCGATTTTTTTTAAATCGATTTTCATAAAAAATGGGTTAAAAATTTAATGGCTTATAAGGGTTTCGATTAATTAAAAAAATCGTTTTTTTTAAATCGATTTTCATAAAAAATGGGTTAAAAAAAATTGTAAGGGTTTCCATTTTATAAGCCATTAAATTTTTAACCCATTTTTTATGAAAATCGATTTCAAAAAAATCGATTTTTTTAATTAATCGAAATCCTTACAATTTTTTTAACCCACTTTTTATGAAAATCGATTTTTAAAAAATCGATTTTTTAATTAATCGAAACCCTTACAATCGATTAAATTTTTAACACATTTTTTATGAAAATTGATTTTTAAAAAATCTATTTTTTTAATTAATCGAAACCCTTACAATCGATTAAAAATATCGACAATCGAAAATAACAATCGATTGTTCGATTAATCGATTTCGATGTTACAACACTACTCTCCAAACGTCTTACGGTTTTTCGATCAGCACGAGAATCTGACGAGAGTTTCACAGTTTTTACTTTTTACCCATCCCACAAAAGTGCTAAACGCCGCTAAAGAAGTTTTCACTTCAAAAAAAAAAACAGAAAAAAACTTCAAGAGAAAAGTACGCGGGCGGAGCCGGGGGCGACCGTTGTAAACATTAAACCAGCGTTGAAAATTTGTGGGGAATTCCCCAAACTGCGGGGAGTTAAAAGTTGATTGGGGATTCATTGGGGATTGGCATTATGTGGGGATAATGCGGGGATTTTAACATTTTGACATCTTTTGCAATAATTAGCAAATATATTTTCATCATTGTACATTGACGTATCGAACATTTTTACAATCGATTGATCGTAGTAGATTGACAATATTGTTTATGATCAGGGGATTTGCTTTTTCCTATTCTTAAGCATTTGATGTCTGATGCCCACATATTATAATGCGCTGGCTTTGTACAATTTCTGGCTGCAAGACAAGGAATTAAAAACTGGGGGAAGTGTTAAGTGAAACCCTTCAAAGAAAATGCTTTCCACAAAATATAGAAAAGAATATTTATAATATTAAAGAGGTATTATTTCTACAATCTATTTATAAAAAATGTAAGTATCGCTATTTCCATATACCAATTTTGCTACTATTCTTTTTTTTTGACGTGACAACGTCTTATAATTCGATGGAGCCGGCTGCACGCACGAAAAAACATGACTCATGCGGCGTTACCTCGCTCTGAGGCGTTCCATTTAAGGCTTGAAGTGCAAGCGAGAGCGCGGAACGAGCGACAAAGAAGCACGTTGTCACGTTAAACTATCGTCAGTAAACCGACTTTACAGACAACCGTTTTTTTTTTAGGTGAAGGTTCTTGTACGAAAAAATAAAGAGAGTAACGTGAAAGTTGACACAAATAAAATAAAACTTATACTTATTGATCATGATAACTGTTTGAGTTTTTACTACTTATTATTAATTATACTAATGCAAATTATACTCACGTAGTAGAATATTGATTCATTTGAAAAAAAACATGTGTGGGGAATTTGTGGGGAATCAGCAAATTTTTGTCCCCAATTTGGGAAATTTGACCATGACTTTTGGGGAAATCTGTTAATTAGCATTGGCAACCCTGCATTACACGTAGCCAGAATAGCTATTTTCTATTTTTTTAGAAATAGCGTGGAACATCATTGCAAGAATATCGACACTAAAGATGTACTATGCAAATTGCAACCTCTTGCAATTTGCATAATTGCGTACTCATGATGGACGGTTAGTCGGCTAAGCACTGTAGACTGCAGAATGCAGTATAATGTATTGAGCTACGTCCAGCTTCACAGTCCTACAGGGCGGATTACCATGCAGGATAGTGAATGGACCCTTTAAAAGTTTATTTATAAAGTTTATACGGTAGGGTAAAATACGAGTCATCAGAATTTTTCAGTAGATGGACACTTTACACTTTGATCGTAAAAACAAAAGTTTGTGGTTTTATACGACGTAAATAATAATGGAATTAATATTGAGGGGAATTCACGCTACAATAAAAATAGAGTATTTTTTATCAGGTTGCGGTGTAACCAAAATAAAACATCTTTTTGTCGACATGGTCATCACGTGCGCCTTGGTTTTGCAAATGAAAAGAAAAAATTAAGAAACATGCTAAAGTTGTTAATAATATTTTTTATGATACACATTGTGTATGTTATTATTTACGTGTTCTTGTATAAATAACAATATATTAAGTATTTTTTGCACATTCTTAATAACGTTTTATCTCATTTAAATGTTTTTTTGGCCTGTCCTACTACTGGTATTGTAAAAGTGCTAAAAACAGTTATTGGACGTTATTATATGAAATAATACTGATCTACTTGATATAAAATTCGAACGATGAGAGTATTTTCAATACGAAAATAAATTTGCAGCTGACTTGTGTCTTCTGAATACTTCAATGAAGTGTGAGTGTGACTGCTGAATACTTCAAGAACCTACTTGTTGCCGTTAGTTGTATGGAATGAATAAGGGAACGTAACGCAATTTGGGGGCCTTGTAAAATGCTACGGTGCGTTACACAAGGGCTGACAATATTTAAACAACGCGTTAATTTTTTTAGTTTTTAAAGAGAAATTAGAATTTTCAAAATCAGCTACCCTTTTTGTTAATGTTTTATTAGGAAATCCCTGGATTGTGAAGTACGTTCCAATTATTTTTGTCGCTGAAGTAGGCAAATGTCAAGCCTTTAGTTAACTTATATAGCGTGACCAAAAAATCGTGGATCAAATGAAACAGGCAGATAGAGGAAATCGCATTTCCAACAAAAAATAATTATTCTACAGCATGATCATAATTCAATTGCCGTCATGAATATTTATAAATATTTTTGTATTTTTTTAATGAAACCTCAAGTCCTTTCACATCTATAATATTAATAGATGGCGGCCGTAACTCCATTGCGTCAAAGTCCGTTTATCGAGTGGATACCGTACATTTTCCCGAGACAAAAAGTACTATTTTTCCTTTTCCGGGACTCAGTGTCTCCATACCAAATCTATATGCAAAATCCGATCAGTGGTTTGAGCGTAAAGAAGTAATTGACAGACAGACAGACGAACAGACTTTCATACTTATAAAGTTATAATATTAGTATGGATAATAATGTTACAATAGTACTATGTTATATTGGTAAGAATTTTAATTTTTTGAAGTCATTTTTTGTTAAATATTTAATTAAAATACCTTATTTTGCAATAAATAATAAAAATATATGTGAAAACAACAATTATTTATAATACCAATTTTAACCAAATTTCAATCAAACTTTGCTAATCCAACTACTTGTTTTGGGTGTCCCAACTCCCAACTACTGTAATTCCGTCCCAGGAGTCCCATGACTGTGTTTTACCTATCATTCAGTTTTTACCAAAAAATCAATATAAACTGAAAAACCATTGCTATTATGTTTGCATATCATAAGCTAGATAATTTATGAACACAAATATAATATCTATTTCTATTTCATGCGAAGTATTTAATGTTTTACATCTATTTCTGTAAAAAAAATCCTTAGCTGTCCAATGACTGGTAGTTTACGGTATTTTATTCTTTTTTTGTCATCTGGTAATGCCGCAGGCGTCTGTGTCAAATTCATAAATCGAAAAGTGGCCAAAAATCAAGTCAATTCCGTTATTTCATGGCGTTTGGCGGTTTTGTAATTATTTGTTGCAAATTGCTTAAAAATGTTGTGTAAAAGCTAATAAAGCCATTTTATCATTAACTATTGTCTTGTTTCCAAGACGTATTGTGCAAAGCGTTGATCGCTCACGTTTTATATGTACAACAAACAAGATGGCTGATATAAAGGTGAGACTCTTGGCGGCATTTTTATCGTTCGGTTACATTTTATTTGTTTGTATACCCATTAAATAATTAACACGTGTACACGGATATACTGCACTATCTAAAATTACTATTAATAATGCTTTATATCTGCTGGACACTGCATGAGCATTGTTTATAATGTCAAGCTTTCTGCTGCATTTAAAAATCTATTAAATGTTTGCAATCATGTTTTGTACGTATTTCTCGGTAGAAATCACTTCCAAAAGATAAATGACTGCATTTTTATTCCATATATTTTCAATTACAGTTGATAATAAATTCAAAATTAACGTCTATTTTTTATTTGTTTACCTACATTTTGTTTTATTGTAAGTTACTCTGGTTTAAATTTAAAAAATCTGTCCAGTAATTATTATTTTATTCTTTCAGACTTAAATCGAAAAATGAATGATTAGCTAAGCTATAGTACAAACATTTTCTTTTTAAATAACTTCTAACTGTTAGAATGCATAGTTGATATATTTTTTTTTACTTATTGTTTTAACCATAAAAAAAATTCAACTTTTTCAGTCTATGTTTAATAAAATGAGCAATTCTGTTCAAAATGGCAATGCCGATGTTGCACCTGCACCGGCCAAGGGCAACAAGGGTGCCATCGAGAAAATATACCAGAAGAAGTCTCAACTGGAACATATTCTACTGAGACCTGACACTTACATAGGTTCCGTTGAGCGGGCCACAGAGAATATGTGGGTTTTTGACAAAACTAAAGAGTGCATGCAACAGCGCCAATTGACTTATGTACCAGGTAGGATCTGTTATGTACATTATATTGTTTTTTATTCTAAATATTTATGAGAAAAGTATGTAGTAAAGTGTTTCCCAATCTGTGGTCATCTCTTTACCATACGTAATCCGTGGCCCCCTTGGGGTCCGCGAGTATATGCGTGGGGGTCATCTTTATCATACGTAATCCAATTTTTTGCTGTTTATTTTATAAAGGTGGTCTGTAAAAATCTGTGCCTGATTTCCTAGGGGTCTGTGGCGATAAAGGTTGGGAAATACTGTTTTAAAGTAACACTAATTATTATGCAATTTATTAAGAAAATATACTGATCACTATTTCTTGTATTTAATTTCAGGTTTGTACAAAATATTTGATGAAATATTAGTGAATGCAGCTGATAATAAACAGAGAGATCCCAAAATGGATGTTATAAGAATTGACATTAACCAGGAGTTGAACTCCATATCTATTTATAACAACGGCTGTGGTATCCCAGTGGTAATGCATAAAGAAGAAAAGATGTATGTTCCGACTATGATCTTTGGACACTTGCTGACATCTTCAAATTATAATGACGAGGAGGAAAAAGTCACAGGAGGCAGGAACGGCTATGGTGCCAAACTGTGTAATATATTCTCAACTAAATTCACTGTGGAAACTGCTTCCAAACAGTACAAGAAACATTTCAAACAGACCTGGGGATCCAACATGACAAAGGCTTCCGAACCTAAGGTTAAGGAGTCTGGCAAAGATGATGATTTTACAAAAGTGACTTTTAGTCCCGATTTGTCTAAATTTAAAATGGAGAAGTTAGAAGATGACATAGTTGCTCTAATGTCCAGACGAGCGTACGACATAGCGGCCTCCACTCAGGGTGTCAAAGTTTATCTCAATGGAGAGCGACTCAAAATTAATAAGTTTAAGGATTATGTTGACTTGTATATTAAGGGCAAGGAAGATGAGAATGGTCATCCATTGAAGGTAATTTATGAGAAAGTAAATGATAGATGGGAGGTTGCCTTCACACTTTCCGATGGAGATTTCCAGCAAGTATCTTTCGTTAACTCTATAGCTACCACGAAAGGTGGTAAGCACGTAGATAATGTATCTGACAGTATTGTTAAGAATGTTCTAGAAGTATTAAAGAAGAAAAACAAGGGTGGTGTGAATATCAGACCCAACCAGGTCAAAACTCACATGTGGATATTTATAAATTGTCTAATCGTAAACCCGACCTTTGATTCTCAAACCAAGGAGCACATGACTCTTCAAGCCAAGAGCTTTGGTTCAAAATGTACTTTCTCTGAGAAATTTATTACATCTGTGACAAAATGTGGTCTGGTCGAAAGAGTGTTGACATGGGCTAAGTTTAAGGCACAAACTGAATTAGTTAAGTCTTCAGGCAAGAAACAGAGCAAACTGAAGGGCATACCTAAGCTAGAGGATGCTAATGATGCAGGAACTAAAAATGCACATCTCTGTACATTGATTTTAACTGAGGGAGACTCAGCCAAAACTCTTGCTGTGTCTGGCCTCAGCGTAGTGGGCAGGGACCACTACGGAGTGTTCCCATTGAAGGGTAAACCTTTAAACGTAAGAGATGCATCGCACAAACAAGTATTAGAAAATGTAGAAATAAGTAACTTAATTAAGATTATTGGCTTACAATATAAGAAGAAGTATAACACATTGGACGATTTAAAATCGTTAAGGTACGGTAAAGTGATGATTATGGCTGATCAGGATCAGGACGGATCCCATATCAAGGGTTTGATCATAAACTTCATACATCACAACTGGCCCGAGCTACTAAAGCTACCTTTCCTAGAAGAATTTATCACGCCCATTGTCAAAGCTACGAAGAAGGACAAAGAGATATCATTCTATTCATTACCAGAATTTGAGGAATGGAAGAAGGAAACTGAGAATCACCACACATACAATATAAAGTACTACAAAGGTTTGGGTACCTCCACATCCAAGGAGGCTAAAGAATATTTCCAAAACATGGATAGGCACAGAATAAAGTTCAAGTATGTAGGACCTACTGATGACCACCACATTGAGTTGGCTTTCTCCAAGAAAGGTGCCGACCAACGTAAGGAATGGTTGACGAGCCACATGGATGAAGTTAAACGGAGGAAGGAGATTGGTCTACAGGAGAGATACTTGTACACTAAAGACACAAAAACTGTGACATATTCGGACTTTGTTAACTTGGAGCTGGTTCTCTTTTCAAATGGTGATAATGTTAGGTGAGTAGATATTTCTACTAATTGTGACTTTTTGGATAAAGTAATTTTTTATTAAAAATAGATTGTAAATGACTGCTGAAGCAGTCATTTACTGCAAAAGAAAATATTAATATAGAGATTTAAACCTTGGGATATGGCCATATCAGCTAGGAGCTGCTAGTTCATCAATAAATAAATAAGTTATTAGCATAGATAGCGTAAATATTTCTGTGTTTTTTTTTGAACTGACAACAAACAAGCAAGCAAGTTCTTTAGGGCGCACATTAATCTAATTTTTTTACAGGTCTATCCCGTCCATGATTGACGGTCTGAAGCCTGGTCAACGTAAAGTGATCTTCACATGTATCAAACGTAATGACAAGAGAGAGGTGAAGGTCGCGCAATTGGCTGGTTCAGTTGCTGAACATTCTGCTTACCATCATGGTAAGTCAACGTAATAATATTCTCATGGTGGTTAATGCAAGAGGGACAGATATTCTTATCAAAGTCACCTACACTGTAGAGAGAGATATACACTATATTTATACTCTGTAGAGTCTCCAACAAAAACATTATGTTGGCCGCGTCTCTATCAAACATGGTGTGGCACCGTCACCGTGTAATGACACAATGCCGATGCCGCAAACGGTGCAACAATCACCCCTATTCATCTGAGCGAAACAAAAAAAAAATTGTGTTCCTTTAAATAAGTCTACTCTTAATGCAATTTTATAAGCGCTTGCTTAAAAATGTTGACTTTGATTGGCTGGTTAAAAAAAAAACGAAGAAGAATTTACCTATATACGGATTTACCCAAAATTTCCTCAGTTTCTTTTTCAGTCGTCGTCTTAGTATAACATACATATTTACAAAACAACTGGATATATTTACAAAACTCTTTCGCAATCCATATCCAAACAAGCATGTTCGAGGACACCAACAGCTAAATATTGACAGAATAGGGGCACGGGGCGACGCACCGTTCGCGGCACCGTGCTGTGGCGCGGCGCCGTGTCGTGTCATCTCAAACGGCTAAATGGTGTTTTTGTTTGAGGTTGTTGTTAAAAAAAATAACTACTGTTAAGTGTTAGTATATTAATATCGCCTTTTTTTTCCAGGTGAGCAGTCCCTCGCGATGACAATCGTGAATCTCGCTCAGAACTACGTGGGCTCTAACAACATTAACCTGCTGGAGCCGCGCGGTCAGTTCGGTACTCGGCTCTGCGGCGGCAAGGACAGCGCTAGCCCCCGTTACATATTCACGCTGATGTCCCCGCTCACACGCATGCTGTTCCATCCGCACGATGATCCGTTGTTAGTGGTGAGTATTTTTGTTATGGACATGTAAAGTTACAGATAAATAGTCCAAACATGCGCAATGCTTCAGGCAAAAGTTAGATTATTTCTTTTCACCCAAACACATTTTCATACAGCTGTGATGGTGATTATGTAAATACACAAAATTGGTGCCGAAGCCGTGTTCCATTTGATTGTAAAAACGATAAGAAAAATCCTATTTTGAGCATTTTGATCGTTTTTAACATCAAATGGAACGCGGGGTTTAAGTATAATTTTCATTAAGTGGGTAAAAGATTTAGGCCTGCACTTAAGCCGACTAGATTTGTCATATATGAGCCAGGCTGTCTTGCGTCGCGTCGTCGAAATGAAATAGCGCACTGTATGCTACATCTGCGTTGCGTTGACGCGATAGATACCACAACAGTGCCTACTAGTTAGTTAAAATATTATATGCGGTCTATTTAACCCTCTATTGCATGAATTATGATAGAATGAAGAAAAAAAATGTTTTGCTGGTTGATATTGCTTCATAAGGGGTAATTAAGAAAATTATTAGGAAAAAAAATTTTTTGGCATCTTATTTTAGAAAATAATTTTAGGAGCCATTAATGGCTTTGTATGCATAACAAGTACAGAATTTAGCGTTATAAAAGTCTTTGAAGCAGTTTCTTTTCTCGTTTAGGCACAAGAAAACGTAATAATTTTCACATTTTATATACGATCGAAATATAATTGTTAATTTTGATAAAGTAGGAGTATTTTTTTCGAGGGTTACCAATGTGGTCATTTGGTGGAGGCCGTAAAGGAAGACCTTCCGACTGGTCAAGGATGTTTTTTCGGTCAGGCCGAAGTGGTAATATATGTAAGAATATACATATTATCCGACACGTTTAGAAAACTTCAATAGTGCGATGCAGAATAATTGTAGTACTAGTTGGACCTCTACATATCGCCACAATAACCACGCTTTTATTTTATTTGAATTAGAGAAAGTTAGAAAACGGTAATTAATCCTCATTCGAGTCTGATCCTAACATATCACTTATGAAATCATCACCAGGGATAGTTCTTGTGAACTTATTGGTACCAAAAAAGCGTGCAAGTAAGATCGGTGAATGCATACGAAGCCATAAGTGGCCCCCGCGGAAAATTCATAAAATATAGCAGAAAAACCAAATCTCTAGTAAAACAAATATTACGGAAAGTAAAAAGAACCTTTGAACATTATAATCAGATTTTTTAACGCACGAATATCTTACTTTTTTCCAAATCGTCAAAGTCGCATGAAATTTTACTTCGTCTGTTTCATGCGCCCGCGCCGCTAAAAAGTGAAATTGCATCCGCAGATGACATTTTGCCATCAGCAAAAAAATACGTTTCGATCCACAGAGAAGTAGTTGATATAGGAGTGAAAATGTATAATTCATTCTCATTATAATAAGGGCAGAAAAAAATCTTTAATCTGAAGAGCCAGAAATGGCTTCATATGCAGTAAAGGGTTAAACTATTTTGCGATACTCAGACGCGGCCTTTGCACCTGCCTAATACTCACCCCCGAAGCTAACTTACGCTGATAATCTAGGAAAGACTTATTGTAACATAATTTACTGTCTTTTCTAGCACGAATTTGAAGACAACCAGAGAATAGAGCCGGTACACTACGTACCCATACTTCCGATGGTGCTCGTCAACGGTGCGGAAGGTATCGGTACGGGCTGGTCCACCAAGATACCCAACTACAACCCCAGGGATATTGTAGCTAATATACGGTTGGTGGTCAGATTTTCTATTATAAATGACTTTTAAAGAGTAAAAAGTAGAATATAAATCCGATAACCCTGTTATTTTCAGAATATATTCTTGACTTTATAAAAAATGGGCCTAATAAAAGTTAAAAATTAAGTTTTTACAAAGGATCTTTCGAAAATTTTGTGTAGGAAAAAAAATAAATACACTTATCTACTTGATTGGCTCAGCATACAGATATAAATCAACCAACTTGGCTGAATAATTACTGTAATTAGGATATGAATCTATCCTTAGTACAAGTCTATACATAATATATTTTATTTAACCTATAAAATATGTTCGAACTCCCTTTCAGACGCATGTTGGATGGTGAAGAGCCAGTCCCAATGCATCCATGGTACAAGAATTTCCGAGGCACTGTGGAAGGGTACGGAGACAAGTATGTGATATCTGGAGAGGCGGCCATCTTGCCAGGAGACAAACTGGAGATCACCGAGCTGCCAGTGGGCACATGGACACAGAATTACAAGGAGAATGTTCTAGAACCCATGCTTGGTACCGACAAAGTTAAACCACTAATTTCGGAGTATAGGGTAAGATCTTTTTTTTCTATTTTTTTGGTAAAATAAGCAATCAAATCAATTCCTGACATTTTCTGTGCTACCTGTTATGTTGCTATCCCTTAGCTCACCACACACATATAAGCTGCACATACACAATAAATACATGTGATTAGGATTATAATACCAAAACTTATGATCTGAGTTACAAGTTAACAATCAAATATCAATCCTAGCTACAAAATATTTCATAAAGATTGAACATCCAGGGCCCCCGTAAGGGCTACTGGCGCCTGTGTTCAAAAAAAGGATTTTGGCGCCCATTTGGGCAAATTTTTGGGGTCCTTGGTTTTGGCGCCCCTTAAGATGGCGATCTGGCGCCCCTACAGGACGGCCCCCGTGTGCATTGCACACTTGCACATATGGTAGCGGGGGCCCTGTGAACATCTATTGATAAAGCGAAATGAAGCAGATTACGACTTTTTGATGTTTTGATGATGATGATAAAGACAAATTAATGTACCATCGAGGAAATTGATTCCTATGCAGTTGATAGACCAATGTTATTTGGTCGAATATGCCAATTCAATGTTAATTGTGATCTGTCGGCTGGGTTTGACGTAACGCAACTAAACTACTTAGGTCCCCGATCTGCATAGGAATCAACTTCTCTGATAGTACATGTTCATAATAATTACAACCATGTAAGAAATCAGTCAGTTAAAATAAAACATTAGTTAATTCCTTTTGAAAAAGTCTGTAATACTCTTCTGTTTATGATTGTCGTACTTCATTTCAAGAGCTCGGTCTCTAAAGTTCTAACTTCGTGGCTATCAAATTCATTATCTTCAGCCCATTTTAAAGCAATATTTAAAGCTCCGGCCGTCCGGATTACAGCGATCACCGAACAAGCTGGAGTCCGGATTACCGAGGCCCTACTGTATATGTTAATTGTTGTTATGTATTCTATCATTCTTCTATATTGAAAAACTAAATTTTAACCCATAATTTATCCAGGAGTACAACACAGACACAACGGTGCGGTTTGTGGTCTCCCTGCTGCCGGGCAAACTGGCAGAGATAGAAGCCGAGGGCATACACAAAGTGTTCAAGCTGCAGACAACTATCTCTATGACTTGCATGAATGCCTTTGATAACAACAACTGCCTGAGGAAGTAAGTAACGCTTAACAATATAAAATATAATTAATATGAAAAAATTGGTTGTCTGTAAAGTCGGTTTACGGACGGTAGTTTGACATGACAATGTGCTAGCAGCTAGGCTGATCGGGTGGAAGAGAGATTGATGCAGCACGAACCGAACTGAGCCGATCGCTCGAGCCGATCATGCCTCTCTCTCGTTCGTGCCGCGTTCTCGCTTGCGTAACGCGACATTGAGCGTAACGGGCCAATGACGTCATCTTTTTCGTGTATTCAGCATGTAGTATCGAGTTATTAGACGTTGTCACCGTCAATAATAATCAGGGTTGAATATACCAACATTTTTAGTAAACTTGACTTAGAAAATCAATTGGTTATAGTTCATACCCTTGCAAGGATTTGGATTCAAGATAAAAAGGTTCTCACATCTTGAAGGCTATATTCAGGCACTCAATACCTTATTGTTAAAGTTTTTAAATGGTGAAATAATAAGATAGTTTTGTGTTAACGTGTTTTTTATTCAGAATTAAAGCAGCAACAGTTTAATATAACTAAAGATTGATCCAACAGAATGTTGTACTATCAGAGAAGTTGATTCCTATGCAGATCGGGGACCTAAGTAGTTTGGTCGCGCTACGTCAAACCCAGCCACAGATCACAATTAACATTGAATTGACATATTGGACCAAATAATGTTGGTCTATCAACTGCATAGGAATCAATTTCCTCGATGGTACATACTGTTATTAATAAGTTATTAGTTACAAATAATCTATATTAATGTATTTTCAGATACGAGAAAGTCGAGGAGATTCTACGTGAGTTCTACGACGTTCGTCTACAGTACTACAACAAGCGTAAACAGTTCCTCGAGGGACAGCTGCAGGCGGAAGCTGACAAGCTTACCAACCAGGCCCGCTTCATTGTGGAGAAGTGTGACAAAGGGCTGGTTGTCGAGAACAAGAAACGCAAGGCCATGGTTGAGGAACTGATTAAGAGAGGTTAGTATGGTTATCCATACTAATATTATTAATGTGAAAGTGTGTCTGTCTGTTACCTCTTCACGCCTAAATTGTTGAATCGATTTTGCTGAAATAGTCCATCCAAAGAATAGCTCAAAAGTAGGTGTAGAGTGCGTGAAAACACAAACTCATGAAACAGCAACCTTCCGCATTTTCCACATTTCAATGCTGGAATACAAAATGTTTTGTCATCATAAGGACCAACTTGATGGAAACTCCTCTGCACGGTTTGGTCGGTTTCTAGAGACTGGTTGCTCTCCTGGAGCCTTTTTACTAGTTGCATTGATTTAATATTGGTTTGATTTGACCAGATTATTCTGGTTTTGGCCTGGTGTCCAGGGTTTTCTGACATGAAATCTATCTACTGCGACTAGAATATGCAGTGTTAAATACATTTCAGAGATTTTCTAGTAAGATAGCTATACCAGAAACAAATGATTACTTGAAATCACAAAGAACATAGGGCCTTTAGCGAAGAAAGATTTAAAAATGTATTTTAGGTAAAAATACCAGTGGCGTGGGGTGAAAAAAAATAAAGGTAAAGCCGGACCAAAAAACGGCTAACTCGTGAATAAGCAAAATTTCAATTCTTGTAAAAAAAACGTGCAATAAATTACATACCTGTATTAAGTGTGTTAGTTTACCTTTTCCATGACTACTAGGGTGCTTTGCTTGCATTGTGTGCGTTGCATGCAGTGTTAGTGTTGTTAGTATTCACCACCTTCACCATACATGACATCACTGGTATTATATGAACAGTGCATGTCGAGTATGATAAAAGTGGCTTTAAAAAAAGCCGTTTTAAGCACACGTCACTCACACTCACACACCAAAAATAAGTGAATCCTGACTTGCCAGTGTAGATGTTTGTTACTCAATCATGCAAAAACTGGATTTAGATGAAATTTTGCATGCATCCCATGTCAAACATGGAAAGGAACATAGGCTACCTGTCTGAAGTCCACGCAGACGAAATCGCGGGCAAAAGCTAGTAGCAAAGAAATATCAGCAGAAATACGTACCTAAATGTTTAATTTTGTTATTTGTCGTCTGTCGTCGTTATTTAATATTCCTATTCTACAACCTGAAAAATTACCTAAGAATTATTATTTATATTCTAACATAATTCTACGGTTTTTCTTTACGAAATGTGCCAAAACATTATCATAAAAGTCGCTTTTTTGATGCAATTTTAATAATACATGTTTTTCAATTGAAATTACACCGAGATTTGACAATCTAGCCTCACTTTGGCTGTTTCGTGTATAGGTATGAATTCGCTTCAATGCCGAAAACGACCTTTCAGCGGAAGCCACCGATACAGGAAGAGTCAAAACAATTTGAGATAACATTAAAAGCTGAGGAAAAGCTTCACTCAACGCGGATTTAAAAAGATGTAAATAAAGTTCATAGATATCTAAATTATTAAATGTTGAAGTACTGTATAAAACTTTTAATTCGTTTTTTAATGCGTGAAAATCAAATATATTCGGGAATTCGGATATTAATGCAGACACACTTTCCTCGAGAAAACTACTACGGTAACTCGCGTATTTAGACTTATTGACTAAATCAAGAAAAGTTAAGTTTTGAAACGATGAATAACGGGAGTTTATTTGGCTTTTGATGTTATCTATTATTTCAACGAATAAACGCTTGTATTGTGTTTTCAAGTCAATTTTTGTATCCATCCGCCGGCGCCGTCGTGGTGGTTCACAATATTCCTGAATACTATTGAAAATAAAATCAAATTGTTTTAAAAACTCTTCTGATAACCAAGATTGAAATGCACCAATTTCTCTAATTGAGATTTCGATGTCGACTTGTTTGCTTTGAAGCAAAGCAAACAAAATGTCAGTTCTGGCAAAAATCTCTGAAAAAATATGCAAAAGGAAACAAAACTGCATATCTTCTAATTTAGTTACAAACGACTCCGACATGGATATAGAATCAACATCCCACGATTGGGGATTATCTACTATATGATTAAAGGTTTCAATCATATCTAACCTGCAATTAAATATAACATTAATAATGCGCGAATGATAATGCCACCGTGTTTCGGCTACTCCAGGCATACGACGATCGGAAAACTGTTTTAAAAGATTTGACCGTTTCGACGATTTGTTGAAAAACCTGACAATTCCATTGATATGACCGAAAAATGATTTTAATTCTGAAATATTTTCTAAAGATTTACTTAAAACCAAATTAAGAATATGAGCATAACACGGTACGAAACGCGCGAGAGGGCATTGACCCCGTACTAGTGCTTGAACGCCTCCACGTTCACCTGACATAACGGCGGCACCGTCATATGTCTGACCGATCGATATTGTTCAAGAATATCGAGCAACTGAGTCGCTAATACAGTCGCAGTCCGGCTTTCGCTAACGTCGTAAAAACCTACAAATCTTTCTTCCAGACCATTTTCGGACAAATAACGAAATATAACAGACAACTGTTCTCTATGACTGACATCTGGGGTTTCGTCAATCATAACTGAAACGAATTTGGCATGGCTAATCTCACGTCTAATCTCGTCTAAAATTACCGTCGCGGTGCATTGTATAAGATCATTTTGAATGTCTCCAGATAGACCGGTAAACACGGAGTGTGAAGTAGATGAGCATTGTTCAAGATGGGAGTCTATAACGCTATCGTACTTACTTAAATAAAATAATGTTTCTATATAATTGCCACGATTGTCTGAATTAACGTTTTCACTATGCCCGCGGAAAGATAACTCCTGTTTTCCAAGAAGAACAACAGTGTATTAAACGTTTCATTAAGTTTCGATTACGTTCCACTTTTCGATTATGGGATTCATAATTATTTCCGAGAAATGTTTCTATTCTACTATTTCCAAAATTGTGTAATAATATACAACTGCGTAAATGTTTTTCGGTTTGAGTATGTTTCCTAGCCGAATTGGTCAAATTATTGATGTCTGAGAAACCCGTTTTATTCCAAGCACTATTTGTATCGGAAAACAGCAAACATGGAAAACAAAATAACTTATTTAATTTGCAACTGCCCGCTATCCAATTATATTTATCATACACTGAACTGTGAAAATGTTTGAAAAACTCATCCTTACGCCTATAATCAATTTTCATATCGGGACGCGCCCGTCCTTGTTTAATGATATGTTTTTTATTTTCGAACGATTGTTTTGAGAACGAATTTAAGTCATTTAATAGGTAATCCGTAAGACAACAGTCAATTTGTACTAATGCTGCCATTTCTCACCTAACCGTGTCACGACAAATTACAAAGTAAGTAAAACAAACCAACCTTTACGATGTAACAAACAAAAACACAACACAACACTTGGCAAGTAAAATTTCACTACTTTCGATTCTTTTAAACTATATAATATTACAATCAAGCTAGCCCACTAACTTATTAAACAAAATTTTGCATATTACAATAATAACAGTACAAAATGAGTGCAAATGAGCGCGTAATATAATTGTTTAAGTGAATTGAAATGACAGCACGCGCCGGTCGGCCGCTGCAATTAGCTCTGTTGTGATTGGACGAAATCTTTTAAAGCGAAACATGCGAAACTAATTCTTAACACATGACAAATAAAGACTAGGTAGGCTATGTGGGATCGGCTTGTTGTTCGACAATATCGACGAGTCGTTTGCATGTAGTAGTAATGTGTATGTGTGCGTGAATTTCATACATTTCAAATGTTTGGATTCCCGATGTTTTGAGCGAGTTCCCCGGCCACCGCGCGGCCGCCGCACACTATGGAGCAGTACGTACGCGTTCTGAGTGCGATCGTAAAAACGGGTATGTGTGCGTTTGCGGGATTTTAAATACATGGCGAATTATTTTTATGAAATTGTAGGTAGCGGGGTAAGCTATAATTATTAATAATAAAAAATGTATATATTAAAATTGGCCAAGGTAAGCCGGTAGGAATCGTGTTCTATGGAGGCTTCGCCACTGATTAAAATACTCAATACCAAGCAAGTATCGAATAAAATTCATTATTATTAATTTGACTATTAGCAATAAAAATGTAAAAGATTTTCTTTCATTCGAATGAAATTTTCAGTTTTATAATACTGAAGCAAAGATTTTTTGCCATACATAACTTTTCTGTGACCATAGAAAAGCCAATGATTTTATCTTAAAAACAAAAAAATCCGGTATTTTTTTTTCATGTTTTTTTTTAATGTATTATTGAGTACGGCGGCGGTAAATGGGTTAACCCATTTACCGCCGCCGTACTCAATTGGGTACACCTACAAAATTAAGGATAGTTCAAAATTTTGTGGTATCACATCGCAGTTTTTTATTTTATATATTTAATTAAAGATAAAGCTTGTAACTTTTTTAGCAAATTTATACTGGAAACCAATATTTTTAGTCATAAGGTAGGTTTGAAACTAAAAGTTTTGCGACCTGCAGGAGTAAGCTCATAAATTCTCTCTTTATTTTAATCGCATAATATTCAACCACTTTATGTGTTTGTTTTTTTATTCAATACATTGTTATCTATATAATAAATAACAAGTTAGTGGTAGATTATTAAAATAGACGGAAAAATTGTGATTCAAACACTACTGTACCTAGTTGAGTACAATGGCCGAATCCACTAGCAAAATTTTCCTTTTTTCAGAAGTTTTAAATATTGAGTTTGATTAATTTTAACATCTTATATCGTTATGGAAGGAAAAGCTTTTTTGTGCTCCTTTTGTAAATAAAAATTATCATATACATTCAGAAAACTCATAACATAGTGAAAATTGCCGTTCTCTTATAAATTTCTGTTTCCTGAAATTACAGACGTTGTAGACAGAAAAACGCAGGTAAAATAGCAGCTAAAAGATTTGACAGTAGCTAAATCTTGTAAGAGGATTCTATCTTGTCAGTAAAAATGAAGCTAGTATCAACTAGAATAGATATTATGATATCTACAAAATTGTCATTTGCAAAGTGTTATGGTACCATAAGCTAATATAGACACTCCTTCGTAAGTAAGAAATATGACTCCTGAAATCACCCTGTATACTTTTACTTCTTATACCTATTAGTGGATATCAAGAACGAAAGTTTACTAGCTTCAGCTACAGATACCACTACTAATTATGAGAAAAGACGGAACGCAAATCACCTCTTTGGGTAAAGATGATGATGGATTTTATTTTCTTATTTGAATTATGTTTTTTCTTTTGTGATTGGTAATGATTAGCGTTTGCATTGACCACTTACGACTCTTGATGATAGCATGGTTTATATTCTCTTTCGACGAAACATTGTAACATTTTACTCGTGTCAGAAAATATAATGAAAAACGAGGTTATCCTCCTCGTCAGTCTCTAGTTTACCTCAAAATAGTATCGATCACTACCCCAAAACTGTTTCTAAATAGTGTCAAAATGTAAAACATCATGCAGGAGTTCGTTGTCAGTGCAAAAAATGTAATAAAAAAGTATGTATCAAAAAAATTAGTTCTAAACCTTATCACACCTAAGTACCACATAACACGCCGTTGTACCTATCTGAGTACACCCCCCTAAAGGGGAGGATTTTAATTTTTTTAAAATTTGTCTTTAATTTTTAATTTATTTAACATATAAACTTCAGATAAATTCAAGTTTTGTTAAAAAAATACTATTGGTTTCATTTTGGCGGTTAATGGGTTAAAGGCCATAAAATAAGCTATAATTCTTTCATTTACTGTCTTCAAAAATCCTGATAGATTTCATAAAATACAAATATTCCTAGACTTAGTTTATGTGGGTTTTTGAAAATCGACCTCTTTAGAAGCTCATAGCATGGCAATGATTGGAGATAGTTTGTATGTAGTAAGTATTCAACCAATCACAGTACACGTAATATTTCACTTAATGTCACTTATTACCAAGATTTGTTGGTCAACTAATCATAACTAGCCTACCGCGCAAGACAACGCACTTCAAACGTTTTGACAACGCACTTCAAACGTTTTGAATTTTGGAGGGGCGCGCCATGTTATCGTAGTTGATCTGTACATGGTGTAAATGACACAGTTGTAGTAAATTTTATTAGCTTTTATTATATAGCAGACACTTTTTCTTTACGACGTACCGTTTTAAAGATATGAGCCAAAAACTAAAAAATGGGAACTTTAACCCCCTCCCCCCACCCCGGCTCACCCCCTAGGGGCGGGGACTTTTAGTATGTTTATCTTCGGGAACAAATATAATGACCACCAAAAAATGCACTGATACCCTAAAGTTGTTCACCAAAAAAAGATATTGAACACCAAAAAAATAAAGTCTAAAATTGCAATACTACCAGCTATTTTAGTCATGACAACACTTCAAATTGTAATAGAACACCAAATATAGTAAATGATCACCAAATATAGTAAATTACCACCAAATATAGTAAATGATCACCAAATAAAGTAAATGATCACCAAATATAGTAAATGACCGCCAAATAAAGTAAATGATCACCAAATACAGCAAATTATCGCCAAATCCTTGTGAGCAAATCAATGCAATATTTCTGTCCAAATAAATCACTATGATTGACAAAAAATGTAAGCATATTATTAACAAAATAATCGGCCAAGTGTGAGTCGTATGGAGGGTTCCGTAACTTCCGTACCGTTTATAGAGCAAAATTAGACCTAAAATTGTGTTTTTGTATGGGTTGGGACTTGGGAGCCCCTTTAATTTTTTTTAAATATTATTATTAATTATTGAAGTAAACATAATATAATCAAGGCCTTTGCGAAAATATCAACGTGCCTACTGGTTGCCATTATTGATATCGAGCAAAAAAGGCCAAAAAAATCACGTTTGTTGTATGGGAGCCCCCCTTAAATAATAATTTTATTTTGTTTTTAGTACTTGTTGTTATAGCGGCAACAGATATACACAATCTGTCAAATTTTCAGAAGTCTAGCTGGAGTGGTTCTTGATATACAGCCTAGAGAAAGACAGACGGACGGACAGACAGACAGACATCGAAGTCTCAGTAATAGAGTCCCGTTTTTAGGGTTCCGTACCCAAAGGGTACAAACGGGACTCTTTTACTAAGACTTGCTATTGCTAAATAAAAATATATTTGGTTATAATTTGACATTAAAATGCTAACTTATAATGTTGGTGATCATTTACTAATTTTGGTGATCATTTACTACTTTTGGTTTAACAATGATTTATTTGGAGTCATTTTGCATAAATAGGATAGCGAGATAATAAATCTTTGGTGATCATTTTACATTAAAATGCTAGTATAATGTTGGTGATCATTTACTAATTTTGGTGATCATTTTACATTAAAATGCTAGTATAATGTTGGTGATCATTTACTAATTTTGGTGATCATTTACTTATTTTGGTGATCATTTACTATTTTTGGTTATAAGATGTTAAATCTTTGGTTATCATTTTACATTAAAATGGTGGTCTATATTTTGGTGATCGTTTACTATTTTTGTCTGTGAAATGTTACTATTTCTGGTGATCAGTTAATTATAAGCCTTTATCTTCTAGGCACCCTAAACACATTTCTGAAGAAATTGCTTATGTTGCAGCTCACGCACTCTACACCTGCTTTTTTAAGTGGACTAAAATTTCGTATGGAGATACCTTGTGTCCCGGCAAAGGACATATTATGATACTTTTTCTATTTGTAGTATTGTGTATTTATTACTTGTATTTTTTCTATATAATTATCAACTTATCTCCTTTATCCAGGCTATGCTCCGGATCCAATCGCTGAATGGAAGAAGAAGGCGACCAAGATGCAGGGTCTCAGCGCATTAGAGGAAGAGGAGGCGGCAGAATCAGAAGATGAGCTAGAACCTGAACCGCAGAAGGGAAAACCAGTCGATCCAGGTGGGGAAATCGTTTTTTTTATAAAATAAGGGGGCAAACGGGTCACCTAATGGACAGCAATTACCGTCGCCCACATGTGCAACATAAGAGCTGCAGGTGCGTTGCTGGCCTTTTAAGAGGGAATACACTCACTTCTTGAAGGTTTGCAGTTCGTATTGGTCCGGAAATACTGCTGGTGACAGTTTGTTCCAGAGTTGATCTTGGGCTTATAAATAGCTAATACTATTATACTTATTTGAATACCACCATGAGTAAGTGATATTGTAGTTTTAACATTTTTTTTTCTGGTTTAATTTGCAATCAGTCTCTATACTATAAGCAAATGTGTTGTGCCATAGTTTGTCATTTTAGGTCTCTCCACAGTAGGAGACACCTTTCAGTTTTACCAGCGGTCTTTTAGGCTTTGTATATCAGAGCGCTTCAGGCGTTTATTGTAGGTGATATTCAACAATTGGTTTGCAAAGTCATTTGGATGGTTTTCAAGTCGGTGGTTGTAGGCGGTAGAGGCATGTTTTATTTCCTCTTTTACTGTTCTAATATTAAGTTTTTCGTGTATCTCAGCATTGGTAATAAACCATGGCGCATTAGCTATACTTTTTAAGATAGTGTTCTGTAGCCTTTGCAGGATATACCTTTCAAGTGGAATACAAAACTTTATTTATTACGTAAAAGTTTTGGATGAATATGGATTTTTCGCTTCCAGGCCGCAAAAAGTCGCTAAACTTTGGTAGCTCGTAGCAACAAAACTATTGCGTATTGACACGCGGGTGTTCTACTTTCGCATTCATTATACTAATGCCTATTCAAAATTAAAGAAAATAGAAAATTTCCGATTTTTCGTCTACTCCGTACACTGTGCACTTGTCAGATAAGTTGTGCAGCCTATCTGGCACTTATAAGTAAGTGGTGAAACAGGCCCTTAACCCATCAATCCCCAAGCAGCAGCCGGCTGCCGCATAACAATTGGAAATCTATTGTGTCTGCGATTTCCACGATGAAGGTGTTAATACTTTGCATTCTATTCACAGAGAAAGCATTCCAGCAACTGAAAGAAGTGAAACGGTTCAACTATCTGCTGGGTATGTCGATGTGGATGTTGACCAAGGAGAAGAAAGACGAACTCCTCAAACAGCGAGACCAGAAGTTGGCCGAGCTGAATACCCTCAAGTAAGTTACTCATGAAACCAACTACTTTGACAATAAACTTATTATATTGAATATACACACTCAAAACTCTAAAGCATGGGTTCCCAACCAGTGGGGCGAACCCCACTTGGGAGCAATAATTAAATCAATCGTACTTGCTTAAAATACGATTGCTAATATTATTAACTTGCGCAGCAGCGATCGTGAAAAAATCACACCGCGCTGTTACGCACCGCGGCGCTAGATGCTAAATTCGAACCGAATCGAAGCAATAGCACGTTCCATGCTATGACATGAAAATTAGCACCTTAATGAAATTAATAGAATAGCATTAATTCCCATTACTAGTTCACACTAAATACTATGTCATAGCCACAGACATAGATCAAGATAGATACCGCATGTCGCTCCATTTGTATGAAAACGAGCGTGCCACTTTTTTCCTACCTTCTGTCCATTACCTAGGTCCTAGGCCAACGTTTCTATTTGAATTTCTACAGCTCAATACGGCACTTTTAGACATTTTTAAAATTCTGATTGACGTCCGATCCGATAGCAGACTAAAGATCAGACTTTCGATTGCTGAGCATCTGAGCATTGCTCGTCGTTTGGGAACGCGAAATGGCACGCGAAGTACCATCGAGGAAATTGATTCCTATGCAGTTTAAAATTTAGTTTGTTATTATTTTTAGCAATATTCCGCGAAATAAACTTCCACCTTTAAGTAAATGAGTGAGTGTACGCATAGGCATGCGTACAGCACCTCCCTCCTCCCACACTGCCTTTGCGTACACTCGCATGCAAGAACTTGCAAACACCACCACCACACAAGCAATAATGTTGGCAAATCCGTGCAAGGCCCCTCACCACCATGCAGGTTGAAAACCTCGACGCGCGTTTCGCTCCAACACCGGAGCATCCTCAGGATGTGGACTCTACGAACAACGTCCGTCAAGAGAACAAAGTCCTATGCAGTTGATAGACCAACGTTATTTGGTCGGATATGTCAATTCAATGTTAATTGTGATCTGTCGGCTGGGTTTGACGTAATGCAACCAAACTACGTAGGTCCCTGATCTGCATAAGAATCAACTTCTCTGATAGTACATACACATGCGGTATCTATCTTGATCTATGTCTGATGTCTGTGGTCATAGCTATTCTTCCCTGTGACCGTGTTATCGCTCTGTGTAGACAGAAGACGCCGGAGATGCTGTGGCGCGACGACCTCGACGTGTTCCTAGAGAAACTAGAAGACGTAGAAGAGAAGGAGAGACAGGAGGAGAGCGCCACCAACAAGAAGACGGCCAAGGCGCAGGTTAGTGGTTTTTTTAATTCTTAATTTATAAAGGCCATACATCTTAAGAGGCCGGGTACACTTGGAATTTCTCATACATACGTAATTCCAAGATCATTTTCTCGTACGAAAATATTAAACATGTTTGAGCTGTTTTTCAGTTTAAAATAGTAATTACCTAAGTTCCTGCACAAAAATTTACTTCAAAATATTTAAACACAAAAATTTTTTTTTTGCTTTAAAATTTTTTTTAGTAACTTTACTACTAAATATTTAAACACTAAAAAATAGAGTAAAACACTAAAAATATATAAATAAATAGTTAATTTACTACAAAATATTTAAACTAAAAAATATTTTTTAGTATTTAAATATTTTGTAGTAAATTACTATTTATTTATATATTTTTTAGTGTTTTACTCTATTTTTTAGTGTTTAAATATTAAGTACTAAATTTACTAAAAAAAATTAAAAACAAAAAATTTTTTTTTAATGTTCAAATATTTTGAAGTAAATTTTTGTGCAGGAACCTAGATAATTACTATTTTAAACTGAAAAACAACTCAAACATGTTAAATATTTTCGTATGAGAAAATGATTTTGGAATTACGTATGTATGAGAATTTCGAGGGTACCCGGCCCCTTAAAGATTAAGTCGGCCTTAACGTAATCTTTAAAAAATAAAATTTGTAATTACAACAATAACATTATTATCTAGTTCTCTTAAATATAATGAATGTATAACAAAGCTAAGTAACTTATCACGTGGTTGTTGAAGAAATTGGTAAAGTTGTTGCGTTAGCATAGATGGAATGATAGCTTGGGGCCAATTCTTGGCTCGAATGTCTGTTTGACATCTTGCGATCAAAAAGACACGAGAATAGCAGGCTTAGCATGGTTACCAACTCACCATAGAAACGGTTTCTTTCAAAGGAAATCGGCCATTTTATCACTAAAGTCGGTCGGCATGTCCATTCTTTCCCCCTTCTTATGTCATGCTAAGCCTCCAGGAGCTAGGATCTACACATATAATGCTAAGTACTCACATACGGTTTTGCTCGATCGAGCATAACGTCGAGAAAAACCCGCGGCTCGGGCTTTCGTCCACACATTCAGCATTGCTCGATAGTTTTATTCTAAATCGATATATTTCATTCCATCAATCCGGTTTGATCCGGTTCCATCAATCCTTCGAGCGGCTCGATGCGAGCCTTCGAGCTGTGAGTTTTGCGGTCCACACAGTAATTATTACTAGTGATGGGCCGAATGTGGTTTGAACCGAATACGAACTTCGGCCGAACATTCGGTAAAAATGAAAAATTCGGCCGAAGTTCGGCCGAACTTCGGTTCAATTTCGCCGCGCTTTTCGTGTTGTGGCTTGTTTACGCACTTGCTGCAAATATTTCTAGATGTGCCCCGCCCGCACTCCTCGCTTCCCCGCGGGGCAACGGCCCTGGCTAACGAGCCAGCTAGTCATATTTTAAATTTTGTAGAGTAAAAATAAAGTCAAAATTTTTATTTTTTGATTAAGTAAGAGAGATTTCTTAGACTTGTTGAGAAGGGCAGTAAAATTTTGTTTTTTTTTTTATTTAGCAAGAAAGATTTCTAAGGCTGGTTTTGTAAGTAAGAAGAGCGGTTTAATTTTGTGTTTTGTTTAAGTAACCAAAAATTTTTGAGACTGGTCGTTAAAAAGACTTCGTCGTTCGACTTCGTGTTGTTCGTCTTATCAAAATGTAGCTACTCACAAAAAATTAGCTTGTAAGTAATAAAAAAAAAATTGTTCTAGGGTTCCCATACTATTTACTTTTTCCAATTCAAATAAGTAAGTGACTATGAATGAGTACATACTTCTTGTATCAGACTTATTTTATTTCACTGTTACTACAGATATGTTTTTTTCATTAATTTCTATTATGATAGTACAAGTATATTTAGTGCCGAATGTTCGGCATTTTAACCGAAATTCGGCCGAATGACGAAGTTCGGTTCAAGCTGCCGAAGTTCGGTTAAACCGAATGTAAAACGAATTTCGGCCCACCCCTAATTATTACTCGATTTGGAGTAAAACTATCGAGCAAAACCGTATGTCAGTACTTAGCATAAGAGTGCTAAGTGTGAGTAAAAATTACTAGAGCTTGTCTAATTTGAAATGACGCGCCCCACCACTTCAAAGTTGATATAAATGAAACATTTTTGTACTGTGAATACGAGGGAGGGGCGCGTCATTTTAAGTTAGACAAGCTCTACTATAGTTTACTTCCTCTAAAAAGTAAACTACATATTATTAGGTATTATAATGCTTCCTAAAATTAAAACTCGAAATAAACATTTTATTAATGTCCAATTATGTATTTCTTATGCTTACAAAGATGGACAGGATAAAGAATATGAAGGTAATTTTCTTCTCTTTTTTAATAAAATATGCAATGTTACATTTGTTTACATGCATTGATTTTAGGTCTAGGTAAATAATTTATATTTTTGTTACAATAAAGAAAGATTGTTGCATTTGACTGTATTAAACCAATTTTTATGAAATTTTAAACAAAAGTATTTTATTTTATAAATGCTAATTTCACAGGCCGGTAACAAGAAGAATAGAAAGTCAATCATGGAGATCATTCCATCGGAGAACGGCAGACGTATTGAGCCCAAGATATCCGAGGATCTCATTAAGAGGATCAAAGCAGCAGAGAAGGCCAAGATCAAGAAGGAAGTGAAGAAGGAATATGATCCGGTAAGAATCAAGAAGTTTTAATGATTTGTTATCTAGTTACACTTGTGGCGGTACCCACAATTCGACTAACATTCCTGCATCGCGCTATCGAAGTTTTCTGAGCGCGTCAGTATATATACGACAGCTGATATGTATCACGTGGGCTCCGGCCTGACCGAGCATACCACCTCGCTCGGTCGGAAGATCTTCCTTTGTGGCGGCCACGCATATCCCACATTGCCTATTGCCCACACACTTATTCTAATGAAATGGAAACTGCTAAATTGGACACATAAAATGTGTGTTTATAAGAACAGTTAAAAACTTTATTATCCTCAACTATAATTATAAAAATGGTAAATGATAACGTGGCTCACGTGAATCTGTTGCTAGCTTTATCTTAAACAGAAATATTTTTTGTAGTTTTAGGAAAACACATTCTATTACTTTCATCTTTTCAACGGTTGCTAATTAACTTTTCAAGGATGACCCCACGGGTGTAAGTCCGGCCAGCGGTGAGAAAAAACCGAAGGCGCGAGTCAAGAAGGAAAAACCGGAGAAAGTGGAAAAAGAGAAGGGCGACGGACTGAAACAGACCAAACTCAACTTCAAGAAGGAACCTAAGAAGGTAAGAATACAGTTACTATTAGGGTCAATTTTTACTAGCGCAGAGTCGAAGCGCATCGAAGCGAATGATTAAAACTGAACATAACAAATTCAACCTTAACTCCAAAGTGTAAAGGCACTTTATTACTTCTGAGAATTTAAAAAGGCGCGCGCATCCGCGCGGATTCGCGTGAATCGTGACCGCGTCCGACCAACGCTGATTGGCCTCGCATAAGTAATGTATGCGTTACGCTCTAGAGTTAAGGTTGAATTTACTGTGTTCAGTGTTTGGGAATTCGCTTCGCTTCGCTTCAATTATAAATTGACCCTTAAGGGCAGCTGCACTAGACGACACTTCACGTTTCATAGTACCAAGGCCCGATCTAACGGGGGAGATATGTAACGGACACACACACATTCTGAAACATTATCACTTTCACCCTGTATGATTGATGTTTTACAGAAGAAGATGAACTTCAGCGGCAGCAGCTCCGAGGGCGAGTTGTCGGGGTCTGATGTAGAGCCCGACGTGCAGGTCGCGCCACGAGAGCGGACCTCCTCCAGACGCGCCGCCACCAAGGTAGGCTCGCTTAGAGCGACCGCAGACTTACAATTTCAAGTAGGCCAACTAAATCGCATAGTATACCAATAGGGGCTACTTGACCTACTTTTTTTCTTCATGCTAATCGCTTCTTAATCATTTATTTTCACAAAAAAAAACTAATTAAATAAGAAATTACAAATCATTTGTTATGTTGAAAACTTTTGGAGAAAAGTTTTGGCCATTTCATTTCCCGTCTACAATAAATGGAGATAATATATAAAACTGATGTTTTAAGTGAATTATTCAAGAAAATATATTTTACTAATCTTTCTAGGCTTATTCCTATTATTTATGTATAAATAAACTTACATATAACGAGCGCGATAGATAAAAGATATTAAATTACTATGAGGATGACGTCACATCCAAATCGGAAGTACCGCAAAAGCGTTTTCGTCAGTACAAATCCTATTTTCATAAAATCATGTTTTCAAATCGACTTTATTTATCAATCATAAGCTTTTTTTATTTGATGATAAGGGTGAAATACGGTTTCCTAGGCAAGTTCTACCAGAAATATGCATTTGTTCAATGAAACTGAATAAAGGTCAAGTAGCCTATTGCTACGAGGGCTGCTATTTATGTATCCGGAACTGGCCACTTACAAGAACAATATTTAAAAAGTAATTACAACATTTGAAAATAGAACTCTTTGGTTGAAGAATACATTTTGTTTCATGTGACTGTCAATTATTTTTCCATTGTGGTGTCATTTTGAAAATTGCGTGTCTTCATTTGCCATGGATTTAACGCGTGAACATTTTCGTGCAATGATTTACTACGATTTTCGGCGTGGGCTAAATCAACAACAGTGCTTTATTCAACTCACCGCAACTTTTGGAGATGAAGCACCATCAAAAACCACTGTTTATCACTGGTACAGTGAGTTTAATCGTGGGCGGTCTATGCTCACGGATGAAAATAAAGAAGGTCGCCCAAAAACAGCTGTTGTCCCACAAAATATAGATGCTGTGCGGGAACTAATAATGCGTGATCGTCATGTTACATATCGCGAGATAGAGGCGTCCTTAGGCATAAGTATGACGAGCATACATAAGATATTACACGAACATTTGGCTGTAAAAAAAATATGTTCGCGTTGGATTCCGCACAACTTGACAATCGATCAAAAACGGGCTCGTGTCGATTGGTGCAAAAAAATGATAAAAAAATACAACCGTGGTACGTCAAAAGCCGTTTATAATATCTACACAGGTGATGAATCTTGGATCTATGCATATGACCCCGAAACTAAACAACAGTCAACGGTGTGGGTGTTCCAAGATGAGCCGAAACCAACAAAAGTTACTCGTGCAAAAAGTACTTTGAAGCAAATGGTCGCCTGTTTTTTTGGAATTAATGGACATGTGGCTACAGTACCATTAGAGAATCGTAAAACGGTTAATTCTGAATGGTATACGACCATTTGTTTACCAGAAGTCTTTGAAGAAATAAGAAAGGACAACCGACAACGCAGAATCATATTACATCACGACAATGCTAGCTGTCACACCTCAGCTGAAACAACTCAGTTTTTGGAGGGTCAAAAGATCGAATTGACTGGTCATCCGCCGTACAGCCCTGATTTGGCACCTAACGATTTCTTTTTATTTCCATACGCGAAGAACAAATTACGTGGTCAACGTTTTTCGAGCCGCGAAGAGGCTGTTGATGCGTTCAAAATGCACGTTTAGGAGATACCTCAATCAGAATGGAAAAAGTGCTATGAAAATTGGTTCCAGCGTATGCAAAAGTGTGTCGATCATCGCGGCGAATATTTTGAAAAGCAATAAAACCATATTAAATGATATAATATGTTTGTTTCTTTTTTTAATTCCGGATACATAAATAGCAGCCCTCGTATAGCGGCTTATGAGAGCTCGCACATTGCATCCAACTAAATTGTACAACTAAATTATTGAATACCAATCGTATCAATTAAATTCTGAAACTAGTTGTACGATAGTCGGCCAACTTGAAATTGTTAGTCTTACTCATAGATCGCTAATTTTGATAATGAAGTTAGATACCCAAAATGTATAGATTTTGATAATTCACATTGCTAAATGATATGGACTTTGAATTGCAATCAAATAACTTTTTAATTCCTTACTTCGTAGTCGAAACTAGTGAATGCAATCAAATTACGTGGAAAATAGGTAAAGAACGCTTCAGTTTCTCTTTTTAGTTACTCGTGTAGGATTAATAGATTCTACCTACTATAATTTTCACTGTCCAATTGTTAAAGGGCATACGTATTGCCCAATAACGTAATCCCCGCTCACTCGTGAGTCACTACCCCACTAAAGAGAATTAAACATTGAACACCACACATTTTGTCCAATGATCATCAAGTGCGAGTGGTCTATACCCAGTACCCACATAAATGTTCGGCAATGTTGAACCGCAGCGCGTGACGTTGCCAGCTGGCGCGGATAGTTTACCGACTCATTAAAATCCAAACGGCGAATCGCAGCACAATACTTTAAATAAATAATTAAGTATAAAATGAGAGGTGTCAAGGGGCACCGGATGGAACGAAGTTATAAAAAAGAGAGAGAGAGAGACAGACACAGAGAGAAACACGCGCTACCTCACGGCTTACAACTGCAGCATTTTTGCTCTAGTTGTAATATACCGACACTTTTGTGTCATGTCGTTACAACTTTTTCCGTCTAGCCCCCTTTCGCAACGCGCGATAAGGGACTTCGTTCCAATTATTTGCATCGTTATCCTCACTATATACGTTATAGCTTTACCGTCTATATTCTGCATATTTACAGGTGCAAAAGTACAAGGACGGCGAGGAGTCGGAGTCAGGCTCGGAGGTGGAGCTGTTGGACAACAAGCTGGATTCCGACGCGGAGGCGCCGCAAGCACTCAGTGACGACGATGACGACTTCAACGTCAGGAAGAATAAGGGCAAGAAGCCCGCTGAGATGGACTCGGGTGGGTTACTTTATGTGGTTAATGCTAAAAATCCATTAGTGATTACTGATTAGGCAAAATCCGCAAAATATGTTGCTCTAGAATCTAGATTGTTGAATGCTGAACGTACCAACAATATCTGTCCATGCATGGAAAAGTCGTTGGCAACATGTCGCCAAAAGAACTAGAACTGGTGTTTGTTCATCAAACCTCACTCTGGACGTCGTGCGTTTCGTCTCCACTCGACAAAATTCGTTGCTCAACAGTTTGTAACTGGGAAACGAATAACAAGCCGCGCGTTATGTTGTGCAATGTTGCTGAACATGTTGAGCCGTGAGCGTCACGGGTTGCGCGCAAATGTTGCATGGCGGATGGATCTCCATATCCACTATACTCCACTCGGGCTAACTTGTCGCTAGCGGTCATGGACTCCCTGCCAAAAATTTTCATTTTCCATTTAAACCGCGATTACAATGAAGTGTCAGATGTTGTCAATCGTGGTTTTATATGGAAAATGACAAGTTTTTGACAGGGAGTCAATGACCGCTAGCGACAAGTTAGACCGAGTGGAGTATTATAGGCAGCATGTGGTGCGCAACAATGTTGCATAGCGGCGTGCGACGTTGACATTTGGCGCGCAATATAAATATATTTTAGTACATAAAAACTGGCAGCACTGGTAAATGGTGTTGCGAGCTTATTACCAGCATGTTGATTAAAATTATGTATTAGGAGTCCGTATACGAAATTTTGCCGATTTTGCCGAAATTGCAAAGGTTCGCCACAGAAATATTATTAGGTTTTTTCCCCTTATTAGACTTAAAAAAATATATATTAATTATTAGATTTCAAATATATTTAAGCGCGGAAAGCCGACTCGAACTTGCGGCGAGTAATATAATGTGAGATTTAAGTTGTTTTGAATCGTGTTTTTTTTGGCACAATTTGTTTTTTTTCTTTTTTCTCGAATTGGATAGAATTTTATCTATAGATTATTTCTGTCGTTTTCTTTTTATGAATTACAGCTCCAAGTTGCCGAAATTAACAGCAATTCTTTGCCCATTTTCTCTAAAATTTTGCCGAGTTACATATTTTTTTACTCAACTATTTCATATTAAAGTGGTAAAAAGTAATTCCAACATTTTATAGACGACTTTCTCAACAGTACATTGTATTTTTTTCATACCGTTAAGACGTCAATACAATCCATAAACAGGTGATATTCTAAACCTTTTACAGCAAAAATCACAAAACTGTCGCGGGTTTGAGTTGGATTATTTAAAAATACTTAAAAAAATAAAAAATCTAGTTCCAACATTTGATTATAATTGAAATGATCTTACATGTTGTGCATTAAAACTTATAGAAATACTGTATTTTAACTGTTAAATCACGTCTGTAAAATCAGCAAAATCGGCAAATTTCGTATACGGACTCTTAATTAGGTTATTTCGTATTCCAGATTGCCTATTCGACTCGTTAATAGAAGAATCCAAAAAGGAGGAGAAGGAGAAGGAGAAGACTAATAATCATCAGCCCGCGACGGTTATATCGAGCGACTCCGAGCCCGCCCCAGAGCCGGTCAAGAAGAAAGCTGCGCCTAAGAGGAAACTGATGAATGTTGACAAAGAGGAGAAAAAAGAGGCCAAACCCAAGAAGAGGCCCGCTAAGACCGCGCTCAGTCTAGACAGCGATGACGAAGACAGCATATTTGACACTAAAAAGGTATGTTTAAAGTTCATTGTTTAAGCCATTTTCCTTTTTTACTCTCAATTAAATGCACCTAAATAAAACAAAACGTTAGTGCCGCATGTATAAAAATGAAGCATTATTTGATAAATTATTGTTTTAAGTTAAACCAGCTTCAAGCATCTTAATATATATTTTGTCGCTGTGTGACTGACTCTTATAGGTTTTTTTTATTGTTCAAGGAATAAAATATATCCTTATGATTACTAACAGGAAGATGAAAAAGTAGAGATACTTCAAAATATACTCGAAACTCGATGTAATATGATGTATCAATCACCCTGTCTAATGTATAAAATTGTCCTAATTTAAAGCGAGTGTCAAACTGTTTTTATATTCAATTCCAGGAGAAGAAGAAGGCTAACCCGAAGAAGAAGCTCAAGAAGCAGGTATCGAGTGAGAGCGAGCCCGAGCTGTCTGACGTGCCGGCGCCGCGCGCGCCCACGCGGCCCCGCGCCAAGAACAACTACCACTTCAGCGACGGATCCGACGACGATTAGAGGTAATTGTCTTTATCTTTTATAGTTACCTCCTTCAAATCAGCCTATATTCGTCCACTGCTGGACATATGCCTCTCTCTATGACCGCCAAGATGGCCGATCTCCTGTCACCCGCATCCAACAGGCCCGCAACTAAACGGAGATCGTCGTCCCACCTAGTTGGAGGTCGACCTACACTATTAGCTCACTGTTAGTTAACTCCCTAATAACTAAAACCTACTTATACAACTAATTATACATATCATAAATATGTCTAATTATAAATTATAAAGCATCCTAGCTGCTTGTCACTGTCCGGCACATTAGAAACAACACATGACAGACAAGTGAATGGCTGGTAAAATAAAATACGGTTCGTAAATATTATTTAGCGTAAATATTACTTCGTTAGTTAGCGGGTACAATGGGATTCACTGCGGTCGTGTGTATGGAATTATCCTCAACCGTACCCAATAAAACTAGGCTATACCAACTTTATTACGGGAGCAAAAGACCCAATTATTGCTTAATGTGAAAATTTGAGACTAAGGGTCTAAACACACTAGGCTGGATTACGCCGGCGTAAATTCCGCCGCGTTTACGCCGCGTTTCAAACTCATACAAAATACGGGCGGAACGCGAGAGACGACACACTATTCCGTCGCGTATTTGTATGCGTTTGAAATTTGTGGCGGAATTTACGCCGGCGTAATTCAGCCTAGTGTGTTTAGACACTAAAGGTGCTCCCAGACAGAAGTTATACAACGTTATAAAACATTGTGTAATGCTAAGTACTCACATACGGTTTTGCTCGATAGTTTTACTCCGAATCGAAGAAAATGACATATTTGACATATTTAATTCCATCGAGCCGGCTCGAAGCGAGCCTTTAGAGCCGTCAGTTTTGCGGTCCACACGGTGGTTATTGCTCGATTTGGAGTAAAACTATCTAGCAAAACCGTATGTCAGTACTTAGTATAACACGATAACATTTTATAACATCGTGTAACATATTATGCTACAACATGTCAAAAAATAAACGTGTCTTTTGTTATAATTTGTTAAAAAATGTTAGACAAAAATGTTATCTAACGCTATATTATAACTTTTTCCTGGGATCACCTTTAGGCCTCGGCTTGTGGTTTGGACTATATTTACCTCATATAGAGTCATATAATAATAATTATATATTTTGCTCCCCAGAATTAGCAGCAAAGGACAGATCTGAGGCTAACCCGAGACTCTACTACGCGCAGTAGCACCCCACGTTTGTACAATATTTACAGACAGATAAATATTTTCGTATGTTTCTTTTATAAGTGTGTTTTACAGACGCGAGTAGCGTACCGTAGTACCTTTTAGTTTTATATTGCGACGTTGGCATTTTCATGTAGTTGTGACATTGTAAATAACATTTTTCTACTTTTCCAATGACTTGACTTTTAACGTTTGACTTTTCTTTCTCTCTTAAGTCACAGGCTACACGGTCAAATTTTCATCAATCTGATTGACGGAATATTGACGGTTATAAAAATTTCATATTAAAAATACGATCAATCCATCAATCAGTGGCGTACACGATCAAATTTGCGTCAATCCGTACCAGATTGATGGACCAGATTGATGAAAAATTGACCGTGTAGCCGGTGACTATGACTTTTGTTTATCGTCTATCGATATTTTTTTTTTCTATCATTCCATGTAAAATGTCAATTAGCGTTATTTAATGTTCGTTTGATGTATTTGTTGATTCCATTTTTAATGTCGCGACTTAATTAAGTATGAGAATTGTAAATAAATAAATTTAATTTTTTCATTTTGTTTTTGTACAGACAACTACTAGCGACTGTATAGTCGGCTGAAAAAGCTGGCCTGCAGCATGAACTAGATGACTTCATGCTGCAGGCCCACTAGCATGACTTGAGCCTCTAGCCAAGACGTTTTCTATATCGCTACTTTATTAAATCGCCGATCAAAATGTATAGAATTGACATTACATGAGTCGAACTTCAACTTCATAATATCGAACGTTTATTTCAATTCCATACAATTTGATCGGCGATTCTATAAAGCCAGCACCAAACACTTTAATATTAAATATTTCATATTAAAGTGTGTTATATTAAACCTACAAAAAGTTGAAGTTACACATGGCTCTTCGCCATCTAATCTTTTTGTCAGTTGAAGCGTATAATTATAATAATACAGGGTAATATAAAATGCATATTGTTGTTAAAAATATTTATTTTATTTACTAACAGTGTTACATGTACAAATTCTTATTAAAATATTGCAATATCGATAAAATATTCTTCCAAAACTTTCGTAAAGTTATACTTATTACAACTTATCGAATACATTTAATATGGCATTTCATAATAATCTTATTAACACTATTATTTACAAAATGTTATTGTTAAATTTATATTATAATACAACTGTATTTTGCATTGTCTGGTTCGGTTCGAAATTGGTATTTTTAAAATATGTATAGGTAATAGCTCATTTAACTATAACACCTAAAAGAGGTTTTTACGGAGTGCACAAACTTCTTAACATTTAACAAGGCTGCCATTTTCTTTAATACACCTTTTCAACCAAACTTAAATTTTCTCCGTTAAATCTCTCACCTATCATCAAAAATATGGATCTTTGTGCTATTATATATATATAAGTATTCAGCATCTTATGAAAAGATGCTGAATACAAATTCTTCCAAAGAAAAACATGATCACACGTACTTTCGATTAGTACTAATAGATAAAAAAATATTTCACATGATCTTAATAATAATCTGCTTAAACCATTACACCTTAAAAATCTGTACATAGCAATGAAAAGCTGTATTCTTTACAGATTAGTAATAAATTATTTTGCTAAAATTATATTTACACAAAGCACATCAAACTTTCGAATATATTCCTTACAAAAATATTCGTTATGTTAACGAAATTACAAAAAGGATTGTGTATATTTTTTCAATTAAGTATTAAACTTTTTTAGTAAAAGAAACTGCTAATGTTGTATTAGTAGAATAATATTTATAAAGGATAGATATTTGATATAATTTTATCTCTTTCGCATAATATGCACTCAAAAAGTGACTCATAATTTATTAGTATTTCGAATGAAATTATAAAGCATCTGTGAAAAGATTCCTAAGATAAAAAATCAGATTTTTTATTTAAAAATACTGACATATCTGTAGGCATTTTCAGATATTTTCTTCACTATAAGGCTGCCTTTCCACCAGAGCTGAGCGGAGCTGTGTTGCGAGGAATGTGTTTTTGATAAACCAATAGAATCGCTTCATTGACATGACTTTGCCATGACGTCGCTCAGCGCGGCGATTCAATTGGTTCTCAAAAACACATTCCTCGCAACACAGCTCCGCTCAGCTCTGGTGGAAACACAGCCTAATAGTGTGTACTAGCTGCCATTTTCAAATTATACCAATATATACACGTATTATTATACCTAAATATAGTACCAAGTATAATGTTCCTAACAGGTACAAGTACATCAAAACAGGATAACAATTTTCCTTAACAGGAAAATTGTGTTCCTAAAACAGGAAATCATGTCATTGAACAGGTTAACCATGTTCCTTAACATGAAAAGCCAGTTCCTTATTAGGATATCCTAGGTCCTAAACAGGAAAACTGTGTTCCTTAAACAGAAACACCATGTTGCTAAAACAAAGCACCCATGTTCCTTAACAGGTTAACCATGTTCCTCAGTAGGAAAACTGTTTTTAGCCGGTTAAACATGTCCTTGGACAGGTAAACCATGTTCCTAAAACAGGTCACTCATGTTCCTTGTTCCTTAATAGGTAAGCCGTGTTCCTAACCTAGTACCTGCTCAACTTGCTCTCCCTATCGGAGTATCCCTTGTTGCTCTCTCTATCGTACTTCCGGTAGGGCTTTTCGCTGCTGTAGTGGATCTCCGAAGGTCCAATGGTCTTGGACCAGTGGTGCCGCCAGTACAGGTCGTCAGGGTACCGAGGGTAGGGGTTCTCACGGCATAGCACCACGCAGTATATCAGAGAGCCCACCAGAGTTATGAAACCAAAGATGAGGAATACTATGCCCAGGATCCTGAAATGAAGATTCAATGGGTGAGTGATGATTGTGATTTAAGATGGATCTCGCAGTGTGAAATTTTGGGAGGAGAGGTCATGAATGTTATTTGTACAATTATTATACCTATGCTATATGGGAATAATAGCTGAGACAACTAGGACGTAACAAAACAAAGTGATAACTTTTATTTTATTTTAATGTGTATCTTAGGTTGTAGAGTGTAAACTGTGAAAGTAGAAGCCCTGTTAGACTATTTTTTTAAACAAATACATATTTAGAAACATATTAGAAGTCAAAAGTAAATTTTTCAACGCTGCTACTTTCAAAGGTTACACTAATAATATAAGGGAGTATAGGGACGCACACCCGTATTATCACTTAATTTTGTTACACCCTGTAAAGTAGACATGGCTCTACTTTGTACTGCCTGCCTAGCATACGCCAACGAGATATCTCACTCTACATGTTTCTCGGTGTTTGATAGTTTGTATCTTCATCTCTATTGACCCTAGCATGACAAACATTTTTTCTCGCGTAGATCTATCATCGAAATAACACATTTTTATAGAGTTTTGTCGAGATAATGTCGAGATTTTGACATTATGAGACGAGTAGTTTTTAATTATCTCGAGAGTGAGATATCTCGTTGGCGTATGCTAGGCAGGCAGGTAATTTCTTCGTAACTAACAGTCAACTATACATAACAATTTTCATCTCGTTTCTCAATCTCCGTAACAGTAATGTAATAACAAATTACACTCTAATCTGGATCATCCGTTCTGCTTTACAATCGCACAAAAGGTGTGATACATTCGGTTCACCGTTAGCTGTACGCACTTTTATGAGGTAAATTGATTTTTAATGCGCAGAACTTAGCGACTTATTGTCACAAGTTAAGAGTCGTGGGAATAATAACGAAAGTGTCGATATGGGACGATTTCTAGTTGAAACTGTGCTGAGAAAAGTAATTTTATGGCTCTTAAAGGAGGATTATAACCTCTTTTTCCGACCGCAAAGCGACCTTTCACTTGTGAAGTGAATTATTAATTTAGACTTTAGTAATGGGTAGGTAAATAGTTAATAGACACTATATTTTAATTTTTACGGTAAGGAAATGCCAGAATTCCTTTGCTTTGTTTGAAGTAGGTCTTCAAGTCTTTCGTACAAACGGTTTTCTAACGCTCACAAATTGCCTTTCCATGTGATTACTTGAGTGTCACGTTTAAAACGCTGGCACAAAGTTCTATGTGATAAAACATGTTCTGCGCACGTGAACGTCTAACTAGTAACAACAAGTATTTTAGTGAGAATAACTCTGTGCGTTCAGTTATTTTGGCACTAACGACACATAAATAAAGGTATTTACTTCCATAGAACTTCCGAGGAAATACTACCTGTATTAAACTCATTGCACCAATAGTTCAGTGATAAGTTTCTCAAACTTCCATCCTATATTAAACTCATTGCATTCTCAAACTCAAAAACCAGTTATCAGTTCTGTAATAGGTTTCTCAAACTTTCAAACAAAAACTAATACTGACCAGACAAACAGCGGTTCGAAGAACTGCAACACGATGACGAAGCCCAGCGTGACGAGTATGAGGCCGAGGTTGAGGAGCAGCATCAGGCAACACATGCCCTTCACCGACGGGCATAAAGGGTTCGGCGCAGCCATCGCCTCCACGCGCACGCCAGCCTGGGGATGATGATGAGCATTTTATACGGACTGATTGACTTCCTGATAAGTGCCGGACAGCTATCCACAAGTTGTCTGACAGATAATCTATATGGCAGATAAGTTGTGGAAAGCCTATCCGGTACTTAACAGGAAGTGGTGAAACAAGGCCATGTCTGCATCACAGGCCTATATGATATTGCAATATTTTCGTGCGCGAGTGAAAAAAGTAGAGTAGCGTTAGGTCACAGTATAGCAATATCCCTAGTTAGGTCTTGTTCAAATTCTTTCACTGTTTATTGAATAGTGTAGGGGAAATACAAGGTGTTTCTTTACCTTTCTGGAGACTTTGGAGCGGTGTGTGGAGGCGACAGAGGGCGCCACGCCGCTCCGGTACGAGTACACGCTGCGAGGAGCCCGCGATTGACGACTGAAAAGTAAAAAAAAAGTTAAACATTTGTAAAAAGTAAGTACAAGAACATGAATCTACCATCGCCTCTAGTCCACCGACGCTGCGAAACGCGAAATATCTGCGAAACCAATGCGAAACAGGAATAGAGCGAGATGTGAGACAGGCTTCGTTCAAACCATAAAGTTAATATACCTATCGGAATAGAGAAACAAAGGCCTGAGCAAGCGAGATGTCATTATCAGTAACACTGCGTGGTAGAAAGAGAATCGTGATTTTAGGTTGCATAGCTTTTTTTTCATCTGTTTGACAGTCTGTCTGACCCTGGGCCAATCGTTGTCAATTTGGGCTCTCAGAAAAATTGTGATTTTAAGTTAAATAATGAATAATTTTTAGAAATACTGCTCTAGAAACATGGTTAAATGTTTGTGAAATGATTCTGGATCCATAAATCGAAAAAACCCGGACAAATATTCATTTCACAGGTGAATTATTCTACATCGACAGGACCTAGTTTTAAGTTTATATTTGCCAATTCCCTACGAGTTACTGGGATTGGTTTTGATAATTCACTTCTTTAAATGGTTCATTATATGTAAAACATAACTTGACTAACCATGGTGCACAATTTAAGGATATTTTGTGTAAACAATTTTCATCTATTTTACACTAGGGCTGCATCAAGTTATCGATAAGTTGTATCGATATGAAAATATTTTTTAGTTAAGTATACTAATTATCTAGGAATGTTGAAATGATAACATACTCATCCGTAGTTTATAATTAGTTTAAGTATATTAATACCTATACTATCTTACATAATTTATCGTTTTTAAGGTTCCGCACCCAAAGGGTAAAAAGTCCAGTAGTAGTGGGGTCCCGCAGCCCGCTCTACTACTAAAACTTCGTTGCCTGTCCGTCTGTCCATCCGTCCGTCCGTCTGTCTGTCTTCAGGCTGTATAACAAGAACCACTATAGTAATAAACTTCTGAAATTTCAGACAGAGACATTCAGAGAGAGACAGATGTTATGTCATTCTACATCCAATATGGCTGCTCATCCAAGATAGGGGAATAGTTGAAAGCACTTCTGCAAGATGGGCATCAAATAAAAGGGCTCATTGAGAGTGAATTGAAAATTAATAGGGTCTAGTGAAGTCGTGTCGTGTCGTGTACTGATGTCACGTGACGTAACCTGTCGTGTCGAATCGTGTCATGACATGTCGTGTCGTATCGTACCGGGTTTTAGAAAATGCCCGGTTGAAACCGGTGCACCCTTCATGCGCGAGTCCGACTTACACTTGGCCAATTTTTCAGATTTCCTGCTGACCTGGATACCAGAAATTCATGGCTTAAAATAATTAACCGTCCAAACTGGACTCCGAAGAAAAATTAATGCATACTTAATTATGCAGCAAGCATTTTGAAGAAAAGTCACATTTTATTTCAAAATTACAATTTTATTATATATCTATGCAGTTTTATTTTATCCCATTTTATTATGTTTACAATCTTACAATTATTATTCCATGATCGATATTTTGTCGAATTACAAGATGTTTGTACATCACTGACACGCACACGTAAACATAATTGTATACACAGATGTAAATCAAATTTTGGTTAAGCTTGACAGCTCGGGATTGATTCTCTATTCCGATAGGTATATTACCTTTATGGTTCAAACCTACGCGACCAAACGACTGCGAAGCGGGAACGTCAAGTTGTCAAATGTGTGGTTAGTATTCAAAACACATATTTGACAACTTGACGCTCCCGCTTCGCAGTCGCTTGGTCGCGTAGGTTTGAACGAAGCATAAATCAGTAAATCGGTTCGCCGCTGTTTCGCAGTTCGTAGCGTCGGTGTACTACTTACTAGAGGCGTAAAGGGTAAAAAAAAAATAGAAAATAGAAGAATACTTGAGTAAATAATACTTAAAAAAAGAAAGATTCTAATAAAAATTACTCAAATATTTGTAGTTTACTTTTAAGCATGTCACTTCCTTTACATACCTACTTAACATAAACTATTGAGAACCGAAAATACCGAAAGAACCAGGATATCCCGGTTCTCCAAAAGAATATCGGTTCCGGAAACCCTAGTTGTAGCCTTGAAGGGTCAAATAGAAATATGATTATTTTTAACATGAAATTGTTGTTATGTCATGTAAAATAATCACATTTCAATTTACTTATTATTATACTATGAACTTATGAAGTACCAGGAGCTCATAACGTATAAAGAGGTGTTTGCGTTAAAATTTTTTGGCCTACCCAGTAATTTTAAGATTTTTTTTGTGACTACCCCTAATATTTTGTTTTAATTCTTGCGAATTGACAAATTAATTGGGGTAGGTAGCTCATTTGTTTTGAACTTTGAAGTACCAGGAGCACATAACGTATGAAGAGGTGTTTGCGTAAAATTTTTTCGACCTACCCACTAATTTTACTATTTTTCTTGTGACTACCCCCAATATTTTGTTTTAATTCTTGCGAATTGACAAATTAATAGGGGTAGCTCATTTGTTTTAAACTATGAAGTACCAGGAGCGCATAACGTATGAAGAGGTGTTTGCGTTCAATTTATTCGACCTAAATTTTTCTTTTATTTCTTGTGAATTGACAAATTGATAGGGATAGCTCATTTGTTTTAAACTATAAAGTACCAGGAGCGCATAACGTATGAAGAGGTGTAAGTTGCGTTAAATTTTTTCGACCTACCCACTAATTTTAAAAATTTTCTAGTGACTACCCCCAATATTTTGTTTTATTTCTTGTGAATTGACAAATTAATAGGGATAGCTCATTTGTTTAGTTTAAACTATAAAGTACCAGGGGCGCATAACGTATGAAGAGGTTTGCGTTCAATGTTTTCGACCTACCCACTAATTTTAAGATTTTTCTTGTGACTACCCCCAAATTTTTTGTTTTATTTCTTGTGAATTGACAAATTTATTGGGGTAGCTCATTTGTTTTGAACTTTGAAGTACCAGGAGCACATAACGTATGAAGAGGTGTTTGCGTTCAATTTTTTCGACCTACCTACTTATTTTACTATTTTTCTTGTGACTACCCCTAATATTTTATATTAATTCTTGTGAATTGAAAAATTACTAGGGGTTGCCCATTTGTTTTAGACTATGAAGTACCAGGAGCGCATAACGTATGAAGAGGTGTTCGCGTTCAATTTTTTCGACCTACTCACTAATTTTAAGATTTTTCTTGCGACTACCCTCAATATTGTGTTTTAATTCTTGTGAATTGACAAATTAATCGCCCACTAATTTGAAGATTTTTCTTGTGACTACCCTCATTTATTTGTTTCATTTTGTGTGAATTGAAACAAATTAATAAGGCTATTTGATTTACCTCAGTACCAGCAGAATAGAAGCACATAATACGATAATAATTATGTGTAAAAATGTATTTTTTGACATCTACTTTTAAATTGTAAATTTAGGCTATTAATTTTTCGAAGTATTTTAAATAAGTAATATAATCTTAGCTACTACTTACTAGTCATTAAAATACTACATTAAAATAACGATAATACATTAGTTTTATTTATATTTTATTTATGAGGGACAACTAACAATGTCACAATATAACATTATACTAGACATAATATTCAATATGTATTATAAATAAAGTATGATAAATGTGGCACTTAAAAAATTAAATTTAATGAAATTGATGAGGGGCCATCCATAATGTATGTCCAAGGAGAGAAGGGTCCTAAGTTTTGTGACGCTGTAACAAGGAGACCGTCTAAAATCATGAAAATCGTGTGACTTACATTATGGATGGACCCTAATTATTATAGCGCGAGCTAGAACTCTAAGACATATAAGTCTAGACATATAAGTCTGTTATTCTAAACTCAAAAATAACAGACTTATATGTAGGCATATTCTGAAGCAATGACCAGATTTAGTACTAGTTGTGCACAGTGCAGTTTTACCAAGTTACATACATAAAACTGGAATAGTGGTATCATAGTGGTATAATAAGATTTAAGTACATTTTGTACACCTCTTTTGTATTAAGTACAAACTTGAGGTATTGCAAAGTTACATACAATATGAAACTAGAACATTTTAGGAAGATAAAAGTATATATCTACATTACACAAGTTACACAATGTAATAATAATATTGCTTTATTTCAGGCAATAAAATATAGATAAAGACAAATTTATGGTAAGTAATTATTATAATGCAGGCTACAACATGTTATTCAAAACATAATAATATATAAAATACATGACTTGTGAAATATGAAGTAACATGACAGGATCAGGGATAGATAAAAAGCAGTTTTTTATACATACATAGTAAAGCCGTCAGTCCACCGCAGCGCACGAAGCGACTACGCACGTGCGTCAAGCTTCGCTTTGCAAGAAAATATATGTGACTGTGTCCACTGCAACCCACGGACACACTACGCACGAATTGACGTAGTCAAAGTAAAAACGTGCACCGCGGCGTGCGCCGCGGTGGAATGACAGCTTAAGATACTAGTAGGTATATTTTGTATAGTACACCTGTTTTGTGTAAACTTAAAGTACTTATAACAAAACTTAATACCATGTCACAAAACTACTAATGATATTATTTAACCAGGAGCATTATACAATCTTATTCATAAAGCCGTTAGTCCACTGCAGCGCACGGAGAGACTACGCACGTGCGTCAAGCTTCGCTTTGCAAGAAAATATATGTGACTGTGTCCACTGCAACCCACGGACACGCTACGCACGAATTGACGTAGTCAAAGTAATAAAAACGTGCGCCGCGTGGCCGTGCACAGCGTGCGCCGCGGTGGAATGACGGCTTAAAGATAACACATATACCTAGAACAAAGTTGCTATCCATCCATAGGGACATACATGTTTAGTTTTTAGACAGAAGTTTTTATTAAATATGTTCTTAGTTTGAGCTTTTGGAGTAAATATAATGTTAATAGGTATTACTTCTTTGTAGGTCTCTCCGTCACCACTGTATTGGTCTCTTCTTTAGGAGCAACCTAAAAAATAATTGGTTTAGTGTGATTGCATATTTTGTTTACATGCATATTGACTACTTTCTTGCTGGTCCCTACAGCTAGAATAGCACTGCTGCACATACGGACATGGGCGCCGGCAGAAATAATTTCCAAGGGGTGCAGATTTTATTTTTCTTTCTTTTCTTTTTACTTTTTACGAACAACAGTGACTGTCTATCTACGTCGACAGAATACATTAGTGTATACGAACCGTATACGAACTATCTTTGTACGGCATGGTAAATGGCAATAGAGTTACAAAATCTTTTGTAACCCTATCTATTTATTTCCATAATTCCTGTTGATCCCGAGATTCCCAAGGAGTGCAAGTGCACCACCTGGCACCCCCCCTGCCGGCGCCCATGCATATGGAAGACAAAAATACAATAATTAATTAGTGAAAACTGAAGTCTGAAAAGAGACAATTTGTAACTCCTGTGCGTTATGCCTCATGTTTTAAGAAAATACAGGCTATAAACATATTAATGAAAGTTTTGCAACCAATAGGTATAAGGTACTGGAAAATTCTTATTTAAGTATTGAAAAATCAATGAGCGTTTTAACAATTACCATAGACAAAAATACCATTGTCGCCTAGCTAAACGGTTTACCGTGATGAATACAATGTGACCCAGCCCTCATCATGGCTATTGAGCTCTAGTCTATTGAGAGGCGATCACGACTGGCCACCGGCCTCCAAGGTCGCAGCCTCACGACGATTGTGACGTAAGAGACCTAGTTTAGATCAACAATAGTTATAGATGCAGGTTACTTTATTATACAGGGTGACCGGTAATAGGTCTGTTTCCTTTTAACATGTAAAAATACATCACTTTTGCAGCCTAAAAAGCTATATCATACCCTGTCCAAAAGCTAACGGTTACCGAGATATTCAAGATTTTGTATTTTTTTCAAAAACACCCGATTTCAAAGGAAAACTTTAAATAAAAAAAAATCTACCTATTAATTTCTTAATCTTTAACATAATTTTAGTTCTTAGGTAGATAAACTACAAATACAAAAGTTATTTATCCATCTAAACAGGAAACAAAAATTAGCAGAGTGTTTCAAAAGTCTTAACAAAAAAAAATGAAAATGATTTTCCCTCATTTCACCCCTTATTGTTTAAAAAATCAATAAGACATTAGTCGTACAAATTACTTAATTAAATTCCTTATTTATTAAGCTATCCAAAAAGGTATAATTTGTAATGCAAAAATCTAAATAACATCTTACTTAGGGAATATTAAGGACCCTACGCCGATTTGGCCAAATGAAGAACCTGCTAACTACCTGAACTAGCAGGTAGTAAAATTCTAATTAGCAAATTGGAAAAGTCTAAATAAACATTTGCTACGTCAGGTTAAGTTAAATAAAAGTCTTTGAATAAAAATTAATATTTTATTTACATAATAAGTTGATAATTATTACGGTAAATCCTGTTCGAATTGTCGTCCTCGATTTCTGATGCACTTGCGTAATCTTAAGCGAAAATTAGATCGCGTTACTCTACTTGTTAAAGTTTCTCGGATTTCGTTTGCTGCATAAATTATTCTTCTCCTCAGTTCATGTACATCGCTAATAGGTGTTGCGTATACTAAAGACTTCATGTGGCCCCATAAATAATAATCGCAAGGAGTCAAATCTGGAGACCTTGCGGGTCAAGGTATTGGACCGCCGCGGCCAATCCAACGCTGCGGGAAATTTTGATCCAGCCATTGCCTAACTGTCACTCTGTAGTGTGCCGGGCATCCATCATGTTGGTATATCATACCTCTTCGGGTTTCAACTGGTATATCTTGCATGAGCTCGTGAAGATTATTTCTCAGGAAATTTTCATACGACTCCCCGTTTAAATTGTCCGGTAGAAAAAACGGCCCAATGCAATGATTATGCAAAATTCCCATCCAAACATTCAGGGAAAACCTCCTTTGATGAGCACCTTCTTTTGCCAAGTGGGGGTTTCCACCCTGGGGAGCCCAAAAGTGCATGTTGTGGTAGTTTGTTATGCCGTCACGCTCAAACTTCGACTCGTCGGTCCATAAAATCTTTCTTAAGAAGTTATAATCGTTTTCATCGGAGTGCAGCATAAAGCGGCAGAAATCGAGCCTCCTTGCAGGGTCTCCTTCTTCTAATGCTTGTACTGGTGTGTAGTGAAAAGGGTATAACCGAGCGCTATGTACGGTGAACCACACTTTCCACTGCGTTAAACCCAGTTGCTTCGCTACAATTCTTGTAGAGGTGGTCGGATCTCTTGCAAAACGTTCCAATATTCTCTCTTCGTCTTCTGCAACATAACGAGGAGGTCTTCCTGCATCACGTCGCCTTTGATGAACAGAGCCACTTTCCCGCACGCGTTGGTACGCCGCGGAAAAAACTCCAGCACTTGGTACATTAATTCGACGGGGAAAACGACGCCGGTACTCTTCCCGTGCAGCGGCTGCGTTGCCATCACAAAAACCGTAGCAGTACAGTATGTCAGCGTACTCTTCATTGCTAAAAGATGCCATTTTTGATAAACAAACTTGATCAAAAGGAATCGCAAATAAAACGTCAGCGCGCTCAGGACGAGAAGCGTTAACTAAACAAAAACTCTACATATTGCTCTTTAGACAGACCCGAACTGTTACGAACCGACGCGAACAGTTACGAAGAAACCGGATTTTTTAAACCGACCAATAATAGATCGCTTCTTCCTCCGATAACAAAAGAATTTGACTACCTGGCAACCTAACCCTGAACAAATTGTAAGCCAAAAAAATTGTGCTGAGAGTTATTATCTTACCTTACCATATGTTTGTGAATTTTTTGCACACAAATTATACCTTTTTGGATAGCTTAATAAATAAGGAATTTAATTAAGTAATTTGTACGACTAATGTCTTATTGATTTTTTAAACAATAAGGGGTGAAATGAGGGAAAATCATTTTCATTTTTTTTTGTTAAGACTTTTGAAACACTCTGCTAATTTTTGTTTCCTGTTTAGATGGATAAATAACTTTTGTATTTGTAGTTTATCTACCTAAGAACTAAAATTATGTTAAAGATTAAGAAATTAATAGGTAGATTTTTTTTATTTAAAGTTTTCCTTTGAAATCGGGTGTTTTTGAAAAAAATACAAAATCTTGAATATCTCGGTAACCGTTAGCTTTTGGACAGGGTATGATATAGCTTTTTAGGCTGCAAAAGTGATGTATTTTTACATGTTAAAAGGAAACAGACCTATTACCGGTCACCCTGTAGATTACCTACAAGTTACAACAGATGGTATTCAATAATTCAACCTTTTTTTCATACTGGCCACAAACACGATATTTTGCATCGATGTAAATATATTTTTGTCTTGACTCTTGGTGTCGCGGGCCGCAACCAATTTTTTTAAGGGTTAAAAAATAACGTTCTTCAAAATTAAGGATTTAAAAGTTATAAAATTTTCACGAGTTTCACGACGACTTTATAATTTATATTATTTTGCCGGTGGGCGTGAATTTCAAAATGGTTTAACATCACGCGGGCCACTGATTTAAAAGTCCCGGCCTCCCCGCGGGCCGCAGGTTGTTGGCTGACCTACAATATATTTCAGCAAAATTATGTGCTATATTCGGTTATCGCGGGAACCATAATATACAAGGTGTAACAAAACTAAGTGATAAATGATAAATGATAATACTTTAGGGTGTGTATGTGTTCCTTGTAACTATTTCACTGTGAAAGTAGCAGCGCTGACAGACCAAATTTTTTTTCACTTTTGTATGGGGAAACTCGTGACGTGGTGCTTGCCCATACAAAAGTGAAAAAAATTTGGTCTTTCAGCCCTGCTACTTTCAAAGTGTACTCTTTACAAGGAACACATACACACCCTAAAGTATTATCACTTAGTTTTGTTTCATACTACCTTTTTCATAATACCTAATTACTTATTATAACTTCTTTCCCGATTCTCAAAGTTTCTCTATACTTTCATGACTAATAGCTGCAGTAAAAAATATTGAGTTAAATCACATTCATAGTATTCATCAATATTTCACTTTTAAAGGCTCTATTATAAAAGGAATTTAAAGCAATAACCTATCGAGCAATTAAGCTTCAAAAGCTTAATTTAAGCACTTAAGGCGCTTCCAAACTTTTTTTCAATGAAGAAAAAAAGTTTTAAATTTGACATTCGAAAAAAGAAATTTAATGATCAAGGAACGCCTCGTCACGCCCAAATAAGTTGTCAAGCTCCACACAATGCAGCTTTGATTAAGTCCTTTATAAGCCCTTAAAAAAGTAAACTATTTTCGATTCGTTCCAGTAGAATGTTTGCTTTGGTCATCAAAAGCTTTACAAAAGCGCCGGCTTTCGAAGTCTCCTTAGGGATCGAGAATAAAAAGCTAAGATCATTGTTATGTAACATAATTGAGCTGTCTGTTTATTATTATTTATTAAATAGTTTTGTATGCAATTTAATTGAAAACAAAAATAGACTTTAACTGAAATTATCTTCACTTCAGTTTAGTATTAAGGAATATTTATATAGGAAGGTAGATAGCAAAACTATTAGATTGTTTATTATAGTTAGCTGCCATGGGCGTACCCAGGTAGGTAGGGGTAAACGTAGTTACCTGAATGAAGTGTTGAAAACAAAATATCTTTCAGTCATATTAATAAAAGTAAAATATCATGATTTTTTATTTCAACATACCAGAATAACCATATTCTCGAAACAGGTGACAGTGTGAGCTGCTCCCCCTAGCTGAAATCCTGGGTACCTACGCCCATGATAGCTGCTGTTGTGAATGAATGAAATGGTTAAAAGTGTACCTATGTTTATTTTTTCTAAAGCATTGCAATGGCGCTATAATTAAATCCCAAAATTTATATTACCTATTTCTAATTTATATTAAAAACGAACTACAGAGCAGCTAATAGTTTACATTTATTGTGTGAAAAATTTCACAGCCGAAAATAGTATCTCCTCCTTTTTGAAAGCTGAATAAAACATCACAAATAAAGTTATGTAACTATGACGCATTCCAAGTGAATAAAAAGCGTAAAGTTCGTGGGATAATCCAGAACAGCGCTGTCACGTCACAAAATTGACAAAAAACACCAGGAGAAAGTAGCTATTAGATATGGTTCCAAAATACCATCATTTGATCCACAAATTGACTTTGGAGAGTATTTTTTCTGTATCCTTCGGACATAACATAGGCAAAGGCGATCGACAGAAGTATCCAGCCACACTCAGAGATGAATGATTACTTAACTTTAATTATAGTACGGGAGCCCTAGAACAATTTTTTTTGTGATTACTAACAAGCTAATTTTTTGTGAGTAGCTTCATTTTGATCAGTAGTCAACCAAGTTTTGTTGGTTACAGAACCCTATAACGGAACCCTACCGAGCTGATTTTTTGTATCTATATTGATAGATTAATTATTATAGTCATATATAATTTAAGAGTAACATTGTCCTACAAATAGAACAATCCATATTTTAGGACCATCAAGTCAAAGTATGAAATCCTTTCTATCTCTGTTAGCTACCACTTTCGAGATTTTTCGAAAATAAAAATGTTGTTCGTCTTATCAAAATGTAGCTACTCACAAAAAATTAGCTTGTTAGTAATCACAAAAAAAAAAATGTTCTAGGGCTCCCGTACTATTAAGTATTATGATGTTAAAGAGAATGGTATTTAATTTAACATTTTAATATTTACAAAATCCTCATGCTACGCGGCAGCTTTCGATAGAAATACCTAATTCGTTAGAAGGGAATATTACGAAAAGGTCGCAGCAGAGGGCGCTACTAGTGCAGATAGTAAACAATACTGTATGTTGCACACGTCATATCAGAATATTGACAGAAACTACGTCAAACGTCGAACAAAACTTTGTGTTTACTGCATATTATGCTGGTGCTGCCCTCTGGCATGAAAAAAAATGCAGTAATATTTCCTATAAATTATCAAAATTTATGAATACATAGCCATCATGGTCACTCTCTGTACAAGCCATGATGATAAAATATAGGCACGTAAAGTTAACTGTTACAAAGTAAGCGAACTCATTACAGAGTGAGCGATTTTACAGAGTCATCGTAAATATAGCCTTGTGTAATGTAACCTATGTGGCGTATCATGTGGGGCTAATAGATGATAATACAGGCGATATAGGCCACTCCGAGTACCGTTGCTATTGTAGATGGGACCATATTGCAATCAGTCTATACCGTATGCCACCGATGTATTATACTAGAAGCACAAAAAAAGAAAGATTTCTTTTTAAAACTGTAAATAATACAAATGCTTATAATATTATTGAGCTCAATATTTTTTATAATAAGTATACGAACTTTTGTTACGCGAAACTTAGCGCCGAAATGGATTAGAAAAAATGAAAATATCGAATACATTTAATACATTTTTTACATTTTAATACAATTTAATACATTTTCCAGGATGAAAAATACTCATCCTAGGCCCTTCCTGCTCCTTCTCAGGGCTCATGGCTCTACATAATTTATATTTTATACCTTTTATCCAAATCCGTTTACCAGTTTTAGTGTGAAGAAGTAACAGACATACTGTCGCATTTAGGATAACAGTGTCTAAAATAATCTTACAAAATAGCAATACGATTCTTTTGATGTCTATAATTGACTTAAGGAGTCCGTTATATACCTATTGTTATTCTATTTAAGAAAATTGCACCATACATTTGAATCAAAATTTAAAGTAGATCGCTGTAGGCTACATTTACCTGTGAGTGGATTAGGCAACGTTTAAATACAGTTTGTTGACAGTAGATTGTTACAGATTGGTTGTGCTTGCTTAATATTCTGGCTGACTGATCATACAATAATGTTAGCATCGTTAAGAGTTGATTGTTCCATACAAATTACAATACACTAAAATTGCTACCAAACTCCATTTACACAATACCAGTGAGAGTTGCACTGCTAAAACCTAGTTATAATCTACTACAAAGTAAGCGCAAATATTTTTTTTCTTAATTTTGCAAAACGAAACTACAAACACATCCAATAACAGGATAAATGATACAAAAAAGTGAATTTCATCTATTTTCTCATAGTACTTACCTCTTATATTTATCTAACATATATTTTCCTCCAAACCTTTAATGGTGTTAAAAATACGCTTTAGGGGAAAACCAGACCACATTTAAATTATAATCTACTGGAGGACGCCCGCAACTCCGTTGCGCCATAATTCGTTTATCGCGCGACAACTGTACATTTTCCAGGATAAAAACTAAAAAGCATCCTATGTCCTTTCCCGGGAATCAAAGTAACTATTCATTACCAAACAGCAAAATTGGTCAGCGGTTTAGCGTGAAAAGGTAACAGACGGACTTACGTTCGTCTTTCGCATAAAATCCTTTCTTAGCGGATGCCTACGTCAGACCATCTATCTGCATGCCAAATTTTAGCCCCATCCGTCCAGTGGTTTGGGCTGTGCATTGATAGATCACCATGTCAGTCAGTCACCTTTGAGTTTTATATATATAGATTAATTAGTATGAAAGTACAGATTTTATCTATGTCTTATTAACATCAATGTGTTGTGATGAGTAGCGTTCTGCGCTGTGTTACCGCCAATTCCCATTTGATTATGTATTCAGTATTTAACATTCCCAATAGAACCTGCCCCCTTTGCTGTGCCGTTTGCGGTGTAGTTTATGATGGGAATACGTCTTCGGAGTAGGAAGATTGTGATTGTGCGGTAGACGCTTTAACACAGATTGTGAAGTGGGAAATCGGTAAAATAGTACGGGAGCCCTAGAACAATTTTTTTGTGATTACTAACAAGCTAATTTTTTGTGAGTACACTAACTACTGTACTACATTTTGATAAGACGAACAACATTTTTATTTTCAAAAAATCTCGAAATTGGTAGCTAACAAGGATTTCATACTTTGACTAGATGGTCCTAAAATATGGATTGTTTTATTTGTAGGACAAGGTTACTCTTAAAAACCAATATACTTACAAAAAATCAGCTGGTTAGGGTTCCGTTTTAGGGTACCGTAGTCAACCAAGTTTTGTTGATTACAGAACCCTAAACGGAACCCTAACCAGCTGATTTTTTGTATATTAGTAGGTTAATTAGTTATGTAATTTAAGAGTCAAAGTTCGAGATATCGAAAAATCTCGAAATTCTACCAATTTCGAGATTTTTCGAAAATAAAAAATATGTTGTTATTATCAAAATGTAGCTACTCACAAAAAATTAGCTTGTTAGTAATCAGTAATCACAAAAAAATGTTCTGGGACCTAAAAGTTTTTCTGAGATAAAAAAGTCAAATTCAGGACATGAGCAGTAGGTAATTGTAAATAAGTAAGATAAAGATTTCCGAATGCTTTTCCCTCTAGGAATGTACTTGAAAATAAAATTATTAGTACATATTTAAATTAAATTAAATTAAAAAAGAAAGAGGAATTTCTTGATTGTGTGTATGTTTTTAATGAACAACAGAAATTATTCGTAACCGGATTGATTTTAATGAAATTTGTAGAATTAATATCCTCTAATACAAAATGTATGGGTCCCGCTATTTCCAATTCTTTTTTAAGCAGACAAACTCACAACATTAATACAAAAAATAAACGCTATCGCTTATGTCTTAAGTTGCTTCTAACCTAACCTATAATTCATAATATAATACGTGCGCCCGCGGTATGGATTAGGAATAAGGCAAACGGTTCCAAGGATCAGAATTATTGACCATCACACGCCAACTTTGAGTGTTGTTCAGATGCGGTGCTAATCACAGATATTCATGCAGTTAATTAGGATTTTTTTGCGCAGGGGAAACCCTTTATGTGTGCCCGGATTGGGGGTATGCCTCAGTTAAGCTGAAGCATCCTGGGGGTATGTGGGACTGCCGGCGCCAGGCTTACCCACTAAAACCACCTGCGGTTCGCCTTCAGCCGTATACGGAGGGATGTCCTGGATCTAACAAACACGGGACTCCCCCCTCCACGACCGGCCGGTTTACCTCAAGGGACCGGACTACTACCAATTAGGCCAGTCATTAAAGCCAAAACCCGAAAGAAATTAGTAACTTGATAAAATTTTAGGGGGTTGTTAAAGAAGGTAAAATAACTTACCGTGTGATTTTGCAGCGTTCTGGAGTGTACGGAAAGGGTTGAAAAGGGATGAAAAAGGTTTTTTGTTAATAACATTGCGTAAAAAATTAGTAACACGCAAATTTGGAATTAGGTTATTCTTACCGTTTTGTAACGTGTATTAAATTTGCAGCGTTTTGCAACATACGGAACATTGTTTATTATTAAAAAACAATAAAATTTGTTAATAACAGGGGTAAAAAATTAGTAACACGCTGCAAATTTGGAATTAGGTTTTTCTTACCGTTTTCTAACGTGTATTAAATTTGCAGCGTTTTGCAACATACGGAACATTGTTTATTATTAAAAAACTATAAAATTTGTTAATAACAGGGGTAAAAAAAATTAGTAACTCGGTGTAAATTTAGAATTAAGTTGTTCTTACCGTTTTGTAAAGTGTATTAATTTTGCAGCGTTTTGCGACATACGGAACATTGTTTATTACTAAATTGCTGTAAATTTGATATACGTTAGAAAACGGTAAAAACAACTTAATTATAAATTTGCAGCGTGTTACTACATTTTTTACCCTTGTTAATAACAAATTTCATTGTTTTTTAATAATAAACAATGTTCCGTATGTTGCAAAATGCTGCAAATTTAACACACGTTAGAAAACGGTAAAAACAACCTAATTCCAAATTAGCAGCGTGTTACTAATTTTTTACGCAATGTTATTAACAAAAAACCTTTTTTACCCCTTTTCAACCCTTTCCGTACACCCCAGAACGCTGCAAAATCACACGGTAAGTTATTTTACTTTCTTTAACAACCCCGTAAAATTTTATCAAGTTACTAATTTCTTTCGGGTTTTGGCTTTAATGACTGGCCTAAATGTTAGGGAACGCTTCGAAAAGTTAATTAGAATCTGCCAACCTATATAAAACTATAGAGACTCCTCGAATTTTGATGACAATTAGTAGTATTGTAAATAAAAATTTTATGACTGGTTGGGAGCTTATGATAATTTTTGAGGGCCTCTATTGCGCAGTGGTTGAGCGCGTGGTACACAGAACACAATACATATTATTTATATTACCATACTATTATAATAATACTAACTGTCCCGGCAAACGTTGCTTTATTTCGCCCATATTATTTTATTGAAGTGACTAAATAAGTATGTCACCATGGCAACGTCCATCGCTATTCCGTAGCATGTAAACAATGGTCGCCGTCAGTCTCGAGTTGTAATAATTTACTATTATTTATTCAACAAATGCACTTATCAATATATAAAGTACCCAGTAGCCGATTCTCAGACCTACTGAATATGCATATAAAATTAGGTAAAAATCAGTAAAGCCGTTTCGGAGGAGTTCGCGGACTAACATTGTGACACGAGAATTTTATATATATAAGATACTCTGCGATATTACTCACGGAGTGGCGTGGTATTCTTGCCGGGGCTTTCACGTTGTTGTTGTTTGATTATACGCACAAGTCACAACAAATTAAATTTAATAACATTTCCATTACATGATGTCATATTTATATAGAGACGTAAATATTATTAAAGTTATGTAAATACGGCGCTTCCTAGTATTTTATATTTCCAATAAAATGTATATTTAATGTTTATACAAGTTTATATGAGTTTTATGAACAACAGTGCGTTTGATAGTGTAATAAACTCACGTTATAGTTACTTAATATATTACATAGTTTTGAAGAAAAACGATAAATTACTAGAAAATATAGAGCACTGTAGATCCAAGCTAGTAATAATGGGTTACGAGTATATCGAAATTTAAGCTGATTAGAATAAATGTAAGGTATTTTAGTCCTGGGACAATTAAAAGGACTCAACCTATCTCCAGGATAGGATCGTTTTTTTTTATCACACAAAAAATAAGATCTACACACGAATGTCTGCGAAACGAAGTCTTAGGATACATCATCATTCATCATCATAAAATAATAGAATTTGACGACCTCCGTGGCTCAATGGTTAGAGTATGGGGCAACTCAAGCCGGGGGTCGCGGGTTCGAATCCCGCCGACGGAACAAAAAGTTTTTCAATGTTCCTGGGTCATGGATGTGTATTAAATATGTATATGATATAATAAAAATCTTAATTATGGGTGAATTTCAACATGTCCATATTTTTTTTCGTTTCGGTGAACTTTTTTGTTTCTATGTTTTTTTGAGTTTTTACCGAAGTTTCCTCTCAATTTTAATGTTTTATGACTACGAAACTAATGACATAAAAATTAACTAATAAACAAACGTAGCACACACGTTTATATTTTAGCTGTCACCGAGATGAAAAAGTCAGTCACCGAGATGAAAACAAAATTCACCGAAATGTAAATTCACCGAAATAGTGATTGTAAAACAAGCGAAATAATGTATTTTTATGGAAAAATTTTGACACTTTGGGTTACACTTTTGCAATTTTCGAAATTATTTCTAATATTTTTCAGAATAAAACATAGCCTATATCCATCACAAAAAATCCATCACGAAATCAGCTATAATTGCACAACTCTTTTGCCTCCGTGACGTACCGATGATAAGAAGCGTGTCCATTATCAAGGCCAATGTTTCTATTTGAATTTCTACAGCTCAATACGGCCATTTTAGGCATTGAGGCATTTTTAAAATTCCGATTTACGTCCGATTCCGATAGCAGACTAAAGAACAGACTTTCGAAAGACGAGCATTGCTCGTCGTTTGGGAACGCGATATTTCACGCGAAGTACATACACATGCGGTATCTATCTTGATCTATGTCTGTGGATAGAACAATGTATTTTTATAAAAAAAAAAACATGTTACAAACGATTTTAATTACAAATAACAAAATATATTAATACTGGGAAATAATTGACACATTTGCTTCGAATAAAAATTACCACGCGCCAACTTCACTCGGCAAAGAATAAATGCTGTTACTATTTTGAAAAGGTATCTTCTAGTGCTTAGTTAAAATTTTTCGTTATAAAAATATACTTAAGTTAAACAGCTAAAGCAAAAATTGAGTAACTATTATTCTAACATTATTATAACCAAAACTACTTTTTGATAGGATTCATTAAATTCTAATATTAAATAATCATATTATATTATCTCGTACTGTTTTTGCTAAATCACTAATCAACAAAAGGGGGCCGGCAGCGTCCTAAGATGGCGGCAGAGTTCGTACATAGGGGCGGCAAAATCAAAGTAGCCTATACTCCTAAAAACTACAAATCCGGCCCTGTCTCTCCTACCTAATTTCCGAGGGTGGTCTGTAAGCGGCGCTGGTGACGTACCTACACCTCGTCGCCGGAGTCACCGCGCCGCCGCCCGCTGCGGTGCTCGCCGCTAGATGGCGTGCGCCTGCGCTCGTTTATTGTCTGAAAAACACCAGCACCGAGTCCCACCTGATCTCGGAAGGTGGTCTGTAAGCGGCGCTGGTGACGTACACCTCGTCGCCGGAGTCCCCGCGCCGCCGCCCGCTGCGCTGCTCGCCGCTAGATGGTGTGCGCGTGCGCTCGTTTATTGTCTGAAAAAAACGTAACTTTTTAAATTGCTGTCAAGTTTGCCACCTTTAATTTTTTTGCTCTAAACTTAAGTCGAAGGATTTATACGCAAATCATAACTTTTTAAATTGCAGCCAGGGTTGCTATCTCTTATTTTTTTTTCTCTAAACAGCCAAAGGACTTATTCACAAATCAGAACGAACCAAACAATTTGTGAATGTGAGTAGGTTCACTAGCTCAATAAGTAGGTACATTGACGTTTTGTTGGTTAGGTGTAGACGAAAATGTGAATAAAGGAAGTCGGTTAAATATGCAGAAATACAGCGACTGCCTTATCACTTTCTCACGTTCAACGGCTGACAGAGCTAGGGTGTGAGCAGGGCCGGATCTACCATATTATGGCTATTTGGGCTTAAGCCCAGGGCCCCATGAGTTCAAGGGCCTCCGCCGCCCAGCTAAGTCAAAAATAGACGATAATGCGAATTTTATAAATTTTTGTTGGTATCCCTGAGATTCCTACGATCAAGGTTTGTTATAGGTCTTGCAATCTACGAGCGCGCGTAGCCTTTATTTGTAGTTGAAAATGTGAATAGACATTTTCGTTAGTGTGCGTACCTGACGGAGCAGTCAGTAGCGAGCGAGCCATGTACGCGTGTATAGATATGGTCACTCACACAACTAAAGGCGCCGCGCGCTCGTAGATTGCAAGATCTGTATACAATTATTTAGGTGTTGGTAGTTGGTACTACGAACTGACAGTTAAAAATTAAAATTTAGGGCTACACCTAAATAGTTTCAGCCCAGGGCCCCGTAAGCTCACGGTCCGGACTCTGGTCCGGCCGTGGGTGTGAGCATTGAACATGATTCCTGCAGTAGAATGTTAAAATATGTGTAAGTTGTCAGGAGGAGGAGAGGACTGTCTTATAAAAGTATGCAGGAGCTCATTCAGAAATCAGACGGTTTGGTGTAAACACAACCTGAATCTAATGCTTCTAGATTGAGGTTTGAGGAGCAAAAAATTATATGCGAGAGATATTTAATTTTATATTTGAAGATTATCTTGAAGATGTCATTGTCAATGATGTAATGATGAAGTCAGAGGTCGGACAGGTTGCGAATACTTGCTAGTTTAGTTGGCAATTAATTATTTAACGACTGTTTTACTGTTATGAGACTGTACAATTACCATCTATAAAATATAATCTAATTATCTACTAGAAAAAACTATCAAAATCGCGACAAAATACCAAACTGCATAATATTTACACATTGTAAAATTCGGATCACATCTCATGGCTTTAAGTAAGTATAGAGTCTTTAAAACATAGAAAGATTGTGTCATTCGTCGTGGTATAGCTTCAATACGTTTAATATAATGAAATAATTTTATTGATATCTAAGTATCAAACAGTTTTTTTTACCAGACAGCATTTGTTTCATCTACGAAAATTTAAGCCTAAAAATCACATGAGGTAAAGTGCCAGCTACTTTAGATATAGGTCATAAAACCTGTGGTTAGGGCTAGTAGTCCTTTTCCCTGCATATTATAGTTACAATCTATTTTATTACCTAGAAGGTTGCAATACTAGAGAGAATCCAAGTGCGTCGGTGGTCAATCTTTATGAGTTTAAGTACAGATCAAAGCAGTTCTAAACCTACATTTAAACCGAATTGAATAGGAACTTGGAATGCGCTGGTAGCGGCTAATTCGCAATAAACATGCACCAGTCACAGGAACACGCCGTAAATTCCTAATTCTGATCGATTTCAGATTTACATCGATGGTGGTGTAAGTCATAAGAGTTAAGGAAAAGGCATATTTGTTGATAAGGTTGGTAGTAGACGTTTTTGTTAAGTCTGTAGACATAAATGTAATTATGATAATGATCATATGAGGTTTATTGGAGAATGCCATAATAATAAATGTTATTGTAAATTGATTATTATATTTTGTCCATTGAATTGAAATTGAACTTCATTTAGATCCTATCATATCTGAGAATATTATTAGGTATGGTTTTCAATAATTTCCAGGTATGACAGACGTACCAATATCTAATAAAAACTAAACTGTTAGCCCTTAGGTATATAGAGTTCGCTGTGAAAGTGGCAGCGCTGAAAGAGTATTTTTTTTCACCTTTGTATGGAAAAATTAATGACGCAGGGGCGCTTGCCCATTCAAATCACAAAAAAATTTTTGCTAGTTCAGCGCTGCTACTTTCACAGTGAACTCTATAATGGACACATACATACCCTAAAGTATTATCACTTAGTTTTGCACCTTGTATATTACACTAAAAACGCCTTCAGCTCATAACATGCCCATCATTTAATTGCCAGTAGAAAATGATTGAAGCGTGTGAGTAATGTGTTTTGGTCCGATTTGGGACGAACACCGAACATCTGTTCCTGTTTTATGGCTGAAGCAGGCAATGCCTTGTTTACACGATTCGGAGGAAATATCCCAGAAAAATGTTAATCTATAGGTACTAATTACATATCGACGGTTAAAAGGAAGTAGGGCATAAGCGACATTTTTGTCAAAAATGAGTTTTAAATGCCATCTTACTTAAAATTTCCCGCTCTTTCGAATGCGCTGACTCTCATAGCTCTACGATGAGTTTTTTTGGCGTTTATGCCCTAGCAAAAAACAGCAATTTCCTAGTAGTATTTTTTGTAACCGACCAAAATTCAGGTCAGTTTGTCTGTAAAGGTGCTTGTAACCCTGCAAAAAATATTTGTCTACAGCTTTCGGCTGCTTATACCTTTTAATCAATTCTCTCAAAAATTAGAAACGTCGTTTATAGCCTTCTTCCATTTCGTAATTGATCATAGCTTTGGCGCTTGTACCCTATATATCCAAAATTTATTTTCATATTACTCTGTCGGTTATACCCTACAACCTTTTTCAACCATATTTCCATAGACTCATGCAATGCCAGTCGCCAGATGTTGATTATTCTTCTTTTCCTTCACTTTCAAACGACATTGTGTGTCCCATGTATGTCACTTAAGTCTTATAATTCTAGTTTTTGTGAAAGTCTACTGTTACTTGTGTTCTATTAACTAATAAACGACCATAACACGACCTGTAAAAAGTACGTTATCCTTCTTTTCCTATAACACTTACTGAATCGTCTAGTCTCGTATACCCTTTTACTTTGCGATGTAAGAAATCAGAATGTTGTTTAGGCTTCTTATCCTCTAATATTTTTTTTGTCATTTGTCTCTTATGCCATATTACCTCATTCAAAATTTTAAAGTAATTGTTATAAGCGACAAAAAACACTTTAAATAGCACCAAATCATTAAAATTAACAAAACCGGTAAGAGGCCCATTTTTTTATCATTTTATAACTGTTTAAATTATCACGATACGACAATAAATAACAGAGATACATCAGCTTTTCTTAAACTCAAAACTTTAAACGACTCTCCTGAACATTTCACTTTCTGGCGCTTATACCCTATTACCTTTTAACCGTCGATATTAACAAACATCCATACAAACTTTCGCCTTTATAATATTAGTAGGAGGAAATGCGAATGTATATATGTGTGTTTTTCGAAAGCAGCGGTTAACCAAAATAGTAATAGGGTCCCGTTTTTACCATTTGGGTACGGAACTCTAAAAAGGACTCTAAATCATATGATAATATGAACGTCTATTATTCGACAGAGCACCTGTTTACCTTCTATGACATTAATCCTTCAAGCCCCATAAGAGCACCGGTGAAGGTGATCGCGACAACAAATCCGCGATCGAAGGATTAAAGACTTAACAACTATTTTTCGTCCTCCGTTTTCGTAATAAAACGCAAATGCAACGTGAAGTAAAATATTAAGCGCAACATAATAATGTCTGCCATCTACAAGCTACAGTTTGCCTGGGTTTAAGTTAATCCGTAATGATCTTGGTGGCGTCGCGATGTACCTTAGATCTGATCTAACATATTCAATCCTTAGTGCGTCAGCTCAACCTCCACCTCCTGATTCACCGGAACATTTATTTGTTGAGGTTCAGCTGAATTTTAATAACAAAATTTTCATTGGCGTCTGCTATTGTCCCTCATCACAAATGGATTACTTTACAGTACTTGAACATACTCTTGAATTGTATACACCGAGCTACCAACATTCTATCGTTATGGGCGACTTTAATACTTGCATGGCAAAAGGCGAATTTAGATCAAAAAAACTTAATTCTGTTTTGGGTGGTTGTAATTTACATTTGCTTCCCCTTAATCCTACTCATACTTTTCCTGGTTGCTCGCCATCTCTTCTGGATGTCATTATTGTGTCGTCCCCTAACCTGGTTGTGAATCATGGTCAATGCTCTGCTGATATATTCTCTTATCACGACCTTATTTATGTTTCATATAACCTGCAACCACCTAAATCTAAAAAGAAGGTTGTACTACAGCGGAATTTCTCGGCTCTCAATGTAGATAATTTGAGAATGGATGCAAGTAATGTTGACTGGTCACCTGTATTCAATGCTGATCATGTCGATAACAAATTAAATGCTTTTAATACACTCATAACGCAACTCTATGACACACATGCACCAATCAGGCCAGTTAAAATAAAGCAGTTACCTGCACCCTGGCTCACTGACGATCTGAAAGCCTTGATTAAACAGAAGCACTCTGCAAAAGCCAAATATAAACTGACCAATGGCAGTGTTCAACGAGAAAAATATATTAAAATACGGAATCGTTGCAACAAAATGTGTAGAGATGCCCAGCGTCGTTACATCCACTCCTCTGTTGAAAATGCTGATCCGTGTAAAGTATGGAAGATTTTAAGGACTCTTGGGGTAGGAAAAAACTCGGTAGATGGTACTTGCTCTATAAACGCTGACGTATTGAACAAACAGTTTACCTGTGCTTCTAGTTTTTTGAATCCGGCTCTAAAATCCCGTACACTTGATCACCTCACAAATTTACCAATTCCTGAGTCACCGCCTCTTGTTCTAAGCCATGTTACTGGAGTGGAAGTCAAAAAACATATTGCGTCAATTTCCTCTAATGCCGTAGGTGATGATGGAATTAGTCGTAAGATGATTATTCCCATTCTTGACTCCATCACCCCTGTATTAGTCCATATCTTCAATCACTGTATTGATACTTGTGTTTTCCCTAGTGCTTGGAAGGATGCTTACGTAATACCGTTACCAAAGACCTCTAGGCCAAAGTTGGTATCTGACTTCCGTCCTATTTCAGTATTACCTTTCCTTTCCAAAGTTTTAGAACGGTTGATCAGTTACCAGCTTACAAACTTCTTACTTGACAATAATATCCTAAGCTCCTTTCAGTCCGGTTTTCGTCGGGGGCACAGTACCACTACGGCATTAATTAAAGTGATCGATGACATTCGTCTTGGCATGGACAACAAACTACTCACTATACTGGCATTGTTAGACTTTAGCAATGCATTTAACACAGTTGATCACGATATTTTGCTGAGTTTGCTAAGGTCTATCAACTTATCTCCGGCAGTGGTTGCCATAATTCGTAGCTACCTCGTTGGTCGTCATCAGAGAGTCAAATTGAATGAATCTTTTTCGAATTGGAGTGACATCATAACCGGTGTCCCGCAGGGTGGGGTCTTGTCACCTCTTCTATTTGCGATTTTTATCAATTCCATCACTAAATCCACTTCTCTACTATCCCATTTATATGCTGATGACTTTCAAGTATATACTCATACCTCTTTGTTTGATCTATGTGGCACTGTTAGCTCTCTCAACACGGAATTGGAATTAATTAATGACTGGAGTAAGCGTCACGGCCTGGTTATCAATCCATCTAAAACCCAGCTAATTATTATCGGCAGCCCTGGGCTTGTATCTAGGATTGACTGGAACAGCTTACCTCCCGTGTGCCTAAACAACGTAGTGATCCCTTTTAGTAAATGTGTGAAAAACTTGGGTGTGTATTTTGATGATACATTATCTTGGTCTCATCACATAAAAGAAACCAGTAAAAGGATTTTTGCAACCTGGTACTCTGTTTGTCGCCTTCGTTACCTCTTGCCTATCCCAACCAAAATCCCTATTCCTGTCAATCCTCGACTATGCTGACGCTTGTTTGACAAATATGACCGAGGATCAATTAAATAAGCTAGAGAGACTTCAAAACCTTGCGATAAGATTTATATTCGGGCTAAAAAAATTCGACCACGTGTCTGAATTTCGTACGAGTTTGAAGTGGCTGCCCATACGCTTCCGACGAGATGCTCGTATACTATCACTCGTTTACAATATCATAAATGATCCTACGATACCTATTTACTTAAAAGAAAAATTTGTATTTCGTCAAGCCACTGTTAAGGAGCTCAGATCTGCGTCGAATAATCTACTAGAAATGCCCGTACATCAAACTAAATTTTACGGTTCCTCCTTCGTTGTTACTGGTATAAGGCTCTGGAATTCGTTGCCAAAGCATATCAAACTTGCAAAAACATTGAATGCTTTCAAAAGTCTCGTCAAGTCGCATTATTTAGCTGTCTGTAAAAATAATACTTAATCATAATCCATGCATTTGTTGTGAGTTAAATTACACTTTAAATTATTAATTATTATCCGTGTCTGTTATAATGATCTTTTAGTAATTTAAGTACAGTATTATTCTATTATATTTATAATATCTATGTATAGTATTATTATATATTTTTATTATGCATGCTGTATATTTATATATTTAATTTAATCCTAAACATATATTTAAAAATGTATTTTTTTTGTATTCTTTTGTTTGCACATGCACATTAATTCTCTTCTTTACTGCAATTTCACCTTTGCCCGTGGTTGCCTGGAAGAGCTATTACTTGCTACCTAGTAATAAGGCCGCCATTGTGACACCTGAATATTTTGTCTTTTTCTTGTATTCCTTTTGTATCTTTATAAGTGTGCACAATAAAGAATATTTCATTCATTCATTCATTCAATTTAAAATACATTCAGCAGTTATGAATAAACAGTCGACTGTCGAACAGATGTAGGTTGAGGAATTTGTTCGTGGGACGAACATTGACTAATTTATGTTTACGTCGCGTCGATACAGAGTTACAGACGGACGAATATTATTCATTTGTATATAATAAAATGCTATTTACGACATAAATGTATAAGCTGAAAAGGTGAAGGCACATAATTAGCACCGGCACCGCATATGACGCGAGTACGACACAATTAGTCTACAGTTACATGATTTATATTAAATACTAAATAGCGATTACTAATAGCTAATGGGGATTGTCCATTTTTTTTTAATTTTGCTCATTACAAAAACATTTCGAGGAATAAGGTCAGTGATCGTTTTTCTGTATATAAACGAAAAAAATACCCATTAGTTACTTATATTTTTGAACAAATATGTTTAACCTTAGTTTGACCTTCAATGGCGTTAAATTAGCAATAAATTCGACCAACATTACGTTTCGAACTTTTGGTAAGCTTCTCGTATCAGCTTTCACATAATGAGAACTTGCATTTGACTATAAGATTGAAAGGAAATTTAAAACATACTGCAGAGGTCAATAATTGGCCGCCGATGATGACGTCAGAGCGAAACTTTAAAAATTTATTGAGAAAAAACTAGCCAATGAATTTCAAAATTATTTAATTTATATTCTTAAAATACCTTATTTTTACGAAAAAAAATATAAAAAGTACATGTGATTTTTTTGGACAGTGCCCATTGAAGACGTAAGTGGATACAGGATGACTAACAATTTAAAAATATTCGTTTTTTGCGTAAATATCTTAGGCTTGAGGCTTTAGGACCTGGAAAAGGATTTGAAATTAAAAAAAACATTTATTTTGTGCCCAGCCAGCTGATGAAGTAGATAAGATAAAAGGTTTGCTCAAATTACCTCTATAAGGGAAAAAATGCGTAATTCGCACGTTATAAAATATTATTTATCCACTTCATCCACTTTAATCTTAAATAATATAATTACTAATTACATTTTCACAATACAAACACCGTGTTCAGTAATACTAGTTTGAAGTTTCAGTACATACTAGGTAGAGCTTGTCTAACTTGAAATGACGCGCCCCTCCCTCGTATTCACAGTACAAAAATGTTTCATTTATATCAACTTTGAAGTGGTGGGGCGCGTCATTTCAAACTAGACGAGCTCTACTGATATTTTTCTATCAACTAGGTAGTATTTGTAATTTGTATATTGAAAATTTGAATAAGGTTTCGACTTTCGTCGGCAGTTTTCGGAAAATGAGAAATAGCGTTTTCCGATAATTATGTCCCCCATCAAATTTCTCTAAAATTGTCGTTTGAAAACTATTATTATTTATTACAAAGCAACTTCGTACATCTTAAGTTCATTGATTAACTGTTAGATTTTTAAAATTCGACTACTAATGCAACACTATTTGTACTTACCGTATATTCCGACAAAGTTCTTTCTGAAGGCTCCCGATGGCTGTCATTCTCGTCTCTGGAAGACCGATGCAGGTAGCCACCAGAGGATGGCGAGTCGCCCCCCGAGCGATGCGTCGCCACATAGTGATTGCTTTTTATTTTGTGCGCCATCTTGAAATCACTGCTCACTTTCTGTCAGTTCATTTTCCATGTACCCGCGACGTTTCGTTCGAAATTTGAAATCTCTAGTCGACCATTATGACGTTTTGTTTTTTTCACACCTTCTCCGCCTGCAACAAAGGAGTAAGTACATTTTAACCTTTTGGTAGCCTTGAGATAGTAATTTGCGGTTTAGTGGCGATATTGACCTATGCAATTCACTTATTTTGATCGAAATTCCATTACGTTGATAATGTTTTGTTTATGTCATTATGAGTGGTACAATAAAAGTAATTTTGCAGCCGGTTCTCACGTATTTTATTGTTCTTATGAGATTGTATGATAATGCTAAGTAGGAGTAATGGTTAAATTGTATAAAACATAAATTATTATGATTTTAATCACGCTTCTTAGATCCGTTTATTTTTTTTCAGACTAGTTACAAAGATTAACAAACTTTTGTTTGCATAAGTTATTTCAAATAATCATATCATTATTAACAACCTCTGGTTTTGTAATGTTTTAACAGTTATTGATACGATTATGTAATGAGTGATGAATGATGATGGATGATGATTCTCACAACATTAAAATCGTAATCTTCAGATTATGTTAATGAACGACCTTAAGGGCCTTGACTTAATAGACTGTAATCAGTATCATACTTATGTTGCAATGTTGGAATTTGAAGCGATTGATAAAGTAGCAAATGATTATTCATTAAAATAGAATGAATATTAGGCTGCAATGACTGCGCCGACGACAAATTCACAAAATATGGACTAAAAGCGATAATATCAAAGACTTGCTTCGCAATGCTTGTGCGTCATTTAGGTTTTATAAAAAAAATAACGTCATTCGGACAAGCCAAAGTCGTGAGGCTACAAAAAATGAAAACCGAAAGTCATTCATCATATCGAGCCGAGTTCGATAAAATCGAGTCGGCTCTGTAACCCGATGGTATACATCGATATGGTTATTGGTTGCATGTAATTTGGCAGGTTGCAGGTTGATGGAAATCTGTGATAGTGTTGTACACAAATTATGTCGTTATCGATATTATAACAATTATAATGACTCCACACAGTAATTATTTTATTGGTACAGTAATGATTTTATCTATTTGTGAAAAATTTATGCAAAACATACCTTACCAGCCAACTACTAATGTAGAATAATGTACCTACTGTTGAGTTCTGCTTGGTATGTAACGCTATGTAAAATGTAAATTGTACTCTTTCCTAATGTATAAAAAACTTGGACTTGTTTGTTTATCTGATATCTCTCGCGTTGAAACCATTGGAGCCTATTTTATTCATTTTGGTATGGAGACACTTAGTCCCGACAGAGAGTGTGAGACGATTTTTATAGCTGCAAACAGGGGCGTCTTTCCCTTAGGTGCAGGGTGTGCGCTGCACATGGGCGCCGCGATCGTAAGGGCGCCGAGCGCCGATTGCAAGGGAGCCCCACTCGGCGCTCGCCTGCGTTGGCCGGCCGCCGATAGCCGCGAATGACCAACATTGGACCAACGTAAAAAGAACTCCAGTTTGCATACATTTTGTGTAGCATCTTGAGCTCTTCTTATATTTGTCATATTACAGCAAACAAAGTGCGCCACCAGCGGCTCGGCTTTTGCAATATAAATTATATAAACTTTATTTTTGTGAAATGAAATACTATTTTTCGTCAAGATGGGCGCCAAAATAAGAGCCGCGTGGCTTACGACTGACTGGTCGATTTATATGCGTCCGCCGCTAAACGACAAGAGCACAAGCAAATGTACCTTGCGGTCGCACCGTGCAGCCTACGCCCTCCGTGCCTCTGTAGTGTGTGTCTCACCTCCCTCCTATATAAGTTAGGTTAATTAATTATTAAGTCAGTAATAAAACATCTTTTTCGCGATGACAACGCTCTTTTAATTAGTCTCCCAAGCCTGCAACATTGCACCTCCTTCTCGTGGGATCTGCGTATTAATTTGCTTACCGCTCTCTTTATGCAGCCTCCGTTTGCGACATAACAGTTTCGCAGAGGGAACAAGCTACTTCCTCCCAATAAGTAGTAAGGTCAAATCCAAGGACGGCGCAAAACTCAGCCCTTACTCAGCCCAAGCAGAGCGTTCAATGAGCGTATGCTGCGCCGTATCGTCTTTCTCAGGCTGTGGTGGCACCTAGGCGATGGTTTCCTCCTGTCCATATGGTTCAGGTAATGACCAAAGATAAGGGCGCCCCTTGAATGTGTCATCCACTGTTGCAGTTTCAACCGGATCGCTTTCACAGTTCGGCGGCCAGTAGTTAGGGAAGCCATCTGGTCTTGCCTGGTGCGTATTGTAATGATGTTATGCGCCTGGTGACGCCATCAGGTTACCAGCTCTGGTAGCACCCGCTCTCCTCGCTTTTTAAACTCGGCTGTGTGTTGATACACCCGACAACACGCGAGCCTCCAGATCCCACGGAAGAAACCCTGTCAGCGGCAACGCCACTTCGCCAGTTAACGGTTTGATAGCAGCGTAGTATCCGCTGCGCTAAAGCATGCTGCGGGCTTCTGAGCAGCTGTCTATTCTGGGCGCCTATGTGTTCCAACCAAACAGGACTGCAGGACCCCTATATATACCCGTCTGCAAGTTGACCACAGATTTTGGCAGAAGGCAATTCACGGCCATGGCCATCTTCTTCAGTTTTAGTGCCGATCGACGAAAATGAGGGGTAAAGATCCATTCAGAATCCAGGACCAAACCCAAGTACTGCATTTCAGCGCCGATCGGCACACTCTCCTCCACATCTCTGCGGCGCGCAGTGATGCTTCCGCGGGGGCGATGCTTCCGCGGGGGCGGTGCTTCCGGGGCCCATAGAAAAACATGACCTACATCTTTTCGACTGCGACTCGCAGCCCCAACGCTTCTATAAGGGCCACAACTCACAAGCGTGTGACTTTTTTTGGCCATTAAGCATAATATCAATAACGGCTACACGTAGGCATATTCACAAAATACTTAATTGTATTTGTACATATATAAACATTTAAGGGGCTCCCAAAAAAACCCATTATTTTTTGCCTATCTTTGCTTTATAATCGTACGGAACCCTTCGTGCGCGAGTCCGACTCGCAATTGGCTGATTTTTTTATTTAGAAGGGTTTTTGCGCCACCTGAAAATTTGACTAGGACCGGCACTGATCCTCATCCTTAAGCGGCCGGACAAACTGTACATGTACTCTGTACCCATTTCATTTTGGCCGCGCGCTAGGGGGCGCTAGGGTAATATTTGCACACGGGCACCACATGGGCTAGAGACGACCCTGGCTGCAAAATGCTTAGTCACAGCGCGATAAACGAATCTCTACGTGAACAAAGTTGCAGGTAACATCTAGTATCTAATATTTCAATATCAAACGTAAGCTCTAATCAAATATTAACAATTTCTATGAATAATGCTTAACGGTATAGTAAGTCGTGAGTGAGTGTGTGGTAAGGACAAATTTCTCCGCTCCCAGCTGGGTAACCGATTAGGTTAAATACCGCACAATGCGCTGTTCATTCGTAAGGTGCGTCGATATCGATAAGCGAAGCGATGCACAACACTAGAGCTACTTTGTTGCTTTGTTTGGACATTTTCGATAGTTTATCTACATCACTATTTTTTGCGTAATGTGTAGTAGTTATAAATTATAATGTAATAAGGGAAAGGACCTAATGCTAGACACTGAACTAATAGATGACACTTACGACAAAAATGCCATAAAAATAAGAATTACTCTAATTATTTCTCAACACTGTAAATTTTATAAGCTTCTTATGCTATCTGTTGATGTGAAAAAATATATTAGGGGCGCCTTCGGGAACAAAATTTAAAATGGGATCAGTTTTCGTAAATGATGTGACCGCGTCAACACGCGCTCGGCAATTTCTTAGCAAATAGGTTAAGGAAGGCGAAATTTTGCACGTAAGTTTTGAATACATTTATTAGATTTTTTGTAATTTCTATTGATTTCATTGGATTAATGGTCATGTTGTTTACACTAATTAATGTTTATTTATGATCTTTTCTCCATTTTCCCTAACAATATAAAGGGTGTCTACTATTAGTTCTTGAAAATGTAAAAAACCTAATAGATGACATGGATCTTATCTTTTAGTTTTGCAATACATACTAAAGTTATTTTGTACTTTATTCTACTGCAAATATCATCACTATTCTCTAAAAATATAATTCTATTAACAAACTAAGAACTTAGAAAGCTACTGTACCTAAAAATGGACATGGTGTCTAATATTAGACCTTGTACTGATCTAAAAATCGATTGCCTTAGTTTTGTAGCAGTAAAAAGAAGAAAAAGGAGAGCTGAGAACAGAAAGAAGAAAAAAGAAGAGGCAAAAGAAGCATGGAGACTAAAGACTGAAAATAAATTTGCTAGGAAAAAAATATGAAAAATAAAAATAATAGGAAAGATAGTTTCAGCATGGAAGAAGAATGAATAGAATCTGGAGACAACGTGGATAATATTTCTGATGCATGTAGTTACTATGATGAAGTAAATGAAATCTTTTGAAAAACGGCAGATAAAGACCTAATAATATGAAAAATGTAAAATGTAATTTAATGTTCTATGTCAACTATTAGTTCATATTGGTGTCTACTATTAGTGATGTTCGCTTATTGTGATGTCATCTATTAGCTCTTATGACTAAGTTTACAAAAATACCAATAATATATTTTTTAATTGATTTGTCAGAGAATAATTATAATAGTTTTATTTTGTAAGAGTTACTGAAGACATGGAAGAAGTTATCAATCCTTTATTTTCATAAATTATATATTTTATAACATTCAAATGTTTCATGTTTCCTTAAAGTGTCTGCCATTAGGTCTTTTCCCTTAGTTTATAGTTTCATAGCTTTCTGGGATAAAAAAAAATGAAGTTATAAGTAAAAGCAAACAGAAAAGTTGAAATCAACATAATAATTGATGTAACCCGAACCTTGTAAAATGTCTTCTACCTTAAATCATAAGCGGATTATATTACAAAAACTATCCAAAGAAAAAATTATAATTATATTATAATCATTCCTAAGTCCTAGAACACAGATTATTATTATTATTTATTTATTATTTAAATGATAATATACAGAAGACCAATTTATATACTAAACTACACATTAGCTACCTATTCATAATAATTCACAGTCCACAGAGAAATTTAAGTACTTACCATCAAAAAAAATAAAATTGCAGCGAATTTTATTTTTAAAGACAATGTTGAGTTACGGTATTTAATATTTATATTTATTTTAGTTAGATCCTGTTGATATAGCTCTAGCCAGCAGTGGTTCTCAACCTTTATTGTTTATAGGTCATTCAAAGCTTCACTTAAGTAGGAGGAAATAAATAAGGAGAAAGTCTTAATAATTGGCTGCCAGGAACCCTCGTTAGAGTTTACATTGATAATGCCAGCGTGCCAGGCTGACACTTGACAGTGATACCTCTTATAAGGATGCCAGTTGTAGGACATGCCAGTAAATAGTTATTCAAAATAATAATATTATTTGCCTTTTGATGTCGAAAAATGTTTTACAGCTGTTGCAACTTGCAAGTGGCAATTTAAGAGGGTAAAAACTCAAACTTGAGAAGACTTCTTCTGATATAGTAGGACATAATAAGTAGGTATAGAAGGTCATCATTTAAAGTTGCCAAAGCTTCTTATCCATACTAATATTATAAACGAACGTGTGTACTGTGTAGTGTGTGATACATACCCAATTGTTTCGGAAGCTTAAGAGGGAAGAGATAAATAGACATACAGAAATAAAGATCAGAGTATTTTCGGTTAAAAGAGAGCACATTTTTTATTAGTTCGGTCTTTGGACTATGGATCTTGCATGGCATGGCAGCGGCTTAATAATGATGAAGGCTCAAATAAGGCCACGGACCCATTTCGTGACGGCAGCTCGTGAGAACAGTAGACACTTGACATCGGGCGATAACAGAGATTTATTGCGCGGACAGACAGACATAACCTCGACATTTGTATGTAGATATATTAATTACATATAAGTATACGACAATATGCCTTAATTGTGACTCACAAGTTACAAGTGCAAGATGGTAGGGCTACCAAAATATTATTTTAAGTTGACATGGATGTATAAGAAAGAACCTGAAAGTTAACCTTTTAATATTTGAGTAATACTACTGTGTTATCTTTACTTTTATTTGTTTCACACTTACAAATTATTATTATTAACTTACGTTTAGCTGAAAGAGATGTCACATACATTTCTTATTTTATTTTATAACAATATTAAAGCATTATTTTTTGACAACCCAATCTGTTGATGAACAATACTCAAGCCGATCAAGGTGTACCAAGTTTGATGTATGGCGGTATGTCGATTAAAGCGATAATGTATGCGACCTCTAAATAAATATCACAACATAATATACAGACGGTATATAGACTGTAGTAGACTATTTTCATACTAGAGTAACTAGACTGCAATTGACAACATTTCAAATATTTTTGTAAGGTAAATGACTAGTATAGATTGGACAGTACCAGTCATTGGAAAAAGCACAAAAACACCATATTTATTAATGTTGCTTTAAAAATTTCCTGTTTTTAAAGTAAAAAAAGAACGCCTGTTTTTAAAGAAAAACAGTCAGTTTTTAAAGCAACATTAATAAATATGGTGTTTTTGTGCTATTTCCAATGACTAGTAGGGTGACCTGTCCAACAATGAACCACCAAAATTTCCAACCATCATAACTTCAATTTTTTTTCAATAAAGTATGCTTATGTGTTTAAGTGAGAATAGTAACTATTTGGCTAAGTATTGGAATATGGTAAATTATTATTTATTTACTTAGTGGAGTTCCCAGAGCGTAAAAATCGTGCAAACCTCCGATTTTTGCAATAGTGGATGAAAATTGAAAAGAAAAAAAGGAATGTGTAGCTGATAACATAAATAATAAAGTTTACCTATTGAAACGTTGTGCTTTTGATTTTTAAATTATTCTCTTCCACTTCAAGTAAACTCATAAACTGTAAAATTTTGAAGAAAATTTGCATATTTCTTTCTTTTAAATATATAGCAAAATAATAAAATATATTATTATTTTTTTGATTTGTATCGTTGCTTATATTCCAAAGAAAGAAAATAAGTTGAAGAAATATATAATTTAGATTTAAAATTAATATTTTTGTATGTAGATGAGCATTCCTCCAAATGTGCTTGTTGTGTGCCTCGCCAGGTAAATGGCGTTCCTATTTTTCTTTGGTTTTAAATAGGAAGTTTAAAATTATTTTTTAGGCTTAACAAAGCCTTCTATTTCTTAATGTGTATAACTTTTTAGCTCTTACTTTATTAAATTTTCTGAAAATGTAGCACAAACTTTTCACGGATATTTCGAAGAAAATCTGTATTTTATTTCTTTTGGTTAGGTTTTTACAGAATAAAATTGATTTTTTTTTCATTAATTATATTTGCTAAAACATACTTAAAGGAAAAAAATACAAATTAGGTTAAGAACTGATATTTTTTGTGTTCAGGTAAGCATTTTCCAAACATAGGTCGCAGCATGCGTCTTTAGTATGTAAGTGAGATTTGTAGCACCCAATTTTTTTTCTGGCTTTAAGTAGGAAGTTTAAATATATTTGAAAGACTAGAAAAAGTCTTTCATTTGTCGATGCATTTAATGTTTTAGCTCTCACTTAAATAAATTCTCAACAAATATAGAAAAATATTTTCGGTCTATTTTACACATTATTGGAGATATTTAAACGTTTTTAAGTACTTAAAAGTTACAATTTCTCTAAAAATTAAATACGCACAACAAGTAAGTTTAACACACTTTTCGTTACAATCCTTAAATCCACCCAAACCCTTTTATCTTGTTTACGACGAGGGTTAATCTCTAAAAACAATGCAAAAATCTTTAAGTTGTATTTAGCTTAGCAAAGCAAACTTTCTTTTTTAAAAATTGTGTATTTGGTTAATTTTCAAAGTAAGCAATCGGATAAGAGTAATTAAATAACAGGAACCAGAATTTTTTTTTCTGGACCGGTTTTATATGGTGAAATAATAATTTTTAATTAAGTAACTTAAAAATTAAGAGCACAAAAAAAATTTTTGGTAAACTTTGCAAGTTATAGTGTAAAAAAGAAAATGACACCTCAAAAACTAAAATCCATTCACTATTACAATTTTCGGAGGTTAAAACCTCTGGCGACTCCAGTAACTATTAACGGAGAAAAATAGCCTTAAAAAAAAAATTGGTTCATTGTGTCCATCCCATAGGACACAATGAACCGGGGGGGTGTACTACAATGAACCATAAATTACACATTGAACCATATAGTAATTTACTATTATTAAAAAGGATATATTAAAACAAAACGTTAAACAATCACGGTCTCACTACAAAATATTTAAGCACCTGTAGAACAGTTGATTAAAGAAAAAATCAGTACAAAATGGTCTCAAAACAACTGTTCAACAGATGTTTAATCTTTTGTGGTAAGACCAAGAGTCTTTATTTTCTTAGGAAAGTGTTTTTTATCAAAATATAGTATAATAACATTTTAAACTTTGTAATGAAAACAAGTTTCAATAAATTTTAGATTTCTGAATAAAAACATAACAAAACCTTATTCTTAATGGTTACAAAACATAATATCTTAATTCTAAATTATTATTAAAAGAGATCGATTGGTCTTACTTGAAAGTTTTTTAGTGTTGGCACGTTAATCAGTCTTGTCATGATTTAAATAATCAACATAAAAATAATAAAACAAGAAAAATTTAACGCAATGTTAATTGTGACATATCTACGTCAAAAGAAAATGTAGCTTGTCTACGGCTGCTTCCAATTACTTTAGGTTTTGGCAAAATGTATTTAGTTAATGGAATCAGGCGTTACTTTGCGGAAATCCATAGCTTAAAATTTAGTTTGTTATTATTTTTAGCAATATTCCGCGAAATAAACTTCCACCTTTAAGTAAATGAGTGAGTGTACGCAAGTAAAAGTCAACTTGACGGACGTAGTTCGTAGAGTCCACATCCTGAGGATGCTCCGGTGTTGGAGCGAAACGCGCGTCGAGGTTTTCAACTTGCATGGTGGTAAGGGGCCTTGCACGGATTTGCCAACATTATTGCTTGTGTGGTGGTGGTGTTTGCAAGTTCTTGCATGCGAGTGTACGCATAGGCAGTGTGGGAGGAGGGAGGTGCTGTACGCATGCCTATGCGTACACTCACTCATTTACTTAAAGGTGGAAGTTTATTTCGCGGAATATTGCTAAAAATAATAACAAACTAAATTTTTTTAAAATGTATTTAATGTCTTTTATTTGGATTCCTGACATATCAGGTATAATGGGTTCCCAGAAAGTTTGTTGTAGCCTATTTTTTACCGACTTCCAAAAATGAGGAGGTTATACGTTCGGCTGTGGATATTTTATTTTTTTATGTATGTTCAACGATTACTCCGTCGTTTGTGAACCGATTTTCAAAATTTTTGTTTTGTTTGAGGTTTCACTCCAATTTGGTACCATGTTCACAAAAGTGGTGACCTGATGATGGAATCCATGAGTAATCGAGGGAACTCCTCAAAATTCAAATGGAAACATATGGTTTTTTTGGTTTCATATGAAGTATTCCAGGCATATGTTACCAAAAAGTAAGATTTTGCACCAGGATATACCATGGTTCGAAGGTGGTGAACAGAACTCCTTACTCCTTAAAGATACATGTTTGGGGGTTTCGGCGATGTTTTAAGAACTGAAAGCATATACTACTAAGCTAATTAGTAATTACATTAATCATCATCATCATCATCACCACCATTCCACCATACACCTTCACATTATGACCCTATTATGTATAGGTAGGTATTTTTCATAGTATGGTAGGTATTTTTCATAGTATTTTTAGATCAAAACGGATTACGGATGTCTTTAAACATTGTCCTGTAGAAAGTTAAGCTATTTTGAAAATTATTTTATTATTTCGACCTGATGATAAGATCCATGAGTGATCGTGGGAACTCCTCAAAATTTATATGGAAACATACGGTGATTTCGATTTTATGAGAAGTATCCTAAGCATATGCTACCAAAAGGCAAAATTTTGCACTAAGATATACCTTAGTTCCGAAGGTGCTAAGAGAACTCCGGATTCCTTATAGATACAAGTTTGAGGGTTTCGGCTTTGGTTTAAGAACTCAAAGCATATGCTACTATGCAAGTTACATTCATCATCATCATCACCACTACCACCAGTCACCACACCATGAATCATTAAAACATAACTCTTGATTTGTCGAACGATTTCAAAAATTATATTGTTATAACAAAGTAAATGATTCAAACTTGGTGATCAGGTTACCAAGTTAGCAATTTGATCATGAGATCTATGAATTATGAGGTATGTCCGTATGTAGGAAACTCCTTATTATTGGGAAAAAATAAATAGTTATATTAACGTAGTTCTAAGTAGTTTAAGCATAATATTATATGAAAAATTAAAGTGAGCTAATGATTTTCCAGGAGTGTTGACTGTTGTGATAGAAAGAAAGTCACTGAACAGAACTTTAGAGCCTTTAGAGATAGGCGCATGAACATTAATTTTATCATTGCTTGATTAACGCCAAGCTTATATTATACAGTGATACGAGTATATTCTTGGAGTTGCTTATGCAATTCTCTTAATCCGAGAGGGCGCTAGGTATATTAACTTTATGGTTCTCATATCATAAATGTGTACCCTGGCTCCAAAGTCACTTAGTAGAACACATTAGTATTTACAGAAAACCTTATAAATTACTTAAATTACTAAAAAGAGTGAAATTATTATTTTTAACAAAAAATTTAAACCGACTTCCAGAGTAAAAACAATAATAATTATTATAATGAACAAAAAAGTATGAAATAATTCTTACTCTTAATAGTGCCTTATGCAGAATACTCCTAAACCTATACTATTTCTGTACACAATCTTCATAATTTTGAAGTCGGTACCAGTCTTTAAAATTAAAAATATTTTGTCTAAGAACTCACCATTCTTAGCTGGTATCGACTTCAAAATAATGAAGATTGTGTACAGAAATAGTATAGGTTTAGGAGTATTCTGCATAAGGCACTATTAAGAGTAAGAATTATTTCATACTTTTTTGTTCATTATAATAATTATTATTGTTTTTACTCTGGAAGTCGGTTTATAATTTTTTGTTAAAAATAATAATTAAGTCTTAAGAAACTTACGAAAAACTCTGTATCCTCATCATTGTCGTCTATAATTTCTAATATTTTAGCAACATAGTAAACAGTGCCTTTTTTTAATGAAAACAATATTATGACAAATTCTCCTACTTTTGGGTCTCTTGGCAATGGTTTAAAATTATCATCTAAAGTAATAATATCATTTTCATCGTCATACAAATATTCTTCTCCTCCAGACGATGACCCACTGGGCACAAATTCTTCATCGTCTGATGTGTCATCTTCTTCCATGTTATTATAAACTTTTTTTTAAATCTTTTTGAGGGATTTTTTTTCTGTAAATACATTTTTCTTTACCTTTTTTATATCTCTAATGTCTCTTTTCTTCTTCTTCAGTTAAATAGCTTCTTTCTCTGGCGTGTCTGTTGCTATCATGCTTTTACCTAGAGTTCTTTTTTTAAATCGCGAGGTTTAGCTTTAATAGGTGGCATAAACTGCATGGGTGAGATAAAGTGGCTCGTTGTTGGAACTGGTGAAGGAGTACGTGAAGTAAATGTCACAAATGGGGGTGTTATATTATTCAACTCAACCGCCTGAGCTGACATATCCTCGAGTGCCGGTTCTGTAAGTATCGAAGGCGATGTAGGTCTTTCTTCAGTTACATTGTCAGTCACTAAGTCCATGCGAGAAATCTCACCTTCCTGTACTAGAGGAATTTGTGGTCTATCGGTTACGGTATTGGGCAAAAAATCCTCATCAATAAAAATATTTTCATCAAATGGAAAAATGCCACATTTTTTAAAAGCATTTACAATGTTCACAGGAGTCATTGCTTTTAAATAAGCAGAACCAACACACTCGGCAATATTGTAGATGGTTATAGGCCCTGGATTTCTCAATAACCTCGAAACCAGTGCTGCATTGTAGTAGGTCTTAAATGGGCCATTCAAACCAACATCAAGAGGCTGCAGCTTTGCAGTTGTGTGTGGATGAAGAGTTAGGATCGTAACACCAGAAGATTTTGCCATATCAAGAGCCTCAATTGAAAGATGACTTTCGTGGTTGTCCATAATTAAAAGGGCTGGATTATCTTTAGATGCTGATGTATGCTTAATAAAATGTTTCATAACATCTAAAAATAGTTCAGTATTCATCCACCTTGAAGGTGCAGCCAAACCCAACGTGCCCGATGGTGCACCAGATAACATATGCGGCTGGAATTTCTTTCGTGGGAAAACCATTGCTGGTGGTAAAGATTGTCCCGTCGCGCTTACAATAAAGCATGTTGTAACTAAAGTTCCCCTTTCACCACTAGTAACTTTTCCGACGTTCATGCCTTTACGTGCCAAAATTTTTCCTGGCCTTTGTACAGTTGTGGTTGATGTTTCATCTAAATTATATAGTCTAGTGCCATCAGAAAAGCTAGGATGTCTCTGCATTACAGATTTTAAATTGCTAAAAAACTTTCCTACGGTGTGTTTGTTAAAAGCAGTAGCTCGAGCAATGCTACAGGCTTCTGGTTTTCTCAAAGATAACTCTGGATGTCTTTTTTTTAATGATCGAAGCCATTCAACTCCTGCCATTTCTGCAGCAGTCCATGATGGAGGTATGTTTTTTTATTGATTTTGGCCATTTGATATGCGACACGACGACAGTCTTTTGAAGAGAGGCCATAAAATATTTGAGCACAATAATCAATGTATTCTTTGAAATAACCTTCTTCTTCTCGTGTAAAAATTGCATTAACCTCGTAATTTGGAGTTACTCGCTGTATTTCTGGGTTTAATTTGTTCATCAACCTTCGTACTGTTGGGTAACTGAGGTGGCATTCTTTACTTGCATTTCTAATGCTCATACCTGCCTTAACTAAGTCTATGGCTTTCCTCATTGATTCTTCACTATGTCCTCCCTTTTTTCGTGAATTTACTTTAACTCGACCCATCTAAAACAAACAAAATTTGATGTCAGCTACTCCAATCATGTATGTACACAATGAGCCAATAGCTGGTACACAATGAACCGTGGTTTATTGTTGAACATATGAACATGGTTAACTGTAGAACACCCTAGCGTCAATATTTATAAGTTATGAAAAAATATCACTACGAGATCACTTTTATTATCAAAAGCAAGCCAATGAACATAGCTATATATTAATAATTTTGCAATATGCAACAGAAATATGTAAAACTAAATAATACTTACTTTTTTTTTTCAACTTTTGCCACTAGTTTATGACGAATTGCTCGTCACGCAGCCGTCTTGCGTGTGAGCTCGCCGTGACTGGTGCGGGGGAGAGGGGTGTCGGTCGGCGTTCAGTGTGACCAGTGAGCGCGTTCGAATAACGTTTAAATTTAAAAATATAGCGGTGGTTAACTGTGTACTACTGGTTCATTGTTGAACATTTGACCCCACTGTCCAATCTACTAGTCATTTACCCTACATGTTTTATGACGAAATATAAAAGTAGGGGTTAAATTAGGGGACCCATATTTTTTATTTTTGAAAATGTGGCCATTTTCATTTATAAAACTTGGTTTTTAATTCTGATCATTCTAAAATGACTTAACCGCCAAATGACGTCATTGGTACGGTTGAACAACATAATACCTTTGCACGTCATATCTGATTTCTTAAAAAAAACTGTCAGTACTGTCACTCACTTTGTGGTACTTTACTCTGAGGTTATTGAATTTGTTATTGTGTTTAGATCTGCATTATTTTCGTTCCTACAAGCAAAGGTGTGTATCGTATCGTATTCTGCCGTATCAATGACGTCACAAGTGGATTTTTCGTTTTAATTTTTTTTCTCGGAAATTACTTAATGATTTAAAAAATCTGTAATTTTTTTTAGGACTTCGGAAATAAAAACAAAGAAATGGTATTTTTTATGATTAATTAAATGAAATGTTGTCAATAGGGGGCCCGGGCACACGCACGTCATAATATATTTATCGTGATGATTTGTGATTTGTGTTGAACGACTATATGATGTTTATACTGTGGTTTCCCGCGGCTCCATTCTCGATCTCCGCGAAAATTAATGGTTACAAACAACGTTTTTTAAGTACTTTTTCGAATTTTGAATTTAATGAAAGGGAGACCAATTCTAATTTTGAAAATTATCTATTAAATATGTAAAATGCAAACAAAAAAGTAGAATTTGAAATGAAAGAGATTGAGAATCTAATTTAAAAAATCCTAAATAAACGTACTTAGGTATGGTATATTGCAGTTTGCAAGAAAAAAATTATCGTTTATAATATTTTTTAAATGTATTCAGTCAATGATATTATATAAATAAAAACTCAAAGCAGATATGTCACTACCGCGCGCGTTGTGAAGCTTCAAATACGACCCAATTGGGTCGTCTTTTATTTAGTCTGTCTCTTTTATGTAAATGGCATTTCGTATCTTTTGTTTCACTTATCTGTCAAATTTGTCAATGTTGTTCGGAAGAGATTTAGGGCGAAGCCAAACGAGCGTAATTTTGTGACTCGTGAGCCGCAGAATTTCTGCCGGGCAGAATTTTTTTCATACAAATGACAATTCATTTTGAGTCGCCGTGTGAATCAAACATGACTTTTGTATGAAACTGAATGCAGCAGAATTCTGCCCGGCAGAAATTCTGCGACTCAGAACTCACCAATACGTAACAGATCTGTATAAGTAGAATATCATTGTATTCAGTATTGTAATTTGTAATTTGTATCATCTCTTTGGTACCAATGTTCCCCTACTACTGTTAGTGTTTTTAATTAAATTTAATTTCCATTATATCTAACTTTGTCATCATGCATCTCTTTCCCTCACGATTGAGTCACGAATAATTACGAAAGAGACAAAAGATATTCAATTAACACTGTTGTTGGTGTTGCACTTGAAATAATGGCAATACGCATATCATTAGGAGAACTGTTTCCCGACCTCCAGAGGTCAATATAAATTTACGATCTGTTAAAGAATTATCATATTGCGCTAATAAAATATGCAAATAGCCATTCAGAATTAATCTACCTGTGACATGGCCTTTGTGCAAAATATATAGGGATCGTTTTCATGAAACTTCGAGGTACATGGTAATGAGGTAGGTTACGACCTATTGTTAGTCTTAGCCTGGTGTTAGGTCTATAAAGTTATATGGACTAGTAAGATGATTTGTTTGAATAAGTACACTGGGATTTAAAAAACTTTCAGGATGTGGCTAATTGCAATATTTGGCTAAATAAAATAGACAAAAAAGTCCCAACCTAGCGGTGGGACGCTTGCGCATACAAATCATTATATCATCAATATAAAATTCGCTCTTAAAGCGCTGCTACTTTCACAATTAACTCTATATAAGAGACACAATATACACACCTTAAAGTATTATCACTTAGTTTTGTTACACCCAGTATTTTGGTCGCAACTTTTAACGGTAGTCGGTAAGACCACATTTTCAACCACCTGAGAGCAACATAAGTTGCTCTAAAGCGGTTGAAATGCCATGCTTAGTACTTAGTATTCATTAGAATATTAGAAAGTCTAGATCCAGACTGAATAGCCCATTGTGTCGTGGGATAGCGTTAATTGAACCTATTTCAATACATTTAGTAGTTTTAGTACATTCTCTTAAAAGCTGAACTATTTGTATGGTAATCGAGTCCTTATACTAATGCGAAAGTGTGTATTATGAAAGTGTTTGGGTAAGCTTAAACCGCTGAACTGATTTGGATGATATTCAGTAAGGAAATACTTTGAGCCCGTGGAAGGATATAGATTATTATTTATAACAGGCAAAAGTATTCGCGACTAATTTATAACGCAACGTTGCCGGCGATTTATAAGGCCGCATTTCCACTGGCCTGCAGACCGATTCTGTATCGTACATTTGTGAGTTAATCACTGAGTTAGTAACTAAAACGGAGGAGTGGGCAACGGAAAGTGTCACTTTTGTATTTACTTGCATACAAAAGTGAGACTTTCCGTTACTCACTTTTCCGTTTTAGTTACTAACTCAGTGATTAAATGTACGATACTGACACCCGGTTTCTGAAAGGCTGATCAACACCAAAATTAACTAATCGCCTGTTAAATCTCTTGTCAAGTACCAATTGGGTTGCTAGAAGCATGATTAGTTAGTTTAATTTGATCAGCGCGTCAGTTGACACGGCTGATCAATTTGACTCGAGAATCATATGTCAACCGCCATTTTGGGTTTCAGAAACGCTTGTCAAGCCGTGATTATAGATTAAACGTTTGTCAAAAGCTGTGTCAACTAATCGGTAATTGTGGGTGAATTAACTTATGAATTCAATTGATTTTTTATGTAAATCTACATTTTCTCTTTGAACCTACGTTACTATAAGGTTTGTAAACACATTTATTATGAAGTTTTAATAAAACTTTGTAATAAATACGTCGATAATGCAAATAAACTGTTTTATTTGCAATGCTTGTTTTATTTTCAAAAAATGTATATTATAATCAATTTCATTTCTATAATGAAGAAGAATTTAGGAATCGATAACGTCTGAAAAATTGAAAATCAAAATTCTGACAAATGAACGAAAATAAACAAATCGCATGTCAAATCAAAATGATCACAGATTAGTTAATTTTCGTCTGATCAATGATTCAGAAAACATCAGATTTGAAATTCCCAGAACATTTTTGATAGCAATGACAGTCTGCAATTCCTTCTTTTGACATTTCATTGGCATTTTTGATAGTTAATAGTGAAGTAATGAACGAAAAATAACAAATCGCTAGTCAAATTAAAAATGATCATAGATTAGTTAATTTTCGGCTGATCAATGTATCAGAAACTCAAATTGATTTGACATCCATGCTAAATTAACAGCAGTGTTAGTTGATCAGTGATTTGACAGACCTTTCAGAAACCGGGTGAGAATCGGCCAGGTGGACGGCGGAGCGGAGCTTAGCGGTGCCGAATTGACCAATCACCATGCTCGAAATCTTCGCTCCGCTTCGCTGTCATTCCGCTGGAATAGCACGATTGGTCAATTCGGGCACCGCACCGCTCCGCTTCAGTTTCCAACACACCCTAATTCTACACCAATAATATAAATTCATGTCTTTTTGTTTGTCTGACGTCTATTATCAGCTCTATAGACTCTTAAGCTCCTTAATCTCTTGTTATGAAATTGAGAATGGAGATACTTTAAAGCCTATTTTTTTGCGACAGAAAGCTCGGTTCCAGCGTAATTAACGGACTTGAGTTGAGGGAATCATCATATTTTTAGTATCAAGTATAAACTATAAAATCGGTTTTACATTCAGCTTTGAACAAGACCATGGAAAAAGAAGAAGAAAGAATGATTGTATAGAATAACATTATCGTCTATATACTCTACATAATATATTATATTATGTAGAGTATAGACGATAATATTACAATTTACATGTCAAACATAAAAACAACATAGCTCTCCATTGCATCATAAGCGTAATAGCAATTATTAAAATGATATAATTATTATGCTCCCATAAGTCATAACCACCAATCACAGACTGACAGCATAATTTATCCAACGAGCATTAACAACGAAAGTTAACAAAAAACTGATTATGATATCGAGTATTATTCATCAGCGGTTCTCAAACTTTTTTGGTGGCGGATCGCTTTTGAAAAATAAAATTTCTAACGGAACCCCAAAATTAAAGAAAGTTTTGTGTATTCTTTCATTAATTCATGAAGCCCCAAGCGGCCACATCCGGCCGCGATAACAATGAAAAAGCTATTGTGTCTCGTTTTGCCACGACTGATGGGTTAATTGTAAACGAATATTTGCATAGGTATTAAAGATTAATCATAAATAACGAAAATGGACACAGATTGATAGCAGAGGTGCATTTTTCTCATTATTATAAATACTAGTACTATCGCGGAGCCCCTATACGAAAATTTTGTGGAGCCCCAGGCCACCGCGGAACACATTTTGAGAATAGCTGATGTAGATGAATGTTGGATGCGTTTGATTCGATTTTAAATATACGGTGTAGTCACGAACCTAAAGACTTCTTATTCAAAGAACCATATTACATTAGTAGGTACCGAACTAAAAATTTGTAGAGCACTAATAATTATTGATGACGTCACAACGGCCAACATTGGGAATCTTACACGTGACATAAAGGTTAGGTCTTTGACGTCCACGGATGAACCGTGCACATTGTTAAGCCGCATCCATCAGCCGCGACTTATGGATGCGTCCGATAATTTGTTTCTAGCTTTAGAGTTTATGTGAAAACCCTTATTAAATTAAAGTTATCATTAAATTTCTCGACGTGCTAATCGTAATCCAGGTAAAAGTTTACCGTTTCTATTAACACAAAGGGTGATTATTAGTTATAGTCTTGTATATTGTATTGGCATTATACATTATCGTTAACTATACGCAAATGGACTTTATATTGATTACTATCAGTTTGTTCCTTATCACTTTGTATGCTAAGTGCCCTTTACAGTTGAGAGTTTAGATGAAAAAGCTTTTAGCTAGTTTCATACTGTTATACACTACTAACCAATTACTCTATGTGGCTTTTTATCCATACTTAAATGATAAATGCGAAAGTTTGTTTGTCAGCTGTCTGTTACCTCTTCATATTATATTACTTTATAATATCCATATCTTATAGGTTTTTACTTTTTATTGATCAGATAGAATTATTAACAAGCTGCATCAGATGAAAACGTCCGCGGACGTTCGTCCGATAATTTGTTCCCAGTTTAAGCATTTTGTTGTTTGTTGAATATTCTCCATTAACATATTTTTAACAAGATGATGCCCGCAACTCCGTTTATTTACTTTCATTTATCGCGCGGGAATCTATGAATATTTTCAACCAGGACTCAAAGTATCTCCATACCAAATTTCAGCAAAATCGGTTTTTCGTTTGGGGCGTAAAGAGTAATAGACTGACAAACATACACACTTTCGTATTAATAATATTAGTACGAATTAAATGACTCCGATTAAGTACTTTTTAATCTCGCTTAAGTTTACCTTCACGAAACCAATTCTGCAATAAAACTTATTGAAGAATCGATTTTCACAAAATTGTTTACTCTGTATTACCGAATCGAATGCCTACATCACTATAATAGATATAATAGTGATGGGCGAGTCGATATTGGGTGTTGCGAAACGCTAGGCGTGTGCACACTCTATCGATCGAATTATCGATAGTCGATTGAGATTTTAGCACTCAAGGTCTTTACCCTATTAGGTTAGGGCGTGCTCATCGTAAGATGTATTAGTTAAGTTTGTATGAAGATATTTTAGAGCTTGACAGAATAATATAGTTAACTGTACAAAAGTGTGTTTGTCTGTCTGTCTGCACTGTGCCTGCTACACGCATAATATTTAGACACTAAGCCCCAGGGATCCTTCCTGGGGCTCAAAGTATCTATTAATCTGATTAGGACAGTTTATAATGCGAAAAACTGTAAGATTTTTGCGAGATGAACGAATTTTGGGGTAAAAATGTTACGTGAAATATTTAGTATCTGAAGATTATAGAATATTTCCTAATTCCTATACTTCTGTACAGCCCTCTATACTCTATAGTGATACGTTTTTCCAGGCAATGTTCAAATATTTTTTAGACACTGTAGCTGTCTTTTCTGTCTGGAAAAATGCGTAGGACGTTAAATACTAGTTCGTAGAGAGATGTTGTATAAATATTTGTTGAGAAATGTTTAACGTAATAAATTCACCCAAATGATTGGGCTAAACTTTAAATCAACATCTAGATCTTTACAAATGATTGTTGAAACAAATATATGAGCGTGGATGGATTTTAAACAACTAAACTTTACCAATGCATTTTTCAGTAGGTATTTTGGTAGAGAAATGTACTGATATTAATTACTAAATGTAACTAAGTAGAGTTATATCTTATATCTTTAAACGAGCAATTCTTGTATATATATAATTGGAATCTCGGAATCGGCTCCAACGATTTTCATGAAATTTAGTATATAGGGGTTTTCAGGGGCGATAAATCGATCTAGCTAGGAATCATTTTCATAAAATGTCATTTTAGGTGTGTTTTTTTATTTTTTTGAATACCGAGCGAAGCTCGGTCATATAGCTAGTTAATAATTAAACTAAATATAGAGCTCTATCCTAATTAATCTTTTTGTGACCTTTCAAATATGAAATATCCCTAAAGTAATTTAAAGAAATTTTGCTTTATACTCAACAAGATGTTGCCGAAATCAGTTTATCGGGATTCGGGGACCGTACATTTTGTCGGAATAAAAATGTACCCTATGTGATGATGATGCGGTAACAGACAGCCACACTTTCACATGTATCAATTGTTATACTAACGAGCTTTTGCCCGCGGCTTCGCTCGCGTTAAGGCGACGCCTTGATAATTTGGCTGTAGCGATATCGATTTTTCTCAGCAATGGCTAAAGCTAAAAAATTTAATTTCATTGTCAGTATTCATCATGTCTGTGTCTTTGAATTGCCCATAGCATAATGCGATTGGTAAACTTTTATAACACAGAATAATCAATCAAAAAGACCCCTGTAAAAAAAGGGATTCCTATTTTGCCAACAGAGAAGAGTGATTTAAGCTTCCATTTGTTCATAGATTGGTTCAAGCATACACTTTAATTTGCCCATAGCTTATATGAAATGTATTTATGGTTTTTAAATTACACGACACAAACCATTTTGTCGCTATGCCCTTTCCATTTTTTGCTGTTTCTTTGCTTGTTTTCTATGAGAGACCGGGCCGGCCTCTCATAGAAAACAAGCAATCTAAAACATATCCAACACGGTTTTTTACTTTAACGTGGTGTCACCTTAAGAAGTATTATTATATTATACAATCTTTCATCCCCTATTTTATCCCCTTAGGGATGTAATTTATCGAAATCCTTTCTTAGCTGATGCCAACGTCATAACATCTACCTGCATGCCTAATTTCAGCCCGATCCGTCCAGTGGTTTGGGCTGTGCGTTGATAGATCACCATGTCAGTCAGTCAGTCACCTTTGAGTTATATATTATAATATAATATTTAGATATGGACTAGTATGAATAGACTGGAGTCGCTGATACTCACTTAGTATTTAAACGGATAGAACTGATACTAAAGTGTAAAGCTTAAAACAAACCTACGTGTCAGTGACAGGGGACGCGGTACGCGAATCGGGAGCGTCTGCAACGCAAAACTTGGCGTGCACACCTGCGCGACTACTAATATCATGATCATAGAGAAAAATAATACATCGGGCAATTTGATTCATGACACAATCTATCAAAACGTAAACAAATCAAGAAATCATAAACTAAAGAGTAGTACAAAATAATATAAAAAAGGTTTTAAAAAAGAAGTCTAGTTATGTAAACTTCAAAACACGCGTCTGACAACTTGACGCGCACGTTCCGCTTGCCGACGCGAACATTTCGCGTCGCGGTCGTGCAGGTGTGCACAGCGCCATAAGATTACATGGGCAGCGTCCGCCGCGCGGTAGACGCTACCGCTTCGCAGTCGCTTTGGTCGCGTAGGTTTGCGCTAAGCTTTATTGTTATATCACTTGTAACTTATTGTAATGTCTAGTGGTGTAAAATGTTCCTGTATTTTGCAACGGGTTTCGGTATAATAGTAAATGTCTAAACTGTAAAAGATTATATAATAGGAGAAACACTTATCGAAATAGATATAATGATATATAACCGACGAAATCTCTAAAAGTTGCTACCTTTTTCATAGTAGATAATCCTAAATTTTTCAACATTGACGAGACTGATTTGGTCAAAATCGTTCTACGCGTTTGGGTGCTAGTTGCTGCTATGCCACAGACAGATATACACAGATAGACAGACAGACGCAAAATTATAGCACCACCACCTTTTAGGGGTTTTTTAAATCTGACACTATGAGACGAATTTCCAAAAGAAAACTTGCATGATACAATAAGGCGCAGCGCAGGCGACAGACAATCCGTGACGTACTTTTTGTCTGTGGAAATAGAACCTATGCAATTATATGCGGACTTTTTGTGCGTCGTGTGCGTTACTGCATATAATTGCATAGGTTCTATTTCCCACAGACTAAAAAGTGCGTCACGGATAGTCTGTCGTCTGCGCTGCGCCTAAACGGATCGTGTAATAAGCCCTGCATAGTATACCATCAGATAAACCGTCACCACGTTCCGTCGGTATTCGGTGTACCAATTACACTGGCACAGCTGCCACCACCCAGGATGTTCTAATTAGACCCTGTTGATAATTATAAACAGGTGCAATCTAAGCTAAGCTAAAACCTACAAGCTGCGCGCGGCCTGGGTAAAACAGTATCACACGAAAACCCTTATAATGTACTGAGATTAAAAGTATCCTAATTATGTTCTTTACCCACGGCAAAGAATATAGGTTACTTTTTATCGCAGGTCTACTCTTTGTGTGTGCCAAGTTTTATCAAAATCGGCTTAGTCATTTCGTAGAAAATTCGTTGCTTAATTTTAAAGATCTTTAACCGTCCAACATTTTTAAAAATTCAATAGTCTGAACCTACCTATGTCTGTATGTCAACCTTTTGATATGTTTAAATTGTTGATAAAGATCTGTTCTAAATATAGTCAATAAATATTCTAGTTATTAGAAGTTATTGTTAAACTGATAATTGACCTTTAACTGAGGTTATGTTTAACTATTATCGTAAACTAGAGTAAATAGTCACGCGACCTCAAGGTAACGCGTACTACGTAGTAAAGGCTGTCACAGACAGAGCAGGTAATGTAAAGATGTATATTATAGCACGATACATCTTTCTATACAAATCGTACACAACAGCTATAATGTAAAAATATATGTCGCAGTCATCTGGTTTAATCTGCGATTCGATAGAATGACTAGCGCATTCATTGAATGGCAGCATTCAATTGAATGACTAAAGGACAACTCGTCAAGACGTTGACTGTAACGTTTCACGTCTTGACTAAGAGTCATATAGCGAAGTCGTTAAATGGGATGCTATTTTTTTTTTCAAGTAGCTGTTGACGGGGTAGTTATAGATAAATCCACGCTTTCATATTTTTTTATTAGTTATTACAAATATAAAGCACTTTAATGTAAATGTAATCGATAAAATATCAAAACAGTGCTATCAGCTGTGCGAGCTGTTTGACGCCATATTTGTTTTAGTGACTGGTAGCGCCGCAGTAGGAAGCAAATGAAATACGTTCAATTGCCTGACTGATTTCATGTCCGCTATCTTCAAAACGCTATGCTACAAATCGCTAACTAGTTGAACGTTGATGGACGATCGGTCAATCGACGTTCGGCCGAGTCATTCAATTGAATGCTGTCATTCAATGAATGCGCTAGTCATTCAACCGAATCGCAGATTGAACCAGATGACTGCGACATATACATTATAGCTGTTGTGTGTGGTCTCCTGACGATTTCTATGGAAAGATGTATCGAGATGTATTGAGATGTATCGTGCTATAATATACATCTTTACATTACCTGCTCTGTCTGTGATAGCCTTAAGGAATCAACTGTAAGTTGTAACTAAAGAAATCGAGTTTTGTTTGTTACTTCAATGAAAAAGATGAAAGTCGGCTAAAAGTATATTTTAAAATGTGTTCGCAGGTACAGTTACTGAAATTGACTTCTATTATCACTTTTAATTTCTTTCATAATAATCTGAATAATATAATGAAACAAAATTAAAGTGACATTATCCTTACTAGGCGGTTAATACATATTAGAATTGGTAGCATTTTAGAGTCGTGTTAGAAGGAAGCTATATCTATACATACTCGTAATTAATAATAGTAAGCTCTATAATAAGCTTTCTTAACTTTTATGTCGAAAAAACTAAAGTTGACTGAAATTAACATAACTACTCAATTTTTCAAAAATATTTTGTTGATCCTTGATTTTATTTATAATATAAATTTTATATCTAACACTAGACGTTCCACGCGGCTTTGCCCGCGTAATTTAGGAATTTCACGGAAACCGTACTTTTTTCCACAAAAAAAGTATATGTCCTTTCACGTCTCTATATCTGTTCCAACTTCCAACTTCCAAATAACACAATTTCTCCAGAAGCTCGTGAAATAATCACTTTCAAATAATTTTTCCTGTTTTTTCCACATTTTCCTCAGTTTCTTCGGTCCTATTAGTCTTAGCGTGACCAAATATAGCCTATAGCCTTCTTCGATAAATGAGCTATCTAACACTGAAATAATTTTTCAAATCGCACCAGTAGTTCCTGAGATTAGCGCGTTCAAACAAACAAACAAACTCTTCAGCTTTATAATATTATTTAATAGTACATTAAGTACATATTATTATGACATTTATTTTAAATATTATAATATCAGAACTTAGCCAAAGTACTAGGACCGCATAGCGCGGCGGAATGTGGCAGTCTCTTTCGGCCGTTGCCCTGATAGCGCGGGCGCGGCGGTAGATAACGGTCGCTATGATAAACTGTTTGATCGCTGAGAGCTACGCTGCTAATCTATTGTTGAACTCCTAGTCAGTATTACGGGTAACAGAGGCATCCTAAGTCTTTAGGTAAGTTAGGTGACTTGTGACTTGTGAGGCTGACTTTACGGTCAAGAAGTGCTCTTCTTGACCGTCAAACTCAAATAAAACGATGCTTCGTTTTATTTGAGTTTGAGTTACTAAATCTATTTAAAGTTTTAAAACCTGCCTTTCTTACAATCAGATTTTCTAGCTCTACTACCTACTTATAGTGTATTGCTGACTACAATATGTTGCTCGCAACTTCATTGTGCTGATTTTTTTATCGCGCGAAAACTATGCATTTTATTCTAGCACTATTACTTTCATAGTTTTTACTACTTACTTACAAGGATAATCTATACGTACCTATATTTAATCAAAATAGGTTCAAGGATGAAGATTGAAGAGGTACCTAACAGATAGACACACCTTCGCATTTATATTTTCCAATCATGCCTGTAGATAAGCAATAAAAAAAAGTTAAATAAAATAGCCTGAAAAAGCTTTGTTCAAGCATAAAGAGATACCAGATACCTTCGCATTTATATTTTCCAATCATGCCTGTAGATAAGCAATAAAAAAAAGTTAAATAAAATAGCCTGAAAAAGCTTTGTTCAAGCATAAAGAGATACCAGATACCTTCGCATTTATATTTTCCAATCATGCCTGTAGATAAGCAATAAAAAAAGTTAAATAAAATAGCCTGAAAAAGCTTTGTTCAAGCATAAAGAGATACCAGATACCTTCGCATTTATATTTTCTAAATACGGCTGTAGATAAGCAACAAAAATAGGTTTATTTCGGGCTATTTTAACCCATATTTTATTTGAAATAAATTAGTATAAGTATTTGCCACCTCCTGGCGCTCCGGGCACATGCACATATGCATGGATCCAGTGCCCAAGGACTGCCAAGTGCCTCAGAAGGTGGCTGTCCAGCTTGGCGCTCGCGCTTGGATGCTGTTGTGGCTGCCTATCTGTCACTTTTTTGGTCTGTCTGTCAAATTCTGCTATACCCATACAAAATACTAAAACAATTAACTTTACTTCCTTGGCAAAAGGTTCCCCTTCAGTAATGGAAACCTTGGCATTTCCCGCGACTGTTCTAAAGTCGGTGTTTATTTTCATCGACCGTGATATCACGATAATTATATTGTTATCGAACTTAAAGGTTACTGTAGCTATTCGGGTAATAAATTAAGAAATTATGCCAGTTAGTACCACTACAGTAATAATTAGTATTAATAGACGAGTAGAATCAGGACGCAATGGAGATACATTGCGTCCCGAGAAAAGACATTATCATTTTACTATAGCAAAATGTGCAGTTACCGTGCGATATGCTGATTTCTTTGTTAGTTCTTTGCAGGCAAAATCTGGTACGAATGATAAAACTATAATATTATGCTAATACACTTGGATAAAACTTGGGATGTAGGGATCGTTGCTTACAACATTTTTCGCGTAAAAGAGTAAAAACCACGAGGCTTGTATCAGAAATATGTAGTAAGTACTAGACGTTCCGCGCGGCTCTTTATGGAACTGTAAATAAAAGAAAGGATATAGGGTACCATTTTCCCGCAAAATAGTACATAGCCTATATCCTTTCGCGTAGACCGTGGTCAACTATAAGGCCGTGTTCACACCAAACCGACTGTGAGCCGCCGAATGTGAGCGAATGTTACGCAGTTTGTTGTATTTCCATACATAGGTATTCACTTTTTCGTTCACACCTAAGGGACAATACGCCATTACGCTAGGCGTAGGCGCGGACATTCGATACCGTATATTTTCACGTTCACACTGGGGCTCACAGTGAGCCTGCTCACATTCGGCGACGTATAGTCAGTTTGGTCTGAACACGCGCTAAGTCTGTTTCAAAATAACAAAAAAAATAAATAATCGATCCTGTATTTTGTGACATTAGCGCGTCCAAACAATCTCTTTGGCTTTATAATACGAGTAATACGAGTTTAGAATGTGACTCTTTTCTTGGTTTGAAATATAGTAATCTAGTTTAGTATTTAGTGCACGTTATATTAATATTAATGTATTCTGTAATATTAAAACAATCGCAACCGGTCTATAGACTTTGGACCTATTTATAGGTTTAAGCGGATTAGGAAATGCAATAAGTTAGATATGGTGTGGCGTAATATTATTTAGATGATGTTTGATTCAACTCATTTTATTATTTAGTACGAATTGCTAGCATGTAAAGGTTTCTAGGTAGTTTCTAGGTAGAAACATACAGGAATAGTACTAGATATGACATTATGATGTAAAATGTATTATTGTACGTTTTTGTCATCTGTGGAAGCTAGAGCAATAACTAACTATAAATTGGCTCGCTACTGTCTTGTAAACGCACAGTAACGAGCCAATTTCAACGTATCAGAATTGACGAAATGTTATTATAATTTATAATCTACACGAACTGTTTCGGGCTCTACGTAAAACAGTTTTTAAAATCAATATTAATGAATTTTAATTACTCAAGTTTTAGTTTTTATTTCATCGGCGATTGTGGATGTGGATAATATTATTATGTGGACTGTCAATAATATTGTGGGGACTAGTTGAGGCACTAAAGGGAAGTCTTCAAATCAAATCGGCTAGGCTGAAGCTCCACCTTAATTTTTAACTGGAATTTTATAGTCGTACTTACTTAAAAAATTTCGAAAGCGCTATTTAGGATTATAATAGTGCTAGTTAGTTCGGAATCGCTACCGCCTATAACTTGGTCCACGCGCTATGCAAGGCCGTACGCGTGGGAACGGCGGGCAATTCCGCCTCTAGTTAACAATCTTATTACACGAGCGATATTAATGACGCGATTGATCTGTGCACTTCATTAGGGACCCCCCGGAGTAGTTTGGACCATACACCATTAAAGTAAGGGTCAGTTTTCACTTAAACTTGGCGCTGTATGAAGTTAATATAAAGTGAAAATATGTCAAATATTCGTAACACTTGCGCATGCCTCGCAATTTCCGGCACTCGACATAATCCATACTAATATTATAAATGTGAAAGCGTGTCTGTCTGTCTGTCTATTACTTCTTCACGCTCAAACCGCGTAACCGATTTTGCTGAAATTTGGAATTAAGATACTTTGAGTCCCGGGAAAGGACATAGGATACTTTTTATACTGGAAAAAAGGTTCCCGCGCGATAAGCGAATTATGGAGTTGCAGGCGTCTTCTAGTAACATATACCTATAAAGCAACTTTTCAAAATTTGTGTATACGAAACGCACGTGGGAATCTCCTGGTATTGCAGATGTTTATACCTATGTGACCTATGATGATTTATTATGTTGGCCGCAACTTCGTTGCTTTGGATTGGTTTACATCGCGGAAACTCGTCTTTTTTCCGATAAGATGTCCTAAAACGCACGTGTGAAAAATAAATTGAAATGTATTTCAAATTTTAATTGATAATATTGCACTTATATAGTTTTGTCATAATATTAGCCTTCTCTTAATTTGTAAATTAATATAATAAACAAGAATCTTCTATTTTTTAAATGTGATATGAAACAGTAAATTCCCACATGTATAAGAAACATGGTGGGCCACATACCCTCTTATTTTCTTCATTAAAGCTACGTACAGCTTATTATTAAAAACTAATCGAATCACAATTTAGTTGCAGTATCATCTTGTACCGACATCTGTTCAGTAACAGAGATGTAAGAAAACATCTGTACCTTGATTCTACGCTAATTCAACTTTTAAAGTTCCTTCGCTCTTTGATCGATCCAGTTCAATTACTGTCATCAATATAATGTTCTCTACTTCAAACAAAATATTTAAAACGTATTTGTTGGATACTGGATAATATTTGGTTTGATTATGAGAATATTGAATTGTAGTAATTACTAGCTGTCCCGGCAAACGTTGTTTTGCCATTTAAAATATTTGTACTTCATCAGTTGATACAAATTCTTACCCCCTCTTTTGTCCCCTAAGAGGGGTGGGGCGAAAAATTGTATACACCAGATGTTAAGTTGGAAAAAACAGTTAATAATATGTCAAAGTAAGTCCATTAAAGAAAAAAGTTTGATACAAAATCTGACCCCCTCTTTGGTTCCCTTAGAGGGGTGGGGTGGGGGGATTTTTAGTCACCAAATGTTAAGTCGGAAGAAGACAAATATATCTGTGAAAACCGTATGCAAATCAGATCAGTAGTTTTCGTGTTAAAGCAAAAGTCTTATACAAAATCTGACCCCCTCTTTCGTCCCTGTAGAGGTGTGGGGGGAAATTTTTTTATACACCAGATGTTAAGTTGGAAGAAGGCAAATATATCTGTGAAAACCACATTCAAATCGGATCAGTAGTTTTCGTGTGATAGTGGAACAAACAGACAGACAAAAAACTAACTACATTTTTGGCTTCTACAGCGATGTAGTGACACCCCCCGCTTATTATTTTTTGAATATCTTTAATGTACAGAATTTTCATTTCTACAGTTTTATTATAATGTATAGATAGCGGTCGCCCGCGGCTCCGCCCGCATGGATGTCGGTTACCGCTGCAAAAAGCCTACTCAGGAAAGACACGGTCAGCAAAATGATTCCCAGGTCAATTCACAGAAACATCGACGACGCAGTCATTTTCCGCAGGCTGCACAGATTGTCTTTCTGTGGATATTAAAGTTGTTAATGATGAGAATATTTAATTAATGTAATTAATAATAAGTTTTCACTTCTGACGGTATACCCAGAGTGCAACCCGTTGTTTTAGGATAGATAACTAAAGCGATTATTGTAGAGCTTTTCTATAAATAACATTAATTGACGTTATTTTCAGGTAAAAAAAATATATACTGATGGTCGGGATCCCCGACTCGTGATAGAGCAAAACATTATTTTCATAAATCTATTCCTACTGATTTGAATGTTTGGCCCTGGGATTTACATAATATTTATCGTTAGTGCAAAATATTTTTTTACAGGAAATTGGAGCTTTTTGAAGGGTATAGGCAAATCAGTAGGGATCATTGGTATTCTTGGTATATGAGCCAATTCACCAGCTGCAGGGTCGGTCATAATCTTCGCTACTGTGCACCCCCGCCTTGGTAGCGCCCACTTCGAAACGGGCGTAAATCGCAATTTTTAATTTCGCCATAACTTCTAAACCAAACGTCCAATTTTAATAATTCAAAGACCAAATATTATCTACATAAACTGTACTTAGTGATTAAATAATTCATTTTGATAAAGGTTAATAGCACGAGTAAAATAAATGCGTTTAAATGTAGTCAAAAAAAAAATCAAGATTTTTAAATAAAATAATGGTTGTTGTACCTCACTTTACATAGATAGGTACAGTGTGTCGCGGACTTTTTTGTAGATATTTAAAAGATCTACATTTACTTAGAACATTGAATGGTTCTATCTTTTATTGTTTAGGTAGCGTACGCAAAATAAGTAAATTTTCTGGTTGATTTTTTTCACCTTGTGTCAGAAAAACCCAAATATCTTACGGAACCCTATATTTTCTGAAATAAAATGTAGCCTATGTTACTCGTAAATAATGTAGCTTTCGAATGGTGAAAGAATTTTTTAAATCGGTCCAGTAGTTTTTGAGCCTATTCATTACAATTAAACAAACAAACAAACAAAGTTTACCTCTTTATAATATTAGTATAGATTGACAAGACGTGTGCAATAAAACATCAGGCAGTGATGTAATCTGGAAGGTGTCTAATGAAACAAAACTGCATCAAAATCAGTAACATCGCTTAAGGATACATAAAGATACATGAAGACAGCAGGAAACTTAGCGCTTTATAGTTTCAATATTATGTAGCTATCTAAGACGGGATCGAGCGAAGCCGCAACAATCTCGCATTACATTAGTAGAATCAGAGTACACTGACATAGACGTAAGAAAAAAGATCATCTGACTGACGTTTCAATTAAAAATAATTTATTTGTAAAATCGATATCGATCTCGGCGGCGCATCACTAAAGCCGCTGAGCCTTTTGTGTGCATAGTCGTGGCATAGTGTTGTTACTTTGTTCGGCCCAATTAACGATAATTCGGTTTTTATACTCTATTTAAGTGGTCATTCAATTATTTTTTTGATGCATTTTGTTTGTTGTGTTTCGATCTTTCTGTTGTAATATAACGTTATTAAAGGATCTCGCGTACAGTCAGGTATATTTGAAGTAATAAGGGCTATTAATATTAAATTGAGTTGAAGTGTAACTAGAGTCTAGATCAGTGGTTTCCAACCAGTGGGGCCTAGGAGTTAGCTTATTAGCTAATTCTAAAATAAGGAGATAATATTATCATTTATTTGTTATGTCTAATGTCACATATTTTGACGACCTCTGTGGCTCAGTAGGTGGGCTGTCGGTAGCTCAAGCCGGGGGTCGCGGGTTCGAATCCCGCCGACGGAACAAAAAGTTTTCAAAGTTCCTGGGTCATGGATGTGTATTAAATATGTGTATAATATAATAAAAATCTTAAATATATGTATAGTATAAAAGTATTAAATATATTTCCGTTGTCTGGTACCCGTAACACAAGTCCATCAGGTACTTAGCACGGGGCCAGACTGACGTGGTGTGAAGCGTCCATAGATATTATTATTACATATTAGATGTTAAACAAAGTTTTAACTACTTTTATTTCGTTTCGGTTTTTCCGGAGTATCTTACAATTAAAACTTGCTTCTTTATTTTAGGACATAATATAGGTATACCTAGCCAAATCTGTCCTACCTTTTACGAGCCATTGCCATTTAAATGGCAATCAATGTAACATACATCCCACCAAAAACATACCTGTTAAAATAGGGCCTAGTTCCTAAAGGCTAATAATTGTTGGTCTAAAAAAAGAGTTGAAATCCAATCCTATGCCAAGTTCAGATGCACTTCATCGATCATAATCATCTTCATTAATAGCCTGATCCATTATACTTCTAATTTGAACTTGGCAGGTTAATTAAATTCTTTATTATCTAATTATATAATTAATCAAGTGTAACGTATAGCACAAAAACCTGCCAAGTTCAAATTAGAAGTATTATGGATCAGACTGTTGATGAAGATGAAGAATGATCGATGAAGTGCATCTGAACTTGGCATAGGATTGGATTTCAACTCTTTTTTTAGACCAACAATTATTAGCCTTTAGGAACTAGGCCCTATTTTAACAGGTATGTTTTTTGTGGGATTTCAATACTTTTTTTCAAGAAATCATACCTATTTTTTCTTTTTGTGCCACGCCCGATATAAACAATACTTTCAATAGATGCCTCATTGTACCACTGGTACATAAGAAATTTTATCTAAAGTTGGTAGATGAGCCGACTCACGCTTGACCGAATTCTTAAATTTCTTAATTTTTCGTTAATCTACATATAACACACGACTCGTGTGCTAAATTTCATAACGCTAGGACAAATTTTGGAAATAGCCTCTAAAGTTCGTAGATGGGCCGACACACGCTTGACCGATTTCTAAAATTTCCTAATTTTTGTTAATCCACATATAACACACGACCTGTGTGCCGAATTTCATAACGCTATGACATGTAGAAGTAGCCTCTAAGCTTCATAGATGGGCCGACTCACGCTTGACCGATTTCTAAAATTTCTTAAATTTTTCTTAATCTACATATAACACGACCTGTGTGCCAAAGAATCATGGCCAAATTTGTATAGGAGCTGGACTCGACTTTTATTTTTGATGTCCCAAAATAAACTATAGTTAGATTTGGTTGTTCTTATGCTCTAAACATAATTCCGTTTGAGATTTATGTCTAAATAGCCACGATTTTTATAATAATTAATAACGTTTACAATTATTTTGAGGTTATACTTAAGAACTACCTTTTTCCCGACTGCGGTGTAGCCTGCAAGTGTATATTCAGCGATCTCGTTTCTAATTATTTCAATTTTTCCTAGAGTATTACCCAAAAAATAGAACGAATGCGAATGATCGCCGGCTGTCAGAACATAACGAAACTAAAATATATTGATCTTTTTTTTTTTGTGGCTATTTAAAGACACATTTCTGATGATTTTCGATGCCTTAAAATATAAGGGAATTTTTGCTACTAATGGCATATCGGGACGCCACCGCCCACCTGGTACGATTTGGCCATTGTTCTTTCATAACGCTAGGACAATTGGAAGTGGCCTCTGAAGTTCGTAGATGAACCGACTCACGCTTGACCATTTTCTACAATTTCTTAATTTTTCGTTAATCTACATATAACACACGACCTGTGTGCTAAATTTCATAAAGCTAGGACAATTGGAAGTGGCCTAGAGGTTTTGATTACCGGTCAGTGAGTGAGTGAGTGAGTGAGTGAGTGAGTGAGTGCCAAAATTATCTATTTTTACAGGGACATATTTCAGGATCTACCGAACCTATATCTATGAAATTGGGTGTACTGCTTAAGTACTAGTATATAATTACGTAGGTTTAATTTTATCCTTGCTCTCGCAATAGGCACTGAGATACAGGGGGGTCGAAAGTGCGTCGAAACGGTTCGTGTAAATAGTGCACGGCATGCGCGCGGCCTGCTGGAACTAGGCCTGCGCACTTCCGTTCGCTTTGATACACCACTTTTGACTCTATAATATTATTGTGATTTATAACCCCGCCGCTCCAAGCAATACTTTGGGAAGCACTGTCCATAAGATAAGATCACAACAAAACTTGAAAATTACATTTGAACGGGTAGTCCACGTGTAAATTTAAACCTAACCCGATTTCTATTAAGTTGCGGTAAACGAGCCGATACCGTCGGCCAGATTGAAATATACCTAGCCTAAGTACAACATATAGTTGGATCCTAGATCTAGGTCTCGCCTATCTCCCGATATCTAGGGCATATCTTCAGGCTACAGTACTGTTAGATTTTCGTTGGAAATTCATGGACAATTTAAAGCGAATTGGAAATTTTATCAATTACGCTCCAACGGTGTTTGACGCCTCTATTTATTATTCTTTGGTACCTTTAATGCTTGAGAAACGCTGTGTTCCATTGGCGCCGGCAAAAATAATTTCCAAGGGGTGCAGATTTTAGTTTTATTTCTTTTCTTTTTACTTTTTACGAACAACAGTGACTGTCTATTTACGTCAACAGAATACATTTAGTGCCGAAACATTACGAACTATCTTTGTACGGCATGGTAATAGGGTTACAGACGGCTTTTTGTTTCAATAATTCCTGTTGATCCCGTGATTCCCAAGGGGTACAAGTGCACCCCCTGGCACCCCCTGCCGGCGCCCATACTTTGTAGAAAATGCAATGAAAATTTAAAAGTTTAGATGAAGTTTAAGCTCCGCTATGGCTTTTAAAAATATTAGGCCTTTCAATGATGGATCATATGATCAACAAAATGTCAAAAATGGATGGATGGACGTATGTCTAGCAACGTTATAACACTCAATAACTTCTTTGTGCAATGCATGGTTCAAATATAGCCGTACCTAAGTCTTTTGACCCATTTGACCTACACTATGCTATATTTCTGCTTGAGTCTAACTGTGAGAACTTTATCATTCAATTCATCATTAAATAATCTAACGCACTACACAACATCGTCGCACTGTCGCCTTCAATCATCAACAAACACACCGCACCGCATTACCTAGACCTTATGCCGACAACATAAGGGTGGGTATTGTGTAACCCGGAGGTAAAATAAGTTGGAATACGTGATGGTGGGTACCAGGAGCTCGTAAGATGCAACGCTTCCTTTTGTCAAACTTACATAAACCTAATACCAACTATATAAGGGCGAGAATCGTGTAACCTGGAGGTAAAATAGCTTAGAATAAGTGATGGTGGGTACCAGGGGTTCATAACATGCAGATGTTTCCGGCATAAATCTGCGCGCCGCGGACGGCGTGTCAGCGGTTCCGTCGGCGATTGTTCCGCCAGATTTATGGTAAGGCCCTTTCAGAGGGACTACAAGGAACAGTTCTCCATAACTCAAACGGTGAATTTTCAAAAAGCTTTACTTCATTTTAGGCTGAGGATACTTAAAAGTAGCGATAAAAAAGCCTATATTTTATTTGAGAGCTCAAATTACATCATCAAATTTTTTTGCGATAAAGTAACATCCACACAAAGTTCATCTATCATAGGAACTAGCGATTTTCGGTTGAAGTCAAAAATGTTAAGTTTTTAAAAACGAATTACAATAATTCTTTCACGGGCTAAATTGCTTCAAATCTATACAGTATACAGTTACAAGAACGATTAGTTAGTTAGTTAACTTCTATTATTACTTGTATCGTAGTTCATCATCATATCCTAAACCTTTACCAGAAGGAAATTCTAATACTAATCTAAACAAATCCTGATTAGTGGAGGCAGTGAAGGTTTTCACCTCCGATTTCGTTGAACCTCCATCGATTTTCATGAAAATTGGTAAATAGGTGGAGGATACTCAAAGAAACAAAAGTGACATAGTGCCAACTTGCGCTTTTGCCCTGGGGGTGGATGCCACCCCTTCTCGGGGGGTGATTTTTTTTTAATAAAAATAACCCGAGGAATCAATAAACACACAAATTCAAAGCAAAATTTGTAATTTAAAGTTTTTTGAATAAATCAATACTTTCGGAGTTATTAAAGATCAAAGATCATGTTTTTGCGTGAGAAAAATACTTGTCTTAAAGCGGTTTTTCATAAACAACTAAGAAACTATAGGTTTTTAAGAAAAATGTGTCATTACCAAAATTAAAGCCAATAAAAAAAAACTAATATCTACTCTAAGATGCCTTCCTATAGAATATTCAAAGTGAGCTATAGGTGATTCTATTTATATTTTCTTTCGACGAATACCTAAGTCTGAGCATTCAAACTTAAATAACGGTAAACCGATGCATTTTATGACATATATTTTCTTATAACTTTTTAAAGTGCTTAAAAATACCTTTCTAATAAGCGTTGTTAAAAGTTAAAAGCATCAAAATTGAACAAGTTATGATAAAAATAAGATGACACTTACAAATTGTTTTGGAAAAATCTAAAAATAAAACGTTGACCATTTCTACAATAATTCAAATTTATGGTTATCCCCAAAGGCTTTTCTTTATTTTAGCATAAGTAATGACCTAAAAAAATTTTCTTGGTTTAGAATGCTTAGTTTTTAAAAACAGAATGATTTAGTAAAATTGAAATTATTAAAATTTTCGTAAATATCATTTTGTTTTGAACATAATTTCAAAAATATTAAACCTTCGTAAAAATTATAAAGAACGAAATTGGTGTCCACTTTTTAAGAAATCTTTTGATTTTCTTTTGATTTTTATAGGATGAAAAATAACGAAGATAGAGACGTTTAAAGCCTAACTCTTACCGCAAGAACCATGAAATCGGGACCTTATAACCCTATTTTTTTTTAAACCAAGGGCTTTAAAAAGTATTGTTCAAGTTGATCTTAAAGCTCTTTAAATTATCTTTACATTGGTCCATAAATTAACCCGATAGCTTAAAAATTAACAGAGCTATTGTGATAAAACAAAAACATTTTTTTTGAAAACAATTTTGAAGCAGAGATTTGGGATGTAAATACTGTAGGAAAACCTGTCAATACGTACATCTATACTAATATTATAAATGCCAAAGTGTTTTTGTCTATCTGTTACCTCTTAACACCCAAACGGTTCAACCGATTTTTCTGAAATTTAGTATGAAAATACTTTGTGTCTTGGGAATGGATATGGTCATAGGATACTTTTTACCCCGAAAAAATGTACGGTTCCAGCGCGATTGCAGGCGTCATATAGACCTTACTAAATATACCTGAATCTTTTCAAGTCTTTCAATATTCAGAAAGTAAACAAAACGGTAAATAATATGACGACTCGATTAGAGAGGGGCTTTATATAATGATGTGCGTCTATTAAATATTTCAGTCTAGCAGATTCAGCCTTTGCGTCAATTTTTTGCACAGAGGGTCGTTTGAAATCGTTGTTTTAATATTTTGGACTAAATAATATCAATGTTTGAAATATATTAATAAAATTTATCTTAATCTATGAAAAAATATTCGAACTCATTAAAGCTGATAAAAAACTTAAAATAAAAACTTAGAGCTTATTTTTCAGACATGGGGTAGTTTACAGGGGTGAAAAAATTTCGCAAAAAAACTAAATAAGAAATTAATACTAAGTAAATAAACTGAAAAATTGGGTTCAAAAACATAAACCTATTAAGTTTTTGAACCCAATTTTTACCGTGATTCCGCAATAAAGGGGTACTTTTAGGGGTTAATATTTAAGTCTTATCCAAAAATTATATCATAAATATTATTACAAACTGTTTATACAATGTAAATAATATGCGAGTTTAAAGTTCAGAAATACAAAAAGTTTTTTCACGATTAAGGGGATGGTTGCCATAAGGATTGAAAAATTAATTAAATAATCATAAAATATCATGAAAACAACATTAAAACATTTATTTTATCGAATTAAACTCAATTAGTTAAGCCAGAATGGTTAAATCTGCATTTTTTCTATTTTCAACAAAAGGGGTGGATTTCACCCCTAAAATAAAAAAAGCGCAATACGAGCGTATGTTACTTTTAAAGTATAGCGCTTAATGTACTTAATCCCAAATTTTCATCCAAATCGATGGAGGTTCAACGAAATCGGAGGTTGCACCTGATTTTTGCCTTCATTTACTGTACTAGATATCCTACCGACTGCGCTAATTGCTTACAATCTACAACTCTTATGGCGGAATTTCACTGGTCGATAGGGACTGCATGCGGGGTGCGGGAGATTTCTGAAACGCATGCCACGACCAATGAAAATGCGCCATTAGTAGTGTTATCTCGGCAGGGAGTCCCCGTATGCTGTATACCGTACGAGTTAAGATGACGCCGCGTTAAAGTAAAAAACCGTGTTGGACATGTTTTAGATTGCTTGTTTTCTATGACAGGCCGGCCAACAAGCAATGGAACAACAAAAAATGGAAAGGGCGTAGCGACAAAATGGTTTTTGTCGCGTTTAAAAACCATAAATACATTTCATATAAGCTATGGGCAAATTAAAGTGTATGCTTGAACCAATCTATGTACGAGCTTAAATCACTCTCCTCTTAGGCCAGTCATTAAAGCCAAAACCCGAAAGAAATTAGTAACTTGATAAAATTTTAGGGGGTTGTTAAAGAAGGTAAAATAACTTACCGTGTGATTTTGCAGCGTTCTGGGGTGTACGGAAAGGGTTAAAAAGGGGTGAAAAAGGTTTTTTGTTAATAACATTGCGTAAAAAATTAGTAACACGCTGCAAATTTGGAATTAGGTTGTTCTTACCGTTTTGTAACGTGTATTAAATTTGCAGCGTTTTGCAATACACGGAACATTGTTTATTATTAAAAAACAATAAAATTTGTTAATAACAGGGGTAAAAAAAATAGTAATACGCTGCAAATTTGGAATTAGGTTGTTGTTACCGTTTTCTAACGTGTATTAAATTTGCAGCGTTTTGCAACATACGAAACATTGTTTATTATTAAAAAACAATGAAATTTGTTATTAACAAGGGTAAAAAATGTAGTGACACGCTGCAAATTTATAATTAAGTTGTTTTTACCGTTTTCCAACGTATATCAAATTTACAGCAATTTAGTAATAAACAATGTTCCGTATGTCGCAAAACGCTGCAACACTTTACAAAACGGTAAGAACAACTTAATTCTAAATTTACACCGAGTTACTAATTTTTTTTACCCCTGTTATTAACAAATTTTATTGTTTTTTAATAATAAACAATGTTCCGTATGTTGCAAAACGCTGCAAATTTAATACACGTTAGAAAACGGTAAGAAAAACCTAATTCCAAATTTACAGCGTGTTACTAATTTTTTACGCAATGTTATTAACAAAAAACCTTTTTCACCCCTTTTCAACCCTTTCCGTACACCCCAGAACGCTACAAAATCACACGGTAAGTTATTTTGCCTTCTTTAACAACCCCCTAAAATTTTATCAAGTTACTAATTTCTTTCGGGTTTTGGCTTTAATGACTGGCCTATCTGTTGGCAAAATAGGAATCCTTTTTTAAAGAGGTCTTTTTGATTGATTATTCTGTGTCATAAAAGTTAACCAATCGTGTTATGCTATGGGTAATTCAAAGACAAAAACATGATAAATACTGACAATGAACTTTAATTTCTTAGCTTTAGTCATTGCTGAGAAAAATCGATATCGCTACAGCCAAATTATCAAGGCGTCGCCTTAACGACTAATGAAAATGCGCCATTACTGCCGCAGTCAGGGATATTGATGACAAGCTGTCCCGGCAAACGTTGTTTTGCCATTTAAAGTATTTCTACTTCATCAGTTGATACAAAATCTTACCCCCTCTTTTGTCCCCTAAGAGGGGTGGGGGGAAAAATTTTATACACCAGATGTTAAGGTGGAAAAACAGTTAATAAAATGAAGTAAGTTCAAAAACGTTTGATACAAAATCTGACCCCCTCTTTGGTCCCCCTAGAGGGGTGGTAGGGGGTGATTTTTATACACCAGATGTTAAGTTGGAAGAAGACAAATATATCTGCGAAAACCGCATTCAAATCGGATCAGTAGTTTTCGTGTTAAAGCAAAAGTCTTATACAAAATCTGACCCCCTCTTTCGTCCCTTTAGAGGGGTGGGGGGAATTTTTTTTATACACCAGATGTTAAGTTGGAAGAAGACAAATATATCTGCGAAAACCACATTCAAATCGGATCAGCAGTTTTCGTGTGATAGTGGAACAAACATACAGACAGACAGACAGACAGACAGACAGACAGACAAAATAACTGACCACATTTTTGGCTTCTTATAGCGATGTAGTGACACCCTCCGCTTATTATTTTTTGAATATCTTTAATGTACAGAATCGTAATTTCTACAGTTTTTTTATATGTATATAGATTACTTAACTTTATTTAGACGAAGATTTATAACATAAGCTCCATATATTTTCAGACAAAATCTTCATTAAATTGAGATTAATTGTTAAATGTCTCCAGGTGAGGCAAGTTAATCGCAACGTGTGTAAACAGCCTAACTGCCTGCAGCTATAGAGTGATGCGTGTTGAAATGTACACCTGGTGTTTGTGATTACATCTACAGGGTAATAAGGTATAACCATAACGAAATAAACTCGGAATTTTAACGATTCCGTAAGTAATTGTTGTTTGTGTAAAAATTTAGATCATGCATGGTCAAGACCTTGTTCATGATTTAATCTATGATATCCATACTAATATTATAAATGCGAAAGTGTGTCTGTCTGTCTGTCTGTTACCTCTTCACGCTCAAACCGCTGAAATGATTTGGCTGCAATTTGGCATGGAGATACTTTTAGTCCCGGGAAAGGACATAGGATACTTTTTATCCCGGAAAAATTTAAGGTTCCAGCGCGATAAACAATTTTTTGCACAACGGAATGGCGGGCGTCATATTCTAGTTTTATGTAAATCGGTTCAGCCGTTTAGGCATGAAGACTAAGTAACAAGCCGACAGAGTCATACTTTCTCATTTGTATTATTTAGTAAGGACTGAGGATATCAGATTAAACGCTTTTAAATTAAAAGATCGATTAAAAGAAAGAGATAGAGAGTTTATACTGTTTCTCGCTCGCACACTTGACGTATTGTGAATTGCAAACCAACGCGGAAATAAAGAGCTATGCAGAATGTATCGATACCATGGTTATGATAAGAATGTTGGTTATACGAGTATTTAAGGGCGTTCCTTACGGAGATACCGTAATTTACCGTATTTCAAGCCTTATAAACTCATAATTTGAAAACTACAAAGTTATAATAAAAATCCAGCAATAATGTTCAGTATATCAACATTCCTTTCCCCGTTTTAAATTTTCTATTTTTGTTTATTAAACTCATGATATCAGCTTCCAAAGTAAAACCAATTTATTAAAATTCCAGCATACATTCAGCATCTCCTTAGGATTTACAAATTACTTTTATTTGAAACACACGCCAATAGATCGACAATATCATAAACTACATATTCCCCGTTTTAAATTTTTTTTAGGACAATTCTGAACTAGGATAAGTAAAAAAATAGGGTTTTGGTGCGATCTCGGCAACGCGGCAAATGTATGGCCAAGGTCGATTGCTCGGGGGACGGCCTTAAATGGCTTTTGTAGGTTGACGTATGTTTAAGTTATAAGATGTAGCGTCGTACTTAGCGATGTGCTTTAACTGGTTATTTCTGTGAAAATTATGGCGTATCTAAAAGATGAAACATAAATGGTTGATAAATGATAATAATTTAGGTTTTAAACTGAACTTTAGAGGTATAATAATATCTTCTCTAGGCTAAGTATTTATGATGATTATTTATGACAAATTCTCATCCTATTTATTTATATTTACACCCTGTGTGATGGTGAGCTAGCGACTAATAACAAAGGCAAAACAGCGCATCATCCTGACTCGCGCTATCGAATCTCGAAAACTATGCGTCCTTCAAAAATTGCGTTTTTCCAAGATGGCGCCCGGGGTCAAGGCTGGCTAGTGGCTACCCCACAAACTTCGAGCTAAGCTTCTAAATTGACCCCCTCCAAATGTTCTACAAGTAAAATGGCGTCCTCTAAAAATGCTCATCTCATGTAACATTTCAATGGACTATAAATTGTTTGAAAATTATCAAGTAATGGAATCCGGGTACTTGTACCACACGTCAGTATGACAAGTCGTAGCGGCGCGAGATGACGCGACGATACCGCTGTAACGAGCCGCGCGACACATCGCTCTTACAGCTTACTGCACCATCATACCGCGTACATACCACACTCTTTACTAATATTTTTAATGAGAAAGCGTGTCTGTCTGTCTACCTCTTGAGTCTTGAGATATTTGTGTAACCCCTGAGTTTCACGGAATCCACATTAAAAGACAGTATGAGAAGAACTTAGTTTACTACGCTATGTGCCTAGTAAACTAAGTTCTTCTAATACTTTATATAATACTTTATATAATGTAGAAATCTATTAGAGCATTGAAGAAAAATGAAAATGCCGCTTATAACCAAACGAGAGAAGATTACAAGGATACGAGTGCAAATGCAATGCTACCTGCTATTAGTTTTATGTTAGAGTCAAGCCACATTGCTCAGATGCGTTGCATTTTTGCAACGACGTTTTACACACCTATTTTATAATACATATCTGGGGGCACGGTAGTGCCCCCGCGCCGCCAAGACGAGCTCAAATTGATGCGTTACGTTTTCGAACGACGAGGTTTTTGACGCATCGACGGAAATGTCGAAGTGGAATGATATGACGCGTTGCTTAGCCGGTTTGTTGTGTCGGCGTGCGTCGCCGCAACGCAGGTGTGGCATACAATGCGTTATACCAACGACGCAATCGCACAAGTGCAGTGTGGCCCAACTCTTAAGTAGACAATAGCTGTTATAACAAGATGGCCAGTCGCCATATTGTTACGAGTAGGTATTGCAGCTTGTACTGTATTATCATACGGGTTGTTACACTGATTTTACTAACAACTAGCCATGGAATAGGAAATTAATTATTAGTATTTGCATTAAACAGGCTCTGAAGGTACGGGACTGATTTTGCTGTTTATCACAGACATGGCTGAATTATTTTAATTTTTGTCGAGGCAATGTGACTATAATATGCATAGAAGTTTTTGGAAGTTTGTCACTACCTTTTTAATAAAGTTAAAATCATATCAAACTAATATTTCGCTACTTCATTTTAAAGATCCTATTATATGTACCTAAAAAAAATCCGCAGCTGGACATAGAACCTCCTCATTTTTGGAAGTCGGTTAATTAAATAAGTCTCGTATACTCGTATTTTAAATGCACAAAGTACAAACCAATGTCAAAACCACAAAAAAGGTACAACGAAATTCTCACAGAATAACGATCTGTCATATTATTTGTAAACTAACAAAATTAAACTTTAACCCTTTATGATAGAATTCAAAATCACATGACAATTTTAAAACTCGGACCTTACGTATAAACGCGGCTTAAAATTCGCAGCTTTACCAAATTATACCTCTCGCTTTTCAACATAGAGTCCAAATTGCCTAGACGGGGATTCCACTTAGGTCGTTTCCATGGCAACCACGGTGGAGTCGTGCAAAAACGCAATGAGATCATCAAAGCAGTGTCATTTGAACGTGACGTGTGATCTACGTAGATCGTGATCCATGGCGAGATAGCGACGACAAATAGGTGTTCTCAAGGGAAATGGAGGACGAAATTGTTGTGGGATTTCAAATTGACATGTTTAGGGGAGTAGGGGAAGGTTAAAATGAGGGTATTAGCGGCGAAGGCTGTGTTTTTTTCAGAGAAAAGCCCTACCCAATTGATGGGAAAAAACCTTATACAAGAAAATATTAGACTCATTGTTTGTCGTAATCGCCAATAAATGTCATAATCAAAATGTAGTCATTCATTTGACCATGCTTTTTCCCGCGATATGCCTATTTATTATTTTGATTAAATCTCGTACATTTTTGGCTCTACATGTCATATAATTATAATATATGAACATCTTAAATATTTTTCACCATTCGATTATATAATTAAGTACTCTATTATATTATGTAGGGAATCTTGGCTGACTTCGGAAGTGACCCAGTTGTGGTGGCTGGTGAGTGGTGGGTAATCCTAGACGAAGGCTGTGGGTGCCGGCTCGGAAGTACCAGCTCTATGATACTTCCTCACACTATACATAATGTGGTCGAATATAGCAGAAATTATAGAATGTAATGTAACGAGCCATAAGTTGGGCATTCTCGAAATTATAAAATGTCATAATATTATGTCGAGCCTTACCTACTCGAAAAAACCAAGAAACAAAAAAAGATAATCGAAATGAAAAAAAAATGGGCATGTTGAAATCCACCCATCCTATAATAATATGGAAGCGAATCAAACGAAAACTTGACCGTATATCATCGTAACGGACGTAGTAAAAGTCAATGCAGTACTGTATTAAAACTTTTTGGGGGCCCCTAACCTAAATGAAGATATTCGTAGATCATAAATAAATATTCCAAAAGTCATATTATACTATAACAAGTTCTACAAACTACAAGACAAGCTATATTATGAGTAAAGTCAACATACAGTTAGCGTTACCAAACATTTAACAGTCAAAGTTAAAAATGTTTTCCGGCGTAATCGTCGTAACTCAATTAGCATCGCACTTGGCGGCCCTTCGGTAATTCACTTTGTCGAGGTCAATACGGGTTTTAAAGTTTATTTGATTGTTGATACGATCGAATGTCCATATATTCCTTTTTGTAGTTACTAGACGTTCCGCGCGACACTGTCGGCTTAAACAAAGAAATTCCCGTTACCAAAAAAGTTTTGTTTTGATATTCTCGTATTGCCGAATTCTGTCCGTAGCGGTCACTGACCCCCTATAAAAATCATATGTTATCGTTTTATAAACAAACCGTGATTGACAAGTGTCAGATGTTTCTAGTCTAGGCGATTTTGTGTTTTCCGATGAATCTATAATAGTTTCTGTCTTTATAAGAGTTCAATACAGAGCGAGCATTTTCACACTACCGGTCAAAAGTTTTTGCCCACAACATAATTCATTCATTTTATTTAAAAAATATACGAATCAGCAACTTGTCCTTCTGTATTGTCAAACGAAGGTTAAAACGATGTTATTAAAACCAAAAATAATTGTGTCCATTATTTGTATACTTTTATACGAGCGCATGTTTACATTTTGTAGGTGAGGGCGAGAAATTAATAGGTCTTAGACTAAAAAGGTCAGTAAACGCTGGTGCCATTTTATTTTATTTTGATAATGTAATATCATTTTCAACATCACTTTCTACTCATCACGGGTTTTTCATCGGTCGATCATCGTGATAAGATCACGTCCGATAATGTTGAGTGAAAGTTTTTGCCAGTTTGATTGTAATTTGACAATGATGTATGGGAACCGCGTTTTTGTGCCATTCAATTTGTAGGCGTGCCATTTTTTTGTGATGAGGTTATATTATTTCATAATAAGACTATTGCTATATTGCTGACTGTGACTATATAGTAAGCAAATGGTTTATATTATTACTAGCTTTTGCCCGCGGCTTCGCTCGCGTTAAGAAGTATTATAATTACAATCTTTCATCCCCTATTTTATCCCCTTAGGGGTAGAGTTTGTCAAAATTATTTGTTAGCAGATGCCTACGGCATAACATATACCTGTGTGCCAAATTTCAGCCTGATCCGTCCAGTGGTTTGGGCAGTGCGTTGATAGATCACCATGTCAGTCAATCAGTCACCTTTGAGTTATATAATATATAATATATTTAGATGTTGTTCGCGATATAGTGCGTACATAAGGAAAATTAATTTTGCAACAATGAAACGAAATATCCTTTTTTAAACTCAAAGTATCCGAATACCGAATTCCATCAAAATCGGTTTAACGATTCAAGCGTTAATAAACTAGCTAAAAGCCGAGCTTTGTGAGGGCTCGCGTCGTTACACCTTGACTGACTGATGATAACATATCTACATATAAAAGCACACATCGATAGGCGTGCTAGTTTTTCCGTAAACGGTAAAATAAACCACAAAATGTTCAGGTTGTGGGATGTACTAAGGCTTGCTTCGCTCGCCCTGATAACCAGCGGCGTGCACAAGATTTTAACACTGGTAATGCAGCGATATCGGTTCAGTAGTTTTGGTGTGAAAGCAAAACAGACAGACAAACGGACAAAAAGAGATATTTTCGCATAAATTATAATAATAGTGTGGATATAAATTAAAACTATGTTTTCTAAACTATTAGTATAATTACGTTCTGTTATGAAGAAATAAAAAAAACGCCATCTGTTGTCACGGGTTGGAACTACAATGAGAGTTTATTTCATCGAAACCCATGGAAATATACCAATTACCATACAACATAATATTGTGCGCTAAGCTAAAATAAATAAAAACGCCATCTATTGTTACGTATTAGAAATACAATGTGAATTTATTTTCATCCATATTTCCATGGAAATTAGATAATATATTTAAGCCTCATCAAAATGTAGCCTATGGCTCTCTCAGGCTCTAGACTAACTGTGTACAAAATTTTATTACAATCGGTTCATTAGTTTTGGCGCGAAACAAAACAAAACAAAAACTTTTTCTTTTACAACTTTTTCATTTTTATATCTAATATATTTTAAGTACTCACCTAATCAGCTTAACTTAATTAACTTAACTTTAGTCTTTTCACATAATCAAGGTTCCGGTTACTTGAGATCCGATCCATAATCCGATGTAAATAAATGCAAAATTTTGGCCACCACAAATTATCTTATCCAAGTGAGTGATAGTTATGAATGTACGCAATTATTAATCATAAACTGTTAAATATTAAAATCTAAAATATTCTTAGAAAACTATAAAACCAAAAATAATAATATAATATAGTACTAACAGTGCTCGATCACATGAAAAAAGCAAATGGCCTCCCAAAACACAAAAAATTTCAGCTATGTAAAATGTAAACAAATATTATAAACCTCACAAAACAAAAATGCATAATGTACATATTATACGTAATTAGTTAGATTTGCGTCTATTCATTTTACTCGGATTATATCCGATTGCTCACGACTATTCACGAGTAGTTCCGATCGCCGTCGGCATGGATGGCGCGGGCGCCCGTGCCGGCCGCGGCGCCAGTGATGCCATTGAATTTCAACCAGAACTCCCCAACTATTATTTAAATATATTATTTATTACTTGGGGTACTTTCCACTGAGAGATCAAAACGCTGAAAATACTACTTCAGCCTACCGCAATTATTGTTTGCGGCAAAAACGTCACTCATGATGTCATTATTTATATAAAAACAGCAATAAAAACCAAATAAATATACATTTTTGCTTAAAAAATTTCACGCCCATGAATATAATATAATATTTTTACTCCCTAAAATACGCACTATATATTTAATTTTTCCCTACTAAAAGTGGGATATCCCCATAGTTGGCAACACTGCTGGGGTCTGCCGCAGAGCTTGCAGTACAATAATCGCATTCGATATTCATGGTTGTGTGCGTTTTCGGCTGTGCACGGACACACTCACACATACGCGCAAGGCAGGCACCTCAACACTGAGCCTATCTTGACCTCTCGTGAACCCGTTCGCGCGTGTATCTGATTACATGTTGCTATTTTATAAATTGAGGCGTTTTAAATCTGTATTATTTATTTTACTATATTTTTTACTATTATTATTAAAAAATTAACGTCATGAGTCATTTAAAAAGTACGAAAGTTAAATTAAAATATCTGTTATCTGTGAATGGTAGAGCTGTTTTATTTTTTCGTTTTGATTTTATATTTTTGGGCCAAAATTTCAAAAAATTAAAAGAAAAAAATTAAAAAATCCGGAAAATATCATGTTTAGATCTTTCAAAAATGGAGACATGACATGTTTTTTTTTAATTTGGGTTGTTTTTAACCTTGATATCCGTCGCCAAAATTTTTAAAAAATCTAAAGTTACAGATATTTACCGTTTCCATGACAAAATTCAAAATTAAAAAAATATTATGTTTAGAATTTCGGCAAATACGAACATGACAATTGGTATTTATTTTTTTTATTAATTATTTTTGAAGTTATGGGCCCCAGAATGATCAAAATAAAAAATCAAAAAAGTAATCGATATCATCTTTAGACAACATAAAATTGAGCATATTTATACATTTTTGTAAAATTTCGACTATAAGAAATTGCTTGAGAGCTTCCCAAAATTTTATTTTTAAATTAAAAAAAATTTCGGAACTTAAAAAAAATTTTTGTTTATCATCTGTAGGCAATTCATCTACAAACAATTCCCATTTTGTTAAAATTGAAAAAAAAATTAGCTCGTGCATATCCTTATCTGAAAATTTATTTTGTCTGCTGTCTGCTAAGTTCAGGTTCATAATTTTTTACTAAAATGTCGCGACGAGCATATCGTTTACCAGCTGATGATAAGCGTTAACGCTTGCAGTATTCTGGGTTTTATTTAACTTCTTAGAAAAAAAGATTTTATAATATTTTATATTATAGTCCGGGTTCGATCAATCAATTTTTTTAATTATCAAATTTTTCGTGATTGGCTTCATTTTGATAAGACGAACAACAATTTCTCCTACGAAAGTGGTAGCTAACAGAGATAAAAAAGATTTAAAATTTCGTTTTGATGGTCCTTAAAATATATGGATTGTTCTTTTTCTAGGCCAATGTTACTCTTAAATTAAATAACTATTAACCTATGAAATATACTTACAAAAAATCGGCCAAGTGCGAGTTGGACTCGTGCACGAAGGGTTCCGTACTGTGAAAGAGTGAAAGTAGGGAAAAATAGTGTTCTTTGTATGGGGCCCCCTTAATTATTTATTTTATTCTAATTTTATAATTAAATATTAAAGTATATAATATATAACTCAGGATTTTGTGCAAATTTCAAGTGTCTACGAGCAAATAGGCCAAAAAAAGAACACGTTTGTTGTATGGCAATTGGTAGCCCCACCTAAATATTAACTTTATTTTGTTTTTAGTATTTGTTGTTATAGTGGCACAACAACACACACAAGCACACAATCTGTAACAGAGGTATAGCGGTTCTTGAGATACAGCCTGGAGACAGACAGACAGACAGACGGACAAACATCGACGTCTCAGTAATAGGGTCCCGTTTTTAACTTTTGCGTACAGAACCTAATAATCAACAAAACTTGGTTGTTATGTATATGAGGTATCAAAATTCAAAACTATCGAGTAACGAGTAACGATACAATAGTAACGAGTACGAACAGTTAAAGTAGCGAATACATACGGGTACGCTTTTTTTCGTTACTTTTACAGCTCTAGTGAATGGCAAGCACTGCCTTTTTGCCTACAAAGACTGCACGCCCTTGATGATAACATACAGAATTACAGACAGGTACATCTCCACATATATATAATAAGTTTAATATATTGGATAGTTAGTAATGAGGAAACGTCATAATATATGAATGTGATATGAGAAACTAGGCAAAGGGTCAACGCGCTTTGATTAACCCTTTGGCCCTATCAACACCTAGAAAATCTAATTCGTTGTCTAAAGCAACACTGTTAGTTGATAAAGCCGTAAAAATATTAAACATTGTTGCTTTTTGTCATTTACTATAATTTAAAAAGATATTAATAAGATAAATTTAAAAACCACAGAGGAAAGAAGTTTTAAAGTTAGCGCGTAGTAAAAGACTTAAACGCGCACGAAGCGTTCTCTTCGTAAAAAACTTATTAATTGTTTATTGAATTAATAATTTCTTTACATGTTAACAACACAATAATATAAATACAAGTGATTCTAATATTATATTTTAAGTTTAGTACAGTGTATTTTATAATTATCGATACTAATTATTATAATTAACTAGAAATTTCTCATAGAATTTTTAGATTTAAGGTAGAATTCCATAAAAATTTGCCAAACATTAATATCAAGCCCAAGGTTTTGATATTTCTCATTAGCAAGAAAACGGTATTTCAGCAGTAAGTAGAATAATTAAGTGAAGAAAATGTGTGAGGAAGTAACTTTCATGTAATTGTATGAATTTTCTGTCGGCTTTGAAATTCTGTCGGTACATTAAAGAAAGTCTAATTATGAAATAAAAATTAGACGCCAGAGATTCTAAGCATTTTGTTTAGAAATTATCATTATTATAAATTAATTAGAAGCGTATTGTAATTTTATATCGTTCTAGTTTTTAATTGTAAATGCTTAACATTTCAAATAAAAATGAGGAGAATGTTTCAAAAATTGAGGTTAGTTTAATTCTTAAAATAAATTTTCAAGCATACATGATACATAATTATTCTTATCTAGTTATATTGAATATTGCTTTCTTTAAACATTACTAACCTGAAAGATAATTATATCTGTACAAACATTAAAGGTAAAGCTGATTGACTAATAGATTAATACACAGAAACTAGAGGAAAAGATAATAGGCATAATATATTAGTTAATACTTTTTATGTATAATATTGGTTCTATATTTCACTTCTAACTGCCACACTCAGAGATATTCAATGACGATTTAATTGAAGAATTTGAGTTTAACAGATAATGTAGGGGTTTATATCAAAATCTCCATTAAATTTATCTCAACTGCTTCACTCAGAGTGAAACATTAATTACTTAAATGTAATTAATTTAAAATTTTAACAAAAATTTTTAATTTAAAATTTAAAATTTTTCTGTCAAACTCTTCATTGAATTGAACGGTCCTCATAATTAAATGTCTTTGAGCACGGCGGTAAGTCTGCACAGTAAGAGCGTTAAATAAGAGATCAAAGAATGCCAAACAATCTGAAGTGAAGGAAAAAAGCTATAAGTTTTTCACTAACTAAAAAGGTTTGTAACATCTGTTAAACATTAAACAGCACTAAACGAATGATTAAAACTAAAAGGACTCTAACGAGTACATTAAAATATTTCGCCCATGTCAACCGTACATTTAAAATACGCGCTTTGTCGTAAAATGCCGACTTTAACACGTTTTTAAATACTTAAAAACTATAATTAAACTGCTTAAGAGAAGCCGCGCATAGTTTCGGGATATCTTGTGTAATAAAACACAGTTCTGTATACGTTTGAAGCTAGGTTTATATTTTACATAGTTACTTAAGAAAAGTATCCTGGACCACACTATCGAAGTTCAAACAGCACATAATCCTGAATCGCACTATCAAAGTTTTTAAAAGGATTGGCATGCACAATGCCTGGTTTTAGATCAGACTTCCTTTGTGAATTACCAAAGTTTTCGGTGTTGGTGGGTAGTTGAAACTGAGCCAGAAAAAACTGTGCCATTTAATAATGCTCAAATGTATGCGAAAAACAAGAACACTCCTTCAGTCTTTACCCATCATAACATGGACGCATAAACTAGTAGCCTATGACTAATCATCATTACGTTTTATTTATAAAAAACATTACCAGCATAAATTAGGTATTTTTACCGTGGGACACGACAGCGTGTATATCTGTTACCATTGCCAAATGTAACTGAAGCTTAAATTGCTCAATGTAAACAAATAAAGGCCCAATACACTTACTGGAGGTGACGAAACAAACAAATTACACGCATCAGTCACACAGGATAGTGTCACTTGCGACAGAGCCTTAAATAGGCTCGTGAGAACGACATTTGCAAACACATCTTGAGAGAGTTACCTGGTACTGCAGAGGACTTTGGGGATTATTTATCACTAGAGTACTTTATCACTAAAGTAATCGGTTCAGCGGTTTTGGGCATGAAGAGGCAACAGACAGACAGACGGAAAGACGTACAGACACACTTTCGCATTTATAATAGTAACGGTATGGATGGATAAATACTACAAGTTTTAAATATTGGCAAGGGATTTCCGTTATTTTCTGTCTAGATTTGGAAAATCACCTAAATTAATTATTATATTATTAATTAGCTAAGTCTGCCATGCTAAGTTGAAGAAGTAAACAGACATCAGAAAAACCTTAGAATTTTATTGGTATGGAAGTATAAAAGCGTGGATTAATTTTGAAGCGCTTAGACGCAAATCTGTTAAAATAAATGTAATATAAAATGTTATACTTTTATACTGTACTAGCGACCCGCCCCGGCGTCGCACGGGTATAAAATATATAGCCACTGAAAAAATGATTAAAATCAATAGCCTATGATCTACTTCTTATCTGTGCCAAATAATGCAAATAACATAAAAATTGCTCCAGTAGTTCGCGAGACAATTTTCCCCCGTTTCAAATAATTTCCAACGTTTTATCCACATACTCCTATTAGTCTTAGCGTAATAAAATATAGCCTATAGCCTTCCTCAATAAATGGGCTATCTAACACTGAAATAATTTTTCAAATCGAACCAGTCGTTCCTGAGATTAGCGCGTTCAAGTTAGCCCTTTCAAATAATTTTCCCCGTTTTTTCCACATTTTCCTCTATTTCTTCGCTCCTATTAGTTTTAGTGTAATAAAATATAGCCTATAGCCTTCCTCAATAAATGGGATATTTAACACTGAAAGAATTTTTCAAATAGGACCAGTAGTTCCTGAGATTAGCACGTTCAAATAAGCCCTTTCATATAATTTCCCCCGTTTTTTCCACATTTTCCTCTATTTCCACGCTCCTATTAGTCTTAGCGTGATAAAATATAGCCTATAACCTTCCTCGATAAATGGGCTATATACCACTGAAAGAATCATCAAAATCTGTTGCGTAGTTTTAAAGATTAAAGGGAACAAAGGGACATGAGGGAAAAAAAAGCGACTTTGTTTTATAATAAGTATAGATATAGAAGACAGCCTTGGTACTTCCTGGAAGACAGCCTTGGTGCACCCGATCCCCAAAAAAGGTGATCGCTCAAATCCTTCCAACTACAGACCAATCGCTATAACCTCTCTCTTCTCGAAGATAATGGAATCCAATTATCAATAGCCAGCTTCTTTGATGCTTGGACGGCCAGGGATTACTAAGCGACAAACAATACGGGTTCCGTAAGGGTCGCTCGGCTGGTGATCTCTTGGCGTACCTGACTCATCGTTGGGCTCAGGCAATTGAGTCGAAGGGAGAGGCATTGGCTGTTAGTTTGGACATTGCGAAGGCCTTTGATCGGGTTTGGCAGAAAGCGCTGCTATCAAAGCTTCCATCATACGGGCTGCCCGAGAAATTATGTAAGTGGGTCACTAGTTTCTTAGCAGACAGAAGCATAAAGGTCGTAGTTGACGGCGAATGCTCGGAAACTCAGTCTGTTGATGCTGGTGTCCCTCAGGGCTATGTGCTATCGCCTACTCTATTCATACTGCATATCAATGACATGTTGCAGACCAGCGGCATTCATTGCTATGCGGATGATAGTACAGGTGATGCTGTATATACCGGCTCCCCCAATATTTCTCGGCAAAATGTCACTGAGAGTCGAAACGAACTTGTGTCTAAGGTGGAGAATTCATTGGAGAAGGTCCTCTGAATGGGGTAGACGTAACTTGGTCCAATTCAACCCCGCCAAGACACAAGTCTGCGCGTTCACCACTAAAAAGTCACCAATGGTCGTATATCTTCGTTTCGAGGGCACATCTTTAACCATCTCCCCTAGCATTGAGATACTTGGCGTCAACATATCGAGCGAAGTGCAGTTCCGATATCATCTAGAGGGTAAGGCCAAACTAGTCTCGAAGAAGCTTGGTGTTCTTAACAGAGCGAGACAGTACTTCAGTCCGGACCAACGCCTACAACTCTACAAGGCGCAGGTTCGGCCTCATATGGAATATTGTTCTCATCTCTGGGCAGGGGCGCCAAAATACCAACTGCTCCCTCTAGATCGTATCCAACGAAGGGCCGCTCGAATTGTTGACTGCCATAGTGTTTCTAACAGCTTGGACCCCTTGGAATTACGCCGAGATGTAGCTTCGCTCTGCATCCTCTATCGGTTGTATCACGGGGAGTGCTCTGAGGAATTGTTCGGAATCATACCACCTGCAACTTTTCGCCATCGTCCCACGCGAAAAACATACCATCCTCATCACCTTGATGAGTGGTAGTCTTCCACAGTGCGTTTTTCGCGTAACTTTCTGCCACGCACTGTAAAACTCTGGAATGAACTGTCACCAGCAGTATTTCCGGACCTATACGACCTGCAAACCTTCAAGAAAAGAGCGTATTCCCTCTTAAAAGGCCGGCAACGCACCTGCAGCTCTTCTGATGTTGCGAGTGTCCATGGGCGACGGTAGTTGCTTACCATCAGGTGACCCGTTTGCTCGTTTGCCCCCTTATTTAATAAAAAAAAATACTACTTTGTTGTCGTCTTCATATTATTTTACTATCATGTTTTAGTGCAAGAAATGCTAGGTATTAAATGCTAGCTACTAGGTGGTTAGTATTTACTTATCTGTAGTACTAGTAACAGTCGTGTATTTCGACACTTAATGAAATAACCGTTCAGGCATAAAATAAAATGCCTAATAAATATAACTGAATGGCAATCGTTAAATTTAACAATGCATTAAATAATATGCGGTCATTTTAAATTCAACACGAAACCGAAATCAGGTTGTTGTAATAACTTTGTGGTTCTTATTAGCATGTCTGAATGTTTATTTGTATTGCGGAATCATTTGAAAGTAAGGATGAGCGCTGTGAACATTTCACATAAACCTCCGTGATCCTGATCAATCATAAATTAATAATGTGGCATTACTTTGAGTTAAAACTCTGAGCAGGTTTTAGCCTTTTTTAAATTCCAAAATAACCTTTTTTACAATTTTTCGATGCGATCGGTATTATTACTTACTATAATGACTCATACTTTTCTCAAAAAAAAAAACAAAAATATAGAAAAAAACCTTACTGCCTAAAAAAATCAGCTGTTTCATACAAAAGTGCTAAGGCGCGTCTGTTCGTTTTTCAAGTCTCAATATAAATTATAATCAGCGTGCATTCGTCCTGTATTGTGGGGTACAGATGTTGGAGACATTTACTCCTCAGTAAGCCTTTTCCTTATAAGAGTAAATTCAATGATTGCAGAAGTTATGTAAAAACTGCGAGTAACCGGTTCGATTCCCGGCCGGGCACTTTCACTGCATCTGCACACTTGTGTCACAGAGCAACAGTTTCAATTGATTTCTAAACAGAAACGTTTACTATTTACTCGACTACAATAAGGAAGGATAACCTAATGTTTTTGGCGGTCCATGTATATTTTTTATTTTAAACTTGATAACCCGGCGAACTTCGTACCGCTTCCCTAATATAAACTTTCCCTGGACTATCACGAACATTTCAAGATTAAAATCAGCCAAATCGGTTCAGCTGTTCTCGAGTTTTAGCAAGACCAAATTTTGAAATTCACTTTTATTTACAAAGATGATAATAATACTCGTATCTATAGAAATACAGGGTGCAATTAAACCTTTCTGCCCTGAGAGTCCATTTAACCAAAAAAAATTGGGTGTTATTATTTTTTAATTACATATTGTATACAGGTTCATTGGCCAGGGTAACTTTGGCTCATATTATCCGTGAGCAAGTGATAGTTGAAAAGACTTTCGAGAAAGGGAAGGTTCTATGCTTGGCTGTATCTTTTTATTAATTAGAAGATTGTTTCGTTAGAAGTTAACTATGTTAATTTACAATTTTTGCTTTTCAAGCTTGCTTTTAATTTGCTTATCAAGGCTACACAATTCTTTGAAAATAATTATAGATGTCAAATTTTAAAATAAATCTCGTTAATTTATTGTGCTTTAAGGGTTGGACCTCATCTGGCAGCACGGAATCGCATTTGTTCCGCCTGTGCTACCACGTGCTGCAGTGTGCTGCTGCATGCAAACGCGCGCTGTCGCATTCCGCAGACAAAAAATAGCAAGTGATCGGCGGTGAAAGGATGAGAAATAGCATGCTATCACGCGCTTCAGCGTTCCGGAGTCTCCCTGCCGACCATTGCATTTTGTCCGTGATGCGATCGCCTCGAGGATTCCGCCGCGTGCTATCGCATTATGCTTCCTGTCTCTGTATAGCAAATGGCAGTTCTAAGCGACAGAAAGAGAAAGGCGAACGGAAAAAGGCGATTCCGTGCTGCCAGATGAGGTCCAACCCTAAATCTGTTAAGACATCCAGTTAAAACTTAACAAGTTATAAGTTATAACTTATAACTCATATAATTTGCAATGCATTAGTTATTCGGAGAATAAAATAAAACCACGTATGTACCATGACAGACGGACAAAAAGATTAATTAATTCTTGGTATAGCTGCTTCGGATTCTCAGGTTATCATCCATCTAAATATTTTTACTAAGAAACTTGTCTAGATTTAATCTCAAAATCTATTTAACACTAAAAGCAAAAAGAATACTTTGCTAATATTTCCATAGTAATCCATAATAATTTATTAATAAAATAAACGACTATTAATCCCAATAAGAAGTCTATGAGAATATCATAATCTATACTTATATTATAAATGCGTGTGTCTATCTGTTACCTCTTCACCCTTAAACTGCTGATACGATATTAGATGTTTTGAGTCCCAGGAAAGGACATAGGCAACGGAGTTGCAGGCGACATCAAGTCATAAAAATAGAATTTTAACCAATAGATTATTATAGAACTCGCTTTATATGACGATTGTATCACATATTACTCAATGTGAGTCACATGTTACTCAACTGGCAGTGAGCGAACGGCTGGACCGAGAACGATGACACTTTGACATTGATCTATATCACTTTCACTACAGATGTGATACATCTTACTGAGTTGTGTCACACTGTAGACACTAGACAGTATTTACTTACTTGATTACATAATAAATAACATCAGGATATAAATGAAAGTTAGTTTTAAATTGTCATATTTTAAACATAGTAATTGATAGTTCATAGATAATACTGCACTAAAAGGTTTGTTTATTGTACTTTACCTACTAATTTAATATAATTATGTAGAAAAATGTTAATTTGTTAATTTCCTTAAAAGAGAAAGAATTAATCTACTAGACAAGTCAATTTAAATAGGTTCAGGCATAGACCGGACTATACTTATGTTTTTATTTTATTTTAAAAGTATTTTGCATATTTTCAAAAGGAATAACTTAGAAATAAATAAATATTACTTAAAAATTAAATTAATATAAATACTAAAATATAAAATCGATAAGAAAACACTTCTTAATACAGAGAAAATACTAAAGAAAACGCTCAATTACGCTACGTCAATTTGTAATAGATTAAGTAATAGTAATTTTGTATTGAGGCTGTATATTGAACACCTACACTTTCACTACTCGATCACACAGCTACTCGATCATGCTAAGTGGCGCCTAACTAGAGCCTTTTAAGGACTGTGTACAGTTGAAAACAAAATGTTTTTTCGTTTATAAAATTTTTGGTGTGACTATTCACACTTAACATTATAGTCAGTGCTATAGTATTTCCTTCTTTCTTCTCATAACTAGCTTGACTGCTGAGTCAAGCTAGTTATGAGAAGAAAGAGGGAAAGGAGTTTAGATTTATACCACAAATTTAGATGTAATTTGGAATAGGAATAACTCTCGGGAGAGGACATAGTAACATAGGATAATTTAAAATAAAAGTAATATATATAGATTAAGTTAAAATAAAAGTTAAAATATACGTTTAACGCGACCGACGAATTTTTGCGCGACCTAAGTTGAGGGCAAAGTAGACTAGTACCTAAGTATTGTAGTATTGCAAAAAATTGCGAGTTTAAAAACATTACTTTAAATTAATTATCATTAATTCTTATTACCTCTATATAGTAGTTTTAGGCCAAATTAGTAATAAATTTTACCGAGATTTGCGTAAAATATAATTCAGAATATTTCAACACGTAACAAAAACTCGCTGGCGTTTCTTCATCACAATTAAGATAAAAACGGTAACTTAAATGTCAATTTTACACTTAAAACGACGAGGCTGATGTTAAAGACGATGTGAAATCACTTTCGACATTATTTACTGATGACGGCTAAATATTAATCAAGATAGGTAATAAGTAATATCTTAACCACACCTCGTTCTCAATTGTTATAAGTACAGCTTATGAAATGAATGAAAACTTAGCCACAAGTGAAGGTAGAGTTTTTGAAATGATGTCAAGTTCCTTAAGACATTATGCCATAATTGTTGTGTATAATATGACATATCTTTTATTTATGAAAATAAGTTCTATTACTTCGTTTTAATCAAAATAATTTTGAAGTTTTCTCATTGAAGTGATATTTAATAATTTTAGTATGCAATTCATTACAATTATTGTTTAATCATAATATATTTTAATACAGATCAACCATTTTGCCTTATATAGCTGGTATATCAAAATTTCTAGAATTGCCACCTTCTACGAATGTTTTATTTTTAAGTGTTTTGTCTCAGACATTCCTAATACTCTACGTTACAATATATAAATGAACTTTCGGTTTCAAAACTTCAATCTCAGCAAGATAAGTAAGTTAGCAAAATATAACTTTAGTATCACCTTATTTCTGTGTTTAGTATGCATCTAACCCTACAACTACACACACAATTTTGAGCATTATGAACATAACAATAATGTAATATTACAGAGAAATATCACAAAATATAAACACCAGCTGTGGGCAACGTGGGCTAAGGTCAAATGTTTGCAGGCGGAATATTGACATACTCGGAGTATGACATACTCGCAGTATGTCATATAGTTACGTAACGGAAGTCAACATGGCATTGGCGCAGCCTTCGCGTGTAGGCACCAATTGTTGAATCATTACATCAATAATAATTATGTTGATGGTTACTCAGTTCAAAGAAACTAGGGTGTGCCTGGCCTGTATGTTTTTTAAACAAAGAAAAAACGTGAAGGAATACACACAATTAGAGTGGTACTAAAATAGGATAAATATGTTTCACTAGATGACAACTGCAACTCCGTTGCGCAAAAATTTGTGTCACGCGGGAACCGTACATTTTTCCAGGGTAAAATATATCCTATGTTCTTTCTCTGGAATCAAAGTATCTCCATGCCAAATTTCAGCACAATCAGTTCAGCGGTTTGGACGAGTAGAGGTAACAAACAGACACATTTTCGCATTTATAATATTAAAATATTAATTTCAGGTTAATTTGTTTTCAGAACTGTCCTTATATTATGTTGATCTAGCGAATCACGTTACCCGGCAAGAACTGGCGTAAGAAACTCGTACGGGGCTCCTTTATAAGTAGGGATATTGATTTTAAACATATTTTCTAAATAGAGATATTGATTTTATACATATTTTAGTGAGACAGTCACTGGAGACACAAATTCGTATATATAATTTTAGTATTGATAAGTTTTTGCTAGCAAAAATAGAGTTCTAAAAACCTAACAATATAAACCTATCTTCAAATGTTGCAATTTATTTTTTCCTTGACGAAGCCACAAATCGGTTTCAATTTCAATTTTAAATGTGATTTCGATTTAATCTTATTTGTAAACATTACCTTATATGCCCAAAAGCGATTTAGCCAATTTGCGAATATGTCGTAAATAACCAATAAGTAAAAAGTTACGGCCGTTTGTCCATTGCCGTCGTCGGGACGTCACCGACAAAAATTCAAATAAAATGCCACTTTATGACCTACAATATAGGTTTCATTTTCTACCGGCATTGGTCTAGCGACCCATGCCGCCGCTGCTTTGTAGTGGCGTACAGCAGAACTTATAGCCTAGGTCACAGGTATGGCGAAACTTTTCGTATCAACGTGCCTTTTTCTGAAGAAGTCATAAACGTGCCATTCAATGATTTTGTGGTGCGTATTTCAAAGTTTACCTAATTTGGTGCTCACTGTGCAGAGAACCTTCACTGTTGGTCAAATAATTTCGATACTAGTTTTGTGACTAGTAGCATGTTCCAAATTTTATGTCACGTGCCACTGGTTCGCCATCCCTGACCTAGGTCATAAATATTCGTTATTCATAAAGAGGCATTTTATTTTAATTTTTGTCGGTGACGTCCCATTGAGCGCGGCAGTGAACAAACGGCCTAAGACGAATATGGTGATATTTTAATTCGCGTCTTCCTCTGTAGTCTGTATCAACGATATCTCGTGTTTAACTAATTCCAACGCGTGTTTAAGCAATTATCGTCGTTTGCATATGCATATTCTACTTTAGTTTGCTAATTTTATAGCTTCATTCGCTTGTGCAACTTTTGTTTGACATCCTCACTAACATTATAAATGCGAAAGTATGTACTATCTGTCTGTCTCTCGATTTGTTACCTCTTCACGCGTAAACCGCTGAACCGTTTTTAATAAAATGGGTATGAAAACACTTTGAGTCCTGGAAAAGGACAAAGCGCACTAAAAAATTCATAAAAATGTACGGTTCCCGGGCGATAAACGAATGTTAATAATAAAATACAGCATTATGTCCTTTCCGACAGATAAAATTTCAGGTTTCGATTAATGTGTCGATTTTATTGATTGAGCCCATTTCGCCACGGGTCCTAGATGGTAATACGCCACTGGTTGGAACCCTTCTATGGAGCGGAGAAAGCCCGTCGTGGTGACACAATCTTACTTTCATCGCGACCCGCGGCGCTTCCTCACGACTCCACCTCTGACCTCGAGGATCCACGGTGCTTTAATTGTTGGTATAATGGTAACAAGTAAGTTTTTAACGTGCGCTCGAATAAATTAAGGCAATATAACGGTTTGCTTAGCCTATAATTAAAATATACTTGCAACAATCCGAGTATAAGCTAACTCAGTCTACTTGATTCGATTCTTCATTTTCGATGGGTTACTTCGAAACCCAAATCATGTGGACACTATGTCATGTTTTTATTCTTCAAGCTTAGATTTTTTTATCACGAGACCGAAGTTATATACGGGAAGGCCGATTGATGCAGTCAGAGTTCAGCGATTTGACCGTAGTCGTTTTGGGCATTCCCGTGGCCGAGTGTGCTAAGTGCACGTATTCAGGTCGGCCTGGCTTACTCGTACATCATAGGCCTGATCCTAAGATCAAGGGCCTTACTCCCGAAACTAATTTAAATTCGATTACATTTTTTCGAATTCGTATTCGATGTCGATTTTGATTTGATCGTCCATACTCCCAAACTTGAATCAAGGGCAATATCGCGTTCACAAAATTTCCCGATCCTGTTTAGTTACAAATTGACCCCCAACGATCGCACGCTAGTGTAGATGTCGGGGGTACCAAAACCAATTATTGAGATCGAGATGATTTGAATCTCGATTGTGTCGAGAGGTAGGAGGTAGTCCGGCCAAATTCGATCCTTAGCCCATCAATCCCCAAGCGGCACCCGGCTGCCGCATAACAATTGAAAATCTTTTGTGTCTGCGATTCCTACGATCGAGGTATTAATTATGCTCACGTCACAAGTTCCACGTGACCATCACATGACCATATTCGTATTCTCTGAATTTCATTGAACTACGTCATAACACCTACGTGGCCTTCACGTTAACGATACCGTATACGGTGGAACCTTCGCATATGTGTCGAGGCGACCCGCCTGACGCATACTAATTATATGGGTGCCATCTTAATTTATATTGTGGCATATGGGACCAAAGTAGTACATAAAGTAGGCTAAACAAATGTTTTAGAGCAGTTGAAGTTAAATAAAAAGTTGGATTTTTTTAACTGCCACTGTTGTCAATAGATTTTGTGAGGTTTTTAGATCGCCAATCTTATGTGCAGAGTTAACAATCAAATAAAAAATTGCGACTAAAAATCATAACGAATCTGAATCGGAAAATGATTTTTCACCAAAAATGCAATACCGAAACATGGCACAAAATTTCTTAATGTAATATTATGTTGTGTATGAAATTCTGTGCCTTGTTATTTTTTTCAGGATATCACGATTATATTATATACTCTTGATTTTGATACAGTAGCTTAACATTTTACGTAGCAAAATACATAACACTCTATGTAGAGGTACCTAGTATCTTATGTCATCGTCATAAGGTCCTGTTTTCTGTATAATACTCTGTACTTATAGTTTGTAGAATGTTACGGTAATTCTTTAGTTCCGGGCATTCCACGGCGTGGCCGGTATGCGTTCCCGTTGCTCGTCGTGACGTCATAATAATTACGTAGTAGTAATTGAATGGTTGGTCCCTGTATTTTTGCAGACTGGGGCAGGGCGGTACGGCTATTAGAATTAACTGTTCCGAGTTCTGTCTGCAATATAATATGTTTAAAATATTATGTATGATTATTTTATGACGTTACTGGACAAACATGTTTGCCACCACGATTGGGTGGCTGTCTATTGCATGTTGAATCGTAGTAGATCATAGACGAATATTATCACTTTCGACACCTTCTTCTTCGTTCCTAATCGCTTAGAATTGTCAATTATTATCAGGCAGCGTGGAGAGGCTGCACTATAAAAAGGACTGGTTATTAAAAACTTTTAATGCTACGCAATAACTAGTTTTAACAGTTTAAAATACGACAAGCACTGAATAGTGCATTAAATATTTATATGATTCAACACTTCTGTATCATCATAAAAATATTATTATTTATATTTTTCTACGTCAAGTTATGTTAATTACAAATTACATTACACATAATACGCCTAAGCACACGCTCACCTACATTCAATTCCATATGTGAAGGTTATGTTTTTCTTCTTATTTAAATGTAAATATTACTGTATAATATATATTTTAAGACAACCTACGCTAAATTTTAACTAAATAGGAATAAGAATATATATTATGTAAGTTACTAAGAAACAATTCTCACCAACTTACATGAAATGTTTTTATTACATTTGCATTTATAATATTGGTGTGATAAAAATAACAAACTAAAAATGTATACCTATTTTTTTTTAAACGGGCTTTGCCCACCACACATTCCCACCACTGTATCTCCTGTGTCGCCAGGATCGACAGCAGCATCCAACCACGAAAACCCTTTGATATGATCTCAGGGAGCTCGAGGGACATGCTGAAACTGTCTTGGGACCCGCAACGAAATTAATCAGAACAAAATAGGAGGAGTAGGAAGATTCCAATTTCCCTCCCCATAAAAGCGGGAGACAGCACAAAGTTGCAATGACTGAAAGTCAAAGAACTTAAGGGGGAGCACCCCGGAAACAAGGTTAATAATTGTGACTCCTAAGCTAAGTTAATATTGGAGTTTATTGTGTTTGACTGTTGCCAATAATAATTGTGACAAAAACGCTTGAAGGCACGGAAGTTCCTAGCGCTGTCCACGAGATCACCATAGTATGCGACTCCAGATGTACAGAATAGGTTGTTTAGCATAGTAGTTCTTTCGTCCTGCCAGAGACTGCACTCCCAGAGAACATGATGAGCGGTTTGTTCAAACATGTTGCCTTCGGTCGAGCACTCGCACATGGGTGATGCTACTAGTTTAAATCCGTAAAGTTTGGCCTTAAAATTTCCATGACCGGTCATCAATTGAGAAACGCAGTGATCAATATCCATCCAATGTTTGGATAGCCGTTCACGAATATTAGGGAAAAAATTATAAAGATGTTGCCCTTTGGCGGAACAGATGGGACTGTTCTGGACGCTACTGCCATTCGGAGATTAGGCTTTGTACAGAGTTTTCTAAAATCTATACCTATGACACCAGAGGTATTTTTACAGTGTTACCGGTGCCGTATGCTAAGTATGACAAAACTGTTGATTCTGAATGGATCAAGAATATCAACCAATAACGGTACACAGTTTGATATTCAGTATTTATCACGACAAGTGTCACGTGACTCACCCGCGAATATATTCCGAAAACGTGCATTACCACAAAGTTGACTGAAGGCATGTGCATTACCACATAGTAAACTTGAATGCATTACTTGTTATATAAGAGTTCATAAAATAACTGCTGTATTGTGATTTGTGGCGAATCAACTAGCGCCAAATTCCTGCATCGCACTATCGAAAATACTTATTGAAAACGGCCGTCGCAAAAGGCGATATATGCAAAAATTGTGACAGGATAGTACTTATGTTTGCTACACTGTCGTTTTTCTTGATAATAAGTATCCAAAGTTAAAACGACTGAAATATTGGAATTAGTTTACTATTTTTGGTTTACTAATTATTGGAATTAGTAATACTTCCATACTAATATTATAAATGTGAAAGTGTGTCTGTCTGTCTGTCTCTCTGTTACCTCTTCACGCCCAAACCGCAGAACCGATTTTGCTGGATATGAAGATACTTTGAGACCCGGGAAAGGATAATATAGGATACTTTTTATCCCGGAAAAATGTACGGTTCCTGCGCGATAGTCAAATTTTGGCTCAACAGAGTTGCGGGCGTCATCTAGTAAGCTATACATTATACAACCTCACAACTTGTAACTTTCATTAAGGATCCTAGTCTAAAACTTACTTCCTGTACATGACTGGTACTTAAGATGCACTCGCATTAGTATAGTATGAATATTTATCGAACGTCCGTCTGTCTGTTTGGTAAATGTGCTGTAACTTGTAACTCTCGCCGATGCAAATTTTCTCGTGAAACATTACCCAGTGCTTTCACTGAGCGCCCGTTTTCTCTTTTTACTGCAACATAAATTACAAACTTTTACTTCATTGAAAAAGAGTTCAAATTACGCTTAAAAGTCTATACCTAGGTAATTGATAACGTAAAGAGTCATAAATCTATATTATATGAAAGTATCTTAATCATATCATGTTGGTAGTTTCAGCTATCCCCTTTAAACCGCTAACGTATAAAATCTTATATGATATTCGTTCACATATGGACGATACAACTCTTTATAATTATCAATTAATATATAGTATGTTTGACTCCGTTTTTAAACTACATAATTATTATAATATGAAACTTTAACCATTGAAATAATTTTTCAAGGTTTTAGAATCAAGTGATTTTATAAATAAAGCTTCAAACATCAAAATAAAACGTACTTTGGTCATGTTATGAAACTGAAAGGAACAATTTAATAATATATGTATGTATAAGGGCCGGGACATAAAAACACGGCACGACGTCGTATCCACGACGCGCGTCGTAAAAAACCACGACACGGCGCCGTACGGCGTCGTACGACGTCGTGCCGTAGAAACTCACGTAGAAATTTAAGATGAGTTTCTACGACGCGACGTCGTACGACGCCGTACGGCGCCGTGTCGTGGTTTTTTACGACGCGCGTCGTGGATTTCCACGACACGGCGCCGTACGACGTCGTACGACGTCGTGCCGTGTTTTTGTGTCCCGGCCTATAACTGTGCCCTTAACGACACTATCAAAATTAGTCAACTCATATAATAATAAATATCAAATTCCTATCTAATAACACATTGACGCCAATCCTAGCGCCTTTAGCTATAACATCGATATTAAACAATTATAAATAGATTAAGCACACGTAAGTATTGGTATTTCGTAATAATTACACCCGTTGTACAAGTTATGTTAACACTTGTAATTTATAGAATATAAAATATATTCTGCATTTACATACCCTGATATTAGCCAGCTGTGTCCAGTATGTTATTTAAATTAAGTGACTTTTGGTATAACAAGAAAATTTATATCAAGTACGCGAAGCCTTTTTACCCAACTGCGGTGAAGCCAAAAGGAGTGATAATGATTTTGGCATGTGTATGTATGTACTATCAGATTTTTAATCAGATGGCCGACCTACGTAATTTAGTTGCGTTATGTCAAAACTCAAACCTATCCGAGAAACATTGAACTGTCATAACGCGACCAAATTACGTATGTCCGTCAGCTGCCTATGAATCAATTTCTTCGGTACCATCTTTTTCGACCTGGACAAATGAGATATTTCATATTCGTCATTGTATGACGTATCACAAACATTTCAACCAATCCATGTAGTTTATTTCTTCCAAATACTTTTTTTTGGAACGATGTTCCTTATCGCATGTTGCGAAAGGGAGCTAGACCGAAAAAATTGTAACGACACTTTTTTATTAGTACCTGCATAGTAGGGGAAGAGGGCGTTAATAGTATTCCTGAGCGTCAACTAGATGGCGTTTTTGAGAAAAAACAGTGACATCTACCGAACTTTTATAACTTCGTTCCATCCGGGTGTCCCTTGACACCTCTCAAGTTTTTTTTCATAACTAAATCGATGCAAAAATTTCCAAGTGTAATACTGATTTAGTCAGCTCAGCGAAGTAAACTGAATGACTCAATCTGTAAAGTTAATAGCCTAAAGTACTTTACGCTATTAAACTCTATCGTAACTCCATATACGTAACGGCACATCCCACGATTTTACAAATGAAATTGCATTAGTTCTGTCCAAATACAAATAGCTCCTGTACCAAGGTGACCAAGCTCAGCCCACGCAGTCGTGGGTAGAAGGTGTACATTAAATAGATAAAGCAGATTTATTATCTCATTATATTCTAAGTAAAACGTATTAGTAATACAGCTAAGAAATTTGCAATGCCAAACATACTCTGTTATACAGGACATGAGAAATGGTATGAATTTGGATATATCATGATAAAGTAACAATAATATTTTTCGATAAATTAGTTGTTAACAGATTTACGTCATTATAAATTTTAACGTACCTACGTACGTTTAGGGTGAAGCCAAACGATCGTAATTTTTGAGTTGTGAGTCGCAGAATTTCGGCTGGCAGAAATTCTGCTGCATTCAGTTTCATACAAAAGTCCTGTTTGATTCTCACGAGCGTAATTTTGTCGGTCATGCTTTGTATGAAAAAATATTTACGCGACCGAAATTCTGCGACTCACTACTCACAAAATTACGCTCGTTTGGCTCGATTAACACAACATAATATTACGTTCTCTTCTTCTCTTCTTATTACTGAAAGTGCAGAGGTAGCTAGTAATATCTGTTAAGATATTATTGTACTTTTAAGTAAATGTCAATATTTGATATTTTTTTTTCATATAAAATCCAACGATATCAAAATACGTTCTAATTCTATGATAAAATCTGTCAAAACGCCAAAATTCCAGTAGTGAAATTTATCAGACGATTGAAAAATCAGCCCTTAGTTAAATTTTTAAGAATTAATTAATGAGTAGGATCTAGTTTAGCGCATCAATGCGATTGAGTTAAAAATGTCGTTCGCCGCAAAAGGTTTGCATTGTAAGGTATTTTAATGGCAGTAAAATTATCACTTTGTTAATTTCATCACTGTCCTTGTTTTGGCAAATTATACAGTTTACGATTTTCTTCAAGATTTGCATTTGGTATTTTTAGGAGTAACAGGCATGGACGTAGCGAGGTACGGGCAGGGGGGGGCAGCTGCCCCCCCCTAGAAGAGCGATCGGTCGCTAAAAGCTCAAGAGTTAAGTGGTGAGAGGGGAGGCATTCAATCTCAGTTCGCTCACTCATATTTTGTGCTATTTGTGGTTCTATTATGAGATTCTCGTTAAAAATTACGAATTCGAAGTTTATAGTCCGCGCGGAATTAGTTGGTCGCGCCTTAGGTAGGGACAGGGGTGAGGGGGCGGGTTGCTTGCTGCTCGCAACGCACATGAGAATAGACAGTGACGACCAATCTCGCGATATCGTGAACAATAATATAATTTAATTATTGAAAAGAATAAATTAAAGACAATTGATCAGTTTTATATTCAAAAAAAATTATTGACATCGGCTTTCCGTTTTTTAAAAACCTATGCACTTTAAATATTATTTCCTTGGATTGTCTTTTTTATCGGCGGACTTATCTTGCTATTACAATCTCTTGTGCGTTTTGTCTAAACTAGCCAGAACTGTCAAAATCAAGCGCCCCCGCCTCTCCGTCCCACCGCTCACATACGTTACCTAAGGCGCGGCCAACTATATCGAATCCTGGCTACGCCCATGGTTACAGGCCTCTTAGATAATATACAAGTAGGTACACATAGTTTCTTAAATTCTTTTGTTCTTGAAAATGACTCAGAAATAAATTAATATAATAACTACAACTAGACTAGTTGCATCGGTAACTTACCCACTACTATTGGCGTACCACAAACTTACTTCTACTTACTAAGTTACTAACTTCCAATAATAATTTAACGGAGAACCATAATATTGTGATTTGTGATCCCACCAACCCCGAAGGGTCTTGGGTCGTTCGTCATATTCATAATATGAAGTTCTGCTAATCTTACCCACTTTTTCATTTTCAACAATGACTTTAGTAACGTGTGCAAAACTACAGAACCTAGATAGTCATTTGCACTTGGAATTTTCTAGATTATGAGTCACGGAAAACAATTTTCCACACGGACCGTGTAATCACACGGCGCTGCACACGATGTGTGAATTACCCATAAAGGCCATAAAACCGACTGTTCTTATCACAGCACAACAATTATCACGGGACCCAGTGAGATATCAGGGTGAGCAATACAATATTAATTATCTGTACTTACTATTATAAATAATATTAATTGTAATTTTGTAACAAACTAAATGTTAAAGTGTGTCTGTAATCTGTATGTCTTTGTGTCTGTAGCTAAGTTTTGCCTAGTGAATTCGTTCGTGTTCATAAACATAGTACTTTATTACTTACACTATAATTTTTTTCATTTAATTTTGTTAGTATGAAAAATACGAGCACCGTTAGAATATTTAACTTTTAGAGATGCTTTAGTGGGCTTATAATTTTTTATAATTTTGTATTTGCATATTCTTATCATGCTCGTAATAAAATATTTTCTTCTTATCGTGTGGATAAGCTTAGAGTTGATTCACCTAATATTTAAATTAAATCTTTGTTTGATTATTAAATATTACTATTATCAATATTATCCTTTGTTTATAGGTAAATTATTTCCAAGCGTGAAGCGATTTCAATGGTTATCTAATATTTCTTGCAACTTTTATTTTTCAGACGCCGTTTATTTATTCAAAATGCCTTGCTGCAAGATGACAACTTACGAGAAACTTCTCTTCACTGACCAAGCAGAAGATTGCAAGGGATGCGATTGCCTCCGAAACGACAAGAATTGTTTGTACAATGACATTATTGATGTTGCCAGATGTAAAAACTGCCAATGTTGCCAAATTAATTGCGAGTGCAAAAAGAAAATCATCAACACTAAACAATGTGTTGGTTGTCAATGCAACACGAAGAATTCGTGCAATGATTGTCAATACAGCACTAAGAAAACATGCAATGACAATAATAATTGTCAAAGCAATACGAAAAAGTCATACAATAAGTGTCAATGCGATATGAAGTCATGCAATGATTGTCAAAGCAATACGAAGAAGACATGTAATGATTTTCAATGCAATATAAAGAAAACAAGCAATGATCGTCAATGTAATACGAAGAAGTCGTGCAATGATAGTAAATGTTATACGAAGACTACGTCGTGCAATAATTTTCAATGCTGTATAAAGGCTAAGTTGTGTGAGGATTGTCAATGTGTCAAGAAGAACAAGGTTTGTGAGGATTGTCAATGTGTCAAGAAGAACAAGGTTTGTGAGGATTGTCAATGTGTCAAGAGGAACAAGGTTTGTGAGGATTGCAGTGGCGAAGGGTGAATATTTTCGGAAGGGAAGCCGGAGTATAAAATCTACTTAACAAAATGCTCAGCACTGATGTAGGTACCTACATAATATTATGTTCGAGTTTCAAGTTTGATAATGATGCCTTTAAAAAGTCAAAATAAAGAGTTAACAAACGAAACGTTTCGTTTGTTAAAGTCTGTCTGAATTAATGCCATTTCCGAAGTCCAAACAACACGATTACGTATGACACACAATTCACAATATAAATTAATTTAATTCATGAAATCATGACACACTTCTAACACTAAAACAAATAAAATTCGACAAAACAAAACTGAAATTAAAACAAACAAGTTCTTTTTCTTTAAGATTCGCAGTTATCCGCCATATGTCAAACTAAAAAACCAGCAAAATAAAAATGTATTACGCGCCTATCATATTTAATAAATACCGCTAAAGGCATTCCTAATAAAGTCATATTACAAAAAATCCTACCAAATAAAGTGTAATTACGCGCCAGCAAAAGTATTATGTCGCTACATTCATTCTTAATTCGTATCATAACAATTTTACGTCATGACTCATCTTTCTCGCTTGCACCTGTGCGTTGCTAATTAACCTTTCTCCGTAATAAGCCCATTGAAATCGGCTTATTTCCGAGTATATTAGCGCGTGCTAGAACGAGACAGAACATGACGATCAGTTCACAGGAATGAAAAGGACAGATGCTTACTATGAAATATTGTTCTATGGAGAAGTAAGCCGCTAATTTATTGGCTTGATCGGAGATGTTCTGCGCTTGCACAATTTTGTAGGCGTTTAGTTATTAATTCAAACTATTTCAAGTGAGTGGAAAATTTATTGAATATAAATATTTGTAGGCGTTTTAAGTGAATTCAAAGTTTTTTTTAAGTACGTAAAATATTTATTGGATAAAAATGTCGTTGGCCCATAGATTCGATTTTTCTAAGGGAAGCCGACGGGAATCGGGTTATATGGACTCTTCGCCACTGGAGGATTGTCAATGTGTCAAGAAGAACAAGGTTTGTGAGGATTTTCAATGTCTCAAGAAGAACAAGGTTTGTGAGGATTGTCAATGTATCAAGAAGAACAAGGTTTGTGAGGATTGTCAATGTGTCAAGAAGAACAAAGTTTGTGAGGATTGTCAATTTCTCAAGAAGAACAAGGTTTGTGAGAATTGTCAATGTATCAAGAAGAACAAGGTTTGTGAGGATTGTCAATGTGTCAAGAAGAACAAAGTATGTGAAGATTGTCAATGTGTCAAAAAGATCAAAATATGTGAGGAGGAAGTACGTGAGCATTGGAAATATAACAAAAAGCAAGCATGTGATGATTGTCCTTGCAACAATAAGAAAGCATATTGTAATGACTGTAAATGCAAGAAAAAGCAAGTATGTGATGATTATGCTTGCAACAAAAAGCAAGAATATAAAGATTGTGCTTACAATATTAACGAAGAATGTAATTATTGTGAATGCAAAAACAGGAAGAAAACATGCGATGTTTGTCCTTGCTACATAAAGAAAACTTGTGATGATTGTATCTGTAACAGTAAGAAAAACATATGCGATGATTTTCAATGCGCCACGAAGAATAAGATATATTGTGATGACTGTCAATGCAACGAAAAGAAAGCTTGTTATGATTGTGATTGTGACGGTAAGAACAACAATGATGTAGTGTACATATCTAAATTTCTTTTATAAAAACCTTTTTTATATTATTTTGTACTCTTTAGTTTATGGTATTTTGACTTGTTTACTTTTTGATAGATTTTGTCATGAGATTATAATAATTCAACTGGAATATCGAGTGTGCTATTTTATCATTTTCTCCTTCGCACCTTCAAAACAAGAAAGTTGAGCATATCTCTCCTGGTCAGCACGTAGCATCGGCCCCGCACGGCAGCTATCCGACTCACTGGATCCCGTGCGGCAGCTTACAGTTCCGACTCACTGGGACTCACTGCAACAGTTCCGACTCACAGGAACTCTGGCGACTTAAGCGACAAGACTTAAAGATTCTACCTTCGGTCATGTTTACTGACTATTATCGCCCTTGACGGTCTCTGGAGGGGGGTGATGTAGTGTACATATCTAAATTTCTTTTATAAAAACCTTTTTTATATTATTTTGTACTCTTTAGTTTATGGTATTTTGACTTGTTTACTTTTTGATAGATTTTGTCATGAGATTATAATAGTTCAACTGGAATATCGAGTGTGCTATTTTATCATTTTCTCCTTCGCACCTTCAAAACAAGAAAGTTGGGCAAGCGATTCACCACGCAATGACGCGAGGACCGTGCTCACTTCAACATAATATGCGATGATTATTGTCAATGCGTTAAGAATAACAAGAAGTATTGTGATGCTTGTCAATACATCAAGAATAACAAGTTAAGTGATGATTGTCAATGCCACAACAATAAAACATGTGATGATTGTGAGTGTGACAATAAGAACAACACATTCGATGATTGTCAATGCATCAAAAATAACTAGATATGTGACGATTGTCAATGCAACAAATAGTAAGCATGTGATAATTGTAAATTGCAATAATCATAACGCAGTTTCAAATTGATATTAATAATTTACATAATATTAAACTAGTAATGAATATTTCCATGTATGTATAGCAAATAATATTTTTGAAGTGAAAACTTCTTTAGCGGCGTTGAGCACTTTTGTGGGATGGGTAAAAACTGTGAAACTCGCGTCAGATTCTCGTGCTGATCGAAAAACCTTGGAAAAATCGTAAGACGGTTGGAGTGTAGTGTTTTGTGTCGAACTAGAACTCGAACTCGAACTCGAACTCGAACTCGAACTCGAACTCGAATTCGAATTTGAACTCGAATTGATTGTAAGGGTTTCGATTAATTAAAAAAATCGATTTTTTAAAAATCGATTTTCATAAAAAATGGGTTAAAAATTTAATCGATTGTAAGGGTTTCGATTAATTAAAAAAATCGATTTTTTAATAATCGATTTTCATAAAAATGGGTTAAAAAAATGCACAACGTTAATAATCAAGTTTTCACTTCTGCCGACACTCCCGGAGTGCAACCCGTCTTTTTTTTTATCTAAACTAGTGTGACGGTAAATATATTGTTATCTTGCAGAAATAAACACAAAATAAGAATAATGATTGTTATTTACTTTGATTTTCCCAAGTAGCGGATTTTATGATACCTAATAAAGTATCCAAAATGTTTATCAATGCATTTAATTTACCAATGTCAATATTGTTTCAAAATATGCACATACATTATCATAATACAAATTTAATGAATATATTACACTACATTGATGTTCTGTTATCATACAATTTGCCTTTTCAAATATCAAAACAAGTTTGGACCGGTGTCGCTATTTTCGGAAATGACCATACAGCACAAACAAGAACCAGCGCAAGAGCTCCGGTAAAAAAAAAACAAATTCAACAAAGGAAGTTGATATTATTATAATAATATTTAGACACTTTATGCTTCTTTTACACGCATATTTTAAAAAAGATTCGGAAAACTCATGTCATATTTTCGAGCAAAAGGCAGCTATAATAATAGTAGGGGAGGGGAAGGTGCTAATTTTGTAGTCACTTGAGCGTCATGGAGACCTAGTAGGTTTTTTACATTAGGTAAAACTGATAAAAAAATAATAAGAGCGTTTTTTATTTTAGCGGTGGGTTCAGAAACTGCGGCCATTTTAAAGTTTTGAAAAAGAAAATATATTCAGAAAATTGCTTATTTTGGTCAGTTATTATTATATTTTAGACAATAAGGACTAAATCATTTAGTTTATAGTGCAAAATAAAATATCTGCGAAGTTTAGTTAGGAAAATATGAAGGTATATTTTTTTATATTTTAAAATGTTCCTACAGGCTTACCTTATCTTTGAATCGTTAGTGCTTTTTATGGAAGCTTTTTTGGGATATACTAAATATCCCCTATCTTAATCCGACAGATCGGATGACATTTCAATATTTAAAAAAAAAATTTTAACCCACCACGTGAGAAATCTGATTTCTATACCATGATAACTAGACATATGTCGGAAGCTTATATAAGCTTAATCTGACACGCTCGAGCTACTCCCAAAATCCCCTCTTCTCCTCCTCTACTATAATAATTATTATGGAAATATACAGGTGTAACCAAACTAAGTGATAATACTTTAGGGTGTGTATATGTCCGTTACATTATACTTTATAGAGCTCATTGTAAATGTTACTTCTTTAATTTATAGTGAACTCTATAATATAAGATACGAATACATACCCTCAAGTTATTTGTTTTTAAGGTGACGCCGCGTTAAAGTAAAAAACCGTGTTGGATGTGTTTTAGATTGCTTGTTTTCTATGAGAGGCCGAAAATGGAAAGGGCGTAAGCGACAAAATGGTTTTTGTCGCGTAATTTAAAAATCATAAATACATTTCATATAAGCTATGGACAAATTAAAGTGTATGCTTGAACCAATATAATATGTACAAATTTTGGAAGCTTAAATCACTCTCCTCTGTTGGCAAAATAGGAATCCCTTTTTTTACAGAGGTCTTTTTGATTGATTATTCTGTGTTATAAAAGTTGACCAATCGTGTTATGCTATGGGTAATTCAAAGACAAAGACATGATGAATACTGACAATGAACTTTAATTTCTTAGCTTTAGTCATTGCTGAGAAAAATCGATATCGCTACAGCCAAATTATCAAGGCGTCGCCTTAATAACAAACTATCCCATTTATATAGTCTATCTCTAAAGTCGTGAGCGTGACTGCGTCTATATAATCCTGTCATTAATTTTTATCATTATTTACTACGCAGTTAAAGGATGTCTATGGAGATTAAACCTTTTAACTTGTCAATTGTGACACTTCTATCAGGTGTTTTGGTCCTGGGTGGTCTCTATATTTAGATCATATTAGTCTTAACCATTAAGATTACAATAATTATAAACTGTAAAAAACTGCACTGGATCAAATATATTTACAAGTAATAAGTGGTAAGAAATAAGCATAATATTAACTTTCAAATGTTACAATGTTACATAATACTTTAACCTAGAAATCGTGGTAGGTGTATTCATTTTTTTACAGATTATGCCGTTATTTATACTAATAAACAATAAATAATATTATACCATAGTATTCCAGTCTCTATCTAATCAACTCCATTTATGCCAAAATTTACAATCCCTCGTACACAATTCTAGAAAATAGATTCTTTAATTATTTCTCGACATATTATTATTATTATTATTATATTTGTTGTTTTACACTGAGTCTTCGACGCATCATAATATTATTAAAATATGAAGTGCAAAAGACCAGGGCGGGTTGAACCAGAGGCGTGGTTAAAGTTAAAGTTATGGTTATAGTTAAGGCTAACTTAGCTTTAACCGTAACTTTAACCTTAACTTTGACCACAGAAATTGACAGATGTCTGTTGCGTTTATTAAAGCTACAGGTAATGGGATTGAGAGTATAAAAAATTGGATTATCCGTAAAAATCGTCAGGAAAAATATAACAATGTGAAACATAGTAAATTTTCACGAAAAAATTTAAATATAAGTATGAGCGGTTATGGTTAAATATGACGTCGGACGCCATATTTAACGGTAACCAAAGATTTGACATTTTGCACTGTAGTTATAGTAAAAGTTATAGTTAAAGTTACAGTTATAGTTAAAGTAAGTTGGTGCAACCCACCCTTAAAGATACCGCATGCGTGCAGTCGCGGCTTAACAGTGTACTTTTAGTACCGGTAAGGTTTCGACCGTAATTTGCACAGTTCTTGTGCGGTCTAATGCCCTAAAAATACCTCAGCATTTGAACTAAGTACCCGCCTAACTGTTTCGCTTATCTCAATCTGGATCCGTTACCATCTGGACCGTGACAATGCAAATTGTACCTAAGCACCTGAGCAGTACGTTTCACTTTTAAATTTTAATATGATGCTAAGTGGATTAAGTCTAAGTGAAGGTGAAACTTAAAAAAGTGTTTTGAGGAAAACTTGGAGGCACTGCTTTTATGCTAAATTATATAACAGACTAAAGTCAACAGTACCAGATCCCCGCAAATCCAAAATTTTGCGCGTGGACCATACATTTTTTTGGGATAAAAAGTATCCTATGAAAGGACATAGGATACTTTATATATCCAGGACTCAAAGTATGTATCTCCAAATTTCAGCAAAGTCGGTTAGGACGTGTAACGTGTAGAGGTAACAGACCGACAGAGACACTTTCACATTCATAATATTAGTATGGATAGTGTATTTTAGATTTTAGACTCAGTAATTTTCTATTTGTAAATCGGTAAGAGTATTGAATGCTAAGTTAAACATAAATTGCTCGATTCAAGCTTTGAAAAGGTCAATTTCACTTACAAAGAAGCGAAAGGTCGGGGTGATTCATTAAGTTGAAGTAAAAAGGTCAAAGTCATGCTGTTTTAAAGCTTTTTCAGTTATTGACACTCCCGCGCAATGTGAAAAGTGGCTGTGACATACGGACATACAGACAGACAAACATGACGAATCTATAAGGGTTCCGTTTTTTGCCATTTGGCTACGGAACCCTAAAATAGGCTTGATAATAAATGACAGTGTCTGAAGTGGATAATAACATTTCATAATTGTAAAATTTACTCATTTTTTTCTCTTAAAATTGGAACAAATCTTGTAACTTATGGTCTACTTTTTCATCTAGTTGATATATCTGGCTATACATTTTGCCGGTCCTAAAGCCTCCATTTATGCAAAAAAGAACATTTTCAAATTGTTCATCGCAACCACAGAATACAGATATATATGAATTTTAAATCACCGTTTGTTTCTGATATCTATGATCGCAACGCATCCAATATTATTATGTCTTGATTATAACACACACCTTAACCTGTAGTTTTTTGTCCCAAATTCAATATTTAAAAAAAAGTGGCTCTAGAATATCACTGAAACAAAAATCGTAACACTAAAATTATTTCAAACTAGTGAACTTCGTATTACTTTCCTCCTAGCCACCTTCCCTGGACTTCCATGAATATTTCAAGACTAAAATTAGCAAATTGGTTCAGCGGGACTAACAAAGATTAATTTTTATTTATATAGATTACGATTATTGGAGTTTACTCCTTAAGAATCGATTTTCATATATAAGGCGCCCGGTATGAGAAAAATCCGAGGTGTAAAACCTACTAACAAGTAACGAAAAATCGTGTCACGTTTTTGATGCGCACCTTTAGTGCGCAACTTTCTAATTTGGCTGTGAGTGTTTTAAGACCATAAAGGTAATATACCTATCGGAATATTATATTATATTATTATATAATTATATTATATTATTATTATTATTTTATATTATTATTATATAATATTATATTCCGATAGGTATATTAACTTTAGTAATACTAAGACGTACATATGGTATGCTGTATAGGCGACTATACCTATATACTATATGTTATTGGGCTTGTTTGTTTCTATCAGTGTCGATGTATTTATATTGCTATACTCGTACTTAAGGAGTAAACTCCAGTCGTGCGTCGGAGCTGACACACTTTTTTTTTTACCGAATTTTACTGTTTTTTACAAGCTTTTCCCGTCCCATTTTCACAGTTACAACTAGTTCCCAATCTCACCTTCTCTCGCATGTATCGGCACAAATACAGTGATTAGCATATAATATAGACTTAGCTGTGGCATACATATGCCAACCTCAGCTGTGCGTGATCCTACTGACATACATACATACCGTGAGACCATACATAAATACAGTGTTAATGGTAATACTAGATATTTCTTAACGGAAATCTATCGCATATTCATTAATTACAGTAGGGTATGACAGACTAGTTGGTTGTTAATAATTACAGTCATAAAACAAACAGCCATTATAGTTGGGGAGGAGAAGAGGGGATTTCGGGAGTAGCTCGAGCGTGTCAGATGAATCTTGCATAGGCTTCCGACATGTGTCTAGTTATCATGGTATAGAAATCAGATTTCTCACGTGGTGTGGTGGGTAAATTTTTTTTTTAAATATTGAAATGTCGTCGGATCTGTCAGATTAAGATAGGGGATGTTTAGTATACTCCAAAGAAGCTTCCATATAAAGCACTGACGATTCAAAGGTTAGGTAAGCCTGTAGGGACATTGTAAAATATAAAAAAATAAAGCTTCATATTTTCTTAACTAAGCTTCGCAGATATTTTATTTTGCTCTAAACTAAATGAAGTCTTTGTTGTCTAAAATATATTTATAATTTACCTAAATAAGCAATGTTCTGAATATATTTTCTTTTTCAAAACTTTAAAATGGCTACAGTTTCTGAACCCACCGCTAAAATAAAAAAACGCTCTTATAATTTTTTTATCGGCTTTACCTAATGTACAAAACCTACTTGGTCTCCATGACGCTCGCACCCTCCCCTCCTCTACTATTAGTATGAGAATACTGAGTATGTGTTTTTTTGTGTAAAAGGCAATTCGCAAAAAATCTGCACCGTTAACTTCGGAAGCGTTGCGGTCTAAATTGACCCTTAGTGGAACCATATTTTAACGGTAAAATGTAATGAGAGTTATTATTCTATACTCTATTGTATTTCGATGGTGTCAATCCATACTTGCATACTTAGGTACTTAATATTATTACAAATGCGAAAGTGTGCCTGTCTGTCTGTCTGTTACCTCTTCACGCCAACCGATTTCACTGAAATTTGGTAAGTATAGTACTTATACTTTATATCCAGACTTAAAGTATAAGACGTACTATACTTACCAAACAGCGAAATCGGTTCAGCCATTTAGGCGTGAAGAGGTAACACACAGACAGACAGACAGACAAAGGATACTAATTTTTATCCCAGAAAAATGTATGGTTCCTGCGGATAACGAATTTTGGCGCAACGGAGTTGCGGGCGTCATCTAGTACTATATTATATCGACAATCTACATCGAAAGTCGTCTGTCCGTTACTCAATATGCACAACGGCACTTTAATATTGACTCGGTACGGCATCGAACCCGCGAGCTCAAAGTTGTTTAATGACAGATGTGAACATAATATCGTGAAAAATATGAACTGGGGGGCTAAAATGGTCGCATTTTGCAATTCCTCTAAAATCAATTCAGAAACTGAATCGTCAAAACTGGCGAATGTCAAATTAGTACGAATTACTAGACATGAATTGCAAGCTGAGTGACCATTTTGTGATTTTTAAAAAATTAATCATAATATCATTAACATTCCTAATATTATGATACTCCAAAGCGACCATTTTAGCTCCCCTGGACATTGGGCAAAGATGATTTCGTTTGTTTCAAATGAATTTAATAACGCATCGCTTGCTGATGACTTGAGGCGCAACGCTTGCGATTGGCTAAGTTTCACCTTTGCCAAAATGTTTTCGTTAATTTAACTGCCGAATTTTGACATTTGACATGGCAATAAGGGATCCCACAAACCTACGCGACCACGCGACCCTACGCGACCACGCGACTGCGAAGCGGCAGCGTCAATACAAAACACACATTTGACAACTTGTCAAATGTGTGTTTTGTATTGACGCTGCCGCTTCGCAGTCGCGTGGTCGCGTAGGTTTGTGCTAAGCATAATTATTATTACGCGTTATTAAACGATATCGTATGTCGAGTGACGAGTCCCATGTACGGTACTTTAAGGGGGCGTCCACAAATTACGTGAGGTGTTTTTTTGGAATTTTTTGACCCCCCCTCCCCTCCTGGTGAGATTTCGTGAGATTTTATTCAACCCCCCCTCCCCCCGCCAAATCTCACGTGAGATTTTTTAAAATATGGGTTTGTTACGTAAACGTTTGGTTTGACAGTCAGTAGATTTTCTTTCGAACGAATTTGTGAATGATCTTAATCGTATTTATACGATTAAGATCATTCACAAATTCGTATAACGATTAGGCTTACGATTAAATCTTAAGCATACGTGCAATCTGGATGAAATGGACCAAAATAGTATTATTTTGTTGAGAAAAAAAATAAACGTGAGATTAGATGAGATTTGACTCGACCCCCTCCCCCCCTAAACACCTCACGTAATTTGTGGACGCCCCCTTATAATATCTAACGTTTTGGCTTTTTGGTTGGCTAAGGGTCCAGCCGTTATTTTTGTAGAAGCTTAGGACCTGCTTGTAAAAATTAGTAGAATATTTTTTCATCGCAGCAAATTTTACGGTTTGCTTTAAGGAAACGAAAATAGACCGCCTAAACTATAAATGGCAAAAAGATGGCAATTTTTAGCCATTTAGACAATCAATTGGTACCGTGCGGCCTTTGTGCGGCTTTAGTCACCCTTTACTTCAATTTGTTTCATTCCATTTCTCTCCACCACGGGCTACAGGCGCTACAGCCAACTTAGTATCAGTTCTAAATTTAGTACGGCTGTATCGAGCTCAGGATAGTTGTGATAAGGCCTGGAACTGGTTCTGTAGGTCAATAAGTACAAGTTAGGGCTGGTTTGGTATCTTTATAGTGCTTTAGATAAAGAAGGTTTCAATATGCGCATTAAAGTTTTATGCGAATCTTCTTTACTTATTTACAAAAAGCAACACCAACGTTGTATTGTGTTAATACTAGATGTTCCATGTAACTTGTGGTGAAATCAGTTTATCGTACGGGAACCATACATATTTCTATGATTAAGACCATAGACTTATAATATATACATTAAGACTATCATCTATACATATTATAAAACAAAGTCGCTTTTTTTCCCTCATGTCCCTTTGTTCCCTTTAATCTTTAAAACTACGCAACGGATTTTGATGATTCTTTCAGTGTTAGATAGCCCATTTATCGAGGAAGGCTATAGGCTATATTTTATCACGCTAAGACTAATAGGAGCGAAGAAATAGAGGAAAATGTGGAAAAAACGGGGAAAATTATTTGAAAGGGCTAGCTAACTCACAGGAACTACTGGTCCGATTTAAAAAAATCTTTCAGCGTTAGATAGCCCATTCATTGAGGAAGGCTATAGGCTATATTTTATCACGCTAAGACTAATAGGAGAATGTGGAAAAAACGGGGGAAATTATTTGAAAGGGCTTATCTCGCGAACTACTGGAGCAATTTTTATGTTATTTGGCACAGATAAGAAGGAAGGATGGGATAGGCCTCCCTCCTTATACGGCTGAAGGCGAACGGCAGGTGGTTTTAGTGAGGAGTCTCACATACCCCCGGGGTACCCAACCCGGGGCACCCATGATGGGTTTCCCCTGCGAAAAAAAAAAGGCTATCGATTTTAATCATTTTTCCAGTGGCTATAGGTGTATTTTATACCCGTGCGACGCCGGGGCGGGTCGCTAGTAAATCATAATTATTGTGTCTCTAATCTTTAGATTTTCAAAGTATCTCTATACATTTCATCAAAATCCATTCGATACTATACTAGATGACACCATCTCAAATTTGTTCATCGAGCGGGAACCATACATTTCTCCGAGATAAAAAGTATCCTATGTCTTCTTCCGGGACTAAAGTGTCTCCATACGAAATTTCAGAAAAATCGGTTTAGCAGTTTAGGCGTGACTCCCCGAGAGAGTCGCGATGCGCGTTGTGTTCCTGCGCATCGCGACACAAAGAAGACGACCGGCCTATGCAAGCCCCCCATGTGGGGCCTCTGTTCGGCCTAGGGGGACAAAAAGCCCCAACAGCGTGGGCCTGCTTTGGGTGAGTAGGCGAGCGCGGACGGAAGACACGGAAGACGTGTAATAGGCCCTCCGTCTCCGTCCAGCGCGGAAGTAGGAACATGGCCGGGTTTTAGTGGGTACAGTCATTTTTTTACTAATTAATTTTATAAATATAATAAAATTCGACGACCTCCGTGGCGCAGTGGTGAGCGCGTTGGTAGCTCAAGCCGGAGGTCGCGGGTTCGAGTCCCGCCGACGGAACAAAAAGTTTATAAAGTTCCTGGGTCATGGATGTGTATTAAATATGTGTATGATATAATAAAAATCTTAAATATATGTATAGTATAAAAGTATTAAATATATTTCCGTTGTCTGGTACCTGTAACACAAGTCCTTCAGGTACTTAGCACGGGGCCAGACTGACGTGGTGTGAAGTGTCCATAGATATTATTATTATTATTATTAATACATTAATTGTATTAATAAGTAAAAAAATAGACAGTAAAAGAGAGGGAGGGAGAGATAGGTAATAGACAGACAACCGGATACTTAAGACCGGAATGTAACATAGTGTCTAAACACACTATATGCCGAATTACCGCGGCGGAAGTTCGGCTTGATTCCGCCTGCAATGTATTTTAAATCACCGATGACACATTATGCCGAATTTTGTATGCGTATTGTATGCGTTTGACATTGCTGACGTAATCATGCGGGATTTCCGCCGCGGAAATTCGGCATAGTGTGTTTAGAAACATTGAGAATCTTCCAGTTTAGAATACTTTCTGTTTTACGTAACTTGCTAAAAGAAAAATTGCAGAGTTCAAATAAAAGGCAAAACAATATGTTTACGTACAATGTCTGAATCGAAATTGGTGAATTCGTGATGCGTGGGTAAGTGCACTGCCTACATATTGTCGCGGGTTCCGGGTTCGACACCGTGCTTGGAATAATTAATGCTGCCCACTATTTGTTGTTCAATTGATTTTCAATGTATCCTACTGCTTTTGTAATAACTGCTAAAGTTATTCATGTTGTTAGCGTAAGCCCATTTTCAAAAGGAGCGAGATGATTTAATGGCTGGTGAAGTGTCTTCGAAGTTTAATAATCCAGGACTGTAAATAAATATGCCTATGGTATATACTTCATTAAAAACAATTTGTAAATAAAATCATTTAAATAAGACCAAAGTATGCTTTGAGAATCCTCATGAAAATCTAGAAAGTTTTCTTAACCTTACTTTACAGTAAAAGGTGGTAAAAGTAAAATGTAAGTTTTATTTTGAAGTTTGAACTGCAATGTAAAAAATGAAGTTAGCATTTCTATAGAAGAGAGACATCTAGTAGAGACTAAATAAAAAATTATTTTCAGCAAAAATTTTGGAAGCATCCATTTTTAAGACGCATCTTTTTTTTTTTTTTCTTCTTTTTTGGCAACTTGACACAAAGGATGTGTATGTTGTGCCACAGACAAGGTAAAGAGGTAAGGAATATGGCGGGAAAACCATATTCCTCCTATTATAATTTTCATCATCGTTTTCATGTATCGTCAGGTTTAAAGTCTAGTCAAAGTCTAAGTAAAAGTCAATACAGTCAAGGAGTCAAGTCGGTCGATTCAGTAAAGTGGTAGACGCTTTACTGAAACTTTCGATGGAGTTTTGGAGGGAACACAAAATAGCACGTTTCTGGATATTATATCACTTTCCTACACTTGTGCATGAACACGAATATCTAATGGTTAATATTCTACCAATATTACACACTAAAAACCCAGTTAACACAATTTTAGGAAAATAATATAAAAACACAACAGCACCCTTTTACATTCCCGGCAAAACTCAAGACGCATCTTATTGTTTTTAACTTCGTGCCTGGAGCCCGATCCTCAGCAACTGACATTCGAACATTCGGAGTACGAGAATCGTTTTAATTATTCGTAGGAATCGGGCCTCTGGTTAATTAATGAAGTTCAAAGAGCAGTGTCGGCGTTTTTCGTAACATTAACCTTGCGGGTCGCGATACACTTCTCACGGCGTGTCTTAATTTCTATGTTATCTACCTTTCATCGTTTTCGTCATATTCATCATCATCATCGCCTTCGCTAATCCTCATTGCTATCTTTTTCTTGAAGTCCAAATTGTTCATAGGCTTACCTGAAACAAAGATGGAAAAGTAAATAAATAAATAAATAAAGTGCGTTATACTATACGTAGTTAATATAAAATTGTTTTCCGTGACTCATAATCTAGAAAATTCCAAGTGCAAATGACTATCTAGGTTCTGTAGTTTTGCACACGTTACTAAAGTCATTGTTGAAAATGAAAAAGTGGGTAAGATTAGCAGAACTTCATATTATAAATATGACGAACGACCCAAGACCCTTCGGGGTTGGTGGGATCACAAATCACAATATTATGGTTCTCCGTTAAATTATTATTGGAAGTTAGTAACTTAGTAAGTAGAAGTAAGTTTGTGGTACGCCAATAGTAGTGGGTAAGTTACCGATGCAACTAGTCTAGTTGTAGTTATTATATTAATTTATTTCTGAGTCATTTTCAAGAACAAAAAAATTTAAGAAACTATGTGTACCTACTTATATATTCACTAAGAGGCCTGTAACCATGGGCGTAGCCAGGATTCGATATAGTTGGCCGCGCCTTAGGTAACGTATGTGAGCGGTGGGACGGAGAGGCGGGGGCGCTTGATTTTGACAGTTCTGGCTAGTTTAGACAAAACGCACAAGAGATTGTAATAGCAAGATAAGTCCGCCGATAAAAAAAACAACCTAAGGAAATAATATTTAAAGTGCATAGGTTTTTAAAAAACGTAAAGCCGATGTCAATAATTTTGAATATAAAACTGATCAATTGTCTTTAATTTATTCTTTTCAATAATTAAATTATATTATTGTTCACGATATCGCGAGATTGGTCGTCACTGTCTATTCTCATGTGCGTTGCGAGCAGCAAGCAACCCGCCCCCTCACCCCTGTCCCTACCTAAGGCGCGGCCAACTAGTTCCGCGCGGACTATAAACTTCGAATTCGTAATTTTTAACATATGAGAATCTCACAATAGAACCACAAATAGAACAAAATATGAGTGAGCGAACTGGGATTGAATGCCTCCCCTCTCACCACTTAACTCTTGAGCTTTTTAGCGACCGATCGCTCTTCTAGGGGGGGGGGGGGGGGGGGGCAGCTGCCCCCCCCTGCCCGTACCTCGCTACGCCCATGTATGCAGTAGTCTGTCTGTGTTAAACTGTTACGGTTTTACCACGAAAGATTAAATATTTATTGGACAGTTGTTTTGTACTGAATTTTTTTCTAATCAACTTTTCAATATGTCATCTTTTGTAGTAAGACCGTTAATTGTTATTACTTTTGGGATTGCATATTATCGCTGACATTAATCTATATCTATACTAATATTATAAATGCGAAAGTGTCTCTGTCTGTCTGTCTGTCTGTCTGTCTGCCTGTCTGTCTGTCTGTCTGTCTGTCAGTCCGTCCGTCCGTCCGTCCGTCCGTCCGTCCGTCCGTCCGTCCGTCCGTCCGTCCGTCCGTCCGTCCGTCCGTCCGTCCGTCCGTCCGTCCGTCCGTCCGTCCGTCCGTCCGTCCGTGTCCGTCCGTCCGTCCGTCTGTCTGTCTGTCTGTCTGTCTCGCTTTCACGCCAAAACTACCGAACCGATTGTAATGAAATTTTGTACACAGATAGTCTAAAGCCTGAGAAAGGACAGGCTACTTTTTAACTGGAAAAAAGGATTGTAAGGGGGCGAAAATGCGTAAATTTGTTCAAATCAAGTTAGTTCCAAAAACTCATAACAGATGGCACCAAGAGTCGCCTAGATCGCGCTATCGCTTGCTCATACGTATTTCTATAAGAGGTGGTACCATGTAGAATTGGGTTTTCGATTCTTTCGATTATTACACGTGTTACTAACTCACCTACCAACATAGATGTCAGAAACAACAGCCTACCAATGATAAATACTAAATAGTTTATGGGTAAAGCCATAGATGATAGAGTACTGGTCTCTGGTAAAGCTAAAGTTGTGTAATGAGGGGCTAAATAAGCTTTAAAGGTATAAAAAAGTTTAATTTAAAACAATTAAGTATTATGTGCACACTGCACAGTTGTTTTGGGTATTTTGATTTGAGGGATACCTGGGTTTTAAAAAGCTTTTAAATTTGACACCAATTTTGTTGACACCGCACGCTATAAACTGAAGTCCACGCGGACGAAGTCGCGGGCAACAGCTAGTAATAGTATATAAGTGCTATCATCAAACGATTCTCTTCCGTACTACGTAGCGTCCTCTTCTCTAAATACGTAGTTGTCAATTGTTTCTGCTAAGCCAACTGCGATGTTCAAAGACATCACGTTTACGTGGGACAACAAGGAAAATCTATTAATGCCCCATTAAAACAGCCCAGCAATAAAAGCTTTATTAACAAACAACAAGGTCGTTTATTGTTTAGCAGAGAATGTTGAGTCGTAAATCTCTTGTAAACTAGATGTATGTACATTTTAATGTGAATATAAAAGTTAGTTAGGAACGTTTTAAATTGGGCGTTTCAAATAGTTCTGGGATTAATAAAATTCATCATCATTAGCAGTCAGCTAATTAAGACACCTATCTCTCTTGCTGCTGTCACAGAATATATATTAGTTTTACCAACAGAATTCCCACTGGCGGAACCCGTTTAAAGAATTAACGACTCATGCTACGATACTATAAAGTTCAAATTCCGACCGCGCAGTGCTAGGTGCCTACAATTATATTTGCCTGCATCTCCGCTCTCTTTCTATCGCATAACTCGTACCTTTTCTGAAGAAATCAGGGTTGTCTCTTTTTAAAAATAATATTATAATGTTTATATTTAATTAACTACATTTTATTTAACTCGAAATAATCTAAGATATTATGTCTTAGTACTATGTAGATTTAATTATCATAAATTCGCGTGTAACTAGTAACGTTAATCTTAATTAATGAAACCGGTCTTATATTACCTACTTAAGGCCGTCCCCCGAGCAAACGACCTCGGCCATACATACGTTGCCGAGATCGCGCCAAAACCCTATTATTTTTACTTATCTTAGTTCAAAATTGTCCTAAAAGAAAATTAAAACGGGGAAATGTAGTTTATGATATTGTCGATCTATTGGCGTCAGTTTCAAATAAAAGTAATTTGTAAATCCTAAGGAAATGCTGAATGTATGCTTGAATTTTAATAAATTGGTATTACTTTGGAAGCTGATATCATGAGTATAATAAACAAAAATAGAAAATTTAAAAGGGGAAAGGAATGTTGATATACTGAAGATTCAAGATTATTGCTGTATTTTTATTATAACTTTGTAGCTTTCAGATTATGAGTTTATAAAGCTTTAAATACGGTAAATTACGGAATCTCCGTAGGGAATGCCCTTAAAGTGTTTGTATAACTTAGTTATTTTTGTAAACAAATGAGGTTTCGAATAGTAAAGAAAGTTAAATTTGGTTTACAATCCGTGTTAAGACAGTTAAACACTGCGCAATATTTCTTTGCCCTTTTCTTTTTATTGTCCATTGTGAGATTAATGTCAATTCTGTGATAGCGATCGAATAAGTTACGCAATACACGCAACATACAACGCATAGTATGCAACGAACAACTCGTGCGCGTGCGTCACCGCTCGCTTGTGAGTCCCTACTGACTTGCCACCCGCGGGTGGTACTTACAGTTCGATGCCTATTCGCGCGAGTGGGACATAGTCGTGTGCGTACAAGACAAAAAAACGAGGAATACGGCTTTTGCTGAACCAAAGATTTCCTTTGGTAGGATTGATCTTTATATCCCTAAGATGGGTTCACGAAGTGGAGCCACCTAAATATTTCATGCAGGTGGGGGAGGGGGGGTTTTTTAGCTTTAACAAGGTATGAGGTCAATAACTGCGTGGGATTTAGGTATATAGTCGAGTTTGGTATCATTTTCGATTGAATCGAATGTTTAAATGCCAGTTTTGGAATAATATTTAGATAAAAGATAGTAAAAATAAAATAAAACAAAAAATTTTTAATATATGATTTTCATCCAACGAAAACGCTGTTGACAGGGCTTAATAATAATTAATATAAGGAGGCTGATATCCGTATTATTCTGCATGCCAAAGACATGGTGATGAATGGAGTAATAAACATATTAATATTACTAGACGTTCCGCGCGGTTTCGCCCGCGTAAATCTGAAATTTCACGGAAACCGTATATTTTTCACAAATTAATAACCCATGTCTCACGTAGTCTACTATATATTAGTGTCAAATAACATAAAAATTGCTCCAGTAGTCTGTGAGATATTAGCCCTTTCAAATAATTTTCCCCGTTTTTTTACATTTTTCTCTGTATCTTTGCTCTTTTTGGTCTTAGCGTGATAAGATATAGCTTATAGCCTTCCTCGATAAATAGGCTATCAAACCCTGAAAGATTTTTTCTAATTGGGCCATTAGTTCTTGAGATAAGCGCGTTCAAACAAACAAACTAACAAACTCTTCAGCTTTATTTTCACATTTTCCTCTGTATCTTTGCTCCTATTGGTATTAGCGTGATAAAATATAGGCTATAGCCTTCCTCGATAAATAGGCTATCAAACATTGAAAGATTCTTTCAAATCGGATGAGTAGCTCCTGAGATTAACGCGTTCAAACAAACAAACTCTTCAGCTTTATAATATAGTAATATTATAAAGCTGAAGAGATAGACGTTCCGCGCTGCTTCGCCCGCGTAAATTAGATATTTCACAGACAAATTAGTCCACAATAAATAGCCTATGATTCTTCACGTTCTTACTTTTTATCTGTGCCAAATAATAGAATAATTGCTGAAGAAATCGTGAAATAATCCCTTTCAAATAATTTCCTCCGTTTTTTCACATTTTCCTCTATTTCTTCGCTTATATTAGTCTTAGCTTAATAAAATTTAGCCTATAGCCTTCCTCAATAAATGGGCTATCTAACACTGAAAGAATTTTTCAAATCGGAGCAGTAATTACTGACTCATACAAAGATTAGCGCGTTTAAATAATGCTTCTTTTTCTTCTTCTTTTTACGTTGTTTAACATCTTTATCGTGCAAATATGAGTCCTTTAGGACTCATATTTGCATATATTTTAATGAATTAGATATATTTTAATGAATTTAGCATTCTTAAGTCATCCGAATATGGTACCGAACTTGGAATAGTACCATAATTAATGCCTCTATACAGATTGAGACCCTATTTTCCTCCAGAGCAGAAGCTGCTAAAATTAAAAAAAAACCAACATCAAAAATCGCGGTGGCTCCACATCTTAAATCCATCCTTGGGCCATACGGACCAATCCTACCAAAGGAAATCTTTGGTTCAGCAATAGCCGTATAATTTACCGTACACACGCAACTAACAGGCCTGACTGCTGTTGTAAGAGAAATGAGAGACAAACTTTTCTCTCCTACTTCGCTTCTGATTAATTTTGACATTAACAGATTTTATTGGTCTATCTTTCAATTTATTTATTCTACAGTTGAAAGAAACCCTTTCTATAGTTGTCAAGCTACGGTGTAAAAAAACCATAAAAACTTTTTAGATATTTTTCTCAAAACTAATTTTATTAATATTCGTTACACATTTAGATAATATACTTTTTGATGTATGCTTATGTTGCCTGTCCCTCGGGCTCCCTGAGATCATATCAAAGTGTTTTTTTTCGTGGTTGGATACCGCTGTCGATCCTGGCGACACAGGAGATACAGTGGTGGGAATGTGTGGTGGGCCAAAGCCCGACAAAAAAGTATGCTTCTGTAATTAAATATGCTGATTATTATATTGACCCCATTAATAAGTTTTATAAGTTGTTTTATTGCAAGTTCGTGTGAATATTGGCGGTATTTTTACTGATGTACTGTGTAAGTATAAAATGTAGTATATTTTTGTAGTAGTAGGTACTAGTTACTATAGCATAAAAAGAAGATTATAGCCTAAAAAGAAATCGAAGACTTTGCTAACTCCGCGCCGGCTTAAAGTCAATCGCTGTGTGTGAAAAAAGCCTTATCTTGTGCGACTGAAAAACATCGCAGTGGACCTGCGTGAAAAAAATAGTGACGTAGCTTTTTGAAGCTATGCTTGGGATCCATATTTTAAAAGTCCTAGGGGACGCGGTCTGAGGGGTCAACTATCTTTTTAAAAAAAAGTTCTTAGGCCCTTAGGAGTTAGCGCTCTTTAAAATTTAAAATATTTTATGGATTTAGAAAGGAGAGATCTCTTAATGGTTGGTGCAATCACACACAAGACTTACTAATTACGCGCGAGCAAATGACATGCATATTATATGCCTAACGAGCAAATAATAAAGAGCGTTAGGGCTCCCGCACACGGGCCACTGGCCACAACCACAAAATACCGCTACCGGCATATTTCCTGTAGTTTACATATTATATTACATTTTATATGGACTCGCCGCACACGGTTGACGCCCCACACGCTACAATCGTCCAATCGTCTTGCTTCTTGTGAGTTGTGGCGGCGTTTGTGGCAGTCGCGTGTGACCCGTGTACGGCGACACTTAGATTTACGAGTGAGCAAAAATTACGCGCGTGACGTTACGCGCGTATTCGCGCCTTCTGAACGAGATCTTCCATAAAACAATGGGCTCCTGGCGGATTTCCAGCACTCACCATTGTTCTAGCGACGATCGCTCTGCAAATAGATGGGACTATTCACTCCGATACATTGTTGTTTAAATCATCATCATCATTACTTTTAGCAGGAAAATTGGCCTAAAGGCGGCAAGAAACTGTAAAATGTATAGTCTGTATTAGTCTGTGGTTACTGGTTATGTCTATGGTATCAAAATCAAAACTTTGACATGTGCATAAAAAATAAAGCGTCAGTGCGTTACTGAAAAACACACAAGTTTTATTATATTAGGTTATGGGCCCAGTTACGATTCCAACAGAAAAAGTCTTTAATAATATTATGTAGTTTTAGTTTTAAACAGAGCTCGCAACTGCTTTTTCATTTTTCATTTATAAAGTTTGAATGCTGCTAATGATTCTCCAATGCCAAAATCATTTAAAGAACAAAGACCTCAAAGTATAGAAGGACTAGATGACGCGGGCAAGTCCTTTGCGCTAAAAGTATATTGCGTGGGAAATTATCTTATGTCCTTTCCCGATTCTCAAAGTATCTGCATGCCTTTCATCTCAATCGTTTTGACAGTTTGGGCGTGAAGAGGTCAGACAGACAGACAGGCAGACAGACATACACACTTTTACATTATTTATAATGTTAGTATGGATTCTGTACACATGACTCATGACTCATGAGACATCCATGTCATGTCATCCATATACCGATCTTATTTGTAATCGGAAAACTTTGTTTTTCACACAGCCAAAATAACGACCGAGGACTGTTAAAAACATATTTTGACTGTATGTTAAAATACAAAATACAGAATACTAACGGTGTTGTTATCCCACTTTGATTTATGTGGTAGTTTATGAGTTATAGCAGCCTTCACCTACATACTAACGGCGTGAGATTTTATAACTGTTTTATGGTGGTTTCGACGATTTTTATGGGATCTGTTTTGAAAATGTAGTAAAGTAGTTTGATTAAATTCTATATTATGTACAAGGATTGACGTAATTTTATTAGTTATATATGTTTACAATAATTGTATTGAAGTTCGTTCATATGCAGATGGCGGCCCTACGTTATTCAGTCGGGTTATGTCAAACCCTAGCCGACACATGACGACTTATGTAAGCAATGGCTTATGCTTATGACTAATGAGCTAATGAGCTATGTCCACATTATGCAATTTCATCTTCAATTTTTTTCGTCATCTTCTTTTTATTCAACTTTCGTTTGGCATCTAATTCAATAATTGAATGCCTCAAAATCCACCCGCGTTGAAAGAAAAGTATCATAGCGAGCGCTACGATTTCAACGCGCGTCACGGGCATGCCTCACGTTCACTGTTGACTGCGCTATAACGCATGCCCTTGATGAACCAAAAAAGGCCCAGTGTGGACAAAGCTATTCACGCTATAGTCTACCGGAGAGGTCACCAGCTGTGCAGATATGTCTGCACAGGTGTCAGTTGAAAGATTTGATATCAGATTTTGCGCCGATCGCCTGCGCAGGTCTAAAAAACTGCACAGGTCTATTCCTATTTCCCACACACATTCCGGTCTACCTGCGCAGGCATACCTGCACAGGTGGACCTCTCCGATAGACCCGTAGCGTGTATGGCAGCCATTACATTGAATTGACTTAAATACGATCAAATAACGTAGGTCCGGCAACTGCCTATGAATCAATTTATTAGATAAAGAACTATCCTATGTCTCTATGAATTAAGGTTAAATAAAATAAATAAATAAAGGTTCTGTTATTATTAAAATTCAATAATTTTAACGATCACTCATACTAGTTTGGTTTAAATTGGTAATAGATATTAAATTGGTAATAGACATTAGACACCTTTATTTTTTATATTTGTAAAATCTATACTTAATATTATAAATGCGAAAGTATCTCTGTCTGTCTGTCTGTCTCGCTTTCACGCCAAAACTACTGAACCAATTGTAATGAAATTTTGTACACAGATAGTCTAAAGCCTGAGAAAGGACATAGGCTACTTTTTAACTGGAAAAAGGGGTTGTAAGGGGGTGTTTATGCGTAAATTTGTTCAAATTAAGTTAGTTCCAAAAACTCATAACAGATGGCGCCAAGAGTCGCCTAGATCGCACTATCGCTTGCTCATACGTATTTCTATAAGAGGTGGTACCATGACTACCATGTTGAGTTAAGTTTTTAATTATTTAGATTATTGTAAAGAAAATATAATCATTATGGATTATTATACACGTTATTAAATAACTCACCTACCAACATAGATATCAGAAACAACAGCCTACCAATGATAAATACTAAATAGTTTATGGGTAAAACTAAAGTTGTGTAATGGGGGGCTAAATAAGCTTTAAAATTTGGTATAAAAAAGTGTGCAGTGTGCACATAATATTTAAATAATTAAATATTATGTGCCAGGTGGTGTACCAGGGTTTTAAAAAGCTTTTAAATTTGACACCAATTTTGTTAACACCGCGCGCTATAAACTGAAGTCCACGCGGACGAAGTCGCGGGCAACAGCTAGTAATAAATATACTTAACAGTTTTTTAACAAGTCAACAAAGTCTGCGTCGGTCTTGGCATGTTTTAATGACTGTTCTTTACGCGTACGGCGTATTTAATGAGGTGTTCATGTTTTTTATGTAAACAGTCACGACTCACGATCAAAATAAAATATCAAGAATTTTGATCTCAACATAAGCATAAAGGAGTATAAAATATAATGCTACCAATTTAAAAAGACAACGAAAAGTAGTAGTCTACTATGTCCATGATCCATACTCAATACTCATGGTCAACTAAAACTGTGCCTCATCAAAATTGTTGTAGTAACTTCGGAGCCTATATAACTGTACGAATAAACACAATATTATAAAACACTAGCTGTTCCGGCAAACGTTGCTTTGCCATAATATAAAGTATTTCGCCCATATTATTTTATTGATGTGACTAAATAAGTATGTCGCCATGGCAACGTCGATCGCTCTCCCGTCGCACAAACAATGGTCGCCGTCAGTCTCAGGTTGTAATAATTTACTATTATTTATTCAACAAATGCACTTATCAATATATAAAGTACCCAGTAGCCGATTCTCAGACCTACTGAATATATATATATATATTCAGTAGGTCTGAGAATCGGCTACTGCGTACTTTATATATATATATATATATATATATATATATATATATATATATATATATATATATATATATATATATATATATATATATATATATATATATATATATATTATTAATTTGATCGATAGAAATGAAAATAGAAAAGCTCAGCTGTTAAATTATTATTATTTATTATTAAATAGGTCTACCAGAATCTGATGGCAAAAAGTGAGAAAATAAATTGACTGTAGCAATACCGGGGTAATTGGAATAAAACATTTTGATCCTTTTTTGTCCTTATAGCAGCTGATTATGTGTGTGAAACATGCAAATATAAAAAAAATATCCAATCATCAAGGATATTTATTGAAAATCTGTCATCCAAATTTGCCATCAGATCCTGGTAGACCTATAATACGTCTAGTTGCAATCGTAAACTTTATATTAATTCTTAAGGCGCTCCCCCTACGGAGATGCCGTAATTTACCGTTTTAGAGCCTATTATAATTACTCGTAATTTAAAAGCTACAAAATTATAATAAAAATACAGCAATAATCTTCAGTATATGAACGTTCCTTTCATAGTTATTAATTTCCTATTTTTGTTTATTATACTAATGATATCAGCTTCCTAAGTAATACCAATTTATTTAAATTCAACATTCATTCATTCAAAAAATTTACAAATTAAGTAAGTTTATTTGAAACACACGCCAATAGAAAGGCAATTTCGATACCTACATATTATTTGAAATTTGAATTTTTTTTGGTCAATTTTGAACTAAGATATGTAAAAAAAAATAGGATTTTTGTGCGATCTCGGCAACGCGTCAAATATTGTATGGTCAAGGTCGTTTGATCGGGGGATGGCCTTAACTTGTACCTATTTTGAAAGATTGAGTTCAGCATGTCCGGTAACTGTATAGTAATTGAAAGTGAATAAAATAAATTGCTGGAAAATAATAATAAATACCTAGCAGTACCTATTGGTAACCAATTAGTGCCATGATCCTGAATCGCGCTAACGAAGTTTTCTGAATTCGTAGCTATAGATTAGATAGACTAAAGTATAGACAACTAGGCTTATGGGCTGATCATAAGCCTAGTTATGTTATATTAACCATCGCTAATGGAAATCTCTCATTGGAGTTTCTATCCCACATCTCAATATTATTTTTGCGAAATAAAATTCTCATCAAAACATTTTTCTTTTAATATTTATTTTATTTTTTCCTTTAATATGTCACCTAAGTCACATATTATGCGAAACAGCTGTGCTAAAATATTATAATTAATTAAATCGAGTCAATGACCACTTATAAACCAATTTCGAAGCTTAGGAGTGCTATTTTTTATACTTACGTACTTTTTAAAGCGTATGTAGGTCCATCCGAATATTATTTAAAATGCGAAAGCGTGTCTGTCTGTCTGTTACATCTTCATTCTTCACGCTTAAACCGCTAAACCGACTTAGCTGATATTTGGTATGAAGATACTTACAGGTTTCATTCCGGAAAATGTACGGTTCCCAAGCGATAGACGAATTTTTGCGTAACGGAGTTTGCGGCCTGCGGGTATCAACTGGTTCCTTATGCAGGATGTCACAAAACTAAGTGATAATAATTTAGGGTGTGTATGAGTCTCGTGTATAGAGTTCACTGTAAAAGTAGCAGCGCTGAAAGAGCAAAATGTTTTTTCACTTTTGTATGGGGAAACTCATGGCGCCGGGGCGTTTGCCCATACAAATCACAAAAAATGTTTGCTCTTTCAGTGCTGCTACTATCACAGTGAACTCCTTATGAGGAACACAAACACACCCTGAATGTTTATGATTCATAAGCATTTAGCGTGTTCACATGTTTTGTTACACCCTGTATAAGAGAAACAATATACGGTCTACTACTAAATTAGTTTATCACGCGGGATGCAATGTTTCCTAAAATATGATCTTTCCCGAAAACATTTTATTCCGAAATCTCACCAAAACCGAGACGTTAAAGACAGACACTTTCGCATTAACAATATTAGTATGGATTTCCATTGTAGGTGCTACATTTAGTTGCAAAACCGTCGGACAAGTAACTGCCTTATTGAGAAGGTCAGAATTACATCATTGCAAGCTGACGCGTGGGTTTCATCGTAGGCATTTGATACAATTTCAAATTCCGCACTCCATATTTATATTATAATGAGTAGATTTTTTTTCGTTGAATGTTGTACTATCAAAGAAGTTGATTCACATGTAGATGGCAACCCTACGTCATTTGGTCAGGTTATATCCATTCAATATTACAGTGCGACAAGGCTTTTTATGAACGTGGGCGCGAGCGCTGCTGGTAAAGGAGAACTGTCAAAAGTGACGTTTTTGTATGATGGCAGCGATAGTTCCTTTTTTTGCCACGTTCTTATAAAGCCTTGTCGAACTGTAGTCGCGAGTCGCGACGATCTGTCGACTAGGTTTGACATAACGCGAACAAATTACGTAGGTCCGTAATCTGCCTATGAATCAATTTCTCTGACAGTACAATTAGAAAAGTTGATTCAAGGCAGATGTGAGATGGCGTATTTTGGTCGCGTCATGTCAAACACAGCCGACAGATGACGACATAGAATTGACCAAATATAAATGACTAGCTGTTGCCCGCGACTTCGTCCGCGTTAACATAGTGTAATCACAAAGATGGATAATTTTTTGCCCTTTTTGTGGTTCCTTATACAAAGGGTAAAAACGGGATCCTATTTAAGCAAACGTCAATAAACTTTTATGTTTCTAACTCAAGAAATGACGGACTTTCATTGAAACTTTCTACCCCAATTTCACCCCTTTGGGGGTAGAATTTCCAAAAACGCTTAAATACATATGCATTTATTTTTAATCAGTAACCCAAAAATAAAGTTTCATGTTTCTAACTCAAGAAATGACGGACTTTCATTCAAACTTTTAACACCTATTTCACCCCCTTCGGGGTAAAATTTTCAAAATTCCTTCCTTAGTGGGTGTCTACCTAATAAAACAACCCTACTCACCAAGTTTCGTGGCTGTAACTTTAACCGTTTTTGCTCAGCGATGATGAATCAGTCAGTCAGTCAGTCAGGACATGTAATTTTATAAGTATAGATAACTTGATAACTGACCAAATTACGTAAATTCGACATCTGCCTATAAATCAATTAGGTACTTATTACAATGATACAAAAGGATACGAATTGTATGTCATGGTTTCTACAGCGACGTTAGATATAAAATATGAGATTTCATTTAACATAACTCGTCGCTAAGTGAAATTACTTTGTCGCGCGGAAAGCTTACATTTTTTCGGAATAGAAAGTACCCCATGTCGTTTCCCGGGCCTTAAAGTATTTCCATGCCAAATTTAATCAAAATCAACGAAGCGGTTTAAGCGTGAACATATTAAACAGACAGACAGACGGACAGAAAAACTTTCGCAATTTAATATTAATATTGATATAGATTCGGGTTCAAAATGAATTAATAAAATCAGTCTTCTAGCGTGTGATGGATTTAATGACAGTTGCTAGATTCAATCTCCATCAAGATCCATCGCGATTCGCGAACTGTGTCATTGATTGACCATGCCACACCAAGATAGAGCACTGATCTAGCACTCGGGTTCCGCAGCCCGCTTATTTATTGACATGCCAACAGTGTATAAAATTTTTGCAATGAACGACGGATCGGATTTATATATCATTAAATTAATTCATATTATGATTCGAGTTTCAACGCTAGGTGCTTAGGACGCTTTTAATATGCAATAATTATTATACTGAGTGAAAACCAATTTGGTGAAACATCTAATTATGTCATTTATTTAAAGGTTTTAATGTATTGCTTCAACAAATAAATATTTTTCTATTCTATTCTAAAGCCCCTACGGCCTACCTAGTACCTAGAACTTTAGAATAGAGAAAGTAGTAGGTAAGGAAAATGTACTAAAATGTCGCGCTTGTTTTAACCATTGATGTCTATCTATTTATCATTCTAACAATAAAACACTACAGGAAAATGGTAAAAAAGTACATTACTCCAGATCACGGATCCCCAAAGAGTAACAGTACCGCATACCTATTAATGTAATTGCTATTTGTGGTTACGGTGGATTAACGGTATAACGTTAAGATTTTACGTTAAAAATTTAACTGTACGCTTATTGGACTACTGGGTAGCCATGTTGTAACTTGTAAGTACTCAATTCAATTAAATTCAATACAAAATATTGCGAAAAGTAGCAGAGGTCGCTACTAGCACATACAGTTAATAATCCGACTAAAATCCGACATAATATTATACCACACGTCATATCAGAATATTGACAAAAACATTGTCCTTTTTCTTTTCTGTCTATGCTTAGACCAGCACGAGTCGGCGCATGAGTAACGGAAACTATTCCTATGTTATAATAAAGTTAATATTTAAGGGGGGCTCCCATACAAGAAACGTGATTTTTTTGGCCTTTTTTGCTCGTAATCAATAATGGTAACAGCTAGGCACTTGAAAATTTCGCAAAATCCTTAATTATATTTGTACTTTAATAATTAAGAATAAAATTAAAATAAAGTAAATGTTTAAGGGGGGCTCCCATACAAAAAACACAATTTTTTGTCTACTTTTGCTAAGATAAAAAAGATATAAAGAATGATTTTTTTTTAATCTCTATTACCAATATTATTAACTATTGTATAGAGAATTTAAAAAAATATATAACTTAGACATTATTATATTTTTTAATATATTTTTCATGGGTCAAAAGTACCCGAATTTGAGATTTTTCGAACCTTTAAAAATTTATATCTTTAAAAATATTAACTTTATCGTGAAAAGTCATAGGACCTTTTTTATTGGTATTTCAATAAAGAATATTAAAAAAAATGTCCGGTTAAAAAATAACAATTCCTTGCAATTGTTTAAACAATGTTTGTTTAAACAATATGGCACCGGGTTGCACCATGGCATTGCATTTATATCATCAGGAGGGCAATTTGAAGAGGATCGCATAAAAAAATTGAGGTGGAATAGTTTCCGGTACTCATGCGCCGACTCGTACTGCACTAGCTGGTGCTTTTTTGCATTTCGTGTCCGAAACCTAAGTTGAAATCACTTAAGGTGACGCCGCGTTAAAGTAAAAAATCGTGTTGGATATGTTTTAGATTGCTTTAGATTGCTAGGCCGGCCCGGCCTCTCATAGAAAACAAGCAATGGAACAGCAAAAAATGGAAAGGGCGTAAGCGACAAAATAGTTTTTGTCGCGTAATTTAAAAACCATAAATACATCTCATATAAGCTATGGGCAAATCAAAGTGTATGCTTGAACCATACACTTTAATTTGAACAAATTTTGGAAGCTTAAATTACTCTCCTCTGTTGGCAAAATAGGAAGCCCTTTTTTTACAGAGGTCTTTTTGATTGATTATTCTGTGTTATAAAAGTTGACCAATCGTGTTATGCTATGGGTAATTCAAAGACAAAGACATGATGAATACTGACAATGAACTTTAATTTCTTAGCTTTATTCATTGCTGAGAAAAATCGATATCGCTACAGCCAAATTATCAAGGCGTCGCCTTAAAAATACTTAACGTTGTGATATTATTATGACACAAAAAAGTAGTTTATTTCGAATAAATACTAAAAATTATTTTATAACTCCTACAACTAACACCACAGATGGTATCTACCATCGCTACAATCATGCAATTAAATAAATAAATACCCTACAGTAATATAATAATATAATAATATCTATGGACGCTTCACACCACGTCAGTCTGGCTCCGTGGTAAGTACCTGAAGGACTTGTGTTACGGGTACCAAACAACGGAAATATATTTAATACTTTTATACTATACATATATTTAAGATTTTTATTATATGATACACATATTTAATACACACATCCATGACCCAGGAACTTTGAAAACTTTTTGTTCGTCGTTCTCGTCAATCTCTCGTTGTCGTCAATCAACTGTAACAAAGTGGTACCAACCAACTGTAACTCAGTATGTATCACGCAGTGGTACCACCATAAACCTCTTTATCTTGATGTTGTTTTTTAATGACGAGCGCTTCTTATGGTAATTTTGGAAAGTTAAGGATTATTATGATTTTTAACATTATACTTTATGATAATGTTTGTTCTTTAATCTATGTTTGTAAGATGTAATAAACTTATAAGTTTATTACATAATGATAATCAGGGGACTGTTTTATAACTATTATTGTCTTCTTTTAAGTTTTAACTGACTACGGCAAAAGTATCAGACTAAAAAAAGAATGGGTAAATCAGCGATTTCACTAAAGCCACAATACTTTCAGTGTCCCCTAGCTAGTGGCAAATTAGTAATTACTAATTAGGGCTACTAGCCTGTACTGGACTAAGTCCAGAATAGCCTGGCGAGACTGACTTGCTCCCTCCTAGGACTACCAATGATGGCAGATACACCCCTGAGATTATATTAGAATGTTTTATCATGTTTATAACCGCTGTCCATCCTGACATACAGGAGTACTAGTAGTGGAAAAGGTGTGACCAATGCCGTAAAAAAATACATTTTAAGGCGCGTACTCTCAAGTGTCCACAAACATAAACTTTTTTCATTTATAAACGAGTGATGTTGCAATGGGTGCGGTGGTGTGGTTACATGTAATGGTTACGTAAAGGATGTATCACCGACGCGACGATCTGGAGATTCCCATTTATCTGGTTAAGTAATACGGCCCTTATTACGGCGATAAACCTTTATTAAAATACTTATGATGATTCTCTGTTATCTGTAACATCAGAGAAGTTAAGCCACAAAATAACGAATAATGTAACGAATCAATCTATCAGAAAGTTACGCGAAAAATGCACGGTGGAGGACTGCCACTCATCAAGGTGATGACTGATGAGGAGGAGAATTTTTCAAAAGTTGCAGGCGGTATTAATATTATGATATCGAACAATTCCTCAGAGGCCAGAGCCCTCCCTGTGATACCATACCTATACCTGATTTCTAATGGTCCCTCTTATCAACTCATTGGCGTTTTTTTAATTAGGTAATTGTGGTTCGAGTTGCGAGAATAGTTCCCCAATGTGTAGCTCAAGAACGGTAGCGCCAGAATGGCGACCGTTACGTTCCGGGTCGGCGGTTGCGGGATCTGCCACCTGCCGCCATGACGCTCACGGCGCTCTCCGGGTGTTGCAGATTGTTTATAAGAGATGGATGGATTTAAAGTTAAGGCGAAGACAGCTGCCATTTCGACATCTTTGTGCAGTTTTCTAGACGTATGTATTTCATTGATTGGCACAGAAAAAATATATGTAATTTTTGATTATATTTGGAAAAGCTTGTCGAATTTAAATAATGAAATAATGTACTCCTACTGGATGAAAAAAAATACCAAAGTCACATCTTTCAGGAACTTTAAACAGTTCTAACTAAAGTAATAATACAATGTATGCTTTAAAAATTTGTTTATTTGATACCTTTTACAAAAATCCAAAGATTGTCGGATTTAATTTTCGGTTCTGACGTCTAGATTTCCCATAATATTTATTTTTTCCTCTAACAAACGAAAAATGTATCACCGCTACCGAGTAAGCACTTCACATCTCTGTTTCTCTGGCATGAAAATCGACAGTGGTGCGAGAGTGATGCGAGATCAAGGTTATTGGCAGTTGTCAGCGCCTTAAAGAAAGAAACATTGTTTGATAGTATGGATCCATATACAAAAACTTCTGAACAAATTTTGTTCAAGTGATGACTAGCATGATGGTAAAATGGATGGATGATAAAAGCTCCCTGTGTTTCATACCGTACTAGTAGCTAATTAGTATTAATTAAACAATAATATCTCAATTCGTTTTCATATTAAAAATGTTACCAACAAAGCTTTAATGCTACCAATTTAAATGTTAAGTATTAACTAGACGACCTCCGTGGCTCAATGGTTAGAGTGTGTGGCAATTCAAGCCGGGGGTCGCGGGTTCGAATCCCGCCGACGGAACAAAAAGTTTTTCAATGTTCCTGGGTCATGGATGTGTATTAAAATATATGTGTATGATATAATAAAAATCTTAAATATATGTATAGTATAAAAGTATTAAATATATATCCGTTGTCTGGTACCTGTAACACAAGTCCTTCAGGTACTTAGCACGGGGCCAGACTGACGTGGTGTGAAGCGTCCATAGATATTATTATCGTCCATAGTAAAGAAATATAAGCGTCCATAGTAAAGAAATACAATATCTATACTTACTAATATTATAAAGCGGAAGAGTTTGTTAGTTTGTTTGTTTGAACGCGCTAATCTCAGGAACTACTGGTCCGATTTGAAAAATTCTTTCAGTGTTAGATAGCCCATTTATCGAGGAAGGCTATAGGCTATATTTTATCACGCTAAGACTAATAAAAGCGAAGAAATAGAGGAAAGTGTGGAAAAAACGGGGGAAATTATTTGAAAGGGCTTATTTGAATGCGCTAATCTTAGGAACTACTGGTCCGATTTGAAAAATTATTTCAGTGTTAGATAGCCCATTTATTGAGAAAGGCTATAGGCTATATTTTATCACACTAAGACTAATATGAGCAAAGAAATAGAGGAAAGTGTGGAAAAACGGGGGAAGTTATTCGAAAGGGCTCATTTGAATGCGCTAATCTCAGGAACTACTGGTCCGATTTGAAAAATTATTCCAGTGTTAGATAGCTCATTTATTGAGAAAGGCTATAGGCTATATTTTATCACGCTAAGACTAATATGAGCGAAGAAATAGAGGAAAGTGTGGAAAAACGGGGGAAATTATTTGAAAGGGCTTATTTGAACGCGCTAATCTCAGGAACTACTGATCCGATTTGAAAAATTATTTCAGTGTTAGATAGCCCATTTATCGAGAAAGTCTATAGGCTATCTTTTATCACGATAAAACTAATAGGAGCGAAGAAATAGAGGAAAATGTGGAAAAAATGGAGGAAATTATTTTAAACTACTGAAGCAATTTTTATGTTATTTGGCACACATGAAGAATAGACCACGTGGAAGGACATAGGTTTCTTTTTTTGCGGAAAAATGTACGGATTCCGTGACATTCCTAAATTACGCGGGCGAAGCCGCGCGGAACATCTAGTGTATTATATTTGGTCGAGTATACATTTAGATCAAAATTATTCTTTACAATAACAGAAGGAAAGAAACGACACAAACAAAGAAACAACAAAAAAACAAAGTATATAGTTTGGTAGTTATAACTTATAACTAAATTTAATAGGAGTTAGTAAAAATGAATTGAAACAGAGTGTGGCTAGGTAGTTATAGTTATAGTAGGCGTAGTATGCAATCTTTTCGCTCTACTTCCTAATAAAACAAGAGGGCAGATTAGTCTTTAACTTTAGCTTGTAATCTAGATTTAGGGTGGGTTTCACCAACTTACTTTAACTATAACTACAGAGCAAAATGTCAAATCTCTGGTTAAGGACGCCATATTTAACTTTAACTATAACAGCTCATACCTACTTAAATCGACATTTTCTCGTGAAAATTTACTGTGAAAATGTACTGATAATTAATTTTTTTATAATCTCAATCCTGTTACCTGTAGCTTTAATAAAGAAATAAACGAAACAGACATCTGTCAATTTCTGTGGTTGAAGTTAAGGTTAAAGTTAAAGTTAAAGCTAAATTTAGCCTTAACTATAACCATAACTTTAACCTTAACTTTAACTTTAACCACGCCTCTGGTGCAACCCACCCTTAGAAACTGAAGTCGGGGTAGGTATCGTAGTACTTAATTTGTTTCCTACGCCTAGTACTTAACTATCAATCTAAGATTATGGTTAAAGGTACAATCTAGGAAATTTATTTATGGGCAGATGGCAGACCTACATTATTTGGTCGGATTTATGTGTACTCAATACCTATTATTCGTTAGATATACTCGACTCTGTAGATTAATTATATTAGTGTTCTTAATTTAATTTTTACCAAAAATAAACCGTTACAAAACGTCCTATACCGCAATAGCAATTAATATGCAAATTGTTATAGGTCAATAAATCTATCACCATTTTTACAAAATTCTACGTAATGTACACCGATTATGTAAATAGCTTACATCATACAATATGACCTTCTATAGCATCGATGCATAAATTATATGATTCCATAATTTCATATTTATATAATAATATATATATCCTGCTACCTTCGTAATATTATATGCGCTGAAATTAGTTTATCACGTGGTCGTGGAAATTGTTTTTTTTTTCGGGATAAAAACTAGCATTATCAGGATTCAGGACACCAATCAAAATTGATTTACTACTTTTATCTTGAACTACACACAGACAGACTTTTATATAAGTATGGATTTGAACGGTGGTTTACGAAAGGGAAAGTAATTATCCTATATCCTTACCTTGGTTCGCAATGTTTTGACAGGAGGCACGTCAGTAAACAACACTTGTTTCTGCGAGAACTTGCGAAAAAAACACACTGTCAGTTCTTTTTTTAAATTTTCACTGAACGTCACTGGCGCGTTTTCGTGTTCGGTTTTCGAAATTTAAAAAATGCGCGCGCGCGGCTTTCGCGTTCGGAGTCTCGCGCTACACTGAGGAGGGCCAGCAGCCATTTTCTTTGGTGGGAGGCATCTATGTACGTTTAATGACATTGTTAAGGAAAATTATGTACTTGGTAGTCTTTTAAAACCGAAAACGTAGTTTGTAGATAGATGTATAATTATGATTGGAAAGGATGTTGTTAATACTATTATTTGTTGCTAATATCAGATATTTTTTATGTTCGTAGAGTTAATACTGCTATGTACAGTTATAAATACCACAGAAATAAATACTAATAAGGGGTTGAATTTCAATTCAGATATTTGAAAAACCTCGATATTTCATTTAAAACTGACAAAAAAAATATTGTTTAATAACAATATTTTTTTTTGTCAGTTTAATATCTATATTTAAAATAAAAATGAATCCATTTATTCCTTGGTCACGCGTCACGACTCACGACATCACGCGTCAACGGCTGGACCGATTTTGCTGAAATTTGGTATGGAGATACTTTGAGTCCCGAAAAAGAACATAATATAACATTTTATCCCGGAAAAATGTACGATTACTGCACAATATACTTTTATGATTTGCGCGTAAACTATTCAATCGATTTAGATGAATTTTGGTACGGAGATACTTTGAGTCTCGGGAAAGGACAAGGGATACTTTTTGTCCCGGTAGAATGTGCGGTTCCAACGCAATATTACTTAATTGTGAACTATTCAATCGATGTATGGGAACAACATAGGAACAACTATAAACTACAGTCCACGTGAATGAAGTCACGGGAAACAGCTGCTAGTGTTTATACATATACATATATATAAAAAGCAGTGACATAAGAATGATAAAAAGTCCATAAGTCTGTGCTGGAAAATTCAACGGACATCCTGACGCGTTGCGTTTACCTGTTTTTCGAGATTTTCCAGGTTTTTTATTATTTTTTTTTTATTTTTAACCGACTTCCAAAAAGGAGGAGGTTATATGTTCGTCTGTTTATATATATATTTTTTTGTATGTTCAACCATAACTTCGCCGTTTATGGACCGATTTTCATGATTCTTTTGTTGTTGTACAGGGTTAAATCCGAGGTTGGTACCATGTTCACAAAAGTGGTGATCTGATGATGGGATCCATGAGGAATCGAGGGGACTCCTTGAAATTTATATGGGAACATATGGTGATTTTGATTTTTTTAAGTATTTCAGGCATATACTACCAAAAAGTAAGATTTTGCACCAGGATGTACCCTGGTTCTGAAGGTACTTAACAGAACTTTTGAATCCTTATAGATACAAGTTTGAGGATTTTGGCCTTATTTAAACTGCTCCAAGCAAAAGCCACATTATTTCTGCTGAACATAGGCTAAATATTATTTTGGAAAAAAATAGGGTTTCGTAAGATATTTGGGTTTTTCGGACGCCAGGTGAAAAAATCAACCAGAAAAGTTACTTATTTTGCGTACGCTGCCGAAACTATAAAAGATAGAACCATAAATGTTCTAAGTAATTATAGATCTTATAAATATCTACAAAAAAGTCCGCGACACACTGTACTTATCTATGTCGAGTGAGGCACAATAACCATTTTTTTATTTAAAAATCTCGAATTTTTTTGGACTACATTTAAACGCGGTTATTTTACTCATGCTATTAATCCTTATCAAAATAAATTATTTCATCACTAATTACAGCTTATGTAGATAAAATTTGGTCTTTGAATTTTTTTTTTATCTATTTTTTATGGGGGTTTTTGTCATAGACATGTCAACCCCATCGTATCCGCCTTAACGAAATTCACTCATCAACTTCCAGCAATAAATTGTAAATAGCCAAAGCTGCATTAGACCTAGGCATGTGCAAACAACTCAGGATCCATCCCACATCTAAAAGATTTGTATTAAATTGATTGATAAGTAAATTTCTTTTACTTCTATTCTTGACACATTCCATCAAAACATGCCAGACATCATCTATTTTATAACAATTTTCACAGATAGCTGAATCTTCTATCTTCATTAAAAATGCAAATGACTTTGATAGAATGTGTCCTGAACGGATTCTTAAGGCTGTTTTTAACAATTTTCTACTGATGTTACTATCTGCAAACCTAGGGATATGAAGAGGCTCACATTGGATTGTTTTATACCATATTCTGAATGACGAAGAAGACGAATGACGAAGTTCGGTTCAAGCTGCCGAAGTTCGGTTAAATCGAATGTATAACGAATTTCGGCCCACGCCCCACCCCTACTTTTTTCACAATATACATTATCGGACTTAATGCCATATATTATGGCATTTTCCACAACTCAACTATTTTCTGTTTGAAATAAGTTGCAAATAGTTTTGAAACTGTGGAAAAGTGGAATTTTCGTGATAAAATTAAGAAAAGCGTAAGGCGGAAACCCTGACCTTTTTTGCATTTTTCTTACAAAACAAGATAAATTGAATTTGTAGGAGGTTTGTGAATTGAAGACACGAGTGAAAGAAGTGGGTAACCAACGTTTTACAACATTTATATGCAAACTCCTTTTTCCCTTACAATTTGAACAAACCTCGTAACTTACCTTCTCCATCGTCTAGACTCTAGATATTATTAAGTACTTACCTTTATTAAAATTATTTAAAGTGCACGTAATTTGTGGACGCCCCCTAATTGAGGCAGTGGAGTGCAGGTGTGTAGTGCAAGTAGTGTCCAATTCTTGTTTAGTGACTCTGTTTAGTAAATTCCGTTTATCGGGGAAATGCATGACGCTGCGCTGGGGCGCTTCTCATTGAAACATAATAATTAAATTAACCCATCAAGCCCTATAAGGACACCGATGACCGCGACAACAATAGAATAACAATAGATTTCCAAGAATCTGCGTGCGAATAATAACCACATATACACATCATAAAGTATTATCACTTTGTTTTGTTCACTTACTATAATTTATAACAGTGGCGTGCTATAATAATATTATCCATCCAAATTTTTTAATACCTACATAATATTTTCTCATTTTGTACAGGTAACGCCATCTAGTAATATAAAGTGGAAAACATCAGTATAATGTAAAAAGTTTAGCCTTCCCCATCTAGATGGCGTTTTTAAGTGTTTTCAAACCAAGCGGCATTTTACGACCTCGAATTAATTTTGTGAAAGTTTCACTTTTGTAGACCAGAGATTTAGAGCTTGACTTTTTATTGAGAGGTCACAGGTTCGATTTTCACATTGGGCGAATAAAAATTATGTTCCAAGTTTAGTTAAGTATGGTTTCTCAGGCTGATACCTGTGACTTGATTGTCGGTAAGAATCGGATGGACATAATATAAAAGTAGATTCTATGCTAGATGGCGGTGGATGGTGAGGTAGGTGTTGGTCCTCCCGCCTCCGTCTAAACTCTAAGTGGATTGCGAATCTAAATGGAAAATAGAATGCTTATATTTTCTGCGCACATACCAGCGCCGAATTTATATTTTTTATAAGAGTAGGCCACCCCATGTTACATATTGGGGCATGTACGTAATCTGTAGTGCCTCTATGAACGCTGCCGCCCCCTAGGCCGTGGCCTATTACAGCCTATTTATAAATCCGGGGCTGGCACATACATAATCACTATTATCTTCTGCATAAATGCGGGCCAGTTATGTTTCATGAAACCGGCCAATGGCCACTACACCATGTTCTGTGATAGCCACTATCACTGAAACCGGTGTTAATACTTGTTTACCTCAGTCGTAAAATTATAATGCAAGATCGCTACTTCCATACTTTGCTATGTATAAAGCTCTAGGCATTATTTTTGTAGCAGTACCTACAAAGTACCTACACGTTCGTTCGTCGATTGAAACAAAGAAAACACGCTCCGAAAGGAGCGCCCGCCGTCTTTGTATACGTTCGTCATGGAAGATTGAAACACAGAAGAAAATCGTTCTGCAAAGAACGTACGTTCGAAATGACGAGAGAAACCGTCCGTGTATATTATATACAAAAAAATATCATAATAATTATGATATTTTTTTGTATATAAGCAGCACAAATCTCTCAATAAAGCACTTCAGTTCACCACAGTAAATCGAGTTTTACTCTTTACTCCTCCGACCTCTAGTGAACTCTTAGAGAGACCAACCGGTCCTCTAAATTTTTAAATAAAAACTAAAATAATAAATATCAACAACACTAAAAGAAATAAGATAATGAATTTTAATGAAAATGTTTAATGAATTGCAGTTAGTATATTATAAGTAATAAGTAGTTGTTTCACGTTTAATTCCTTATTTTTGTTTAAACGCATTTGTAGTAATAAAATTAAACAAGCGTAAAAAAGGAAAAGCAACACAACGCGTTGAACTTTTTTTGATAGCCAGACTTTATATTTTAGTTTTTGACGATAGATGGCGTTTTCACTAGTACAATAATATATATTTTTTATTAATTAGCTCTTTGAGCTATTATAATGATATATATATATCTCAGTAAACGCTTGGCAATCATTTCTTGATAAATTAAAATAGTACAACTTTTTCAAAATTATATGTTTCTTTCTTTTTCTTTCACAATTTATATAACAATCTAATAAGTAATAACACATAATATTATATCTAGATCAAAGGAAAAAAAAATAACACAATAAAAGTAGATTCTAGAGAATAGTCTTTAGACTCTAGAGACTATTCTCTAGAGCACATGGTTTCCAACGTACCAGTGGTCCGTGGACCATCAGTGGTCCGCAGGACCCAATATATGGTCCGCGAATGATTTTAAATATATCTTTGAGTACCAATATTAGTCCTAGAATAGCCGACCTCTTCAAGATGATGAAAGCTCTGAAATCACATTAATTTTAAAATTCCAAACTTAATTACATATTTACTTATGTAATTTCCTATTGTGTTTCTAGTTGCTTCATACTCGTAGTGGTCCCTGTAAACAAGAAAAATATAAAAGTGTTCCCTGACCAAGAAAGGGTTAGGAACTCCTGCTCTAGAGTTTAGAGTCTAGTTTTATTTTGTTATTATTTTTTTTCTAAACACCTATTTTTCCTTCGCGCATAAATTAATAAATTGGAAACCGGTTAATTTTTAACATTAAAATCTGTCCTATCGCCTTTTTCGCTACAAACATCTTCGTACTACGCTACGTACCAAATATTATAAGATTTAAAACTTAAAATATAATTCGGAAAAGACACATTAATATGCTATAAATAAACATATTTAATATTTATAGTCTTTTTAAATTTATTTAAGCCGATTGCCTTGATCGAGTTAAGCTTCCGCGAGTGTTTTTCGATAACAAGGAATTGAGGGAAACAAAATGAATATTAACGGACGCATTCAATTTAATGAAGAGTTTGACAGATAATGTATAAGGCTTATGTCAAAATTTTCATTTAATAACATTAAGGCGGGATTATAGGCCACTGACATTTTAGAATTTGAGACAAACTAGCTCAATAGATGGCGCTCGAAAGGTACATATTTATATATCAAGCCGTCGTCAATTTTAATATTTTCAGAAATAATGTGATCACGTGGTAATCTCGACATACAGAGTAATGATTAACAGAGAGGCCATGTTCACAACCTAATAAATTGAATATGTAATTAATTTTGTATTATAATAAAATTCTGTAATAATTTAATATGTTTGTTCTGTACTCACGAATATAAAAAAAGTATTTCCTCATAATAATACATGATATAATTGATTATACAATGTTTAACAAAATAAAGTATTACTCATATTAAGGGACACATACAATTACATGCCCCAAAGTATTAAACCGAAGTACATAGATTTAAAATTCTGTAAAGTAGATTCAAAAGTGCAATAATAATTCATCATCGTCAGATTGCTCACTGCTGGTAGATATGGATGTTATTTTATGACCTCAATGAGAAGGGTTCAAATATTTTTTGTTGTTGGTGGTTATTTGCAATACCTTACCTAACGGTACCAACATTTTCAGATCTCTGTCTGCAATGATAGGGTATTCTGTAGCTGTTTTTCTCCAAAACGTACTGAGTTTATAATTTTTTTCTGCCAATTCATCTATTTTAGGTATCACCTCTGTTACCACTTTAGAATAGCTATTTTACCCCCGCGGGGGTAATTACCCACAGGTTGGGAACCACTGATGTAGACCCATGACGATCAGTTGTACCTGACGCTGCAGCATCACCTGGAATCTATATTTATATATAACAACCTCCACAAGTTCAAAAACGATAATTCTACTTTCAATAGAGGTAGTTTAGTACAAGTTTTTAATGAATAGTAGATTATACTCATTATAGTTATGCAGATCATATTCATATTTTCTTTGTCGTTTTTAGGAATCTGTTCCAAAAAGAGACCCTTGGTCCGGGAAGTCTTAGCTTTGCTGTCTATCCGTCTGTCTGTCTCCAGGCTGTATATCAAGTAACGCGGTAGCTAGAGAGCTGAAACTTTCTGAAATTATATTGTATTTTTGTTGTCACCATAACAACAAATAGAAACAAAATTTTAAGAATTCAGAATCATTATATTTAAACTTTAATAATAATCTATACTAAAATTAGAATAGTCTGTCTGTCACCTTTTCATCCTTAAACCACTGAACCATTTTTAATAAAATTTGGTGAAGAAAGGACCGAAGATACTTTTTATCCTGAAAAAAATTACGATTCCCACTCGATGAACAATTTTTTGAAGAATTTCCAACGAGATAGCGGCCATCAACTAGTTCATAACAAAATTAATAATAATAAATGATCGAAGTAGGATCTCATACAAAAACAATTTTTTGGCCTTTTTTTGCTCTATAGGTACCCTTACTACGGATAACGGAACCCTTCGCGAGCGAGTCCGACTCGCACTTGGCCAATTTTATTCCTATATTTAATTAAAAGCATAAAAGTGGCTCTAATGTTAACAATTGTTTAGGCTAATTGTAAGCTATTAAAAAGCCAACATATAACGCTACCAACTATTTTACACGAACTGCCGCAATCACATTGATATTAATTAATGATGAAAACTACAATGTGGGATGTTTGGCGCTATATAGCCGTAGGGTCTATCTTGTCAATTATTGTGTCAAACAGCTTTCATATGTCATGAAATAGCTTCCACATGTCACGATATAGCTGTCATAATAGACATAATAATAATATGACAGTTATATAGCAGACAGGCATGACTGACACGATATTTGACACGAAAGACCCTACGGCTATATAGCATCAAACATCCCTCATTTAATAAAGAATTTGAAAGAATTGCACCAGATTGTCGTGAGCAAAAAAATAATAATTGCATAAAATATAATTTCTTTGCTTTTAAGTGTCGTCGTGGTTTTTATTCACAGCTAGCGACCCGCCCCGGCGTCGCACGGGTATGAAATATAATATAGCCACTGAAAAAATGATTAAAATCGATAGCCTATGATCCTTCACGTGGTCTACTTCTTATCTGTGCCAAATAACATAAAAATTGCTCCAGTAGTTCGCGAGATAAGCCCTTCCAAATAATTTCCCCCGTTGTTTCCCACATTCTCCTATTAGTCTTAGCGTGATAAAATATAGCCTATTGCCTTGCTCAATAAATGGGCTATCTAACACTGAAATATTTTTTCAAATCAGATCAGTAGTTCCTGAGATTAGAGCGTTCAAATTAGCCTTTTCAAATAATTTTCCCCGTTTTTTACACATTTTCCTCTATTTCTTCGCTCCTGCTAGTCTTAGCGTGATAAAATATAGCCTATAACCTTCCTCGATAAATGGGCCATCTAATGCTGAAAGAATCATCAAAATCCGTTGCGTAGTTTTAAAGATTAAAGGGAACAAAGGGACATGAGGGGAAAAAAAAGCGACTTTGTTTTATAATAAGTATAAAAGTATTATATTTTTGATAAAATCAAATAAGGTTTAAGGGTATTTACTTTCGATCAACATTATTTTTTTTGTGTAAAGAATGGATATAATGTTCGATAAAATTATAGTTTAACATAATATCATATCATACTAAAATCATGGTGTCACTATGAATATGGATCTATCCGCTTGATAATATTATTTTTAACGATTTCTTGTGCAGATTTACGATTTTACTCCAGTGCTAAGATGTTATATCTTTCCATTGCTATGGATTGGACATGTTCAATAAAATTCTTTTTTAATATAAGTACTTATTATCATTTTACAATGTTTTGAGACATCCGTTTAAATGTCTGTCTCTTTGTTGAGGCACTCTGTACATTATTATCCGACTTAGCTGTAATATTTGTATTTATGACTTTCAAACCTACCAAAAACGTATAAATGATCGTTTGGCGAATGTAAATTATTAAATATATATCAATAAGATAGCTAATAAGGTAGTCTCTCACCAAATAATTAGGTTACAAAACAATATTGTAATATTTGTAAATCAAACATATTGCCTATGTTCCGAAATAAAACCCAGTTTACTGACCAGTGATCAAGACGTCATCTTACGACACTGTATTGTACTGGTATTCCACTAGCAAGACAAGTGTGACGTATTATAATCACATCACAACAAACACAATATATTCGACAATACACTGGCAAATATTTCGAAACGAATCAACGGTATGGGACCACGGCGATTCTAGGCATATACTGAGCCTGGCCAGTATACTGGGATATATTTGTGAACATACTCTAGGTTTTCTATAATAGATAATCAGTCTCTGAAAGACAGATTTGACTGATGTCATTCAATTATTATTATCCATCAAAACGCCTGTGGAATTGTTGTGGCAAATATTATAAGCAAATTGCTATTGCAAATCAAGAAATCGTTCGAATTTGTGATCAGAACGATTTATTTTTATTACTGTTACTATTTATCAAAAACTAAGCTGACCCTAACCTTCAAAATCATAATTGAAACATTTTTGTGTAAAAATATTTTTTCCTACATTTACTTTCACTGAATTCTAGACGAAATAAAATTTTGAAAGTATCATTCTTTATTACTCTTTTTTTAATGGTAAATGGATTTAAATCGAAATTCTAAGCTGACTGGGACCTTGGCAAGGAACGTAACAAACCTACAATAAATGTTTAAATGCTCATAATTACTTCTGGTCAAAGTTCTAGTGAAAATAAAAACTTGAAATTTCAGTAATCCTCGTTGTATGCTGCCTTAAAGTATAATTTACACAAAGCCAGTACTGGCTGCCAATAAGACTGGCAGCCAGTATTGGCTTGGTATATGCCGCGTGTGAACAGTTTTTCAAGCCAGGCCAAACTGTTCACACGCGGCATATACCAAGCCAATACTGGCTGCCAGTCTTATTGGCAGCCAGTACTGGCTCTGTGTAAATTATACTACTATAGTCGCCGAGTGCGACATTGTTTTTTTATAAATTTAGGGGGCAAACGAGCAAACAGGTCACCTGGTGGAAAGCAATTACCATCGCCCATGGACACTCGCAACATCAGAAGAGTTGCAGGTGCGTTGCCGGTCTTTAAAGTCTAGTGGATGGACGATTGTTTGGAGAACTTTTTAGCATCCCGCACGCAAAGGGCGAAAACGGGACCTTATTACTAAGATTTCGCTGTACGTCCGTCTGTCCGTCCGCCTGTCACCACGCTACATGTCCCTGTTACCGCTATTCTTATTACATTTATATTATGCTTAATCCTTCGATCGCGGATTCTTGGAAATCTTATGTTATTCTATTGTTATCGCGGTCACCGGTGCTCTTATGGGGCTAGAAGGATTAATGTAAGCTTAATACAAATGTAATCAGGCGCAGGTAGACCGGAATGTGTGTGGGAATAGACCTGTGCAGTTTTTTGGACCTGCGCAGGCGACCAGCGGGCCGATTCTGTATCGTACATTTGTGAGTTAATAACTGAGTTAGTAACGAAACCGAGGAGTGAGCAACGGAAAGTGCCACTTTTTGTATTCACTTGCATACAAAAGTGAGACTTTCGGTTGCTCACTCCTCCGTTTCGTTACTAACTCAGTTATTAACTCACAAATGTACGATACAGAATCGGCCCGCTGGTCGCCTGCGCAGGTCCAAAAAACTGCACAGGTCTATTCCCACACACATTCCGGTCTACCTGCGCAGGCATACCTGCATCGGTTTGGGCGTCAAGAGGTAACAGACTGACACACTATCGTATTTACAGTATTATAAATTTAATAACATAACATTAAGGATAAATAATATAGAAGTTATTATAAGAAACTCAAATAGCTTTGTCCACACTGTGCCTCTTTTTGTTCATCAAGGGCATGCGTTATAGCGCAGTCAACAGCGCGCGTGAAGCATGCCAGCGACGCATGCGCTCTGACCGTATTCAAAACTTTCGCTTTGTTCTTTTTTTTGGAATTTCTTATGACATTTTACTGGGTGCGGTAATATGTGCGGCTTATTTGGTCATAAGAAATTCCAAAAAAAAAAAAAAAGAATATAGCGAAAGTTTTGGGTACGGTCAGAGCGCATGCGTCGCTGGCATGCCTCACGCGCGCTGTTGACTGCGCTATCACGCATGCCCTTGATGAACAAAAAAAGGCACAGTGTGGACATAGCTCCTGAGATATAAATGCTTAATGCATTGCATACATCCTTATTGTTATTACTGCATCAATTCCGTGATTTCTTTTTTTTTTTGTTCATTCACAAAAAATATGATAAATGTGCAATAATATGAAACGTATAAGACATTTAACATTTTAAATATTAATTTAGATTGATTTACATGTAAATAACAATTATACCACATTGATGTGCCATTGCAATAATTGAAAAAAAACATTTATTAATTTCCAAAGCAAAGGCTGCGCTAAGTTCCTGACTTTGGAATCTCATATTTTTTGTAAAACTTTTATGTATTGGAAGTACATGATAGCTGTGTTCTGTGATAAAAGAAAAATGAATAATTAGTTGTAACGTATACCCTAATACACACCGAGCAGAGTAGCAACGCTATATTCCGTTGGTTTTGAGCCAATTGAGCAGACCCATTCGTGTCGAAACATTGTTTAAAATTTATCCTCAGTTTCGCAGCTGTAATTATTATAATTATTATAATCATTGAACTTGAACGGTGGTTATAATTTAAGGTCAGACGATTATCTTTAGACCAGTTCTCATAAGAATATAATATCATTGTATAATACGTGTTATAAAATATAGTTTCGGTTATGTTTTTTGTTTACTTGTTAAAATATCTCTTTTTGTCACTGTTATATAAAAGTTTTTTAGTTAAAATGATTCACTTCTTAATACTATTTACTAATATTTAGTACATGTAGGAGAATCTTTATAAAAATTAGCTTACGTACAGTATACTGCCTCCACTGCCTCCAGAGTGCAACAAAACAAAGTTTATAATGTTTTAAGGTGTGTATAAGTCCCTCGTTCCCATTTTTGACCATAATTCCCAAAGTATGCACAATCCTGAATCCACTAGTGACTAGGACAAACTTAGTTCCTTTGCTCTTGCACCTCGAACGTGGGAATCGCAGATACAATAGATATTCAATTGTTATGCGGCACCGGGGTGCCGTTTGGGAGTTGATGGGTTAAGAGTAAAGGACTGACCGACACTGGCCGGAGATCCTGGTGCATCATTTTACTTGTCCATTCTAAGCACCACTATCTTTATCACCTCTTGAACAACCTGCATTGCCCTTACTAAACTAAAATCTTTACTAAAATAAAACTCAAAGGTGACTGACTGACATGGTGATCTATCAACGCACAGCCCAAACTACTGGACGGATCGGGCTGAAATTTTGCATGCATGTAGATGTTATGACGTAGGCATCCGCTAAGAAAGGATTTTGATAAATTCCAACCCCAAGGGGTTAAAATAGGGCATGAAAGTTTGTATATAATAATACTTCTTTTAACGCGAGCAATGCCGCGTGCATAAGCTTGTCTTTACTAAAATTCTAACTCGGGAATCAAACTAACGACCTCCGCAATCTGCTTCTAGCCACACCTAACAAACGTGCAGACATAACAAGCCAATTAAGCTCTATCCTGTCATCATCTCTATAATTGTCTTTGTTGTAGTGCATTCAAAATTGACCTTTAAAACTAAGTCATTACCAAGTCGAGTTTTTTTGATAATACCGTTGCTTATACGTTACAAACTTCCAAATTAGTCAGTTTAGGGGTCATGGACCTTTGTTTTAACTAAACTTTACGCAGTAAAAACAAACTAACACTTTCACATTTATAATATTAGTATGAAGAAGTATGGATTTAGTTGTTTAACCCATCAAGCCCCGTAAGGGCACCGGCGACAACAATAGAATACAATAGCATTTCCAAGAATCCGCGATCGAAGGAATTATATAAAGTTTTGTGCCTCGTCAAAGGGTTTTGACCATATTTTATAGAACAATGATTTTTCTATAGAGTAAAGTTGCTTAACCCAGCAATCCCCAAGCGGCTAGCACTCTCTAACTCTCTAGCTATTGCCGTTCTTGAGATACAGCCTGAAGACAGACAGACAGACAGACGGACAGGCAACGAAGTCTTAGCAGTAGGGTCCCATTATTACCCTTTGGGTACGGCGGGGCTAGCCAAGTGGCAAGCGATTATCGTAAACGCTAACGCTACAAAATATATGGGATTTGTCATTAGTATTCGCTAGCGAAGCGATGGCTTTTGTCAAATCGCATACATTTTGTAGCGCTAGCGTTAGCTTTTCGTATAATCGCTTGCCACTTGTCTAGAGCCGCGGAACCCTAAAAATGAGCGAATAGACAGAATTAAACAAAGGGTACATATAAAAATAAATTTTAATAAAATGTCTATAAGTAACGAGTATTTAAATTACTACTTTACTATGTAGATATTATGGTGTAATGTTTTGAATATGTATAAAAACTTCTGACCTTACCAAAGGTAATTTGACATGACAGCCTTGAGATAAGTTAACTAGAATTTGACTAGTGATGTCCTTTAAACATCTAGATCTACGGTCAACAATGTATGACTGTTTTCCGTTTATTTACCTGGCCTTAAACAAAAAACAGAAAAGTTTGTGTTTTTTTTTGGCAGGAGTCGAAAAACTTAGTGCTTTGATTGGCTTACGTCAAAAGTCTTAAGCAACTATAGGCCTATTATAATCTGATGGCAAAAAGTGAGAAAGAAAATATTGACTCTAGCAATACCGGGGTAATTGGAATAAAACATTTTGATCCTTTTTTTCCTTATAGCGGCTGATTCTATGTGATAAACATGCAAATATATAAATTTATCCAATGATCAAGGATATTTTTTGAAATTAGATGGTAGACCTATAACAACAAAACCTTAGAAACTGGGAACAACTCAGAAGAATATTTGGAAGCGTGGCCAAAATCAGAACTGCAAGCCGCCAAACTCTCTCGTCTCCACAGCTGTTTCAACCAAGTGTCGTTATACAGGTTGTAACAAAACTAAGTGATATTACTTTAGGGCGTGTACGTGTTCGCGCCCTCGTAGCGTAGCCCTCCCCAGACTGCCGGGGATGTGTAAAGGCGTTCCCCAACGCAAAAAAAAAGGGTGTGTACGTGTTCCTTGTAAAGAGTTCACTGCGACAGTAGCAGCGCTGAAAGACCAATTTTTTTTTACTTTTGTATGGGCAAGCACCCCAGCATCACGAGTTTCCCCATACAAAAATGAAAAAAATTTTTGGTCTTTCAGCGCTGCTACTTTCACAGTGAACTCTCTACAAGGAACACATACACACCCTAAAGTATTATTACTTAGTTTTGTTAAACCTTGTTTAATCAAAAAATAATTGTCACTATTGTCAGTGTTTTGTTTTTTTTATAACATAAGGGGGCAAATGAGCAACCTGCGGGGCTAAAATGGTCGCATTGCAATTCCTATCAATCAATTCACAAAATGAATTGTCAAAACTGTCAAAGTCACGAATGTCAAATTAGTACGAATTTAGACCAATTGAATTGGTCAAACTCACGAATGTCAAATTAGTACGAATTTAGACCAATTGGATTGGTCTTAATTTGACATTCGTGAGTTTGACAGTTTTGACAATTCATTTTGTGAATTGATTGAGAGGAATTGCTATGCGACTATTTTAGCCCCGCTGTTTACTTAATGGAAAGCAACTACCGTCGCCCACGGCCCATGGACACTCGCAACATTAGAAGAGCTGAAGGTGCGTTGCCGGCCTTTTAAGAGGGAATACGCTCACTTCTTGAAGGTTTGCAGGTCGTATTGGTCCGGAAATACTGCTGGTGACAGTTCATTCCAGAGTTTTACAGTGCGCGGGAGAAAGTTACGTGAAAAACGCACGGTGGAAGACTAGCTGCCACTCATCAAGGTGATGGGATGGTATATTTTTTTAATGGAACGATGGCAAAAAGTTGCAGGTGGTATGATTCCGAAAACTCCCCGTGATACAACCGATAGAGGGTGCAGAGATAATAAAAATTTCTGCTCTACATGCTCCGTTTCAAGTTTCTATTTATATGTATAAGAACATACTAAGCTAAGTTGCACTGTAGGAAGCTATAATATGCTACCAATTTAAATTATTTTTGTAAAGTCCATACTTCCATACTATCCATATCCATACTTCCATACTAATATTATAAATGCGAAAGTCTGTCTGTCTGTCTGTCTGTCATGTAACCTCTTCGCGGCCAAACCGCTGAACCTATTTTGCTGAAACTTGGTATGGGGATACTTTGAGTCCCGGAAAAGGACATAGGCTACTTTTATCCTGGAAAAATGTACGGTTCCCACGCGATAAACTAGTTTTGGTGCAACATTTGAAAAATTCCTAAATATTTAGACGGTAATAAAAAACTTATGCATACAAGTCGGGGTCGAATTGTAAGGACAATAAAGAAAATATTATGTTAAGTTCGACCGTGACTACATGTAATTATTAAAATTATTGTAAAATATTAAAATCTCTATAAGGAATTTCAAGACTATATTTTAGTTTTGAAGTTGTTTGATGTCTATTTTCGCGCTAAGTTAAATGTGAATCATCAGCGCCAACCAGTGACGTATAGGCCGCATTCATATTCACCAATGAATCCTTCGATCGGGAATTCTTGGAAATTCTATTGTTGTCGCGATCACCGGTGTTCTTATGGGGCTTGTAGGATTAAAGTTATTTCATCTTTATTTTGTCACTTTTGACATTCCACTGTTGGCTGACAGCAAATGAATCATGTCTGTCTGATACCTCTTCACGCCCAAACCGCTGAAATTTAGTATGGAGATACTTTGAATCCCGGAAAAGGAAATACGATACTTTTTGTCCCTAAAAATGTATGGTTTCCGCGCGATAAACGAATTTTAGCGGAGTTGCGGTCGTCATCTAGGTATAATCTACAGCTAGAATATGACAAACTTCGTGCGCGTTGAAGTCTTTTGTTCCTATCACTTAAAAATGGTTAAATTAAATTAATGGTGGAATAGGAGGGTTGAATTTTAAAAACCTTGATACATTGATAAAGAATGAATGGCCTAATTAGAATCAGAATCAAGGATAAATTGAGCTTGTCAGTTATTAAAAAATTTGGTACTGAAAGACTGAACTGTATCTCAAAAAAGAGCAGTTTCTTTATTAGTTACGTCATAATTGATGATAAAATAAAATAAATATGCTATTATCATAAAAATGTTATTTAAATTTAGCAAAGTAACATAACATGCACTTTCTATTATTAAGACACAATGCACAAAGAAAAAAAACATCTTAAAATTAAGTCGTGGTATTTATTAGCCTTGATCGTGAACTTGAATATTAATAAATTATACAAATTTAAATCGACTTAATTACTGGGAATGGATGGACGAGAAATAAGAATGTTTATTATAAAGCCGGGCGCGAAAATGCACGGTTGTGTTTGCAAAATGTTGTTTATTTTTTTATTTTTCTCGTCAGCATTGGCAGTGGAAGTCTCGAAGAGTTTTGAAGGCTACCCGGCTGGATATTTGGCGGATTGTGAGTTTTGAATTTGGAATAATTAGTTTTTAAAATATAAAAACTGGAATAGCGGGAAACTGATTACTGTTTATTTTTTTTTATATAACGTAGCTCATAGTTTTGTCTCGAAGAGTTTTGAAGGTTATCCGGCTGGATATTTAGCCGATTGTGAGTTTTGAATTTGGAACAATTTGTTTTTAAATATAAAAACCGGGATGGCGGGAAACTGGTGATTGTTTTTTTTATTTATCGATGTTTTAGGCATTGAAATAAAAAAGAACCGATATAGAAATGCATAAGAAATGCTTATTATGCATTTGAAGTGCCATAATTTTTAAGTGATTGACATTTCGGATGACAAATGACAATAATAAATAATTGTTTACTAAAATTTAATGAGAGATATAAATTAAATTAAGAGTTTTAAATAAAATTAAGGTGTGTATGACCATTGACCAATGACCATATGACAAAAACTGAACCCTGTTAAAACGAGGTTGATTTTTTGCCCGTCAGTTCAACTTTCGTCAGGATGTTATAATATTATGTTACCGTTAATTTGCGTTAAAGTTTGATAATCTGGCTATTAGCTTAGGATAGCTGGCACTAAGCTATTTTTTTCGTTGTCAAGAAGGGCCTACCCTTTCTCATCAGAGGGCAAAAAAAGCTCTGCTTCATTGCCAAGCTGCATTCCTAAAGCTCAGATACAAGAATACAACTTTCATAGCATCAAGAGGTAAAAAATATGTTTATTTTCCTTCTTTTTGTAGGCCTTAATATAAAACAGAACAAGTTTTGAAGTTCATTTACTATATCGCCAATAATATTATAAAGACCTTGTGATTATTATAAATTTATAATATTAAAAAAACTTAAGTGCGAGTTGGTGTCACGCGCAAAGGGGCCCGTACAAAATGGCTAAAAACTTATTTCTTTACTAATAAAGATACACTGTCTGCCTGTCCGTGCAAAACGGCTAAAAACTCGTTTTTTTAATGAAATAAGGGGGTAAACGAGCAAACGGGTCACCTGATGGAAAGCAACTTCCGTCGCCCATGGACACTCGCAGCATCAGAAGAGCTGCAGGTGCGTTGCAGCCTTTTAAGAGGGAATAGGGTAATAGGGGAGAGTAGGGATGGGAAGGGAAGGGAATAGGGGAGGGTATAGAAGTGAATATGGTAGGGGATTGGGCCTCCGGTAAACTCACTCACTCGGCGAAACACAGCGCAAGCGCTGTTTCACGCCGGTTTTCTGTGAGAATTATATTTATTGAGTATTTCTCCGGTCGAGCTGGCCCATTCGTGCCGAAGCATGGCTGTCCCACGTATAAATACTGAAATAATAATTTATTTACTAACAAAGATAATATTTCAATGCAGCTTATAACAATACAGGGTTCGCTGTCTTTGTCTGTCGTGTGACTTTGTAATATGCGTCTGTCTGACTGTCTATTACCTCTTCACACCAGAAACGCTAAACCGATTTTGCTGTTTGGTATCACTGACCTCCATTATACAAGTACGCTGGACCCTTTGAAATGACAGCTGTTTTTTGTGCCTATTTGAAGCGTAATCAGCGCCCAATGCGGGGGAAGAGAACTAAATCTGACGTAAACATGACGTTTAAAAGTCGCCATATTGGCGCTGATAGCAGTAGTGGGAGTACTTGAAACTAATATTAGTTTCTACCACCGTAGTCATTATAATATTCTCTTTGGTTTCTACAACCAATAGCGATTGAGCGGCCATTTGCAAGTTACGTCAGATTTAGTTCTCTTCCCCCGCATTGGGGGCGCTGATTCCGCTTCAAATAGGCACAAAAAACAGCTGGGTATGTTATGTCCAGCGTACTTATATAATGGAGGTCAGTGTTTGGCATGCAGATGCTTTGAGTCCCGGGAAAGGACATTGTTACCACGTGACAAACGAATTTTGGCGCAACGGAGTTGCGGACGTCATCTAGTATAATAGTTATAAATATATTTTGTATGGCGACAATTAATGTAGGCAGACCTTTTATAGCTATTCACTGCATAAATATTTTCGTTACTATAGGTCTACCAGAATCTCATGGCAAAAAGTGCGAAGATAAATTGACTCTAGCAATTTACCGGGGTAGTTGGAATAAAACATTTTGATCCTTTTTTCTCATTATAGCGGCTGATTCTGTGTGTGAAACATGCAAATCTGCTGTCAAAATTTGCCATCAGATTCTTGTAGACCTATATGTGGGATACTGTATGAAGTCAGGATATTATTATTATTTTGTTGTATTAACAATGGCAACGGAAAAAATATATTCAATATGACATTAATTGAGAGATAATATTACGCAAAGGCCGGAGCAGAGGGTGCTACTAGCACATATAGTAAACTAGCAGCTAACTAGCACATATTTGGTCGCCACGAATACTCATCCACAGAAGAAATTCGTGGCACCAACCCCAACTATGTTGTTCAATTTATGAGCAGTACGTCAGGGATGCAGCGACCTGCCTTAACATTAAAAAAATCCTGTTCAAGACGGATGGACACAACAAACAAAATCACAATATGCCAAACTATATTATATTATAGATAGCGTACGAAAATATTACTATATGTACTGTTTAATCCCCGTCGGTACGGAACCCTAACAAAATAGTAAAAGAATCTTTTTTTTTCCTTCATTATACGAGTAATATTATGATGAGTTTTCGTAATTTTATTTTTAACTGATTTTAAGAATTATAAATCAATTAACATTGAAACGTATAAAACACAAGGTCAGTAAAATTATGACGAATAATTATAGAATTATTAGGTATGGTAACGAGTAAGAACGACTTTGTTTTATTATTGCATTATTCAATAGTATCTTGAGACAATAAAATGCAAAATCCATACTAATATAATAATGCAAAAGTTTTAGTCCGTGTGTCACCTCTTCACTCTTATACGTGGGAGAGCCATGCTTCGGCACGAATGGGCCGGCTCGACCGGAGAAATACCACGTTCTCACAGAAAACCGGCGTGAAACAGCGCTTGCGCTGTGTTTCGCCGAGTGAGTGAGTTTATCGGAGGCCCAATCCCTTACCCTATTCCCTTCCCTACCCTCCCCTATTCCCTTCAATTCCCATCCCTACCCTCCCCTATTACCCTATTCCCTCTTAAAAGGCCGGCAACGCACCTGCAGCTCTTCTGATGCTGCGAGTGTCCATGGGCGACGGAAGTTGCTTTCCATCAGGTGACCCGTTTGCTCGTTTGCCCCCTTATTTCATAAAAAAAAAAACATTGAACCGATTTCGATGAAATTTGTACAAATTAAATGCTTTGAGCCCCGGTAAAGAACATCGCATTAGTACTATAGTTTTAATCCCGAAAATTTTTTGGATTCCTGCGCATTTAAACGAATCTAGCGTCAATGCAGTTGAAACATTTTGCATCAATTTCTTGTTAGGATGAAACAATTAATATTATGTGAGATAATTTCAAGAAATTACATTTTTCTGCTATGCCTCGGAGCAGATTTTCCAAATGCTGTTTTTTATTGCAATTTTGGAAAAAATTATGTTGTCAAAACAAAATTTTTATTTTGGCAATATCTTGTCTTCGCCAAAACGCTATAAAAGAATTACTAGACCATTTTGTTTTTATTTTATTCGCGCTAGATTTGGAGTTGCAACTTATTAATTATCCTGTTTGTCATGGACTATGTTTAGTATATCTGGTTCCGCGCTAGTAGAGGAAAAACAAACATGTTGAAAAATATCCTTGATTGCTGCATAAAAGTCTAACTGCTGAACTTAAATATTAATAATTTAAGGTCTATTCAGACCGCAACGCGATGCGAATTGACAGACTTGCATGACGTCTCACGCAACTGAAGTCTGTCAATTCAATACAAAGGGCCGGGACACAAAAACACGGCACGACGTCGTACGACGTCGTACGGCGCCGTACGGCGCCGTGTCGTGGGAATTCACGGCCAGAGCCGTAAATAGGGCGGTGCCACCGGTGCCCAGGCACAGGGCGTAGACTCTGGGGGGTGCAAGAATGGCAATACTATTATTTTTTCGGTTTGCTCCCGATAAGTTCCCGCTGCGCCCCTAGTGCTCGATTCCATCAATATCTACGTTACATCTACATGCCAGTAACATCAAAAACATCTATTAAATTAGACAAAACATTAAAAAAAGACTTTTTTCCTAAATATTAGCAATAAGACTTAAGTAATAATATTTTTATTTATTATTGTAATTGGTCTACTGCTCTTGGTACACTACCTATGATAATTAAAAAAAAACAAGGGCGCAGTTATGAAGCTCGCACAGGGCGCAAAAAATGTTATTTACGGCACTGTTCACGGCGCGCGTCGTAAAAAACGTAACGTAACGTAACGTAACGTAACGTCGTAAACCGCATTAAGATTTTGATACAAAAACGGAAAAATTATTAAAAAATATAGGTACAACTGAAACAAAAAAAATTTTTTTTCATTTAACCTATGCGTGTCTCTCTATGGATAGGTCTTTAAAAATATATCATTTTTTCTAACCTAAATAGTTTGCGAGAGAGACTCTTCCAAAGTGGTAAAATGTGTGTCCCCCCCCCCCTCTAACTTCTAAAGTAGCGGCATTTTAATTCTAAATAAAATATATGATATACATTACTATAATAACTACCAACGAAAATTGGTTTGAACGAGATCTAGCAAATAGCTTTTTTATACGTCATATAATATATAAATAAATCAAAAACCTTTTAATTTCATAGAAATAAACCTCATTGCTGCTGCGGAACCCTTCATGGGCGAGTCCAACTCGCACTTGGCCGGTTTTTTTTAACTAAGCCAACCCAAGGCCAAACCAATTTTATATAATTACTTATTCGCAAAACTCCCCAAAGATGGTAGAACTAATCAACATTTAGGATTATTATCCTTTTTATAATTGCTATTTTAGATGTCGGTATTTTAGTAATTAGTAAATTACCGACACCTAAAAAAGCAATTAGGCTTGAACTTTTAACACTATATTATTTCTAAACTCTATTTATCGAAAGATTATAAAATTTATTTAAAAATTATATGAAATTAAGTTTAACTACAACTTGGATTGGGTGTATAATTTTCTGTATTATAAAATAAAAGAATATTGAATGTTACTTTCTTAACACAATTTCAGCTATCGCGATAGTAATAATTTGATGAATATTTTGACATCCTAACGCTATTATATTTTTTGACAAAATCTGAACTAAATTAGAGCTAAGTAATCATTAAATGTAAGGCCTTATAACAACTCTTCATCGTCATCCAAGAATAAGAATGCGTTTATTTAACAGAAATACATAATCTGTGACAACTCTCTAGCTATTGCCGTTCTTGACGCCGCCGGTCTTACACTGGAGACAGACAGACGGACAGACAACGAAGTCTTAGCAATAGGGTCCCGTTATTACCCTTGGGGTACGGAACCCTAAAAATGAGCGAATGGACAGAATTAACCCATCAATCCCCAAGCGGCACCCGGCTGCCGCATAACAATTGAAAATCTATTGTTTCTACTATTCCCACGATCGAGGTAATTACTATACTTACATTATATCACCATTCTCATCCAAACTCTCTCAATTTCAGGTCCCGGCTCCACGAAACCAGCGACGATAACCAAGAAGTCCCTCCACAACCTCACCATCCTCGTCATAACCTCCAACAGCAGCATGACCCATCGGAAGTACAACTATTACCAAATGGACAAACTGGCGAAAGACCCTCACCTGGACTGGTCGAAGAAAACGCTGATGTTCGTTGGAGGTTTCATGAGTAGCCCCTTCTTCCCGTATTCATCCAACATGGGAAGTGCTTATAAGAAGTTGGGGTATAATGTGCTGATGCTGGATACCTTGGAGTACACCACCATGGAGTATCCTCTGTAAGTAGCTTAGTATATTTTAATGAAGAGATTTTTTTTATATTTTGATGCCTATGTTTAGGCGTAGCGTCTATAAATATTATTTCCAAGAACGTGTTTCCAATAGATTCGTAATATTAATGACTATAAAGTATAATATAACTAGATGATGCCCGCAATTCCGTTGCGCCAAAATTAATTTTAATAAAAAGTATGCTATGCCCTATCCCGGGACTCAAAGTATCTCCATACCAAATTTCAGCAAAATCGGTTTAGCGCTATGGGCGTGAAGAGGTAACAGACAGACAGGCAGATAGACAGACACATATTCGCATTTATTATTAGTATGGATAAAAATGTCATGTACTCGTATATTTTACATCCACGAAACGTTACAAAGCAACAATATATTAAACGCCTCCGTTTTTAGTAAAGCTTTCGATACGTAGCAACTTCATCATGTAGATAATTGTAGGAGCAACAAGTTTTATAATGAGTCGTCGTTAATACTAATTATTAACTAGCTATTTGACCGAGCTTTGCTCGGTATTCGATAAAACACGAATAAAATGACATTTTCTAAAAATGATTCCTGGCTAGATCGATTTATCGCCCCCGAAACCCCCTATATACTAAATTTCATGAAAATCGTTGTAAAAGCTGATTCCGAGATTCCCATTACAAGAATTGCTCGTTTAAAGATATAAGATAGTTAAAATACTACCTGCCGGCTTGTACCATGTCAAAAATTTAAATACTTTTGCTATAAATATCTAATATTTTAGCCCCATAAACTTTCACACTAGAAGGACTTGACTATAATACCTATGACAATAATAAGAATGCCAAATTATATTTTCAGTGCCTCGAGATTCGTCCGAGTGGTCGGCAAGCACACTGCTGAAATGCTGACCCAGTTGACCAAAAAAGGCTTGAACCCCAAAAACTTCGAACTCATGGGGATGAGCTTAGGAGGCCAGACCATAAGTTTCATAGCCAAGAACTACAGGAACCTTACAGGTACTGGCCTCGGGAAGCTTATAGCGTTGGAGCCAGCTGGACCCTGCTTCAGGAACCTCGGACCTAAAGACAGATTGGACAAATCTGACGCTGACTTCGTCCTCCATGTGGCGACCAACATCGATGGGTACGGTATGGCGACGCCATTAGGGCATGTGACCTTCTACGTCAACGGTGGTGAGCACCAACCCGGAGAAATTTTCTGGTTCTTCTGCCCAGAGATCTGCAGCCACTCCAGATCTTTCGACATCTGGCAATCTGCTCTGAGGAATCCAGAAGATTTTATTGGCATACAGTGCGACACGGTCCAGCAGGCGCGGAACAAAGATTGCTTCGACCGCGTGCCTCGAGTGACGAATCTTCTCGGACCAAAAACTGATAGGAACGTGGAAGGAGTGTTTTATGTGTCTACAACAAATAGAGAACCGTACTGTATGGGTAAGCGGGGACTGAAGAAGGAGAATGACTTCTTCTTATCTTTAAGTGCATCGCTTAACGCTGACGATAACTTGAAGCTTTAATGTATGTTTGTTTAATTGTGATGCTAAACTTGCCCAGTTTCACCAATGTCTGTTAAAGTAAATCATCGATTAAGGCTGGCCGCATGCACAGGTTTTATTTCACTTATTGGATTTCGGAATCCGTTTTCCATATTCGGAATTCCGTGAGACTTACGCAACGTTCGTTTTTTTCACGCGTGAATGCGCTGGTTTGCACTTGAAACGTACGTGCGGATTTCGTTTCGTAATCCGTTCGGAAAAAAGCGAACGTGTGCCTGGCGCATTAATGTATTTTTTACTGATTCTATGCATTTGGATTTCTGAATACGGAAAACTAATTCGGATATCGTATGCGGAAACGTGTGTGCCAGCCCTAATACGAGAGAGTACGAGAAAGGGAAGCCAGTTTCATCATGCTGGTCTAAGTTGGCGTCATTCGGCTGTTTCCATAGGCAAGCAGACATAGCAACAAACAAAATATTATTATGTCTCAACTCTCAAGTTTTATTCGAATAGGCATGATGTTTTCACAACCAACACTAACGGCCACATTCAGAGACATTTAATATTTATTTATTTATTTATTTATTTGTTTATTAATTAATTAATTAATTTATTTATTTATTTATTAATAATGATGGTTAAACTTCAATTTAATGAAGAGTTTGACAGATAATGTATGGGGCTTAGGTTCCCTATATTTTATGTTTTAATTAAGTATTTATAACAATTTATTACAGTCAAATAATCAATATTCGTTTCTGAGTGCGACAGTAACAAATTCATCGTACTTAGTTGAAATTGGAACAATTTACATTTAGATACTATAAGATTAGGATTAAAGTAAATACTTTTAACATAGAAAATACTCTTTTAAATAGAAACGATAATATGGTATGGTCGTTACTATAATATGGACTTGGAATAAAATGTTAGCTATCCTGCACTTACGTCTTCAATTTTAACAGGCGTTGGTGATATCGGCTCTTTACAAACAAAAATGAAATAAAAACAATTAAACATAAGTATTATGTATGCGAATCCAAAGGCAATTCACTATATTTATTTAATGGACATGTTATTTGGTCACTGTTAAGCATTTGTGTATAAATAAACCCTTAAACAATTTTTTGTTGAGATATGAATAATTATACAGGGTGCAATTAAACCTTCCTGCCAAATTTTTTCCAGAACCCATTTAACAAAAACAAAATTATGAGTTTTTTTTTCAATGACATTTTATCCCATTTAAAATCGTTGCAGAACGGTCACTCGCGGCGCGGGGGAGTGAGAGGGGGTGACGCGGGGTGAGGCGCGCGCGCGGGGGCACGTCACGCGCGGCCGACGCATCGTGTCCATTAATTGTAGTGTTTTCTAGGATAACTTTCGGAAGCTATTGCTCAACATTTTAGTACTGAGTGATTATAAAAGAAAAAATACGTGTATTTTTATTTTTAACAAATAAAAATACACGTATTTTTTTACACGACACGACAAATTTAGATATAAAATCAATATATCTAAATTTGTCAGGAAAGTTTAATTGCACCCTGTATGTAATTCATTCGTCTTGTTCTTAATGATCTAAAGAACATGACTGCATTGCACTCAATACGTAATTTTTTGTGGGATGATACACAAATGCTTAACACCGTCCATTTATATATAGTTCTTATGTTAGTATATATTGAATTGAATATAATGTAATAATTTATTTTTAACATAGTACATAATAACAAGACGTGAGTGGAAGAATAAGGTAAGTAACATGAAAAAACTTCCCGTTTTTTTGATTAAATGGAGGCTTTAGGGCCGGAAAAATTATTTGAAATAGAAAAACTATGAATTATATTATGTGTAGCCAGATGCATAAGCTAGGTTATGAAGAAGATAAGTTACAAGTTTTATTAAAATAATTAGAGAAAAAAGGGTTATTGTCCGAATGTTACGAAATGTTTCTTGTTCGATTCTTCCACTCACGTCTTAATAAATAATTATTATGTAATATAACAGAAATACCGCTTTCTGTTCGCTTAGAACTTCTACACTTCTCAACATAATAATTTAGGTTTTAGGGTTTCGTACCCAAAGGGTAAAAACGCTACCCTTTTACGAGGACTTCGGTGTTTGTCCGACTGTCTGTCGCCTGTCGGCAATAGTTAAAATTTTCAGAAATTGTGTATAATTTATATTGTCATTTGTCACTATATCAATAAATACTAATAAGGGTGGGTTGCACCAACTTACTTTAACCATGACAGTTTTCACTGTAACTACAGTGCAAAATGTCAAATCTTTGGTTACCGTAAAATATGGCGTCCGACGCCATATTTAACCATAACCGCTCATACATAAAATATCAAAATTTTTTCGTGGAAATTTACGATTCCTGTCGATTTTTACGGATAATTCAAGTTTTTATACTCTCAATCCCATTACCTGTAGCTTTAATAAAAAAATAAACGCAACAGACATCTGTCAATTTCTGTGGTCAAAGTTAAGGTTAAAGCTAAGGTAGCTTAACTATATAATCATAACTTTAACTTTAACCACGCCTCTGGTGCAGCCCACCCTTAGACCTCATATTTTGCTTCCGTAGCATGGCACAAGAAAATATTTTATGTAACATTACAAAAATTTTCTAAAAGGTTTCCAACAAATGATTTTTCATTTCTAAAACTTTCTAATTTTATTGTAAGTAAATAAGCATATACCTATAAACTCTATTTGTAAAAATACGTTCTTAATTATAATGACTTTTAGTTTGTAAATTGTAAAATAGTCTAGCTGTAGAAAAATATTACCTATCAGTGCAATATAATTTATAGTAATAAAATAATAAATATGGAATCAAAAGTGTTTTATTTTGTTATAATGCATCCTTTTCTTCTGCTGTACAGTGATTTACAAAATTACAGAAAATTAAAAATTATTCTCGATGTATGTACGGCCGAAAATAAATTTTGTGTACAATTTTTGAATTACTTAAATACTTTGTAAACAATCTGAATATTGTAACCGATTTCCAAAAATAATTAGGTTCAATGTTCGGCTGTGAATATTATCTCTATACATATTATAAAACAAAGTCGCTTTTTTTCCCTCATGTCCCTTTGTTCCCTTTAATCTTTAAAACTATGCAACGGATTTTGATGATTCTTTCAGTGTTAGATAGCCCATTTATGGAGGAAGGTTATAGGCTATATTTTATCACGCTAAGGCTAATACGAGCGAAGAAATAGAGGAAAATGCGGAAAAAAACGGGGAAAATTATTTGAAAGGGCTAATTTGAACGCGCTAATCTCAGGAACTACTGGTCCGATTTGAAAAATTATTTCAGTGTTAGATAGCCCATTTATTGAGCAAGGCTATAAGCTATATTTTATCACGCTAAGACTAATAGGAGAATGTGGAAAAAACGGGGGAAATTATTTAAAAAGGGCTTATCTCGCGAACTACTGGAGCAATTTTTATGTTATTTGGCATAGGAAGTAGACCACGTGAAGGATCATAGGCTATCGATTTTAATCATTTTTTAAGTGGCTATAGGTATATTTTATACCCGTGCGACGCCGGGGCGGGTCGCTAGTTTTATAATATAATATATCAGGGCGGGACTGAGATAGATGCCAGCGAGAGCTGAGAGAAGCAAAACATCACTCCCTAATATTCAATGACTTTCGTTAATGGAATCAGGCGTTACTTTGCGGAAATCCATAGCTTAAAATTCAGTTTGTTATTATTTTTAGCAATATTTCGCGAAATAAACTTCCACCTTTAAGTAAATGAGTGAGTGTACGCATAGGCATGCGTACAGCACCCTCCCTCCTCCCACACTGCCTATGCGTACACTCGCATGCAAGAACTTGCAAACACCACCACCACACAAGCAATAATGTTGGCAAATCCGTGCAAGGCCCCTCACCACCATGCAGGTTGAAAACCTCGACGCGCGTTTCGCTCCAACACCGGCGCATCCTCAGGATGTGGACTCTACGAACAACGTCCGTCAAGTGCCGCCACCGGCCAAAACACCGCCTTTTATACCCTATCGAGCCCCGCTACTACCCCCACTACCCTCACCAGTACCCCCGAACATATTAATAAGCGGTGACGTAGTCAAGCAAGTTTGGTCATTCAACAATGCAAATCTGTTATTTTTCTTTTCTTTTATGATCTCTAATTGTTCCAACACGCTCAGCCTTTCGGCTGAGCGTGTTGGAACAATTAGTTCCATGCAGGTTTTAGTAAGAGTAAGCTATTCATTACTTTCACCAGGAGGTAAACGTTTTTCTAATGCATTCCTTAAAATACCCAATGTTTTCTTACGCGGAACATTAGTCATTCACTAATGACAATCGATCTTATAGACACCGGACTGATATTTTTCATCAATACGGTCTTTGTTATGACATAAATGATGTTTTAAAGTATTATTTGTCCTGAATGCGATAGTGTATATGTGGGTCAAACTGGACGCAGCTTTGAGACTCGGTATAAAGAACATATCGCGGCTTATAGGAATGGTCATCCTGATAAGTCACATTTTGCTAAACATCTTTTAGATAGGAATCATACCGTGCCCGATGGCCATTCCTATAAAGTTTTACATAAATGCGATAAAGGCTTTCGGCTGAGCGTGTTGGAACAATTAGAGATCATAAAAGAAAAGAAAAATAACAGATTTGCATTGTTGAATGACCAAACTTGCTTGACTACGTCACCGCTTATTAATATGTTCGGGGGTACTGGTGAGGGTAGTGGGGGTAGTAGCGGGGCTCGATAGGGTATAAAAGGCGGTGTTTTGGCCGGTGGCGGCACTTGACGGACGTTGTTCGTAGAGTCCACATCCTGAGGATGCTCCGGTGTTGGAGCGAAACGCGCGTCGAGGTTTTCAACCTGCATGGTGGTGAGGGGCCTTGCACGGATTTGCCAACATTATTGCTTGTGTGGTGGTGGTGTTTGCAAGTTCTTGCATGCGAGTGTACGCATAGGCAGTGTGGGAGGAGGGAGGGTGCTGTACGCATGCCTATGCGTACACTCACTCATTTACTTAAAGGTGGAAGTTTATTTCGCGGAATATTGCTAAAAATCCCTCTTAACACTTGGGCCTTATTTTGTGGACGGTTTCTTAACACGCATTATTATAATTTCTTGACACAGACATTCTTACCATCTTTGGGACATTAAAAAAGAACAATGAACAATATACCGTACCTCTAGTAAAGCCATTCTCAAAATGTGCTCCGCGAAGGCCTTGTCTATTACTAAGACTTCGATGTCCGTCCGTCCGTCCGTCTGTGTGACTCCAGGCTGTATCTCAAGAACTGCTATAGATAGACTTCCGAAATGTTCACAGATTACGTATATCTGTTGCCGCTAGAACGACAAATACTAATAACAAAATAAATTAAATATTTAAGGGGGGGTTCGATACAACAAACGTTATTTTTTTGCATTTTTTTGCTCGATCTCAATAATGGCAACAGGTAGGCACTTAAAATATTCATGAAATACTCAGTTGTAATTTATAATTTAATAACTAATTGTAAAATTAAAATAAACTTGATAAATAAGGGGGGCTCCCATACAAGAAAACATAATTTTTCGCTATTTTAAATGTTTGCTCTATATTATGGTACAGAACACTTCGTGCGCGAGTCCAACTCGCACTTGGCTGATTATTAGAAATGATAACACACCTTTTTTCTGTGGCTCCGCCAAAAATGTGACTTCTTAAAAGGGTTTCGCCACAAAGAATGTTTGAGCACTGCTGCTCTAGTGTGATTCTTTAAATAGGGTGTAACAAAACTAAATGATAATACCGTATGGTGACATCCATCCCTTATAATAATAGTTCACCGTGAAAGTAACAGCGCTGAAAGTCAAGCGTCATAATTTTGAAATTAAAAAAAAAGTGACAAATAGTTACTCTTTCAGCGCTGCTATTTTCACGACGAACTCTATACAGGGGAATCCCACACGTCTTAAAGTATTATCACTTAGTTTTTTACACCGTGTATAATGTGATTCGAAATAAAATTTCCAAACCAACTTGAAAATGAGACATTAAAGGCGTAAAGCATAAAGCTTAGCGCAAACCTACGCGACCGAAGCGACTGCGAAGCGGTAGCGTCTACCGCGCGGCGGACGCTGCCCATGTAATCTTATGGCGCTGTGCACACCTGCACGACCGCGACGCGGGATGTTCGCGTCGTCAAAGCGGTACGTGCGCGTCAAGTTGTCAGACGCGTGTTTCGAAGTTTACATAACTAGTCTTTTTTTTTAAAACCTTTTTTTATATTATTTTGTACTACTCTTTAGTTTATGATTTCTTGATTTGTTTACGTTTTGATAGATTGTGTCATGAATCAAATTGCCCGATGTATTATTTTTCTCTATGATCATGATATTAGTAGTCGCGCAGGTGTGCACGCCAAGTTTCGCGTTGCAGACGCTCCCGATTCGCGTACCGCGTCCCCTGTCACTGACGCGTAGGTTTATTTTAAGCTTAAAGCATTACCATAATAATGACAAGCGGAAGATATAATCATGAATAGTCATGTCAAACTTGTCCCTTGCCCAAACGGAAACTAGTGGACCATCATACACCAAACCATCCGAAACTATGCCGTGTGAGATAGCCTTAACAGTTTTTAGGGTTCCGCCTAGTAGGTCTTAGCACCATGAACCATGAGAGCGTCATAAGGAACATGAAATTTTCTCATCGGTCCAGTGGCGTAACTATGGGTGGTAGGGGTGGCAAAATGCCACGGGCCCTAAAGGGCCCCCGGCCCAAAAGGGGCCCGGCCAAAATTTTTGAAGTGAAAACTTCTTTAGCGGCGTTGAGCACTTTTGTGGGATGGGTAAAAACTGTGAAACTCGCGTCAGATTCTCGTGCTGATCGAAAAATCTTAGAAAAACCGTAAGACGGTTGGAGAGTAGTGTTGTAACATCGAAATATTAATCGAACAATCGATTTTTTTTTATCGATTTTCATAAAAAATGGGTTAAAAATTTAATCGATTGTAAGGGTTTTGATTAATTAAAAAAAAACGATTTTTTAATAATCGATTTTCATAAAAAATGGGTTAAAAATGCACAACGTTAATAATCAAGTTTTCACTTCTGCCGACACTCCCGGAGTGCAACCCGTCTTTTTTTTTACATTGATTTTTACCTGTTTTATTATTAACGAGAAGATTTTTACTGATAGGGCCCCATCAATTTGCCACGGTCCCCAAATGGTATAGTTACGCCACTGCATCGGTCAAAGCCGAGCAGACGAAAATTTCATCCTTTCATCCATAAATTGTTGTAAAGCTTTGGTGACACTAAAACAATGCATTTTGTCTTTTTTCAACCGGTTTTTAAAAAGAAGTTAGGCACAAGAATAAGGTTAATAAACCCATTAAACCCAGGAGAAGATATATGCTAAGTGCTATGTTAACACTAAAATGTGCCCAGACTCCAGAATCCGCAGCAGATACCATTATGTAGTGTCAAAAGTCAGAAGGAGGATAAAATAAGAATAATTTTAATATGTTACATGTTAGCGGTGTCCGTTCTCTGTAAAAAATATACTTTGGACTTCTTGAACAATACATTACGGTGACAGAGCGATAACACCTCGAGATTGTCGAGCTGTTGACTAAACTCATATTGAGCTCATAAACAGGTACTTATATATAAACAAAAATTATATTTTTGTATGTTTGTCAGTTGTCACCGAATAAAATATACCTGTGTTACCATCTCAATGGTGTTACTGGTTTCAAAAGTTTGTAACAAAAATACGAAAAATGATGTTGCCCTTTAGTAAACAATTTTTGCTACTTGTTTAAATTATCTAGTAGTGGTAATTAAAGATGTCGCTGAGCTTATAAGTTAAATTAGCGTTATCGTACTTAATTCATATTAATCCTTCGATCGCGGTGTCCTTAGGGGTTTGATAGGTTTAAATTAATATTATTTTTAACAAAAAATTAAAACCGACTTCCAAGGTAAAAACAATAATAACATCCTTATAATATGAACTAAAAAGTATTAAATAATTATTCCTATCTAATAGTGCCTTTTTCCGAATTCGGCTAAAACTCAACTATTTCTGTACTCAATCTTCATCATTTTGAAGTCGGTACCAGTTACAACTGAATCTTCAGTTCTCTGACAGAATAATTGAAACTTTTGGAACTGGCACCGACTTCAAAATTATGAAGATTGAGTACAATGAAATTAATATTATTTTTAACAAAAAATTAAAACCGACTTCCAAGGTAAAAACAATAATAACATCCTTATAATATGAACTAAAAAGTATTAAATAATTATTCCTATCTAATAGTGCCTTTTTCCGAATTCGGCTAAAACTCAACTATTTCTGTACTCAATCTTCATCATTTTGAAGTCGGTACCAATTACAACTGAATCTTCAGTTCTCTGACAGAATATTTGAAACTTTTGGAACTGGCACCGACTTCAAAATTATGAAGATTGAGTACAATAAAATTAATATTATTTTTAACAAAAAATTAAAACCGACTTCCAAGGTAAAAACAATAATAACATCCTTATAATATGAACTAAAAAGTATTAAATAATTATTCCTATCTAATGGTGCCTTTTTCCGAATTCGGCTAAAACTCAACTATTTCTGTACTCAATCTTCATCATTTTGAAGTCGGTACCAGTTACAACTGAATCTTCAGTTCTCTGACAGAATAATTGAAACTTTTGGAACTGGCACCGACTTCAAAATTATGAAGATTGAGTACAATGAAATTAATATTATTTTTAACAAAAAATTAAAACCGACTTCCAAGGTAAAAACAATAATAACATCCTTATAATATGAACTAAAAAGTATTAAATAATTATTCCTATCTAATAGTGCCTTTTTCCGAATTCGGCTAAAACTCAACTATTTCTGTACTCAATCTTCATCATTTTGAAGTCGGTACCAGTTACAACTGAATCTTCAGTTCTCTGACAGAATATTTGAAACTTTTGGAACTGGCACCGACTTCAAAATTATGAAGATTGAGTACAGAAATAGTTGAGTTTTAGCCGAATTCGGAAAAAGGCACTATTAAGTAGGAATAATTATTTAATACTTTTTAGTTCATATTATAAGGATGTTATTATTGTTTTTACCTTGGAAGTCGGTTTTAATTTTTTTTTAGTTACCTAGTAAACCCAAAGACTTCTATTTAATTGAGTAAACCATCGCGTACTATACGTAGAATAATACACCTGTATATTATTCTACGTATCTTATTACAGTCACACTTACAAAATATAATGTCAGCTGCAGCCTGCAGATAATTTTAAACAATACATTTTAAAAAATCGAAGTGAACACGTGTGACGTGCTAAGTAGCCGGTCACCGGACTAGTTTCAATAGGCATTAGGCTGGCACTCGCTCAACTTGTCGCTCACGCAGCGCACTGTATAGTACCCGGCCCGCGCCGCCGCGCCGCTCGCTTGACAGCCCTGGCAGATTAAAGCGAGACGGTACTATGAACTTTTTTATAAAAATTTTGAAATTAGGTTGTTTTCCAGAATATCTCGGCGAAGTGAGATGTTACAATCGAAGCAACTTACTTCTCAGAAGTAATGTCAAATGTGTGCCTTATGCTCTGGAGATAAGGTTGAATTTGGTGACATTGGTGACACTGACGTGGTAATGATGATGATGATGATGATGATGATGATAATGATGAATGTAATTTGCATAGTAGCATATGCTTTCAGTTCTTAAAACAGCGCCTAAACTCCCAAACTTGTATCTATAAGGAATCCGGAGTTCTCTTAGTATCTTCGGAACCATAGTATACCCCAGTGCAAAATCTTGCGTTTTGGTAGCATATGCTTAGGATGCTTCTCATAAAACCAAAATCACCATATGTTTCCATATAAATTTCGAGGAGTTCCCTCGATTACTCATGGATCCCATCATCAGGTCACCACTTTTGTGAACATGGTACCAAATTGGAGTGAAACCTAATACAACAAAACAAAAATTTCGAAAATCGGTTCACAAACGGCGGAGTAAACGTTGAACATACAAAAAAAATAAAAAAATATCCACAGCCGAACATATAACCTCCTTGTTTTTTGGAAGTCGGTTAAAAAGTGAAAGAGCAAGATTATCTTGGCGCCTTCCAAAGCGGCCGTCTTAGTTTCGGACTCCAAAATGACTAAATTAGCTTTGTCCACACTGGGCCTTTTTTTGTTCATCAAGGGCATGCGTTATAGCGCAGTCAACAGCGAACGTGAGGCATTCCCGTGACGCGCGTTGAAATCGTAGCGCTCGCTATGACACTTTTCTTTCAACGCGGGTGGATTTTGACGCATTCAATTATTGAATATGCCAAACGAAAGTTGAATAAAAAGAAGATGACGAAAATTGAAGATGAAATTTCATAATGTGGACATAGCTAAACAATTTGAAAACTTACTTACACATATGCATTGAATGCAATATTGAATGCAACGTCAGGAAATTGGAAACCAAGTCCAAATAGGTATTTGGTTTATTAGTGCTAGTATAGCGTGTAGGTGCTTGCTATACTAGCACTAATAAACCTTTTTTTAACACGCTTTTATTAAGCTATTGGGCTGTAGCTTGCGGTGTATGTGTGTTGCGAAATCTTTGAGCACGATTTTTACGTATCTCCAGTAGCTTTATTAATTCGAAACTTTGCATAGGTACGTATTAAGAGCCAATAACAATGCAATAATTTGAAAAAAATATACAAAAAAGCGTGTATTTTTTTAGTTTTTCTTAAAAACAGTAATTCCAACGGAACCCCTCGACAATATTGCGTCACACCTTCCAATTTCCTTCTTCATTTAAATTCTCACCGTTCTCAAATATGTAAAAATTCTCGCATTAATACAAGGATGATTATACATCTTCATTACTTCAAAAACTATGGAGTGTAAACAAGTGAGGCCGCGTGAGACCAGTGAGTGTTATTACGGAAATGTTAATCAGAAGTTGTGGTAGTGGTGTGCGAAATGTTGGCTGTGCTTGTAGTGCTGTCCGTGATCGGTGCTGGTGGTGCTGGTGGGACGAAGCCCGATGATGGAAGAGCCGCGGGCCTGCTACCGGATTGTAAGTTAAATATTATATTATATTATATAATGTGTTTTATAAAGGTTGTCTAGAAGGAACCACTTTCAGCGGTAAGACCGCCTGTTTGTATAGATTCCTATATTGTTTTATTTATAATTGTAATTTAGTTTGGTTTGTACAAATAAAGAATTTTCTATCTATAAATAAAAATGAAATTTAATTTTGTTAGTTTCGCTAAACTTGAGAGCGGCTGAACCGATGTGGCTAATTTTAGTCTTGAAATAGTCGTGAAGTCCAGGGAGGAAACTGAAACGAAGTTCGCCGGGACATCTAAGTATGTAATATTATGTGACAAAAAATTAATAATTATTTTTGGGCATGTAAAACTGTAGTGGTCCGGAAGATACTTTACGCATTTTCTGCTGCTCCTAGGAAGTTTTTCTAGTAAAGATAAAATAATATTATTTTAAGAAATGTTAGACAATTATTAGTGTAAAGCTTTTCCTTTAGCCTTGCCTTGGGACTTATTTTATTCTTTTCTTGTTTTAGACCTTACTTATTATAGATTAAACGCTAGTAAAGTCTTGAAACTGTGCATTAAAAACGTTGAAATGTCATCATGTTGAAATGTCATCAAAAAATCATAATACTAGTTGTCCCGGTGAACTTCGTGTCACTTTAAAACCTTCCCTGGACTTCAAGGACTATTTTAAGATTAAAATTAGCATAATCGGTTCAGCCGTTATCGAGTTATAGCGTTACTAACACAATTGGAAATCCATTTTTTTATATTACTAGTTGTCCCGGTGAACTTCGTGTCACTTTAAAACCTTCCCTGGACTTCAAGGATTATTTTAAGACTAAAATCAGCCCAATCCGTTCAGCCGTTTTCGAGTTTTAATGCGACTAACACTTTTGAAAATCCATTTTTGTATAATAATCAGCTTATATCCATATATGTAATTATATAAGCTGATGTAGATTTCGAAAACAATATTTGTCGACAGTATCTTTTGTCATGCCTGCCTAGCATACGCCAACGAGATATCTCACTCTCGAGATAATTAAAAACTACTAGTCTCTTAATGTCCAAATCTCAACATTATCTCGACAAAACACTATAAAAATGTGTTATTAAATGATAGATCTACGCGAGAAAAATTTTTTGTCATGCTAGGGTCAATAGAGATGAAGATACAAACTATCAAACATCGAGAAACATGTAGAGTGAGATATCTCGTTGGCGTATGCTAGGCAGGCAGAGTCCAGACGCCGAACACTTATTAATAGTAGTAATAATAAATTCTAGAACAACTTTAACTGTAAACAGTTTTGTTCACATTATCGACTATTGGGCTTATTCCACCTTACTTAATTTAGACGTCCTAATTAGGATCCTAAAAAGAAGACAAATTGGAAGCTCTGATTCCACCAATCACAAGCCACGCTTATTCCGATTTAGTACGCTAAAGGATCCTAACTTTCTAAAATAATGTTATTTCACTTGACTAAATTTAGTTACTGAATCAATTTCGTCGTCTAAATTTAGTAAGGTGGAAAAGCTCTTTAATCGTAGTTTCTAATTATATGTAATAATGATTGTCATAGACAGACACACAGACAATTAGCACATGTGCTAGGTAGAAGAACAATCAGAAATAATATTAATGTTGAAATTGAAGAATAAAAAATTATGTTTTGCATATTTTCCAATAACATTATAATATGTACCTATTAGTAAACAACTTCCCACCTATACAACTACTATTTTACTTTACTTTTTGTTGTATATTTAGATTCATTTATAACTGAATTTATTTAATTACACTTCGCTGCTACATTAGATATTAGTCTAAAGCGAAGCCAAATTAAAATTATGTAGCTTATTAAACACTAGTACTAGGTACTATTTTTATAAAATTCAGATAGTTATTATTAATGTTTATAATATAAAGGTGCTCCCTCACCGGGAGCATTCACTTGTAGTGTAACGTTACAGAGTCGAGCATTACATCAATGAGGGAGAACCGTCTACCGAGCATTACAATGAGCACCTTGTAATGACACAGTGTATAATATCTTGAATCTTGATACAACTTGTAACATCAATGCTACGTGACTGTGAAGTCAGCTTGATATGGAATGCTTAAAGTCGAATCTTTAATGTTACAACTTACATTACACGTGAAAGTTCGTCGGTCAGGGAAGTATTTTTGTAATTTAATGCTCAAAAACGAATCTATTAATGTTGTACATTATACGTGAATGCTCCCGGTGAGAGAACACCTTAAAGTACATTGAACTTGAAAGAATGAACATAACAAATAAATTGTAACCTCAAATATTTTTCCTCTTAGATCAAAAGTCTGTATCAATGATATATTTCAATAATGATTCAATTTGATTATTTCCTCTAAGTCGAAACGAACGCTTTGACAATAAAAAGCGCATTGAAGCTAATAAAAATATAATATACTAGCTGTCCCGGCAAACGTTGTTTTGCCATTTAAAGAATTTCTACTTCATCAGTTGATACAAAATCTTACCCCCCCTTTTGTCCCCTAAGAGGGGTGGGAGGAAAAATTGTATACACCAGATGTTAAGTTGAAAAACACAGTTAATAATATAAAGTAAGTCCATTAAAGAAAAAGTTTGATACAAAATCTGACCTCCTCTTTGGTCCCCTTAGAGGGGTGAGGGGGGGGGATTTTATACACCAGATGTTGAGTTGGAAGAAGACAAATATATGTGCGAAAACCGTATGCAAATCGGATCGGTAGTTTTCGCGTTAAAGAAAAAAGTTTGATACAAAATCTGACCCCTCTTTTGTCCCCTTAGAGGGGTGGGGGGATAATTTTTTATACACCAGATGTTAAGTTGGAAGAAGACAAATATATCTGCGAAAACCGCATTCAAATCGGATCAGTAGATTTCGTGTGATAGTGGAACAAACATACAGACAGACAGACAAACAGACAGACAGACAGACAGACAGACAAAAAAACTAACCAGATTTTTGGCTTCTATAGCGATGGTGTGACACCCCTCGCTTTATATTTTTTGAATATCTTTAATGTACAGAATTCTCATTTCTACAGTTTTATTTTATGTATAGATAGGAGAAGGTGGTAATGTGGTTTGTTTATCAAGCATTATTTAAAAATATAGGAGTCAGAAACCTAAAAAATACATTATGGGACTTCTTATTCATTTGTTTAAACATTTCTTATTAGGGAATAAATAAAACTCGTGCAGGATAATCGAAAGTTTTAGTTATTCTTCATCAATCACATTTTGTATTTTGAGATCAAGTGATGGTATTGTGACCCCCGGGATGTCACATTAAATGTATTGCACAAATAAAACTTATGGGCAAAAATAACAAATGTAATAGTCACCTTTGGAGCCTCCACAGGCTACATAGCCCATTAGTCAAAAGCCAAATATTTGATATTTCTGTTTCTTAACAAAAGCTATCGAAATAAAATCACACACATTTAAAAGTTTCGCTGGTCGCAAGTTTAAACTCGATCAAATGACAATCGAACTTGACAGCCTCTGTTGGATTTGTACGGTGCTATATTAGTAGCATATGCCACGAGCATCCCGTTCCACCAAAATTATACTGGATAGCATTGTTAAAACATTAAAATATTGAAGGGGGCCAATATATATGCAGGGGCCACATTACCACCTTTTCCCAATATATATTTTAAGGGATTAAGAGAAGGGACAAGATTCTTACGAGAGATGTGCGTATGAACTTAACCTTTGTAGTCAATCCATACTTCCATACTAATACTATAAATGTGAAAGTGTGTCTGTCTATCTATTACCTCTTCACGCCCAAACTGCTGAACTGATTTTGCAGAAATGTGGTATGGAGATACTTTGAGTCCCGGGAAAGGACATACGAGACTTTTTATCCCGGGAAAAATTACGGTTCCCGCAATAAACTAATTTTGGCGCAACGGAGTTGCGGGCGTCATCTAATATTTTAGTTGTACCAAATTTTACAACGGCCGTCGATGTTAGCAAATTATTCGTTATTTTAAGAGTTCCGTATAACATAAGGAAAGACCGGGACTCATAAGAGATCATAAAATTGATAAGATCATTTTGTCGCTCAATTTGCTATTTTTAGTCTTTGCGTATCACGATTAACGTACGCGTAGCCGCGCAAAAAAGGAATAGGTAGTGTCCCAATACCAGTGTCCGATCGTTTATAATCATGATGTATGGCACATTTTATAGACTAATTGCCTCTCAAATTTTTCTCTCCGTGAGAGTTGTAAAATGGCAGCTTTTTTAGTTTTTACATAAAAATGGTATCATTAATTAATAGCTAAACTTGAGGATTACGCTTACTCATACATTATATTATAAATGGGGAATAACATACTTACGGAGAAACCTAAGTTCAAGGAAAAATTTGTGTATTTTTAATTACTGACTTGTTGTGAAGAATCTATTGCATTAAACTGGTTCTTTTTATTTTAATAAGGATAGACGAGGTTTTAATCTGAAATACATTCATAAACTAGAAGTTTCAGTAAGATAGTTTAGAAGTTATACCGATTTGCATATTATGAAGTATTGATCAGATTTCAAGTATCAGAGCCCGAAAAAAAATTATTACAAACGTTTAAAAAATATATATTGATAGCCTATTTGTCGATAAAATATACCATACATCATAACATTAAAGCTCGGACACTGGTGTTGGGACACATTGTATAAATTAATCTACAAAATACTACAATTTCGTACAAACACGAATAGTTTTTTCCTCACAATAATAAGTTGCCTTCTCCAACTAATAACAGTTAAAAAAAGTAATCAAAACACATTATTTGGCTTATAATATACTAGAGTACTAGATGACGCTCGCAACTCCGTTGCGCCAAAAATCGCGCGAGAACCGTACATTTTCCCGGGATAAAAAGTATCCTATGCCCTTTCCCGGGGCTCAAAGTATACCAAATTTCAACAAAATTGGTTCATCGGTTTGGGCGTGAAGTGGTCACAGACAGACAGACAGACGGACACACTTTCGCATTTATAATATTAGTAATAACTAGTATGGATAAAATTTTCAACTTTTTTTTATCTGAGTTCCTACTATGTAATTATTATTCCTTGTTATTTGCCTAATATAAATGTGTAAATAATTTTTTTGGATCACATCTCATTTCCGAGATAAATGCAATTATTCAAACATATGATTTTTTAGCAAAATCAAGCTCATGCGTTAGGTTTTTTTGATGTTTTAATTAAAAAGGGGAAGATTTCTTGGTGCAGCTGGCTGTACGCTTGTATTAAGATCCTGGAGATTCACTAATAAGGCTCCAACAGTAATCTGCTAGCATTACAGGCCCCATCTTGGAAAAAAAATCAGCCGTATCTTCATGAAAGCGGTTCCCATGTTTAAGGCTAACTGATCCCATATTTTCGGGCAAAAAGTCCAAGTGCGAATTAAGTACATATAACATTCCTTTTTAATTTTAAAGTCCAACATTAGTTTTATTTTTGGCGAAAGTCAGCGGATTTGTTGTGACCGAGAAAATTCTTTGTCACATCAATAAAAGCTTCCCCTGCTTGTTTTTCAGTATAATTAAGAGTAAGTTAATGTAAAAGATGAATCTTCGATCGGCTTTCCTATACCCTACCTACGAATAAGATTTGATTTTCACCTAACTAAGCTTTGGAAACTTGCTAGAGAAATTGTAATGCAGGACTATCTTTGTCCAAGTGTTTTACAAAAATATTTATAAAGCCTCATTTTATGTGTTACGGCAGCAAAATAATTAAGTCGGGCTCAACCAATGAACCAAATTTAACAATCTTATGTCCCGGTACGAGTGACTTTCGTGATAGCCAGATTTTGGCGTAAGTTCGCCAAAAATGTAACAAATAAGTTAGGACTGCTAACATTCACGCATTTCAAATAAAAGTTCATCAATTAAACTAACGTATAAAGTTATAAGTTTTGTTTATAAACAGTGGCGGATTTACAAATTTGCCGCCAGTAGGCTATTCAATTTTTGCCGCCCCTACTGACCTTTTAGACTAGGACCGATACAAAGGACCGATAATTTTAAAACAAAAAAAATTACAGTAGGATGAAACCAGCGACCACATTAGGATATGTGGTCGCTGGATGAAACCCATTAGAAAATGAGGAGAATATTATAAAAATTAAGGGAAAAATAATTTACGGGCGATCTGAGTTCGGGAAAGGTGTGGGGGAGTTTTAAGGGGGAAAGACGGTTTATCTCGATTTCTGGCAAAACTAATATTCCTATGAAAAAAAGTCAAATGGCAAAGTTGTAGGTAAGAAAAAGATCTAAAACTTTTGTATTTACACTTTTTTTCCATAACCTCAAAATTTATGTGAAAAATTAAAAAAAAAATGTTTTTGGTTTTTTATTTATACCTATATTTTACAAAAAAATATTTTTTTTTCACGAAATTTGGTGATAACTTACATTTTTGTGTCCCAAATACGCTGTCATTTATTCGATTAGAAATATTTATTTTTTCACCTTATTTTGAATTTATATCGGAAAAATACCCTAATTTTCAATCGAAAATTCAAACATCAAAATATCAGTTTTTTTTTAAATTGTAATGCTTTCTATTCGTTAAAATCTCTACTTTCCAATGGTGAAAAAAATATATATTACACGATAGTAAATCTTCTCAGAAAATGCAAAAAATCGAAAAAAACTTAAATTCGAAAATTGTTTATTAATCATTATGAATAATTTTATTTAAAAATGTGATTGCTGTAATTTGTATTCATTTAAAAGTTGATTTATTTAATTACTATTACATTTCTGTCATAAAAAATCTCATGATATATAAATGTAAATCTATACTTATAAAATAACATGTCCTGACTGACTCACTTATTCATCATCGCTGAGCAAAAACTGTTACAGTTATAGCCACAAAATTTGGTGAGTAGGGTTGTTTTATGAAGTAGACACCCACTAAAGAAGGAATTTCGGAAATTTTACACCGAAGGGGGTGAAATAGGGGTTGACAGTTTGAATGAAAGTCAGTCATTTCTTAAGTTAGAAACATGAAAGTTTATTTTTGGGCTACTGATTGGAAGGAAATTAATGGATACGTGTTTAAGCGTTTCTGGAAATTTTACCCCCCAGGGGGTGAAATAGGGTTAAAAATTTAAATGGAAGTCCGTCATTTCTTAAGTTAGAAACATATGAATTCAAAATAAGATGAAAAAATAAATATTTCTAATAAAATAAATGGCAGCGTATTTGGGACATAAAAATGTACTTAAGTTTTCACCAAATTTCGTATAAATTTTTTTTGTCAAAGATATTAATAAAAAACCAAAAACTTGGTTTTTTGAATTTTTCACATAAATTTTGTGGTTATGTGAAAAAAGCGTGAATACAAAAGTTTTAGATCTTTCTTATTACTTATCTACAACTTTGCCATTTAACTGTTTTCCATAGGACTTTTAGTTTTGCTGGAAATCAAGATAAACCGTTTTTTACCCTTAAAAACCCACCCCCACAACACACACATCCCGAACTCAATTTTTCCCTTAATTTTTATAATATTTTTCTCCTTTCTAATGGGTTTCATCCTACTACCTATTTTTTTTCACTTTTCATTATTTTTGAAGGTATCGGCACTGGTCTATTTGGAATTCAATACGTTAGTTTAGTTCACAATCATAATATTATGTATATAATTCAAGTTACAATTATTCTGAAGATGCAACTTTATGATGTCGTCGTATTCGTTTCGTTTTTTCAACGCGTATTTTTTTATTTCTGATTTAAGAAAAATTGGGCAAAATTTGCCGCCCCTCTAAATCTGCCGCCCTAGCCTACTTAGCCTATTGGTAAATCCGCCACTGTTTATAAATAATCTTATTTTCGAAATACCAGCTACATAAACATCAAACTTACGTCTACGTTACAGAAAGTTTGCATTCATATTTCTCAGTTTCTAGATGTGATATCGAAATAAAATGCCTACATATATTTATAGTCAACCTCGTTATGAAAAGATATGTACCAAATCAGATTTTTTTTTAGTGTTGAGTAGTGAATTATTATATTCATTTATTTTACCTTATAAGTACCTTAAATTGAGTGATGATATAAAAATTCCATAGCGGAATAATATTTTGCTGGACCGGATATAATTTTGTAGAATTAGTTATTCGGAATGACGCACACACCTTTGTGTCTAAACACACTAGGCTGAATTACGCCGGCGTAAATTCCCCCGCGTTTACGCCACGTTTCAAACTCATACAAAATACGGGGGGAACGCGAGAGACGACACACTATTCCGTCGCGTATTTGTATGCGTTTGACATTTGCGGCGGAATTTACGCCGGCGTAATTCAGCCTAGTGTGTTTAGACACTTTGGCCTTTATGTTACGATTTATGACCTAGGTACGATTTTATTAGGGTTCCGTTTCTTTAAAGGTGCTCCCTCACCGCGAGTGCTCACGTGTAATGTAACATTAATGCTTCGACTTTGAGCATTACATTACAAAAATACTTCCCTGGCCGACGAGCATTCGCGTGTAATGTAACATTCGACTTTGAGCTTTCCATAGCTAGTTGTTGTTACAAGTTGTATCGAGATATAACACACTGTATCATTACAAGGTGCGCATTGTAATGCTCGACTCTCCTCCCTTACTGATGTAATGCTCGACTTTGTAATGTTACATTATACTATTGGATCCGACCGTAAAATCCTGCATGAATCGTTTTTTCGATCAAATATATTTTAAAATAATCTTTAGAACGTATAGAATGGATTTATGTTGGGTTGCCTTGTCAAAAGTAGCCGCAAGTACCTCTAATTAAGTTTAATGTTCATGAGATAAATGCATAAATTTGCATGTATCTTTTTTTTCAATAAATTTTACATCATTTGAAAGAAAATGACGACACAAAATAAGGTATAAATGGTTGCCAGCCCGTAAACAGACATAGTTCTTCATCAAAATTGAAGCATCGATTTTTTAAATAATAATTTTGGTACAAAATTAATGTTTAATGCATTTTGCACATGAATATCCATTGTTGCCAGTTGCACGGTAGCCGCAAACTGGGGTTGCCATCACTTTTGTATATGACAATTAATGTTCAGGCCTACAATTATTATGCCTGGCAGGATTTGAGGACGTCGAGAACCCGCAAGATTGCTATTTTTATTTAACAGGCGTTTTTATTTTTATGCGTAGCGTCCTGTCATTCCTCAATGTAATTCCTTCTTAGTTCTTACTTTTCTATTGAATACACGTAAGTTTGTATTACGGGCTTTCATTTTGCTCAATTAGAGGTACTTGCGGCTACTTTTAACAAGGCAACCCAACATTAATCCATTCTATACGTTCTAAAGATTATTTTAAAATATATTTGATCGAAAAAAACGATTCATGCAGGATTTTACGGTCGGATCTTAGGATATTACAAGCGAATGCTCCCGGTGAGGGACAACCTTTAAGCATAATCTCACAAAGTAGAATTGCGCGTTTGTCCCTTCAAAACGCATGATAAGTACCTAATACTTTTTCTCACCTCCGAGCGGAAAACGTCAACTTTCTTCTCGCTGCGCTTATGTGGCCTTTTCCGCCTCCGTCGATGAGAAAAATAGTATACGCACCATGGGCAGTAAATAAGAAAGCCTCAGATCACATGTTTGTTGACCTTGGCTTCGCCTCGGCCAACAATTACATGTGATCTGAGACATTTCTTATTTTCCTGCCCTAGGTACGTAATGTACTATTCCACTTTAGGGGCATGACGAACCTCTTCTAAGATGTTTATAATCGCCTGTGATTGTCCATCATGGCACAATAGACATAACTACCAGTAGTTCGACTGCAAAGAAACGGACAGGTTTCAATATCTGTCAAATTCGTCGGGTTTCACTAGGATTATGAACTGAATGTGCCTCGCGCTGGCTGATATAATTTATTTTTAAAAATTTAAAATAATGATTTCAAAATTGGATTCTGACAATTTTAATCGCATGTGCCAAAACACAAACAACAATACGACCAAAGAGGTACACGTCCAGCGAATATGTCATAGTTTTAAATTCGTAGGTAACAAGTTAACAACCCTAGCGAAGATTTTCGTCAAAATACGTCAAATTTAAAAATTTCAACATCAGTTCTAAGTCGGTATACTCTATAATTCTGTCTACTCTGATCATGGGTCATCGTGAAGAGGCCATACGTATTGGACGTAAACAGTACAATACGCGCACATAAGACATAATGACGTCAGGCCGCTGTCAAGCAAATCATAAAATATTTAAGTATGACAAGTGACAACTTAAATATTTTATTTTTTAGTCGGCCCGCCCCTCTGCGACGCGACAAAATATGGTGCGAACTCAACTTATCAATAATACTTTAGGGTGTGTACCTAATGTGTTAATATTATGCAAAGTTTGACTTCATGTGTTTTCAGATTTATAATATTAGTATTATAAAGGCTAAAGTGTGAATGTGGATGCAACTTGTACGTCTTCACTTTTCAACCACTGAAATGATTTCGTTGATATTTGGTATGAAATTACCTTGTGTGTGTTAAAAGACAGTCCGGTTGTATATTATTTTAATCCCAGAAAATACAATTTAAGCCTTTATGAACCGTAGACACAAGCACTAGCACGCGCTTGACTTCAATAGATTTTAAAAGTTGGGTATTTACAACATTTCATAGTCAACAAGATTATTTTTTACGTAATAAGGAAGTCCGCTTAAAAGCCCTGTCACCTGTGGGTAAAAAAAAAACAAAAATTTGTAAATGGAATATTTAAAAAAATGGCAAACCGGCACTGTTGACCATGATGTACCTATACAAGTTCCTATCACGTGTAACACGTGAAGGATCATGTATGATCTCAATTCCACTAAATTATGCAACAATTTGTACTATCAAAATACATAGAACCTGCCCTAATTCTTTCTCATCAAACAAATGTTTAAAAAGTTTGTCTTTGTCATGCAACGTGGCGTGAACTTTACTTTTTACTCAAAAAATAATAAAATTATATCATAATAACTAGATGATGCCCGCAACTCTGTTGCGCCAAAATTAGTTTATCGCGAGGGAACCGTACATTTTTCCGGGATAAAAAGTATCCTGTGTCCTTTCCCGGGACTCAAGGGCTCTATCTCCATGCGGCATGCCTCAGCAAAATCGGTTCAGCGTTTTGGGCGTGCAGAGGTAACAGACAGACACACTTTCGCATTTATCATATTAGTATGGATTAGCAATACTAGATGTTGCCCGCATACAAATCCATCGCGGCGAAATTCGTTTATTTCGCGGAAACGGTACATTTTTGGCACCAAAACTATCCTATGTTTCTCGTCTGTCAAAGTATCTCGATACCAAATTGAATCTTAATTGTTTAAGCCCTTTAAGCGTAAAAAAATAACTGACAGACAGACAAAACATTCATCTTGCTTGTGGCGTCGGGCTCGAGGGCCGGGGCTGCCTATTCCAGTTTTGAATTTAATCATCGCTCAATAATTATTGGCCACTGCGTAGGCCGTAGCGCAAACACCGTAGCTTACGGCGTAGAAAATAGAAAATATTATATTATGTCTACGAAATAATAAATTATACTACAGACTACGCTAGTGTAGAGACTAGACAGCGCCAGACAGCTTCGTCTATAATATTATATTATGTCTACGAAATAATAAATTATACTACAGACTACGCTAGTGTAGAGACTAGACAGCGCCAGACAGCTTCGTCTATAATATTATATTATGTCTACGAAATAATAAATTATACTACAGACTACGCTAGTGTAGAGACTAGACAGCGCCAGACAGCTTCGTCTATAATATTATATTATGTCTACGAAATAATAAATTATACTACAGACTACGCTAGTGTAGAGACTAGACAGCGCCAGACAGCTTCGTCTATAATATTATATTATGTCTACGAAATAATAAATTATACTACAGACTACGCTAGTGTAGAGACTAGACAGCGCCAGACAGCTTCGTCTATAATTTTCCTCTATCTATGTGTCAATTTTAATAATATTTAACAATGGAATAAGGCTGCGTTTGCACCGAAGCGGAGCGGAGCGGAGCTTAGCGGTGCCGAATTGACCAATCACCATGCTCGAAATCTTCGCTGTAATTCCGCTGGAATAGCACGATTGGTCAATTCGGGCACCGCTAAGCTCCGCTCCGCTTCAGTGGAAACACAGCCTAACACTATCTTCCGCAATGACGCCTGATAATAATTAATTAATTATATATTACTAGCGACCCGCCCCGGCGTCGCACGGGTATAAAATATCTAGCCACTGAAAAAATTATGCCTATAGCCTTCCTTAATAAATGGGCTATCTAATACTGAAATAATTTTTCAAATCGGACCAGTAGTTCCTGAGATTAGCGCATTCAAGTTAGCCCTTTCAAATAATTTTCCCCGTTTTTTCCACATTTTCCTCTATTTCTTCGCTCCTATTAGTTTTAGCGTGATAAAATATAGCCTATAACCTTCCTCCATAAATGGGCTATCTAACACTGAAGGAATCATCAAAATCCGTTGCGTAGTTTTAAAGATTAAAGGGAACAAAGGGACATGAGGGAAAAAAAGCGACTTTGTTTTATAATAAGTATAGATAATGGCTGGTTTACACGTATTAAGTAGATAAGTAGTCAACTAAATTTTAACTTATGACCTTATATTTATTTAACTAAATTTGTACTTGCTACTTGCTACTAAATTTTGTGTTTACTTTACATGCAATTTATAACTTAAAATTAAGTTAAAATTTAGTTTACTTATCAACTTAATACGTGTAAACCAGCCATAAATTAAAAGTTATTATTAAACACCTTATTAAATGTCCTTATTAATTATCCTGCGATAATACATTTAATAAGGTGTTTGTGCTCGAGTAATTGTTGTTTTTACTAGCTCGCCTTACAATCTAAAAACAATCTGACTCATTTCTTGTTTGTACGTCTACAATATTTAAAAAAATATAAGGATTAATTAAAATATGCCGTAACACTCGTTGTTGATATTATGATCATCTAAAGAAGAGTTTTGGGAATAAAGATTACATTTTGTCTGGCCCAAGCAGGATCGCATATTACTTGCAATGTTATAGAGCAGTCTTTCCAAAAAGTGGGCGATAACGCCCCCTTGTGGTCGCTGGAGGTCTAAAGGGGGGCGGTGTAATTGTTAAAACATAATTTGTTCTCAAAGTGGGCAGTAGACAAAATATGTTTGGGAACCCCTCTGTTATAGAGTATTACGACGCGACGGGTAGAAAAATAAACCGTTTTGTGTACGAATCGGGTAATGATAGCAGCCTGCAATCAGTCCGACAGCTCGAACTTACGAGTATCTGTACTAATATTATGTATACTAAGATATACTAATATTATAAAGCGGAAGAGTTTGTTTGTTTGTTTCAATGCACTAATCTCAGGAACTACTGATCCGATTTAAAAATTCTTTCAGTGTTAGATAGCCCATTTATCGAGGATGGCTATAAGGCTATATTTTATTACGCTAAGACTAATAGAAGCGAAGAAATAGAGGAAAATGTGGAAAAAACGGAACGGAAATATATTTGAAAGGGCTTATTTGAATGCGCTAATCTCAGGAACTACTGGTCCGATTTGAAATTTTCTTTAGTGTTAGATATGTCATTTATCGAGAAAGGCTATATTTTATTACGCTACGACTAATAGGAGCGAAGAAATAGTGGAAAATGTGGAAAAAACGGAGGAAATTATTTAAAAGAGCTTATTTGAACGCGCTAATCTCAGGAACTACTGGTCCAATTTGAAAAAATTTTTCAGTGTTAGATAGCCTATTTATCGAGGTAGGCTATAGGCTATATATTTTATCATGCTAAGACTAATAAGAGTGAAGAAATAGAGGAAAAATTTGAAAAAACGGGCAAAATTATTTGAAAGGGCTTATTTGAACGCGCTAATCTCAGGAACTAATGGTCCAATTTGAAAAATGCTTTCAGTGTTAGATAGCCCATTTATCGAGAAAGGCTATAAGTTATATTTTATCACGCTGCAACTAATAGAAGCGAAGAAATATAGGAAAATGTGGAAAAAACGGGGGAAATTATTTGAAAGGGCTTATCTCACGAACTACTGGAGCAATTTTTCTATTATTTGGCACAGATAAGAAGTAGACCACGTAAAGGCTATTTTTTGTTGACTAATTTGTCGTTGAAATATCTAATTTACGCGGGCGAAGCCGCGCGGAACGTCTAGTCGTATATATGGGGCCTAAAAAGGGTATTTTTGAACCTGTTGCTTCTTATTATATAATTCTGATACAAAGTTGGTTGGTGAACGACTATAATGAAACGCCTCCGTGGTCCAGTGGTTCAGTGCTCGTCTCTTGACTCGGAGGTCGTGGGTTCGATTCCCGCGTTGAAAAACATATTGTTATTTCCAAGTTTGGTTAGGACAATGCAGGCTGATCAGTGATCACCTGATTGTCTGACAAGTACAATAATCCATGCGTCGGATGGGCATGTAAAAAGTCGGTCCTGCGCCTGATCTCTCGCCAGTCGTGTCGGTCGTCCGTCCCACTGGGTTATGAGAGTAAAGGAATAGAGAGTGCTCTTGGGCACTATAAAATTACTCCTGCGTAACTGGCCTTGGTTTCAATGAAATCGGCCACCGTCACCGAAACCGGTGTGGGAGTTATTATAATGAAACAGACCTATCTCCTTTCCAGGCCCGGGTTCCACAAAAGAAGCGGTGATAACCAAGAAGACGCTCAAACACCTGTCCATGGTGGTTATAAACTCCAACCATACCCTGGGTAGGCGCTACAATTACTACCAGGTGGACAGACTGGCTGATGACCCAGATATAAACTTCAGGTAGGACATTCCGATTACGTAGATAAATAGATATAGACTTCAGTTTACGTAGTAACTATATTTTAGTAATCTGTGCTTCAGGTAGGACTTTCCGATGACGTAGATAAAGACTTTACGTAGGACATTCCGAAAATGTTACTAATACTAAATGCCTTATAACTATGTAAATAAAAATGAATTTCAAATTTTGTAAGTCTCGCTTAAACTCGAGTATGGCTTAACTTAACCGATTTGGGTAATTTATTCGTTGATGTCCAAGGACGGTATAAATTAGGAGTATTAAAGTGACACAAAGTTCATCGACTCATCTGGTCTACTCTATGATATAATATCATAAAAAAAGGGGTCTACTTATAAAAAAAAATTTTTTTCTGAATAACAAAAATGTCATTTCCTTCATGAAAAATAATTTTCTTTCATTTCATTTCAGTAAAAGCACCATGATTTACGTGGGCGGGTACCTCAGCAGCCCCTTCCTCCCTTTTAACACCGGCATGGGCATCGAGTACAAGAAACTGGGGTACAATGTCATCATGCTAGATGCTTTGATGTTCAACACCATCGAATATCCACGGTAAGAAGGCATGTGGGTGAGAAGTTCAATGACTGCATTCAAAGATTACGCCCTTATTAATAAGACAGGTCACATTGTTATAGGTACTATTTACTGCTTATGAAATAAATCCCCCATTTACGATAAAGCGATCGTTACAATCTATTTGTAAATTATCTAGATTTGTACATTAAGATTAAGTTATACGCGTTCACGAGTATATTAATTCCCAAAAGTCCTACTATTGGCATATTAGGACTATAATAAATAATGTCATTATAATGCGCTTCAGTGGCGCAAAAATCACAAAGTCGAAGTGTGCGAATCCTTAATTATTATTATTAGAAGGTGAATGAGTTTGTTTGACAGTACTTAGTCCAAAGTGTTGCTGCAGTAGTTGAAACATTCAACGTTTTATGCCGTAAAATGCGCTTTAGGGAGATCGCAGACGACAGACTTTGTGCGATCAAAGTCTGCGGCTTCCATACAATCTGATGGCGCGCGCCATGCGGAATGTATGTAAGCCGCAGACTTTGATCGCACAAAGTCTGTCGTCTGCGATCTCCCTTAGTGCAGCAATTAAAAAACACAAGATTGTATTAAAAATGTGTGCACTGAATATAACTGTTATATTAAGTCCGCACCTTACGAAGATTAGGTCCTACAGAATAGAGAAAGTGCTGTCATGTCCTTAGGAATAACGACTTGGAGTCCAATTTTATGACGTTGGAAATACGACTATATTGTATTATAGATAAGTTACCTTATAATTAGGTAGGAACTAATTTAGAGTTGCGACTAACATCTTGGATTATAAAATCTATCACGTTCTAAATAAATTACTTACAATAATATAACTAAAACGGTTCCTGTACTCAAAATGTTCCTATCGTATTTATTTTTCCTCAATCATTATTATTCAATAACGGATGTCTATTAATTTTAATATTTACATATTTTTTATTTACTTAAGTGATATAATTTATATGGGGTTTTTGGAAACTACAATTTTATGCTAAGCTAAAATGAATCTTATTGCGATGCGTACACGCTTGGTTTTTGGTTATGTGCAAGGTTATCGTTTCGGATTGAGGTAAGTGCTCGCCTTTTCATGTTTTTTTTTTAATATCTTTCGAAATAAATATTAAGGAACAAAATTGTTCGGTTCAGACCTTTTTAATATAGATTCACTAACGATTTATTCAAATAAAATGTATGTTATCCTAGGTAATACTTATATTTCGATGACAAAGATTTTTGTCGGAGATGAGTTTGTAAATTAATTACAGCCAAAGTATTACGTTTTATTAAAATGTTTATGATTTAAACCCTTTTAAATATTGTGCTTTATATCTCATATTTTTTACATTTCGTTATTATATTGGAACTAGGTAAACCGGGAGTCAATAAATAAATAACAAAATGGGGTTAGTCCTCGCCTTAAAGCCCGAGATTTATCTTTTTATATATATATAGCTTTTAAGCTATGCACTTGCATTTTTATTTTGACATTTGTAGGTATTTCAGAAACAGGTTTACCAGTGTTTAAATTAATGCTGGCTATTTTAAAATTTTAAATTCTATTTCTAAAACAGATAAGATCTTTTATTTTGCGAATACGGCATAAAAATTCTTTATTTAAACGTGTTTACGCAACTTCCGCGTTAAAAAATATAATAAAAAAATCAGCCAAGTGCAAGAGCACAAATAGGCAAAAATTGTGTTTCTTGTATGGGAGCCCCCCTTAAATATTCATTTTACTTATTTTAATTTTATTGTTACAAGAACTATAAAATATATACAAATATAGTTGAGGACTTTGTTAATATTTCAAGTGCCTACCAGTTGCTTATGATATCTAGCAAAAAAAGGCCAAAAAATCATCGAATCTAAGGAAAAAACTATCACCTTTAGTCACTTTTAGCCAAGATGTTTTCTTTATCGCTTCTTTATAGAAACGCCGATAAAAATGAATTTAAAATAAAGTCGACACTCGACTCATGATGTTATATCAATTCCATACATTTCAATCGGCGACTCGAAGCGATAAAGTAAACGTCTTGGCTAGCTTACACACTCCTTTCATTCGACGACCTCTGTGGCTGAGTTGGTGGCATAAAGTTAATATACCTTAGGTATATTACCTTTATGGTTGGTGGGCGAGTTGGTAGCTCAAGCCGGGGGTCGCGGGTTCGAATCCCACCGACGGAACAAAAAGTTTTCAAAGTTCCTGGGTCTTGGATATGTATTAAATATGTGTATTATATAATAAAAAATTAAATCTTAAATATAAATATGTATAGTATATAAGTATTAAATATATTTCCGTTGTCTGGTACCTGTAACACAAGTCCTTCAGGTACTTAGCACGGGGCCTGACTGAAGCGTCCATAGATATCATGGATATTATACATTTCAGGGCAGCGAGATTCCTTCGCGTGGTCGGGAGATATGCAGCCAAAATGCTGGCCAAATTGACGAGTAGAGGCCTGGACCCAAAAAAATTGGAAGTCATGGGGATCAGCCTGGGCGGACAAACAGCCGGCTTCATCGCCAAACACTACAAGAACCTGACTGGAGTCAGCGTCGCCAAGGTCGTTGGGTTGGATGCCGCTGGACCCTGCTTCAGGTCAGCTCTGGATTTATGTATAGGCTTGGCCATGGCCTATGGGCGGCAACGTCCTATGTCGTTCGTACATAGGGGCGGCAAAATTAATTTTAAGTGGCCTATACTCATAAAAATATAAATCCGGCCCTGCTTCAGGTAGAGATAAACTACGATAACAAGGCGCGCCCCTCCAAAATTCAAAACCTTTGAAGTGCGCTGTGCGTTGTCTTGCGCGGTTGGATAGTTAAGATTAGTTGACCAACAAATCTTGGTAATAAGTGACATTGGTTGATTGGTTGAATACTTTCGTTCCCATTCAGGTAGTTTTTGACGTCGTCAGCTAACATACGGTCTATTGAAATGTACCATTCTAGTAATATTATAAAATATGCGAAAATGCGTTTGTCTGTCTATCTGCTACTACTACTACTCTTCACGCTTAAGCCTCTGAACTGATTTTAGTGAAATTTGGTACCAAATAGTTTGAATCCCGGGAAAGGACATAGAATAGTTTTTTTTTTTGCGGAAAAATGCACGGTTCCCACGTGATAAACGGACTTAGGCGCAACAGAGTTTCTGTCATCTAGTAGTTTATAACCATATTAAACATAATTAGGCAATCCCTACAGACCCTACAGCACGTGAATATTAATTCGTGTAGGGACTGCGCAAATAACAATTATATGTAATTATGTGTTCTTTACAATGTTATATAATTATTTTTCTGATGGCAATAAACAATTTATTTATTATTTAAACATCATTTAATTACAGGAACCTCGGTCCAGAAGACAGACTGGACAAGACAGATGCCGACTTCGTCATCAACGTCGCTACCAACATCGACGGCTTGGGTATGGCGACACCCATCGCACACATCAACTACTACGTGAACGGAGGCGAGCATCAACCAGGACCTTTATTCTGGATCTACTGCCCAGACATCTGCAGCCACACCCGAGCGTACGAAGTCTGGTTATCCTCCCTCATGCATCCAGACGAGTTCATAGCTATAAAGTGCGATTCAGTCCAACAGGCTCGAGACAAGGATTGCTTCAGCAGAGTACCTCAAGTCACCAACCTCCTCGGCCCTAAAGCTGACAGGAACTTGGAAGGCATATTCTACTTATCCACCACGAATACGGACCCCTACTACATGGGTAAACGAGGCCTGATAAAAGGAAACGACTATTTCATTTCGATTAGCACAGCGCTGAATAAAGATGATGTTTTGAAGATGTAGTTTTAGATTTTAGGTAGGAGTTGTAGGTTTACCTGCTGTAGTCATTAGATTTACTTACCTAGAAGCTAAGATTAGCCAGGTTAATATGGACTTTTTCAACAATCTGTGCATAATAATATGCAAAATTATAATATTATGATTTAAAAGCGAAGTACTAACTAAAATTATTTTAACATATTATGTACACAGTTCACTACGTTTTTTATAATTTACAATAGGTAATTATGTCAAAGTTATGTATTTTACTTAGCAAAGTCAGACCCACAGTAGGCAAAATCTCAACATAAGAGTTTCCTAAAAGTTTTGAAACAATAAGGCTGGCAATAGTAATAAGAATAGGATTTAGATAATATTATAAGTAATAGAATGGCCCTTTACCAATTCACCACACAACAATAGTTACAGTTGTATGAGATAAAACTATTTGTGATAATAAGTAAGCTTACCTAAATAAAATAAATGATAGTATAGTAAATAGTTTTATTTGCGAACAATCTGAATACAAATAATGAAATGTTGAAAATAAATATACCGCACGCAGCGAAAAGTTTGGAACCCGGCAGCGATTTCCCACAACTTGTATGGGAGACTAGATGACGCCTGCAACTCCGTTGCGCCAAAATCCGCTTATCGCGCGGGGACCGTACATTTTTCCGGGATAAAAACTATCCTATGGATCCCGGGACTCAAAGTATCTCCATGCAAAATTTCAGCAAAATCGGTTCAGTGGTTTGAGCGTGAAGAGGTAACAGATAGACAGCCAGATGAGTGTGTCTGTCTGTTGACAGACATACTTTCACATTTATAATACTAGTATGGATTAATTTGCCGGGTCAACTTGTAATATGTTATATGTATAAACTCAATAAAGGTAAAGCATGATTTTGAGAAAAAATTAGCAATAACATATTAAACAGTATACACGATAGCCGAGAAAAGCATGCAGGGGAATATCGATGGTTTGTGAGGTTAATTATTGACTGTACAGTTTATCTGTTGAACAGCGCTAGGGAATGCAATACCGGGATCCCGAGTGCATTTTGCGGGACTAATCCCGGTCAAAAATGTAGCGGATTTATTTTAAAAGTTTAAGTCCACCCTGCGGGATCCCGCAAATACCGGGATCCAGCAGGATTGTGATGGTTCAGTCCCGCAAATACCGGGATTGTCTTGCGGGATTGCATTCCCTAAATAGCGCTGTACTAAGATGTTGATTGGTAGCTCTTTGAAGTAATGCCAAACAGAAGCGCTATTGAGTGGATAAAGTAGGTATAAACTCCTGTCAAAAAATCTCAGAAACCGGGAATAAGTGATACGTTATAGACTATAGCAGGGGTCACCAAATGGCGGACCGCGGTCCGCATCCGGACCGCCGAACTATTGTGTGCGGACCAAGCATGTTCGAAGATGGACTTCGTTAAAAAATAATTTCAGTCTCGACATACTGATGAATATTACCAACAAAAATTTTCACTTTTCTCATTGATACAAATCAATGTGTAATTTCCTTAATTACATTCGTTTAAATTTTTTTAAATGTGCGGACCGCGAAGGTCATTTTATTTCTTAAAACGGACCCCGAGCGAAACTAATTGGTGACCCCTGGCCTATAGGCTTATGGGCTATGGTTTATGTCTAAATATTATAATATAAGATTGAAACACTTATGCTCCGTACTCACATACGGTTTTGCTCGACAGTTTTACTCCAAGTCGAGTAATAACCACTGTGTGGACCGCAAAACTGACGGCTCGAAGGCTCGCTTCGAGCCGGGCTCGATAGAATTAAATATGTCAAATATGTCATTTCCTTCGACTTGGAGTAAAACTGTCGAGCAAAACCGTATGTGAGTACGAAGCATTACGGATTTTTGTCGCGGAGCACTTTTATTAACCCCAACCAAAGAGAATATTATAATTACAGCGGCCGTGGTCACGGACCACGGTCCGTCACGTGTGGATTGAGGTGACAGGCGTCCAATTCATTGAAGTTCTTCAACTACCCGTAGATTCATCAATTTTTATTTGCGTTCCGATCGACGCAGAAAGATCTCACATTGTCTTGAAGCCGAGGTGTCCTAGGTTTGTGCTTTAGTTTGTTTATCACTGGATCCCAACTAGATGGCAGCACCCAGCCATCTTCCCGGTTAAAATTAGGGTGTTTTTTTTAGTGGGCGGTATCTTGCTTCTTTTGCCAGTACTTGTGGCTAATCAAATCTTATGTAATGGCGAGGTTGATCCAGTGTGTGTTCACAAATTGCGGACTTGGTGTTCCTATGGTGTTTGACATCTGCAATGTGTTCCTTGATACGGGTTTTGATGGCCCTTTTGGTTTGCCCTATATAAGAGAGGCCACAATCACAGTCGAGCTTGTAGATTCCTGCATCTTGAAGGGGTTTCATTGCATTTCTGATGGTAAACATTGGCTGATCTTTTTGGGCGGCTTAAAGTATGTTTTTATTGAAGCTTTCCTTAGAATTTAGCTAATTTAATTAGTGACTCCATTTATAAATGGTAACACTGCAGGTAATCTCTCCACTGTTGCCGGCTTCACTCGGTTGCTGCTCTGTTGGCGTGGTACCCAAAGCTTATTGTCGCGTAGAACTTGTGCAACATGATGAAGCTCGGTATCCAACTCTATCTCGGTATCTCGGTGACCACGGCCGCTGTAAAGCAGCCGAAACGTCGGGATTAATAAAAATGCTCCGCGACAAAATCCGCAACACACACTGAGCCCGCCGGGCCGCCGACAAAGCCCGGCGACACAACCCGGCGGCCTGTATGAAAATAATGATGTCGGCAACATGCGCCTGCACGTGTTATACACCGACATGTTGGCGGCATATACACACACAACCTATAGACACGCGGCAATCACTGACCAATCACTGACTGCCAAATAAATTTCTCATCTCAAGCCGCCGCACAGTGTACGGAGGAGACGAAAAATCGGAAATTTTCTTTTTACTTCAATTTTGAATGGGCATTAGTATTATGAATGCGAGAGTAGAACACCCGCGTGTCAATTCGCAATAGTTTTTATTCTACGAGCTACCAAAGTTTAGCGATTTTTTGCGGCCCGGAAGCGAAAAATTCATATATCTCCAAAATTTTTACGTAATAAATAAAATTTTGTATTCCACCTGAAAGCCTATTAAATAAGGTATATTTCAAGCTGTTTTCCTGATCCGACGTGTCGATATTTTACCTACAATAAAATAGTTTTCATTTTTAGGCTTTTATTTTTTTAATCCAAAACCAAACAAAAGATGCAATCGAATATATCTACAAATTAAAGGTATACAAGCATTCTATACGCACAAAAAAATCACCTGTAAGATCCGTTTACAACTGGAGATATTTGATCGTGAAATCCTACGCTAGGGCTGCCACCATAGTCTTTCCATGGATGGTTGTCAATAATGCAATAGAAATAGTCACATAACATATTAACATTCATAGTATGAAAGTTATATACGCTTTTAATGAATATATTTAAAATTATCAAAAATAAGTCTTAGAAAAAATATGAAACCTCCTCTTTTTTGGAAGTCGGTAAAAAAAATCGGATGTCAGTTCGTAATACTTCAAACAATTAATATTATTTCTAGTATTTATTTTAAAAAATCAAGGTAAGTGATGGTCACGCGAAAACGAAAAGACTACAAATAATACAGCGTTGCGTCGTTTGATAACCCTGTTGACAATTAAGTTTGTAAATTAAATAAATTGATTTAGCAGTGGTTGTAAATGGATCTCACGGGTGATTTTTCTTGTGCGTATAGAATGCTTGTATACCTTTAATTTGTCGATATTTTCGATTGCATCATTTGTTTAGTTTTGGATAAAAAAAATAAAAACCTAAATATGAAAATTATTTTATTGTGTGTAAAATATTGACATGAAGAATCAGGAAAAAAGCTTGAAATATACCTTATTTAATAGGCTTTCAGGTGAAATACAAAATTTTATTTATTACGTAAGAGTTTTGGAGAAATATGGATGTTTCCCTTCCGGGCCGCAAAAAAACGCTAAACTTTGGTAGCTCGTAGCATCAAAACTATTTCGAATTGACACGCGGGTGTTCTACTCCTGCATTCATAATATGAATGCCTATTTAAAATTGAAGAAAATAGAAAATTTTCGATTTTTCGTCTCCTCCGTACACTGTGCGCCGACATGCCGCCGACCAAATTTTCCGACTTGTATTATGTGAAGCCGCCAACTAGACCGCCGACAAAAAGTTGCCGACATATGTCGGCAGCCCGGCGGGCTCAGTGTGTATTGCGCTTAAGTGTTTCAACCTACGTTTCAACCTCCTTATAATATCATTATTCATGAGTGATACTCGCGTAAGCTTTTAAAGAATCTGCGAATAATAAAAACTATATTATTTCTTTTGAACAGGAATTTTCAAACCTAATATTAATAAAGGTAACCAACTAAATTTTATTTCGTAGTCAGATTTTTAACAGTCCGGAAAACAAAGGATATTGCAAAATATACGACAAGAGGCATTTCTGAAAAAGTCGCCATTTTGGTGACCTTTCTCAATCTTGTTTTGATCTAGATGACTAAAACTAGCTCTAAAAAGATTTAGCACATTTTTTTCCGCATAGGAACATTCTTTTTCGACGACTATATTTCTATTTGATATGTTTTTACTCCTAACTAGATGACACTGCGCGCGAAATTAGTTTATCGCGCGTGAGCCGTATGTTATTCAGCTACAAAAAATATCCTTTGTCCTTTCCAGGGACTCAAAAGTATCTGCATACCCATCAAAATCGGTTCACTGGTTTAAGCGTGAAGAGTATAGATTGAAATTGATAAAGTATTATTTGTAGATTCTAGCGCTAAATCTAATGATCTCTCTGATCTCTCTGAATCAGATTATAACGCTATAATCTGAAAGATTTACTATACAGCTACTGAATAATGATTACAATACTCTGTAATCATTATTCAGTAGCTGTATGTAAATCTTTCAGTTCAGGCTAGAAAAAACTAGCAGTGTACTGTACCATTATAACCTATTCATTTTTAGAAAATTCCTTAATTGTGGGGAAGCCCACTGACGCAACTCGTGTAAGTATTTTGTTACGCCAATAATATACAGTTTACCAATATAAGTCAATGATTTTTTTATTGTTTAATTATATAATTTATTCATATTATACCAATATTATCTGTAGGAGCTGAATCAAATTTAAACCTGCCTCCAACCAGTTTGACTAATCGGTAGGCAGTTTATATATACCAAGAGATAAAAAATATCAATAGTATATCTCAGATTCTCAGGGCATAACGGGTTCTGAGTGGTTCTGACTTCTGGCTTTTGTGTTAAGAGGTTTGTCTCCAGCTGACTAATAATCCGACTGTTATTCAACGTGATCGTCGACTAGATAGATGGGTTCCCAAGATTTTAAGATAATGACCATTGATGTCATGAAACGGGGAACCGAAAGAAAAGGGTAGATAAAACACTATCGTAATTCGTAACTTTAGAGTGTGGGCTCTTCTGCTATCAGATAAGCAAAATATGTTCAGCTCCTCATATTCAGTAGCGTAACTATAGGGTGGCAGAGCTGGCAAAATGCCACGGGCCCCCGACCCAAAAGGGTCCCGGCCCAAGATATTGTGAGGTCAGATTTTTTTTATACAATATTGTTTTATTATTAACGTGACGATTTTAACTGATAGGGCCCCATCCGTTTGCCACGGGCTTTAGATACGCTACTGATCATATTTTAAACATGTTAAAACAAAGCCTTTTTAAAATGTTGAGCTTGATAAAAAACAGTCAGTACGATAATATTTTAAGCGAACTTTTTTTATCGTAAGAGTTGTTCCCAGGGCCATATCCGTATTATGCCCTAGGTTTGATGATCTCCTTTCTTTTGGCGCGAAAAGGCCATATTCGTATTATGCCCTAGGTTTGATGATCTCCTTTCTTTTGGCGCGAAAAGGCCATATTCGTATTATGCCCTAGGTTTGATGATCTCCTTTCTTTTGGCGCGAAAAGGCCATATCCGTATTATGCCCTAGGTTTGATGATCTCGTTTCTTTTGGCGCGAAAAGGCCATATTCGTATTATGCCCTAGGTTTGATGATCTCCTTTCTTTTGGCGCGAAAAGGCCATATCCGTTTTATGCCCTAGGTTTGATGATCTCCTTTCTTTTGGCGCGAAAAGGCCATATCCGTATTATGCCCTAGGTTTGATGATCTCCTTTCTTTTGGCGCGAAAAGACCATATCCGTATTATGCCCTAGGTTTGATGAACTTTCCATCGAAGCTTCAAGGGTTAGGAAAGGAATCTTTAACGATCAACAGGTGAACAACCTCAAAAAAGCAACTCATTTTTAACCTTTAAAGTTACGAATAGTAGCCATTTTGCCGTAAACATAACTTACCTTCGATTATACGGAAGAGAGAATGAAATTTATAAGTTATTTGACCCCTTGTACTTGTGAAATAAAAAATTGTGCGTTATATAGTCTCAGGACCGGGAGGTGCGTGTGCGTGCAAAATGTTGGTGGGTTTGTTGTTTTTGTGTTCCGCTGCCATGGCAGTCGAAGTGTCAAAACCTTTGGAGGGATATCCCAATGGATTCCTGTCTGATTGTGAGTACTTTTTCGATGAATGTGAAAGTGAAATTGATTAAATATTTAAAGCAAAGTGAGCTTTTTAAAAAAGTTTAGTTCTTCACCGCTTTGGCTTTAAGGAATATTTAAGGGTAGGTTTTCATAAAATTTAATATGAGGAATATTGGATTTTGCCGTAAAAGGAAGAGGCTTTTGTTTCTTTAAAAAGTCTGGAGCTTTTCAGAAAAGTTTAGTTTTTCACTGCTTTGGTTTGTGGCATTCCAATTTTTCACAACCTTAGTTTTTGTTATTTTTAGAAAATGTTCAAAATATTTAAATTTAAGTAGATCCTTCCTTTTTGGGGTTAAATATGTTTGTCTAAAAAAACCTCAATAACCTCCTTCTTTTTGGAAGTCGGTTAAAAAGAGACCAAATGGGCATGTAGATTGCCTGATAAGAAGGGATTATCTTCGCCCGTAGGTACAAAACCTAAAGAGTGACAAGTACTTAAACTTTTAAGTCCGGAAATACTAATGACGGATTCATTACAAAGCTCTAGTGATTTAAAACTGCAGAAATCACAATGTAAAGGGAGTAGAAGACAGCCACTCATTATGACTATCCAATATCCATACTAATATTATAAATGCGAAAGTGACTGTCTGTCTGTCCGTCTGTCTGTCTGCCTGTTACCTCATCGCGCCCAAAGCCTATTTTGCTGAAATTTGGTATGGAGATACTTTGAGTCCCTGGAAAGGACAGGTACTTTTTATTCTGAAAAAATGTACGGTTCCTACGATATTAACGAATTTTGGCGCAACGTAGTTGCGAACTTCATCTATTTTGAATAATTTAAAAAAGGAAAACAACGGAAACGGCTACTGATGTTTCATTACATAAATCAGTATTACATAAATTGTTGCCGGGCGTCAAAAAGAAAGAGGGAACTTTCTTCGTCTCCTATGTCTACTCTCCTTCGTCTTACGAATTTTAAATGGTCGATTGCGAGTCGACTAATCACGTATTTTGACGCGCTAATGAAGTTTTCACAAAAAAAACCACTTCAAATTTTAAATTACAAAATTTCAGGTCCAGGTTCAACCAAAGAAGCTATCCTCACCAAGAAGACCTTACAGAAGCTTTCCTTCATAGTGTTCAAATCCAATGAGACCATGTACCACGATCGCTACGATTACTTCCAAATGGACCAGCTGGCTAAGGACCCAGAGGTGGACTTCACAAGGAAGACCATGGTCTTCTGCGGAGGGTACCTAAGCAGCCCCTTCATGCCTCTCGCTTCCAGCATGGGTCAGGCGTACAAGAAGCTGGGGTATAACGTGTTCATGCTGGACACTCTCTTCTTCACCCTGGACCAGTACCCTCGGTAAGAGTACCTTAGGATTGCGTTCTAATTAGTTATTGATTTGGTAATGATAATGGTTACTGATTGTACTGGAAGTTCGTGGTGAAAATGTATGTTTTACACTAAAATATTATAAATATTATAAGTTATAACTCTTTCTCCAATCTGCTGCCTAACTATATCGTATGGAAACTATCAGAACAATTTCAGAACATAAACTATCCAATGTCCATTCCTAGGAGATTTGTAAGGAGATCTCAGCGTCAATTAAATACTCAGAGTATATCATAATAAAAATATGCCATAAGGCATAATGAAAACTGGCCTAAAACAGCCTTTTAGGGCTTAGTGTCGAAACACACTAGGCTGAATTACGCCGGCGTAAATTCCGCCGCGTTTACGCCGCGTTTCAAACACATACAAAATACGGGCGGAAGTCGGAACGCGAGGGGTGACACACTATTCCGTCGCGTTCCGTCCGTATTTTGTATGAAATTTTGAAACGCGGCGTAAACGCGGCGGAATTTACGCCGGCGTAATTCAGCCTAGTGTGTTTAGACACTTAGGCTATTTTTTCCTATTAGAAAATGTACGGTTCCCGCGAGTTATTATATAACCTCAGCACTAAATCTAGTTAATGCTCGTAAGCAATTATCATTTAAAAACAGATTTTTAAACAGGTATTTACTATTAATAACATAATAATTCTAAGTGTAATTAAGTATTTGAATTATATTTTATTTTGTGAAATTTAATTTAATTTTGTATACTTACCAATTTTTTTTGTAATTCATATCCGCTTTTGAAATAACTATTGTGACTACTTTTGAATTAACCAGTTTCAAAACTAGCAGACCAAGCAGGAAGTTAAAAATAATGTTTTAGTAGGCAAGCCTTGGGCATTAACTATTTTAGAAACAGGAATCTTCACTTTTTCCTCTTACCTTAAAAATATGTTAAAACCTACATCCATGCTATATACAATATAGTCTGTAGGTCTGTCTGTTACCTTCGAGCTCGAACCGCTGAACTGATTGTGCTCAAATTTGGTATAGAGATACTTTGAGTCCCGGGAAAGGACATAGGATACTTTTATCCCGGAAAAATGTACGGTAATTTTGGCGCAACTGAGTTGCGGGCGTTATCTAGCAATAATATGTACTATCAGAGAAGTTGATTTATAGGCAGATGGGAGACCTACGTAGTTTGGTCGCGTTACGTCAAACCCAGCCGACAGGTCACAACTCACAATAAAATTAACATTGAATTGACATGATCCGACCAATGACGTAGGTCCGTCAACTGCCTAGGAATCAATTTCCTCGATGGTACATACCTTCTCTGCTTCTACAAAACAAAGACAAATTATCCTTTATTTAATTGAAAGATTTTTTTATAAATTTGCAATAACTTAAGAGCCCATAACATTTTAATGTGACAATGAACCTAGGTCCTTCACCTTTTTATGAGCAAAATACCTGCATGATCAGTCACTTCCTTGTAGCTTGTACCTAAAAGTTCAAGACATTCCACACAATTTTACCGTATTTTAAGGGGTCTCTTCGCGTGGGACAAAATTAATAACACGACAAATAACAATTATTGTCACCAATTTTTCAAAACATGCAATAATTATGGTCAAATATGCTAACCCTTCACTGGCCCATGATGGATCAATCACCAATACAAGCCATATTATAATCGCAAGTTAATAATTATGTTTGCATTTGTATGGAAACATAATATAGTGGTTTTGATTTTTTCTGAAGCATTCGAGGTAAATACTACCAAAAAGTAAGACTTCGCACCAGGTTGGATCTGAATTTTGAAAAAGGCACTAATCTAGAATAAGAATTATTTCATACTTTTTAGGTCATTTTAAGAATATTGTTTTTACCTTGGAAGTCGGGTTCTATTTTTTGTTAAAAAATAATAATACCATAATATTATTCCCGCAGCTCTCACACATTCACACACAAACACACTACAGTTATTAATTGACCACTATACTTTCCAGCTCTACCTATTTCAAGTGATGCAAAAATCAAATTTTGGCAACTTTCAGAGCAGCACGGGTCATACGAGCGGTCGGCAGACATACTTCGGAGATGCTGATCCGGCTGTCCAAGAGAGGTCTGAACCCGAAGAACTTGGAGCTGGTGGGCATGAGCCTGGGCGGGCAGACCATCAGCTATATCGCCAAGCACTATAGATCTGTCACAGGTTACTTTCATATTTTTTATTTTATATTGGTGAAGACTCATGCGTTGGTTACTCTTGATTTCACCATCTACGACGCTCTTCGAGTGGCCGAAGATAGGAATAGCTGGCGTAACACCATAAGAAGGAAGGTCATAGAACGGGGAGGTCACGACCCTCAGACATGAGGAATACGACTAGAGGAGGAGGAAATTGGTGAAGACAATAGGAACGACATTGTGATTTTGGCAGTAATATGTATGAGCTGTGCAAAGCTTTAATAAGATCCGAAGGGTGTCAATGGAACATGACACATGTTGTGCATAAAATCTATCAATAACGTACGATAGCTACCAAAAACGTGTTACCGCGTCAGCATTGCGATCTGCCAATAACTGCACGTCTAATTACCAAACTATCGATAGCGTGTACAGTGTACTCGCGCGCGCTTACCCACCCCGCTCATTCTTTACCCAAAATCGAACCTCCCCTCCTATTTTTGGCAAGGGAACTTAAAGTAGCGCTCGGCATACATCATATTACATGCGTTCATAACAAAGATAATACAAATATTTCACCTATAATATTACAGGAGTCAGCGTCGGCAAGATGGTTGCCTTAGAACCAGCCGGACCATGCTTCCGGAACCTCGGCCCTGAGCTCCGGCTGGACAAATCTGACGGGGACTTCGTCATCCACATAGCTACCAACATCGATGGCTACGGCATGGCCACCCCGGTCGGCCATGTTAACTTCTACATAAACGGCGGTGAGAACCAACCTGGCGACCTCTGGTGGATCCTCTGCTCGGAGCTCTGCAGCCACACCAGGTCTTTCGACGTTTGGCAGTCAGCTCTGATGCATCCTGATGACTTCATCGGAATACAATGTGACAGCGTCCAGCAAGCAAGAAATAGAGACTGCTTCGATCGAGTGCCGAGGGTGACGAATGTAATGGGCCCCAAAACGGATAGGAATAAGGAGGGTGTGTTCTATGTGTCTACTACTAATAAAGTGCCATACTGTATGGGTAAAAAGGGTTTGGACAGAAATAATGATTTCTTCATCTCGGTAGCTTCGTCGTATAATGATGTGGATAATTTGAAGATTTAGTCAGTGAGTTGATGATTATTGATATGCCAAAAAATTAAGTTTAATTAATAGCTGCAGTTGTAAGCTGATATTCTGGTATCAGAGGAATTTATTCTTTGGTAGATATAACCGACCTACATTATTTTGTCGGGCTATCTCAAGCCAAGTCGTATATCTTGAGCTGTGTAAAATAGGTTCAAGTATAAATTATTATTAAATTATTCTTCCAGAAAATGCTTTGGTATAGTGACTAAAAACTGTTCTCTAAGAATGTACCGTAAACTCTATCAGAATTTAAAAAGAAAAAACTTTAAATTTTGTTGTTTGTGAAACGAGCTTTTAGTGCTAAGTTCCAAACGAATTAATTAATAACACTAAGGTATCCTAATTAAATTAAAAATATTTATAATACCAGATGGTGTTTCATTTCAAACACTTTGTAGCTAGAAATAGACGGTAATAATAATTATGATGAAATCATAGAACAAGCTGTTACATAAAAAAATCTTAAAAATCGGGCCACAAACGGAGTTGAACATACAAAAGTTTTTTTTTGTATGTTCAACAACGTTATAAACAGACGAACATATAACCTCCTCCTTTTTGGAAGTCGGTTAAAAATAGCAAAGGACAATACGTTTTTGCTCTTTTGTGACACACAGGCGTTTCAACATGATGAAAACTATAGTTTTGGCAACCTCTAGATTGCCTGCACTTTGCAACATGAATGTATTCACAGCAATAAAACTATCCTATGTACTTTCAGTGGAAATGATTCTTAGGCAATTTCTGAGACATCCATCCCGGTTGTGTTCGGTCACAGTCACGTCACGTTAATCTGGAGTCTGGAGTCTGGACACACCTTTACAAAACCACAAGGACTTCTTAGGCTACTTACAGACGAACGGCACTTGCCGTCGACGCTTGTCGACGGCAGTGGACAGCAGTCATCGTCGACACTTATTGACGGCAAGTGCCGTTCGTCTGTAAGAAACCCTACACGTAAGTCAATAAAAATATCATAAATATAGTGATAAAATCTATTATTACATAGGTTAAAGGTAGTACATGGTAGTACTAATTAACGTGTAAATACTAAGTAGTCGGCAATGAAACCTACTTAAGTCTTTAAAATACCACAGTATAAATATATACAGTAGACCAGCTAAACAAATGTAAACGTGATTTTTACTAAGACATTATAATTATTAGTACTTATTTAACAAAAAATTTTTGAACAAGCCTCCTCTTTGACGTGGTCTGGCAGTGAGAAGAAACTATCATAAGTGTCTGTTGTCGTTGTGACAGTGGGAGACGAAATCCCCACAGTTACCCCGAAAAAAATATGATAAAATTGAGCTTTCAATTTTTAACCGACTTCCAAAAACGAGGAGGTTATACGTTCGGCTGTGGATATTATATATATATATTTTTTTAATTTTTTTTTATGTATGTTCAACGATTACTACGTCGTTTGTGAACCGATTTTCAAAATTTTTGTTTTGTTGTATTAGGTTTCACTTCAATTTGGTACCATGTTCACAAAAGTGGTGACCTGATGATGGGATCCATGAGTAATCGAGGAAACTCCTCAAAATTCAAATCGAAACATATGGTTTTTTTCGTTTCATATGATGTATTCTAGGCATATGTTACCAAAAAGTAAGATTTTGCACCAGGATATACCATGGTTCGAAGGTGGTGAACAGAACTCCTTACTCCTTATAGATACATGTTTGGGGGTTTCGGCGTTGTTTTAAGAACTGAAAGCATATACTACTAAGCTAATTACATTAATCATCATCATCATCATCATCACCACCATTCCACCATACACCTTCACATTATGACCCTATTATAATTGGTAGGTATTTTTCATAGTATTTTTAGATCAAAACGGATCACGGATGTCTTTAAACATTGTTATGTAGAAAGTTAAGCTATTTTGAAAATTATTTTATTATTTCGACCTGATGATAAGATCCATGAGTGATCGAGGGATCTCCTCAAAAGGATGAGGTCCAAATTGGGCTAATTTTAAAAGTGCCGGCCAACGCAAATAAATCCATAATTTTAATAGAACATAATCTAAGGAATAATTTTTATTATTACACCAAAGTTCTAAGTCAAGTCTCCGAGTTGTTATTCAAGGTCAAACTTTTTTTTATAATATGTAATAAAACTAATTTTATTAATTAAAAGCAATAAGTAATCGATCCCAACGTCCCTATCCGAGTCATAGAACAGATTAGAGGCCAAATACCTACAAATCATTTGGAAAAATTCAAAGGAAGAGGGAACCTCTACGTACCATTGCTTACTTGGAATACTTGGCAAATGCCGTGCGTACCCCAAGCACGTAGAGTATCCCCCTTCCTTTAAGTTTTTTCAAACCATTTGTAGGTATTTGGCCTCCAATCTGTTCTATGACTCGGATGGGGTCGTTGGGATCGATTACTTATTGCTTTTAATTAATAAAATAAGTTTTATTACGTGTAAAAAAAAGTTTGACCTTGAATAACAACTCGGAGACTTGACTTAGAACTTTGGTGTAATAATAAAAATTATTCCTTAGATGATGTTCTATTTAAATAATGGGTTATTTTGCGTCGGCCGGCACTTTTAAAATTAGCCCAAAATTGTATGGACGTTGGATCTTGTCCTTTATATGGAAACATATGGTGATTTCGATTTTATGAGAAGTACCCTAAGCATATGCTACCAAAAAGCAAAATTTTGTACTAAGATATACCTTGGTTCCGAAGGTGCTAAGAGAACTCCGGATTCCTTATAGATACAAGTTTGAGGGTTTCGGCTTTGGTTTAAGAACTCAAAGCATAATATGCTACTATGCAAGTTACATTCATCATCATCATTACCACTACCACCAGACACCACACCATGAATCATTAAATCATAACTCTTAATTTGTCGAACGATTTCAAAAATTATATTGATAAATCAAAGTAAATGATTCAAACTTGGCGATCAGGTTACCAAGTTAGCAATTTTATCATGAGATCTTTGAATTATGAGGTATGTCCGTATTAAGGAAACTCCTTATTATTGGGACAAAATAAATAGTTATATTACCGTAGTTCTAAGTAGTTTAAGCATAATATAATATGAAAAATTATAGTGAGCTAATGACTTTGCAGGAGTGTTGTGATAGAAGGAAAGTCACTGAATAGAGCTTTAGAGCCTTTAGAGATAGGCGCATGAACATTAACTTTATCATTGCTTGATTAACGCCAAGCTTATATTATACAGTGATACGAGTATATTCTTGGAGTTGCTTATGCAATTCTCTATTCCGAGAGGGCGCTAGGTATATTAACTTTATGGTTCTCATATCATAAATGTGTATCCTGGCTCCAAAGTCACTTAGTAGAACACATTAGTATTTACAGAAAACCTTATAAATTACTAAAAAGAGTGAAATTATTATTTTTAACAAAAAATTAAAACCGACTTCCAGAGTAAAAACAATAATAATTATTATAATGAACAAAAAAGTATGAAATAATTCTTACTCGTAATAGTGCCTTATGCAGAATACTCCTAAACCTCTATTATTTGAAGTACACAATCTTCATAATTTTGAAGTCGGTACCAGTCTTTAAAATCAAAAATATTTTGTCTAAGAACTCACCATTCTTAACTGGTGTCGACTTCAAAATAATGAAGATTGTGTACTTCAAATAATAGAGGTTTAGGAGTATTCTGCATAAGGCACTATTAAGAGTAAGAATTATTTCATACTTTTTTGTTCATTATAATAATTATTATTGTTTTTACTCTGGAAGTCGGTTTTAATTTTTTGTTAAAAATAATAATCAGCTTTATACTAATGTCGGAGGTAAGGTAGACCTTCAGAACTGGAACCGAATTTGGCATGAAGATACTTTGAGTCCCGAGAAGGGACATAGGATATTTTTTGTCCCGGAAAAATGTACAACTCCCGCGCGATAAACGAGTTTTGGTGCAACGGAGTTGCGGGCGTCATCTAGTAATAACATAATTCGAATTCCGAGAAAATCTTGTTTTTTTTTTTATCATTGTGGATATTTTATTTTACATTGTAATATTAACTTAAAATAAGTTAACTAAGTACCTAAGTAATTCCAAAAATTTTATAATTATCTAAATTATACGAGTAAAGTGAAGGTAAAAATTTGGTTCTCAAATGAAAATTTATTTAAAATTTAAGGTTTGCATAAAACAATAATAATAATTATTAATGTACAGTGTCCATTTATTAATCAAGCCTAACAAATAACAATCTAAAATATCCCTTTAAAACTAATTATGATAATGATCATTATGGTAGCTGTAGTAGGTAAGTACATAGTCTTAGTAACAGCTTCCCATTTTTACCCTTTGGGTTCGGTCCCTAAAACAGGGACATTAAGCGTTAATAGGGGGTTGGTGAAAACGGCCAATAAATTACTGTTTATCCCGAATAAATGGATTGTAGCAAAAAGTCACCAGCAGAGCTTATTACAAAATACGCTAGAATAATTTTGCTAGATTTTATCTCTAGCAAGGTTGTTAGGCGTTGTTTAAGAATTCCATTATTTTGTTTGTGCCAAGGTTTTACTAAGGGGCTGTATGGTTGTGAATATTATCTTGGTTTGTGCCCTTGAGGGAGGTGACGCGCCTGGGCGAGGCGAAGGAAGGAAGTTATCTAACGGAGACTATACACTGAGGGACTGTCCGCACTGCGAATTTTAATCGCGTGATTTTTATTCTCGCGAATTATTTTCCGAACGGTTCACATTTTACCGCGATTTTTTTTATCGCAAGTACGGATTCCCTCAAAAGATTAAATGTGTTACAAAAGAGCGAAAAAAATCGCGCAATTAAAATTCACAGTGCGGACATAGGGAGTGTCCCACACTGCGAATTTTAATTGCGCGATTTTTCCGCACTTCTGTGAATAGAGATATGAGATAATAATTTGTTAAAAACTAACACAAGTTATGTAAATCATATTAGTTACATTATGCATTGAAAAATGGCTAAATATAATTTTACGAAAGATAAAAAAAAACATAAAATGTATTCAAATATTCGTAACATAAGATGTTTTCATCTACAGACAAATCAATAGATGGCAAAGCCAGAATATGTATTATTATTTGGTCGGGCTATGTCAAACCCGTGTAAGTCGGGATCTATGCTTATTAATTATTTGTCTGTCAGTAAAAAGGCTGTCAAAATTATAAAAAAAAATTAGCTATTACTAAATTGCCAAAACTAAAGGAAACACTAGGTATTGTGATTGCTTTAGTTTTGGTTTGCATCATATTGGGAGAGGATTTTCAGCAGTTAGGGCAGCAGGCAATATCCTGCCTGCCTGGATTTTGAGCAGTAAGAGTGACTCTTTGATTCCTCTATTCAACTCAATGTAAGTAACGCTGTAATTTTTTTTGTGTTCGTATTTATAATATAAAATAAATTCTGTTGAAAGTTTTTTGCGGACAAACTGATTTAATTTGCAACATGAGTTGTACGTCGATGACAAACTGCGCGTGCGTAGATTATAGTGAGCAGTATCTCTTACAATTAGCAAGAACTTAAAAATAACAAGATTATTATGGAGTTGTATCACCGCCATAACATTTACTAAGTGTCATTTGTAAGGATGTGCTAAACATAACGTTGTGTGCGAGATCGTTAATTTTTATATTCAAAATTACAGTTGTTAAAATGATGTTATTATTAGTTATGTTAATGTGTAAAGAAATTGTCGCCATGGAGAGCTCTAGAGCTATAGAGGGATACCCCAAAGGATATATGTCTGACTGTGAGTTTTTAGCACCTAAATGTTGCTTACTGCTTAGTTATCAAATACATTATGTAGATATTGTAGATGTGTATGTTAGCACATTAGTTTAAAGTTATTGTACTTTATTAATATTGTTTAACTTAGTAATAAAAAGTTACACTATCATGAGTTATGTTATGCATTGTCTTAGTCTTTCGAGCAACTTGTTTGACGTATTAGACAAAGACAAATTTATTCAATTATTTTTATTTTGGGGTGGATTGCTCGCCACTCCGTTGTATATTCTCCGCAATAAATTCTATCATATTTTATGTTCTTTCCCGGGACTCGGTGTTGAAATTATCACTTAGTTTTGTCTGATACAAGGTGTAACATATTACACCTTGTATCAGAGTTTACAGCGCGGCGCTAGTATTTTTTAATCATGTAGATATGGGCAAATATTTTATGACATTGGGAGTATTTCTCTTAAAAATAAATGGGTCAAATTTAACTCTATATGATTTGCTACATTTACATTAGCTATGTCCACACTAGGCGCTTTCGTCTTCAATTTTCGTCATTCTTTCATACAACTTTCGTTTTGGCGCATTCAATAATTGAATGCGTCAACAAACGCAACGCCAACATTGTCATTTTTGAAGTTTCGGATACGGTCAGAGGGCATGCGTCGCGGGCATGCCGTATGCCTCACGTTCGCTGTTGAGTGCGCTATAACGCATGCCCTTGACGAACAGAAAACGGCACAGTGTGGACAAAGCTATTGAACTCTATATAAGGGACATATACACACCCTGAAAGATTATCACTCATATTTTAAACTACCTATAACCTACCTGAATTACGGAAATATACGGAACCTCTATAAGCTCGGTTTTCCTATGATTGTGTCACCGCCATAAAGCGGTCGTAATACTAAGGCTCTATACATTTTCAAGGGAAATATAGTACATAGTAGCATATGAGTAGTAGGTAATCGCGTACTATCATAATATTTTTTATGTAATTTGGTCAACGTGAATTAGATTTCTGATAAGCCCTGGAATGTGTCATGGATGCTGGTCAACAACCGCAACTACTTATAACTAGTCCACTGTCCATGGGGAGTAGTCATGAGGAGTCAGAGGCGACGTAAGTCGTGGGCGACGTGGGCCACTGCATACGGCCTCGCGGTCTAATTGATGATGATTTCTTTAAGGATTTACGAGTTTTGATAGGTTCAAATTTAATAAATAAAAGTTTGAGTATCAACAAATTCTTTCTCTCAACAAAATCCGTCCTCTTGCGCCATCCATCAGGGGGCCTCACAAAATATATCTTGCTCACGTCAAATTTGTTCTTGCCCCGCCACTGAGGAGTTCTCAACCGATAATTAAGAGCTTGAATTATACTCAAAGAAACTCCTCATAATATCCTACCCTTTGCTCTGTCTGTGCTACTATGACGGATCATATGAAGGATGATAAATTCCTTCTCGCACTTTATAATCAAAATATTAATGGTGAAATGAATATGTCTCAAGAACAATTTTTGCGTTCAACAAAAATAGTAAGACGTCGTAATTTAAATAAAGATTACAACAACAGGAAATGGATAGGCATCGAATTAGACCCCGCTGTGCGTAAACACCTGATCGATTCAAAAGAAAAACTGTTTATCGATTGGGCGATGTGTCGCTTCGTGGACGACGTTGAGCTCGTCCGCTGCGGCAACTGTCAACAGTTTGGGCATGTCGCTAAATTCTGTCGCGATCCTAATCCTTGCTGCTTTGTGCAAAAACACAGCTCGTTGTCGTGCTCCAACAAAGATAAAGAAAATTTTAAGCCAGTTTGTGGTAGTTGCCAACGTTATAAAAAAACCCTCCGACCACCCCACGTGCTCCCCAGACTGTCCAACATATAAAAGCAAAATGGAGCAACTTATTTTAACTACTACGTATGGATGGTTTAAATATAGGACAGTTAAACCTCCATAATAACAAGCACGCGACTTTAGAATTAGAAAAGTTAGTTTCTGACCACAATTTAGACTTAGTACTTGTTCAAGAACAATATCAGCTCGCGTAAAATGATACAAATTAATAACCTAGCTCGCGCGGGTATATACACACCTCAGTCTAGATTTTCAGTCACGGCCTTAACTAACCTTTCGACGTCGCATTGTGCGGTAGCCGAGGTATCGTGTCCTCAGTTTAGACTATACGTTGTAAGCTGCTACTTTCAGTACGCGGATACCGTAGGCCCACATTTACATCAACTCCGCCGCGTATTACAATCTCTCGCGGGTGATAAAATTATCATTGGCGCCGACGTCAATGCATCCTCGCCCTTATGGCACGGCCAACTTAGGTGTACACTGACCGCGACCGACGTACCGCTGTAGAAGACTTCATTGCGGAGTTTAACCTTCTTATTCACAACACCCCCGATGCACCACCTACCTATAGTAGCCTAACGGGCGAATCGTCGATTGACGTCACGCTCTCCAGCGCGTACGTCCAGATTAGGCATTGGCGTGTCCTTCCTGATGCGTCATGTAGTGATCACCGCTTATTGGTGTACGAGTTTTCTCGTGCGGTCTCGAGTGATACGGTAGTCAATTCTAATGACTATAAATACAACGTAAAGAACGGCGATTGGAATTTATTCCGCTCCCTCATTACCGCTCATGCCGGAGACTTCACTCGGCCGGATTTAAACGTCGATGAGTGCGCGGAAATTATGACAAACACATTTGTTTACTGTGCCGATGTAGTCTTGGGTCGTAGACCTCTTAAAAAAGATCACAACTGTAAATGGTGGAACAGTAACCTTCTTAATCTTCGGCGGGAATTTAGAAGGGCCAGGCGCAAAATCAATAATCTTCGTAAATCTGGCCACGATCGTTCGGATGATAATTACATAATTAGTTTAAATAACCTACGCATTTCAAGGTCACGCTATCGCGCCCCGTTACGTTAGCGAAAAATAATATGTTGAAGAATGCCGCGAATAGACTGGATAAAGAGGGCCCATGGTCCTCTTTATACCACGAGCTTACCCGGTAGTAGTAATGAGCCAAGCTTTTTCTCAAATATTAAAATTAACAACTATTACACTTGTAGTTTAGACGAAACGGCGAAGGCATATCTAAACGTTCTCATTCCAGACGACGAGCCCTCCTTGGATGATGAACACCACCGCGACATTAGGAGAAGAATGCGTCTAGCATTCTACTCCTAATGTCCCATTCATACACCGGCCTCAGATTTACCAACTTCGGAGGAGTTTAGTAAAATAGTAAACCTTTTGCCTATAAAAAAATCTGCGGGCGAGGATAAAATATCGAATATTATGATAAAACAAGCGTGCTTAGCGGCCAGCCCCCGTAGACATGTGGCAAAACGCTAACGCTAGCGCTACAAAATGTATGGATTTGTCATTAGTATTCGCTAGCGAAGCGATGACTTATGTCAAATCGCATACATTTTGTAGCGCTAGCGTTAGCGTTAGCGTTAGCGCTTTGCCACTTGTCTACAGGCCCAGTTCATCGATTCTACATGTTTACAACAGATGTATCGCAGAAGGTATATTTCCAAAAATTTGGCGCACCGGTTGCTTAAAATTAATACCTAAAGCGGGAAACAAACCTTCTGACGACCCAAAATCTTACCGTCCGATAACGTTACTGTCTTGCTTAGGTAAATTGCTAGAACGTCTCATCGTACCTCGCCTGCTACCCGGTGGCCCTAAATTTCATAGTCATCAGTTCGGTTTCACCGCCGGGAAATCGACTGTTGACGCGGTTATGGAAGTTAGAAAAATAGTAAATCTTTCGGAATCTAAATACGTGGTCGCCATTTCATTAGATATCTCCGGCGCGTTCGATCATGCTTGGTGGCCGATGTTATTATTAAAACTAAAAAATCAAGGTTGCTACTCTAATATTTATGCCATAATACGTTCTTACTTTTTTAACGGTCAAACTCAGCTTCGACTTGGGTATTGTACACACGCCAAAGATTTAACATGCGGCTGCTCTCAGCGCTCTGTTATCTCGCCAAAACTATGGAATTTCGGATTTGATGATTTATTAAGTCTTTCCCTACCACCGCTGTGCGTACTAGTTGGCTACGCCGATGACGGTTTTCTCATCGTTTAAGCAAATTCACGTTCCAAAATTGAATCTAAAGCCAATGATAGTCTTAATTTAATATCGAGCTGGGGTAAACGTAATCGCCTGAAATTCGCCGCGCATAAAACTTACCAAATTCTTTTAAAAGGGTCCCTTATATCTTCCCCTAGCATTAAACTTGACAATATTAACGTTAAACGCAAACAGTCACTCTGTTATGTTGGTTTTTACTTGGAAATAAATTTACATTTTTAGAACATATAATTCAAACCGGTGAGAAAGCGAAGCGCAATTTTTACTCCCTTACCAAAATATCTACGTCGACATGGGGCCTCTCTTTCAAAACCCTAAAATTAATTTACACTACCTAGGCAGCATTTGCTACGGGGTCCCCGTGTGGGCCGACAGAGCAACAATCGGCGCGGCTCGTCGCAAGTTGCTACAAAGCCAACGTCTTGCTCTTATATTCTTATGCAAAGCTTACAGGACCACAAGCATCGAAGCTTTACCTGTGTTAGCCGGAGTTTTACCCGTTGACCTTGAGATTCAGCGTCGTGCGACAATGTACTATCATAACAAAAACATTGACAACCCGTTCTTTTTAAGCGCTCGCGATAAAATTAAAATAGCAAGATTGTTTGAACCTTTAGAAAACTCTGTGCAAAGCCTAATCTCCGAATGGCAGTCACGATGGTACTGTTCCACCAAAGGCCTTTATAATTTTTTCCCTAATATTCGTGAACGGCTATCCAAACATTGGATGGATATTGATCACTGCGTTTCTCAATTCCTGACCGGTCATGGAAATTTTAAGGCCAAACTTTACGGATTTAAACTAGTAGCATCACCCATGTGCGAGTGCTCGACCGAAGGCAACATGTTTGAACAAACCGCGCATCATGTTCTCTGGGAGTGCAGTCTCTGACAGGACGAAAGAACTACTATGCTAAACAACCTATTCTGTACATCTGGAGTCGCATACTACGGTGATCTCGTGGATAGCGCTAGGAACTTCCGTGCCTTCAAGCGTTTTTGTCACAATTATTATTGGCAACAGTCAAACACAATGAACTCCAATATTAACTTAGCTTTAGCTTAGGAGTCACAATTATTAACCTTATTTCCGTGGTGCTCCCCCTTAAGTTCTTTGACTTTCGGTCATTGCAACTTTGTGCTGTCTCCCGCTTTTATGGGGAGGGAAATTGGAATCTTCCTACTTCTCCTATTTTCTTCTGACTAATTTCGTTGCGGGTCCGAAGACAGTTTTAGCATGTCCCTCGGGCTCCCTGAGATCATATCAAAGGGTTTTCGTGGTTGGATACCGCTGTCGATCCTGGCGACACAGGAGATACAGTGGTGGAAATGTGTGGTGGGCCAAAAAAAAAGTTAAAATTTAATAAATAAAAGTTTGAGTATCAAAATTCTTTCTCTCAAAAAAATCCGTCCTCTGCGCCATCCATCAGGGGGCCTCACAAAATATATCTTGCTCACGTCAAATTTGTTCTTGCCCCGCCACTGAGGAGTTCTCAACCGATAATTAAGAGCTTGAATTATACTCAAAGAAACTCCTCATAATATCCTACCCTTTGCTCTGTCTGTGCTACTACTTCTAAAATTTCACAGTCCGTTCGCAACTTAAGCTGCCAGAACAAATTCTGTGAAAGTTCCAGTTGTGAATTTTGAAAAGATTGAAAAACACAGAAAAAAATAAAAACAGTAGGTCGCATAGTTTAGTAGTCAGGGTGGCCCTACTGGTGTGCTCGTTAAAATGTACAAAAACTACTACTGGAATTCCTGCTTAATACAACGTTTTTCAGGTCCCGGATCGACCAAGCCAGCCATCATCACAAAGAAATCTCTCAGGCAGCTCGCATTTGTGAATGGCAACTTTAACGGAACGGAACGGAAGTACAACTACTACGAAATGGGTGACCTAGCCAAGGATCCATACTTCGATTTCAATAAGACAACGGTCGTCTACGTTTCTGGATTCCTGGACAGTCCACACTTTCTGTTCTCCCGGCTCGTAGCAGATGCCTACAATAATCTAGGATATAACATCTTGAATCTGGACACTAATAAGTTCACCTCTCTACAATACCAGCTGTAAGTATGTCTTTTAGGGTCTTCCTGAAGATTTTGCAATTTATAAAGATAACTACTGTTTTCCTCAGGAAGAGCAAATGTTTAACATAATGCACCTTGTGACAGCCACCCAAAGAAATTAGAAACCTTTTTTACGTCTGACAGTACTGTTGAAAGAGGGCCTAATAATTTTATGAGTCTTCCTACAAAGGTAATCATGGTATGATTTTTTTTTTTCAGAGCTTGCCGCATGTCACGTCCAGTTGGCAAGCACGTCGCAGAGATGCTGGCCAACCTGACCCGTGTGGGCCTGGACCCGAAGAAACTCCAGCTTCTCGGCTTAAGCCTGGGTGGTCAGACGATAAGCTTCATAGCGAAAGAGTACAGGAAACTGACCGGATCCAAAGTAGCTAGAGTCACCGGCTTAGATCCCGCCGGACCCTGCTTCAGGAACCTTGGCCCCGAAGACAGGATCGACTCCTCGGATGCTGACTTCGTCGACATTATCTCTACCAACATAGATGGATTCGGAATGGCCGCACCGGTAGCCCACGTCCAATTTTACGTCAACGGGGGCGAATTCCAACCTGGTGGACCGATTCTCTGGTACAACTGTGGCATCGTCTGCAGTCATATCTACTCCTTCGCGATTTGGCTCTCTGCGATTAGAAATCCAAATTCCTTTATCGGTATTCAGTGCGACTCGGTGCAACAGGCGAGAGATATTGCCTGCTACGAAAGATACCCGCTTGTTACCAACGTCATGGGCCTAAACACGGATAGAAGAAGAAGAGGAATATTCTACTTAGCGACGGGACAGTTTCCTCCATACTATTTAGGGCCCAAAGGACTGAAAAGGAAGAATGATTTTGTGCTGAAGAAGCTGAGCGCTCCCAATGATATAGACGTGTTTGTTATTTAAAATCTGTCAGTAGGAATAAAATAAAAATACTAGCCAAAAATTACTCGTCAAACGCATGTGCGATTAGATTCTTATCAGATTTTGTAAATAATTAATAAACTATTAAAGATTTTGTATTTTTTGTGTGATTGGCATCTTAAGAATTATTGCAAGACCTTGATTTTACAAATTACATAGTAAAATGAGGTAAAGCATAAAAATGTTGCTATAAAACATTCGAAAATTTTCGTATTTACAAGTTATTTACAAGGTAAAGAAAATAATTATTGGTCACTCACTGGAAAGAATACTGTTGCGCCAAAAGCTTTGCGTTTAAGTTTTTTCAGGCGCTTAAACTGCAAGAAGTTTTATTTTTTTATATTTGCTGCCAAAATACATATATAAATAATATTTTATTTTTGTGTGTATGTTGCCAAGCTTCGCCGAAACGGCTAGACCGATTTCACTACGTTTGCTGGGTCAGCTAGTAGTTTTTAGATTTTCTTTTATTTTTCTTCTTTGCTTAACAGTTTCAACCCTAGTTCTTAACTTCTACACCTCGTTTGTCAGTAACATGTGAAGTCATAAATCACTTCTACAGCATTATAAATAACCAAAGCTGTATACTGTGTTGATCAAAATGATTCTAGTCTTGTTACTGTTGATGTTCAAACCGACAATCGGTGTTCACAGTTCCAAGTCTATAGAAGGATATCCAAGTGGATACCTGTCAGACTGTAAGTGTGTTTTATTTCCAAATCAACAATTAAATAGGAAGCAGATGATAATATTTTGGTGGTTTAATTTAGTAAATTCCACTTCTATCAAAGAATCATACCCTTCCCTACTGAAATTACGATAACGCTGTCGGTAAGCCAGGAATTCCAAAAAACTGGGATAATTTCAGCGGCATTTATTTAATTTTTTGACAAACAAGTTAATTAAAAAGTGGCATTTGCTTGCTCAGTCAATTTTGCTCTTTAGTGTTCATAAAAATAAAAGGTGCATTCGAGATTGTATTCATTCGTTAAGTTTTAACAATAAAGATGATACCTGTTTTAGGTCCCGGATCTGAGAAGCCAGCCATAATCACCGAAAAGTCTCTAAAGCAGCTACAACTGGTGATTGGCAACCTCGACGGTTCTGAAAGAAGATACACCTACTATGAAATGAAGGGTCTCGCAAGGGATTCCTACTTTGACTTTAACAAACGGACGATGTTATTCGTATCTGGATTTTTGGATTCTCCCCTCTTCCCATTCGCCAGAATGATGGCTGACGCCTATTCCAAATTGGGGTACAACGTGCTATCCCTCGACACTCTTAAATTTACCACCGTGGATTATCCGATGTGAGTAACATTGTCTAAGGAATTGTGACTAACTGATTTACATTTTCATTCGTTGGTGTGTATACAATATATATGGCAATATTTTTCAGCGCGAGTCGTCTAGCTCGGCCTGTCGGCAAGCACACAGCAGAAATGCTCGTAAACCTGACGCGAAGTGGTTTGGATCCTAAAAAACTGGAGTTGGTCGGCATAAGTCTAGGTGGTCAGACAATAAGTTTCATAGCGAAGCACTATCATCGGATGACTGGTGTGAAAATCTCCAGGATAACCGGTCTGGATCCCGCCGGACCCTGCTTCAGGAATCTCGGCCCCGATCAAAGACTAGACGCCTCCGATGCCGACTTCGTGGACATCATTGCTACCAACATTGACGGGTACGGCATGGCAGCGCCGGTAGCCCACGTCCAGTTCTACGTGAACGGAGGGGAATTCCAGCCGGGGGGACCGCTAATCTGGTACATATGCGACGTGCTCTGTAGCCACCTGCAGGTTATCGTTATCTGGATATCGGCGATCGCAAATCCGAACTCGTTCGTCGGTATGCAGTGCGACTCGGTTCAGCAGGCAAGATTCAGGGAGTGCTACGACAGATACCCGCTAGTCACCAACGAAATAGGTCTGAATACGGACAGGAACAAAACAGGGATATTTTACGTTGCGACGCAGCAGTATCCACCCTATTATTTGGGAGCCATGGGGTTGAAGAGAAAGAACGATTTTGTGTTAAAAAACTTAAAAAATGTGAACGATATCGACATGTATATTATTTGAAGGCAGGTGATTTGTATTCTATTTTTAACTTTATGTGTTTGTGGATACCATACCTAGAGCAAAATAATACATGGTGGATACCAGCCACTCTCATGACTTTAACACGCATCACAAAAGCCGGATCTCTTATCGGTAAATTTTGCCAAAGGGAAGTATACGTCCTGCAAGTTGTTGGTATCATGTATGGACTTCCAACATCCATTGTATAGGTCTACCAGCGGGGCGACGCACAAAGCGATTCCGCGCGGAATCTTCCCATTTGCGGAAACTATTTCACTTTCAAGCAAATGACAAGTGAAAACTTTTCGATTTCGCTGTCATTTTGACAGTGGTGACATTTCTTTTGTATGAGTGAAATAGTTTCCGCCACGGATAGGCCAGTCATTAAAGCCAAAACCCGAAAGAAATTAGTAACTTGATAAAATTTTAGGGGGTTGTTAAAGAAGGTAAAATAACTTACCGTGTGATTTTGCAGTGTTCTGGGGTGTACGGAAAGGGTTAAAAAGGGGTGATAAAGGTTTTTTGTTAATAACATTGCGTAAAAAATTAGTAACGCGCTGCAAATTTGGAATTAGGCTGTTTTTACCGTTTTGTAACGTGTATTAAATTTGCAGCGTTTTGTAATACACGGAACATTGTTTATTATTAAAAAGCAATAAAATTTGTTAATAACAGGGGTAAAAAAATTAGTAACACGCTGCTAATTTGGAATTCGGTTGTTCTTACCGTTTTCTAACGTATATCAAATTTACAGCAATTTAGTAATAAACAATGTTCCGTATGTCGCAAAACGCTGCAAAATTAATACACTTTACAAAACGGTAAGAACAACTTAATTGTAAATTTACACCGAGTTACTAATTTTTTTTACCCCTGTTATTAACAAATTTTATAGTTTTTTAATAATAAACAATGTTCCGTATGTTGCAAAACGTTGCAAATTTAATACACGTTAGAAAACGGCAAGAAAAACCTAATTCCAAATTTGCAGCGTGTTACTAATTTTTTTACCCCTGTTATTAACAAATTTTATTGTTTTTTAATAATAAACAATGTTCCGTATGTTGCAAAACGCTGCAAATTTAATACACGTTACAAAACGGTAAGAACAACCTAATTCCAAATTTGCAGCGTGTTACTAATTTTTTACGCAATGTTATTAACAAAAAACCTTTTTCACCCCTTTTCAACCCTTTCCGTACACCCCAGAACGCTGCAAAATCACACGGTAAGTTATTTTACCTTCTTTAACAACCCCCTAAAATTTTATCAAGTTACTAATTTCTTTCGGGTTTTGGCTTTAATGACTGGCCTAGGATTCGAGAACATCTCACCGCGGATGGGAGTTTGACATTCGTCGGCGGGAAATTATCCGAGGATTAGAGTCGATTTGGCGGAATCTTACCGGCACCTCCGAGACTCGTGAAATCTTTTCACTTCGAGAACCGTGTCATGGCGGATATTTTTAGATGAAATTATCAAATGATAAGAATAAAACAAAGCAATAAGATTAAGATTTAGTTAGTCGTGTCTTGTTTAAAATTAAATAATTAATGTCGTACTGTAATAATGAATGTGTTAAATCTTTAGGAAGTGTTCATTGAACAATAAATATTTTTTACTAGATGACGCCCGCAACTCCGTTGCGCCAAAATTCGCTTATCGCGCGGGAACCGTACATTTTTTCCGGGATAAAAACTATCCTATGTCCTTTCCCGGGACTCAAAGTATCTCCATGCCAAATTTCAGCAAAATCGGTTCAGTGGTTTGAGCGTGAAGAGGTAACAGACAGACAGACACACTTTCGCATTTATAATATTAGTATGGATATGGATTTATAAATGAAGTCAAAAACTTGTATTAATATTTGGTAAGTACTTAAAGATTTAGAAATAAGTACATTTAATATATGTTTTTTAATTTTGTATTAATATTTAATATTTATGTATTATGTTAAAACATTATTGTGCTTTTACAATAATTTTAAAATATATAAATATCATTTAAATAATTCCAAGGTCATACTCACGGCTCACCACCCGGAACTTCCATAGTATCTAATAAAAACTAATATTAAATGAAAAACAAATCTAAAACAAAAAAAAACTTACATAAAATTTAAATTATAGTAGACCGATAGGACTAGGTTTTTTGGTTTAAAAAATTTTAAAGTTTCTAATTTTTGGGACCACCTAAACAATGATTTTGTGTCATTTTGGTCGACACAAACCTAAAAAATGATTTTGTGTCATTTTGGTCGACAGCTTCCAGAGATATTTAGGGATTTTGATTTTTGGTCGCTATAGGCTGAAAAAAATATTAAAGTTTAAAATTTAGGTTTTGGGATATTGCTAGGGCAGTAACTGATGTGCAGACACGTTTTGTGTCAGATTCATCCACGGGTTTCCCAGTAATTAGCAAATATTAGAAACGTCGCCTAATTGCCACGAAAAAATATTAGAGTTTCTAAAAACGGTATAATATGGTTTAGTTTGTTGATGTCTGCTACTGTTAAAGTTTTGTGTCATTTTCATCCACGGGTTTTGAAGAAATTTATATTTTTGCTTTCAACATCCCGTAAAAGCTACAAAAAGTAATTAAAGTTTTTAGAGTTTACATATTTACAATTGAAAGGTCTATGCAAACCACATTTCAAAATTTGGTTCCTTTTCAGCCCCGATTTTAAGAGAAATTGACGATCAAGTAAAGCGAAATTGATTTTTATTATACTTGTTAATAGGCCACGAACTATTTTATTTTTAAACATAGGTAGAACATCATATCTTGAAGGGCCTGTGTAAGAGAAAATACGATATTTTATAATTTATTCGATGGAAAAGAAATAAAAAAATTGCATCTTATTTTAACAAATATTCAACTTAATTTCGAAACTTAAAGCTTAGTCAATATTTTAATACTTACTAAAAATTCTACTAATCTAATTATTAGCAGAATATTTTAAAAAGTTTATGTATTATTTTAAATTGTTGAAGAAAAACTACTTACTACGTAATCCGCATAAAATCCTGTTTCGTATTCTCTGTTCGATGATTTGAATTTTATTCTATTTGTAAAATAAAACTGACAAATTGGTTTAAGTACCTTTGCAAGTAGGGTTGCCATCAGGCTTTTGGAAAAAGATAAGTAGTTTTTTTAATACGTCATAATAATTCATAAATCATAAGCCGCAAATCGCAATTTACCTATTATGGCGGGCATAAACCCCAATTTGTTATTCCGTGACTCCCGGTTTACCTAGTTCCAAATATATTAACGAAATGTAAAAAAAATGAGATATAAAGCACAATATTTAAAATACCTTTAATAATAAACATTTTTATAAAACGTAATACTTTTGCTGTAATTAATTTATAGTCTAAGCTCCCACTGCAGAATCGTGCAGGTATCGAGTACACGCTTAAAACCACATTTTTACAAATATTTATGATAAGGAGAAGTGAGAACATACCTATTTCTACTGGGGTGCCAGTCCAAATGTGGCCGCAACTATTTTAAAAAAATCGGTTGTCTGTAAAGTCGGTTTACTGACGATAGTTGAACGTGACAACGTCATAGCCTTAACCCCTCAGTTCCGGGAAAAATCTATGCAAAAAAGTTAGCAGGTCAATGTGCAAAAAAAATGGCGCCCGGCCTACCCTCTTTGTAAAATTAATGTAATATCCTTACATACAATCCATATTTTATGTTTGTGTGAACTACATTATAATATATGTTAAATTTTCTATCTATCAAGCCATCATAATATAGTATTTAGTCCGATGTGATATTAGTTTCTCAATTATAAACTTTCGAAACTATAATTAGTGACTTGTTCAGAAGAAATAAACGAATACTTTATTCTTCATATATTAAGTCAAGCACAATTTTGAATAGCCGAAATAATACTAATAGCTCACAGATTGTTTATTTATTTTTCATTCAGAGTGTGGTCAATGTATCAAAGGTCATAACTAACCAAACTTCTTTATACAAAAGTATTCTCTAAGTCATCGAAATACGTAATATAATCGAAACAAAGAGCGCGGCCCAGGTGGGCCTTACGGTTGTTGAGAGACTTGAGAGTGTAAATGGAACGCCTCAGAGCTGTCAGCGAGGTAACGCCGCATAAACTGTCATGTTTTTCGGGCGCGCACCTCATATCGAATTATAAGACGTTATCACGTCAAAAAATTAAAAAAAAATTGAGTTTGCGGGATAAAATGTTTTCATCGGGTATTGAAAGCAAACATGGTTCATTTCACGGCAATGAGTATAGAGATTTAGAAAAATCTCGTGTGCCATTGGGCACCCGGCCGCAACTCTATTGTAACCAGGCGTGAACAGGTACGATTCCGATATATTTTTGCATCCATAACGTATATTGATCTTTTATATATCATAATATGGAAGCTTATTTTCCTCTTATTATTATAATATAGGTGTGCCTAATTAAATCTGGCCGCAAATAAAGGGTGCCGGCTGTCAAAGATGGCAAACTATCGAAGGTTGAGGGAAAGGGAGCCAGCGCGTAGCATTACGGGTCTAACGAGGATAGTGATTGTACATCATGTTAGTGTACTTAACCGTCGGTTAAAACAATAGTAATAATCGGCCAAGTGCGAGTCGGACTCGTATTTTTTATATTAAATTTGTGTTTTAGTATGGGGGCCGCCCTTATTTTTTAATTTTATTATTAGTAATTAAATTGCACATTTAATTGAAGATTTCATGAAATTTTAAAGTGCCCTATCCATTACCGACATAAAGCGAAAAAGGCCAAAAAATCACTTAGTATTTTGTTGTTATAGCGGCAACAGATATTATACACAATCTGTGAAAATTTCAGAAGTCTAGCTATAGCAGTTTTTGAGATACAGCCTGGAGACAGACAGACAAAAAGACAGACAGAAGATAGACGACGGACAGACAACGAAGTCTCAAAACTCAAACTCAATTTTTTTTTATTCAGAATAAATTTTTACAAATACAGTGTAAACTCTTTATAACGAAACTAAAGGGACTGAGCATTTTTTGTCGTTATAGAGAGTTTTCGTTATATGGAATTAGCAAAAAACAACTGATAATACGATAGGTACCCAGTATGCTTGGTCGAAAACTATTACTTCCGAGAAAACAATGCGTCATGCTGCACGTGTTCAAGGCAATTAAGGATAACAAAAGCTAGACCGACCTCGGATGTTTCCGAGCTTCAAAGTTTTTTGTTACCTCATAACATAACATTAAACAATAATATCGATAATAAATATTTACTGTCTAAAAATATGGACACATTTCTTCGTATTAGAGAATGGCGTATCGCTATAGAGAGTGTTTCAATTAGGGGTTTTAACGCAAACCAACCAAGTTGGAGGCAAAATAATTTGCAACAAATTATGTTCTTACAAATTTTTTGTAAACTATTTTCGTGATATCTCGGAAACTATAGTTTCCGAGATATCACGAAAATAGTTTTTCCCCCCTTTTTAAAGATGGCGGCCGGTGGACAAGAGCGGTGACCCCACAAACTTGAGGTTAAGCTTCTATTGACACCCCCCAACATATCCCAAAAATAAAATTTTGTCCTGTTGGACCTTCGCTATCACCACTTCCATGAGTTCCAAAAGAAGTCTTAACTTTTTTTTGAGGATGCTTTTCAAAATCTTCTGTGAACAATGGATTTGAATTGATAGGGGAATGAATATTCTTGTTCGCAAAATTCATATCGTTCTCTACTTCATTTTTATACTCCGGTGTAGAATCTGAAAAGAGGTATATATAATATAATGAAGAAATTCAAAAGTATAACGGTGCTATTCTGAACACTTGCAGACGGACTTGCCCACATAGAAAATATACCTTTTTTGTCTTTTAATATTTTATAAACGACTAGACGTTCCGCGCGGCTTCGCCCGCGTAAATTAGATATTTCACAGACAAATAAGTCCACAAAAAATAGCCTATAATCCTTCATGTGGTTTACTTCTTATCAATTCTGACCCAAATCACAGAAAAATTACTCTAGAAGTTCGTGAGATAAGCCCTTTCAAATAATTTTCCCCGCTTTTTTCCACATTTTCCTCTTTTTCTTCGCTCCTATTAGTCTTAGCGTGATAAAATGTAGCTTATAGCCTTCCTCAATAAATGGGCTATCTAACACCGTAAGAATTTTTCAAATCGGACCAGTAGTTCCTGAGATTAGCGCGTTCAAATAAGCCCTTTCGAATAATTTCCCCCCGTTTTTTCCACATTTTCCTCTATTTCTTCGCTCCTATTAGTCTTAGCGTAATAAAATATAGCCTTTATCCTTCCTCGATAAATGGACTATCTAACACTGAAAGAATTTTACAAATCGGATTAGTAGTTCCTGAGATTAGCGCGTTCAAACAAACAAACAAACTAACTAACTCTTCCGCTTTATAATATTAGTATAGATTCAAATAAGGTTCACTGAGCTCTATGAACAAGTGAGAACGAATAAATAACAGAAAGTTAAAATGTTATTACGATGTATTAAAAAGCTCCGTCCGACTAACTTCATTTTTGCAGGAGAACGTCTATACTTCAAGTAACGGTCTGTACTTTGATTAGTGATAAGTGCAGGTGATTATTACGGGTGATTACTAATTAGGAGAAAGCAAGTGTGAAGAGCGAGATTAGTGCAAGTTCTTTATTTCTCCTAATTACTAATCACCTGCACTCGCACTAATCAAAGTGAATTCAGGCCATAAGTCAAAATATATGGAATGGCGAAAAACTGTCGTAAAAAGATTTATTTCTAGTTTCTGCATAAGTATAAATACACAACCCATAAAATATATAATTTCATTGTAAATGTGTACTTAATAATATCTCTGAAACAACAATAATAATAATACCTGCTAAAAATACCTAGTCCGTAGCGCTGGGTTCTTATAACACAATAAAATACATATTTTACATAAACAGGCGTCAAAATTAAATTAAAAAGCAAAAGACGTGATTTTTATACTTATATCTTCTCGCCATCGTCACTTTTTTAACGACGCTTACTCTTTTTTTCTTTTGATTCTCCCATAATCCACGATAAGACAACTCCGCGAGTCGCAACGAGACGCGACCACACGCGCATACTTGGTAACTCAAAGCAAACTCAAAGTAAGTACCAAAAATCCAGTCCAGCCAGCCACGCGCGCTAGCGCTTCCCGCGCGCGACGTTGCCACACCGTGCGCAAGGGGTGGCAACGTCGCGCGCGGCAAATCAGGCGCACAAACTGTGGGTGAAATACAAATTACCGGTTAATTTTCAATACCAAAACCGAAATTAAAGAAAAACCGGTATCCTGCGTTTACCGGTTTTTACCGGTAAAGTGCAACCTTTAACCGAAATCGATTTCGG